>JAMJFZ010002690.1:37500-637500 GCA_026225945.1 Cricetomys ansorgei | reverse complement strand
TAAGTAAAGCAGTCTTTAATTAGTATGAGAGAACAGTTACCTCTGCATGTTTGTCAGACCACAACCATCGTAAAAAACCGGTACGGAAGGAACAATTTAGCAGATGTTTATAGAGTGGCTAGCCAATGCAGAAAGTGTTTTGCATAGAATGCCCTAGCTTCCTTTCTTGCCTATTTCTGGTATACTGGGGGGCTTGTGTGAGTGTGTGCAGTGTGTGTGTGTGTGTGTCAGTGCATACACTTGAGTATGTAGGTGTTTGCCCTACATACATACAGAGGTCAGAGCTCAAAGCTTACATTTTTCTCCATTGCTTGCTCTGCCTTATTACCTTAAGATAGATTCTCTCAGTGACCTAGAAGCTTGCCATTTTGGCTAGGAGACTGGCTTGCAGGGTTTCAGAATCTTTCTGTCTGCCCCACAGTCCTGGGGCTGTGGGCATGCATAACCATGTCCAGCTTGTTCACATGAATGCTGGGAGCTCGAACTTGGTCTTCACGCTTGAAGAGCAAGTGCTCTTACCCACTAAGCCACCTCGCAGCCCTTGTTTTGTTTTGTTTTTTTTTTTTTTTTTTTTTTTTTTTTTTTTTTTTTGAGACAGAATCTCACCAAGTAGCTCAGGCTAATCCCAAAATTACTGTGTAGCCCAGGCTGACCTCAAACTTCCAGTCCTCCCTCAGTCTCATGGGTGCTGGGATTACAGACTTGAGCCACATGTGTGACTTAATTTTCTGTCTCCTTCCTTCCTCATCGTATGGAAGAACTGGCTTGTATCATCTGTGTCCCATTTATTGACAGTGCTTTTTCTGAGGCTGGGCATGCAGCTTGGTGCTAGCATGTGTGAGGGCTTTAGGTTTGGAAACATGAAGGCACCATTGCAGAATATTCATTCAAAGTAATTATTCATGTGTATTTTTAAAAACACTTTAAAAATAAAAGTCATCCTGTCACTTTCAGACAGAGTTGCAGGTGTATACAATCGGAGGCCGAGGCACCATCGCAGTAGTCAGGAAGGAAGACAAGCGATGGGGTATTGGGATTAGAATCTGACTCTGCAATGCCGTTTTGTTCAGGTTCTTTATTTCACTCTCCCTTCTGGAGTGCCCCCCTCCTGCTGCCCACCCAGTGTGCACCTGTGTCCAGCCGTCCGTGTCCTGAGCACACCCTGGCTCGCTCACTTTGTTGGCTCCGCATGCCACTACCGTGTGTGTAGACGTGGGTGGGGAGGCTGTGATCTTTATCCCCTGCCCTTACTCTTCAGCCACAGAGATCTCAGACTTACTATGAGCAAAAGTAAGATTTAGAGACAGTTTCCTCTGACAGTGGAGCTGCAGTCCTGCACTCCAGGCTTATGAGTCTCTCCCCGTTCTTCACCCACCTCCACCCAGGCATGTCACTCCACTCCCTCCTGGGATGTTGCCATTATGAATGACAGCTGGGCTGCCCTACTTGAGGTTATCTCTTGCCTCATTTCTTTCTAGAGTTTTGTTTTTCTTCCCAAAGTCATTAGTATCTCAACTTTCTGGTGCATCCGTACACTACTCCTAGGTTAAACTTCCCATAGCATGGGTCAAGTATCACTACCTAAAAAATAAGCTTGCCTGTCTTCTTAGATAGTCAGACATCTGATACCATCCCAAGTAGCTTTCCCCACACTCAGTTTTTCAGTCTTACCTATTTCTATTTTCAAAATTCATCCAGTACCTTTGTCTCTCTGCTTCAGTCTTGACTGTCGTTCTCCTAGCCATAACACCCCAGCCTCATCTGTAGAAATCCATAGCGTCTTGTACTGGCCATGGTACACCCCGCCCTCTGTAAAGCCCTCAGAGTTGGAGGCTCCCCTCCGTTGTGCCTCCCCCCACAGCTGTGAACTTCCTTGACCCATCCAGCACCAAGCATAGTCCAGCGTCCTAGCTCCGTCTTTCCCTGACCAGAGAGAAACAGTGGCATGGCCCTCCTCACCTCATATAACTTCTGTTATATTTTAGAACAATGAAAACTTCCTGGAAGTAAATTACTATAAAATCATCAATGGTTGGCACATAATTATCAAGTAATGTAGACAAAGCTTACTTAAAACCAATATGCTTAGAGGTAATTTCCTTGTTTGTATTTTATTGTATAATTTATTATCCCCATATGCTGTTGATAATAACACCTCATCATTTTTAAATTTTGGATGGCTTTTTTTCATTTTAGGTTGAGAATTTCTTCTGTATGGGATCCCCACTAGCGGTTTTTTTGGCATTGCGTGGCATCCGACCAGGAAATACTGGAAGTCAAGACCACATTTTACCTAGAGAGATTTGTAATCGCTTACTAAATATTTTTCATCCTACAGACCCAGTGGTGAGTTTCACTGTGAGCTTCCCAGATACTGAAATGCTGCTCTGTGAGACCTCTTTGACAGGGGCTGTGAATTAACGAGAATTAATTCCTTATCGGGCTCATCGGAAGAGTTACAGAAACACGTGTGTGTTGGTTCATTCAGAGTTCATGAAATAAAATGTTGGAAAAGATCTTCTGTTGTAACATCAGGGACTGGAGAGACGACGGCTCAGTTGTTAAGAGCACTTGCTGCTCTTGCACGGGGCCTGGGTTTGGTTCCCAGCACCCCTGTCAGGTGGCTCCCTGCTTCCTGTAGATTCAACTTAGGGATCCCTCTTCTGGCCTCTGAGGGCACCACATGCACGTGGTACACTACACATAAATTAATCTTACACGTACACACACACTGTAAAAGTAATATCCCAGGCTGGAGAGATGGCTCAGCCTTAGTTAAAGACTAAGGCTCACTACCAAAAATATAAAAACAATATCCCTGGACAACCGTACAAGAGATCGCTGTCTACTAGGTCTTTGTGGTTGTTGTTATTGTTTTAGTTTTTTTTTGGGGGGGGGGGTTGTTTTGGTTTTTTGTTTTGTTTTTTTGAGACAGGGTTTCTCTGTTGTAACTCTGACTATTCTGGAAGTCACCCTGTAGACCAGGCTGGCCTCGAACTCACAGAGATCCGCCCGCCTCTGCCTCCCGAGTGCTGGGATTAAAGGCGTGTGCGCCACCACCTCCTGGCTTCTTTTAGTTTTTCAAACTTTAACCAGTTGTAATTCCAATGGCCTAGGAATAGTCTTAAAATCCTGCTTTAAAGACTAGCAAGAGAACTCTGAGAACAAAAGCACCTCCCATAAGATGTCCTCTGTCTATATGTCATGGTATACACAAAGGCAAAACAAGGAAGTAAATATAAAAAATTTCCTGCTGTAAGTACTACTTTTTTAAATGTGCTGTAGAGCTGAGATGTGTCTGATGGATCCTCACAGTGACAGCATGGGAGGTGAAGCCGTGTGTCTAGCTGAGTGAGAATATAAAATACTCAGTTATTTTTCGATTTTCTACTATATTTGACTTTTTAAATGTTTTTAAAGTTAAGCACTCCAGGATCTTACCCCCAGGCGTAAATAGTGAGGGTGGAGAGGAGACTTCTGGACAGATGCTGTGCGGCTGCGTGTAGCTCGGCCCTGACGCCCCCTGAGCTCACAGGAGGGATCCGGTTCAGTCCCGGCCCCACAGAGGCGCTTTCTTTCATCTTGATAGGGTAGCAATCAATATAACACACTAGTAAAATTATCTTTGGTAATTATCTGAAAATAGCTTTTGTTATAATTGTGTGAAGTCTTTTGAAAGATCATTAACTAGCACCAAGCAAACCCTGACGGATGACCGGTTGACTTTTGTAAAGCCCCACGCGTTTAAGCTTGCATGGTAAAGAGAAAGCTCCAGTGAGACTGAAGAGCCGAAAGTCAGCCTCCAGCGGGAAGCCAGCCCTGAGTCTGCCAGAGGCTCAGGCTCAGACCACAGCCACAGCGACCGCTTCCAAGACAGCAGATGGTTCAGATGTTTTTCTTCACACGTGAATTTGACTTTTATGTGTTGGGTGCTGGGATTCAAACCCGGACCTCCCACGCCCTCGGCATACGTGACGCCGCGCCCGCGCGGCTGCTGATTAGCTCCCGCTGTGGACGGCAGCCTTTTGAAATGAAGCGGAACGCAAGGACTAATACTGCAGCCCTCACTGTCTGGGCTGTCGTCCACCACTTCACTTTGTGTGTCTGACATAAATGTTGTCAGACCATAGCAGAATGTAATAGCAGTATTTTTCTCTGAACATGAATTAATAGACGCTGTTAGCCAAAACTAACTCCAGTTGTTCTTTTATAATCCCATCATTAGGGATATATAATTAGACAACCACATATTCACAATGAAAAATAGCTATTTTTAAAATTCTTCCTCTAAGATTTACTTACTCAACATTTAAAGAAAAAAACATTTTTACTAAACTCCAGATAATTGTTTTAATGTTATATATC
Organism: Cricetomys ansorgei; assembly: GCA_026225945.1. NCBI lineage: Eukaryota > Metazoa > Chordata > Mammalia > Rodentia > Nesomyidae > Cricetomys > Cricetomys ansorgei. Next base: position 633,135 of record JAMJFZ010002690.1, on the reverse strand, counting down.
TTTGCATTTTTAAAAATCTAGGCCTACAGATTAGAGCCATTGATTCTGAAACACTACAGCAACATTTCGCCAGTCCAGATCCACTGGTACAACACTTCAAATCCTCTACCCTATGAGCATATGAAGCCAAACTTCCTCAACCCAACAAAAGAGCCTACCTCAGTTTCAGAGAGTGAAAGCATTGCAGCTCTCCCGAGCCCAGTGACCTCCCCGGTCTTATCACGGCGCCACTATGGAGAATCTATAACCAACATCGGCAAAGCAAGCATCCTGGGTAATTCCCTCGTTTCTTATCTATGGATAGAAGCACTCTATGTAAGTATTAAATTGGGGAGAGGTTGGAAATGCACTGTTTGAAAACTTCCAGCCATCTGTCTCCTGGAATTGGCTTCCCTGCTGACTGAAGAAGAAGCTCTGATGTCTGATTAGGTCAGGTCCCTCAGTTCCGGAACACGAGACTGAAGAACAAGAAAAGGCATCCTGTTGCTCCTTCTGTCTTGGCCCTGGGGCTTGCTGAGAGATCCTTACAAATGCTTTACTTCCTCTTCTGTGTCCCAGGAGCATCTCCCCGTTCTCGAAGCCAAGTTGTTTAGCCCTTTCGTGTCCTAGGGCAGTAGGGATATTTCAGCTCTCCTCACGCCAGCGCAGACATCGGGCATTCTATTGCATACCACTTGAATTTGTCCTTTGGTTGTGACTGAGTATCCTTTATGTAAATACCACAAGGTGGCACTATAAGTAGGCCTTACCTACCAATCTTGCTTGCTGTTAGACTTCATACTCAAAGGTTATTAATGGCTTTCTAGAGCATAAATTTAGTAACAGATACACCTATCAATAGTAGGTGTATGCCCTGTGTCAACAGCATGGGTCTTTTGTTAGAAGTTTTAATCTTGCCGCATACTTCCATAGCAATGACCATTTGGGTGAAAATAACATCTTGGTTGCTTTGGTTTTATATTCCTGTTTCTATGTTCCTAGAATTTATACAACTTTCCTTCTTTTAAACTTCATTCTTATTTATAAACCTACAGTAGAAATTGGAATTTTTTTTTTTTTTTAGGTTCCCCACCCTGGAAAAAACTGAGTAGGGCTTGGTCTCTCTGCCAGTCGGCTGTAATGTGGGTGGTGCTCCTCGGTGTGCTGTGAGATGAGTCAGCAGAGTGACTACCCTATTTTGTAACATGCAGGGGCTGCTAGCATTGGAAAGGGACTTGGAGGAATGTTGTTCTCAAGATTTGGACGTTCTTCAATATCACAGCCATCTGAGACACCCAAGGACACAACGGAAGATGAAAAGAAGCCTGTTGCTTCGCCCTCTACCACCACCGTGGCGACACAGACCCTGCCACACAGCTCCTCCGGCTTCCTCGACTCTGCATGTTAGTTCTGCGGTTTTCTCTTTGCGCTTGTGCTCTATCTCTGTAGCTTTGGGAGGACGGGGAGGGCAGGAATGCTAGCCGGCCCCTTCTTGTGTTGTAGTATTTAAAGAAAAATACTTGACTTCTATTTTAAGAATACTTTCTAGGTAAGTGCAGTTTTAGTCTCTACGTTGACAAATTATGGGATCGCTTTAACCAGGGCTCTCTGGCACAAGGGTCTAAATTATCAAGCACAAGTCAGTCTCTTTGGTATAAGTGCCCCTAGCTTTTACAAAGTATATTTTTATTAAAATCATTGAGGTTTAAATTTCACAGTATTACTATAGATGTGTCCTGTACCTGGTCTTGAGAGTTCTGAAACACTGCTCTGTCCTGCTGCTAACCACACCCTCCTGTCCAGCTTCCTGAGGCCTCCAAAGCTGAGGCCCTCCATTGGGTCCCACTGTCTGCCTTCTGTTCCTGCCGTGGTTACCTAGCGTGGAGTGAGTGGGGATTCCTATGAGTAGGTACATGGAGCATTAAGATGGAAGTTTATTTTTTCCCAGTGGACTTCATTTAATGTTATAGTTGTGAAACACTAGTGCGTCAGTGAACATCACTTTTAAGTGTCCAGCAAAAGCACTGACACACTGGGTCTCCATTGAGAAGGAGAGACAAATTCTAAAGAAGCTGCTCCCTTTCTGGAAGCTGGCAAGAGGAAATGGACTTCTCCGATCATTTTAACAGACTCCAGTGCAGTACTGGTAGCTTGTGTTCTTGCTGTGTCTGCCACCCTGAATTTTGAAGTGACCAGCAACCAGTACGAGTCAGGTGGCTGCGTGGTTCTGCCGCACCCAGCCCACCCAAGGTGCATTAGCAGTAGCACTGAACATTCCTAATGGACCAGCAGCACGAGTCCTGCCTAGTAAAGAAATGTTACATCTGTAAGTCGCTGGGACTGTGATAGACAGTTCTTTTTAGACTTGGATATCTGTATAAAGCTCATTTTTCTTCTGAGTTTTTACACTAATCTATCCTCCTTTCTATTTAGAAACATAATGGTAAATATATAAACTTCTAGGGATGTACAGAAATCAAAACCGTTAACTTCTGAACAAAGCCATTTTGAAGGGATTTTGTAAGGTGGCTTTAAGAAGTTACGGTCTTGGTAATTTTTTTTACTGTGCGTCGGTGACACTGATGACCAGGCTCACAGTAACAGATGGTACCCTAGAAAGAGGAGTGAAGACACACAGAATCCGAGCAAAGGAAATGCTCTCGTTCTGTGTACTTCTACCTAATGTGTTTCAAGCGGCATTAGAGACCTGTTTTTTCTAAGCACCAGTCAGTAGGTGCTCAGCGGTACAGAAATCATCAACGTAATCCCTCAGACCTAGTGTGTGCTGTGCGTACAGCCTCCAGTCCTGCTGAGCAACACCCCAGCCATGCTGTGTCCTGCTTGCACATACATGCTTCGCCAGTCTCCTGCTAAATTCCAGCTGTATCTCACCTCTGTCTGGGGTAGTCATGAGTCTGCTTCATACAGTCGTCTCTGAATAGAGATAGGACTATGAACAATATGATCCTGTTAGGAATTCTTTGACGTGCATCAGTGCTGCGTCCTCTGCGTAACCCTAGCTAACTCTTTTCCTTTGGGTTTTCTGACTTTTGTCAGACAAACTAAGCCCTAACTCTTATTCCATAGTTGCTGTCTTGCAACCTAAAACTTCCCTCCCTTAAATCTTCCTGGAATTCGGCTGTCGTGATTAGGTGACTGGGCTTCCTCCCTCCCTCCTCTTCCTCAAACTGACTGCCTCTGCTCTTCTGGACGCCTTATCTGATGCCACTGTCTTTGAGTCTCATGGTCTGAGGGTAAGAGGACACAGACTGAGTTCCAGTTTCCTCTTTGAAGAGTAAGTGTTGTCGGTTGACCTTCATTTTCATCAAGTTGACACATCTTACACACCTAGCCTTAATTTCTTCTGAAAAACACAGGCTTATAAAGCATTCTCCGGGTTCACTTCTTGTGTCCCTGTGTTTGCAGCATGTTGTGAAAGGGAAGGATCTGTTTATTTTAGCCTTTTTTTTTTTTTTTTTGACCTGTAGGTTACAACCTGAATTAGCAAGTCTGAATTAATAAGTTTGAGGAGTATCTATCAACAGATTCTGACATTACACTTGAGAACATCAAATTATGCTGACATTTTCCATGAAGGAGCTTCTCCCAGGAGCCAAGGGGTGTGCTCCCCTGTGTGTGCTAGGCCTGATCAGCTTATTTGGAAGATTGCCCTAACGCGGCCACTGCGACACTGAAGGCCATTTGGAACTATCAGCCTCACCTTTACAGCATCTTGTTTGTTTTTTTTCACAGATTTCAGACTTCAAGAATCGTTCTTTTATCTCCCACAACTCCTTTTTCCGGAAAATGTAATGCAGAGTAAAGATGATAGCCTAGGTATGGTATTTGTCAGGAATGGCCCAGCGCACTGTGAGAATGACCCATCCGCTCAGAGATCACCCGCTCAGAGAGAACGGGGCCAGCCCTGCGAGGGCGGCGTCAGTGCACGCTGCAGACTAGCTGAGCACTCTCTCGCGCTCAACGGTAGAGTCCATGACCCCTTCAGATGCTGAAACGTGCCGCACTCCTGCAGAGGAGGGCTTCAGAGGCCTGGGTCTGTCTTCTCTGTCGTCCTCGAGGTCCGAGCTCGCTGCTCCTCGTGTCTGTACTTAGATGGGCACAGGTTTCCCGGGACAAGGAATCGCTTCGCTCCCGTTGTTGCTCCCGTTGTGTCTGGCACTAGCCCTTGGGTTTTGGGTCGGCCGGCCGTAGCTCGAAGCTCATTGCAGCACAAATACAGAAGGCCCTTCGCAGGGGTGGAGTCATTTCTGGAGGCAGTGCTACTGATGCAGAGGCCTTCTCAGTCTTCCTCTTCAGCATTCCTGAATCTTCTCACTGAAGACACCCTAACAATTCAAAATTACTTGACTAACTTCTCATTCCTCCTCCTATCGTTTCTCTTTCGTGTTTTTCTTATTAATAGTAAGTTTATATCTGACGTTAAAAAATGTGGTCAGGGTTGTCTTTGATTATTTTAGGCACCTTTAATTTTTCGTACATCTTTTCAGTTATCAAAAAACATATTACTTGATATAGTTCCCAATTTGGGTCCTTTTTTACCTCCAGAGCAAGAGTTGATACTGACTTAACTCAGTGAATGCCCCTCAGGAAATTATCTTACAAGAATCTCTCCAGCTGCCAGCCATATAGCCAAACATTTCCAAAAATTAATAATAACTCCTGGGCTGGAGAAATGGCTCAGTCAGTAAAACGCTTGTAAGAGAACCTGAGTTCAGCAGGGCGGTGGTGGTGCACACCTTTAATCCCAGCACTCAGGAGGCAGAGGCAGGCAGATCTCTGTGAGTTCGAGGCCAGCCTGGTCTACAGAGTGAGTTCCTGGACAGCCAGGGCTACAACAGAGAGACCCTATCTGGGGGAGAGGGGGACGGAGACAGCCCTCAAGGAATGACTCACGAAGTTGTCTTTTGGCCTGGGTCACTCACGTGCCTGTGTTTTAAACCACAGCTTCTTTCTCAGTCTTTTCTCTCCACCTGCTTAGGAACAAGGTTCTTTTTGTTTTGTTTTTCAACAAATTTAACATTTAGGTATTTTAAGGATAGAAACAGAAGGAAAGGTGATTCTGTTTTCTCCTTTCCTGGTGATTCCAATCAGCTAGAGAAACTAGGAGAACCCGTCACCCTGTGTGGTTCCGGCCAGTCTTGGTAGTACTGAGACAGCAGGTCCTTGTGCATCTGAACCTGCTTTGGCCAAGAGCATATTGTACTCCAGTGCACAGTGATGCTTCCATGCAGAACCTCTCCCTTGGAGATTCTGTGAACCACATAAAAGGAAGAGAGGAGAGGGGACCCAAGCCACTTCATCCCTGGTCCTCCCACAATGCCAGCAAGATGTGAGGGCCCAAAGGAAGAGGAGACACAGAGCAGCTTTGTTGCGGAAAGCTGGCTGCCTAATTTTCATTTTGGTGACTCTTACCCAGGTGGAGCCAGTCTAGGTAACAGCGTAACTGACGTCCCCAGTGGGACAGGAACAGCAAGGGTACATACTCAATAGAGTGACTACTTTATGAAAGCAGTGTTTTTTATGACAGTGGTAGCTTATTAAGAATAAATTTCAGAACCTTAAAGTGGAGTAAGTAATTCTTGGACAGAAAAATGACCCTCTGACTTTAACACAGAAAGGTGTGTGCAGCAGCATCTGAGGGTGAACCCCCGCGGGTCACACCTGCCTCTTTTCTCTCTCTGAAACCTACTTCATCTCAGACTGCACTTCATCACGGTGGGAATCCAGTCTTTTCTTCTTAGTCTGGTCTGTTGTGGGTGACTGCCTGCAAGTCTCATGGAGGCCCATGGACTACAAATTAAAGGATTAGGACATTCTTTCCTAAACTCACATGGATTTCAGCAATTTCTGACTTATTATGGATTGGTTTTATTTTAATTAAGTGAACATTTTGGAGTTAAAAGAACTTCGTAAGAGTCCTGTGTTAGTGTTTTATACAAGTATGCTACAGCCTGATTGGCATTCTGCCTCTTAAGTATAAATTTTCTCTGAGCAGATACGGGGATAAAGTCACAAACCAGAAAAGCGTAACTGAAAGGTAACTACTGTATGTTTATATTTCAGATTGTCAAATGCTGTTACCACAAAACAAGCCCTGTTTAAAGTTAGCACTAAGAAAGCATTTATTTTAAACCACTTTCTAGAGTGGCGTGATTTCTTATGTTATGCGTGCCTGTCACATTCCTAATAGGAAGCAAAGTCACAGTTTTTCCTCCAGGCTTACTGATTTTTGCCACTTCTTACTTTTGACATCCTTTGACGCTGGCTAATAGGAGAATAGTAGTACGTGTCCGGTAGTGACCTGAGTGTGTTTGTAAGATAGATCCTTCAGAGTATTGTGAGGCTCCTGGGCAGTTTGAAAAGAGACCCTTAATATCATAATTTTTTAAATGTATGTAGTGTGTGTGTGTGTGTGTGTGTGTGTGTGTGTGTGTGGGTGTGCGCGCGCACAAGTAGATGATGTATATATGTGAGTCAGAAATCAGCCTTGTTGATTTGGTTCTCTTGTGGGTTCCAGGAACCAATCTTAGGTTGCCAGGCTTAGCTATCCCACCAGCCCCTCATGATGGCATTTTTACAAGCATATTATCTGAGAATCTGTTGCATCAGCCTGTTAAGATTGCCATGAGCCTTGATCTGTTCGTTTCTATTCAGTATTGTAAGAACTTTTTGTGGGTTTTGGAAAGGCTTAAATTGGATTCACAAAATTGTTTGAGGGCAGCAAATTATAGGTAAAGCCCCCACACACACACAGAGACACACACACACACACACACACAGGCACGCACGCACATACACACAGGCATGCGCACATACACAGGCTGTTCCACCAGTTTAACTTTTCCAGCCACACCGTGGGTCTCCCTTTTGAGTACTTGAATGTCCTGGGCACAGACTGGACCCTGCTAAATAGATGCAGGCTGATGTGTGTGTGGCTGCCTTTAAGGAATTCAGCCTAATGGGGAGGAACACTATTGGGTTGTGAAATAATAATAATATTACAAAATAAAAACTGGTTGTTGCAGAACATGTCCCCACAGAGCATGTGTTCTGTAGGCCTCCTAACTGAGGACACTTCAGTGACCTCCCCACGTCCTCAGGGATGCAGGAACTTCTTCAAGGAAGGGAGACGAGAAATAATTATCTAAGATTTAAGTCCCCTCTTCTTTTAGCTCCAAAAGTATGGCCTGATAGCAAATGAATTTGTTTGGTTTCCTTTCCTTATTATTCTTTGCTGACGTGAGCCAAGGGTCAGGCCCCCCCTGCGGAACCCTTGAGCGCCTTGGCTTTGTCGCTGTCCCGTGAGTGTAGAGTGAAGATGGTGAGAGTTTGAAGATCATTTGCATTCGCTAGATTTTCACCCGGCGTGGTTTCCCAGCCTGCGTCAAACACGTCGTGATCTTCATTTCACTCTTGTCTTTCCAGTGGAACTGGAGCACAGGATTGACTTTGAGCTCAGAGAAGGCCTTGTGGAGAGCCGCTACTGGTCAGCCGTCACGTCGCACACTGCCTACTGGTCGTCCTTGGACGTCGCCCTTTTCCTCTTGACGTTCATGTACAAGCATGAGCACGGCGACGGCGTGAAGCCCAGCCTAGACCCAGACTGAGCTCTCGAAGGATGCGAGAGGCCCAAAACATTCTTCCTGTTAAAATGTGTCAAGATACGGAGATTTCAAGGTTCTAGTTTTGTTTGGGGCAAGAAATACTTTAATTTAAAAGCACTTTATTTTATTTTTAAAGGAGGAAAAAAAAAAAAAAACCACATTTTCAGTTCTACTGTTTGTGTCATTTTGATTCTGAGTCTGGCAGGGCCCTTGAGAGTGAGCGTCAGCGGCCGTGGCGGTGCAGAGGGCTCGGGTGACCTGCGTGAGGGCAGCCGTCAGTCCGCTGTCCAGAATGAGCCCCGGGTGTCAGTCACGGGGCGCCATGCCTACCGCGGCCAGAGGCCAGAACATCCTGTGTGAAGACTGTCGGGCGGCACCGTGGCTTCCGATTCCGTGAAGGCTTCCACAGCCGCGGGTTCTTTGAAAGAAGAGTATAACAGATTCTCAATGTTCTAAATTCAACTTGTTTAGAAAAACTAATTCTAAAAAGCAATATTTGAACTACCGTACTTATAATTTATTATCCCTAACTAGCTATTTCAGTGTGTGAAACATGACATTTTTAATGTTTCTTTTGAGCCACGTTTATTTTCTATCATGTTGAAGTCCCTTTTTCTCAAAACTCCATCTTTGTGCTCTCCCGATGAGATGCTGCTGTGGCACAATTTCAGGGGGTTTTTTATTTTGTTTTTTGTTTTGTTTTGTTTTTCTTTATTTTTTTTTTTTCATTAAAAACGTGGTTTCACACAGCACTCGTTCAATTTTTTTTTTTTTATGTTTTTATTATGTCACATGTGCCTCAGAGCAAGCTGAAGGTTTTGACACAGGGACTCCACATTGGATGTATGCCATTAGCTAGACTAGAAAATTAGAAAACATCTTTGGGCCAGAGAATATGATGACTTTAAACATACAAACATCTGTGTGCCAAACATTTAACACATGTGAAGGGACGGAGTACCAGCAGCATCTAATATTTAAATTGCTAAAGAAAGCATGGAGCCTTGGGCATAGTGAAGCAACACTGAGGCCCTGGAGGGTCTGCACAGTGCTTGTCATCTGAGGGGCGCACTCAGCGATCTGTGTAGAAGCTTCTTGAGGTAAGTGTGCGTGCGTTACCATGTCACATGCTAATATACCAAGGCACCGGTATTTTCAGTGCCTTGCGTTAGATTATACAGCAGATCGAGTCTGGCTTAAAGTCAGAGCAGATCCTTTTCTGTGGTTCTTAACGACGTCACTCATGTGTGACCTTGAGAGTCTGCGAATATCAGTGAGCTGGAGAATGCCCATGGAGCCCAGCGTTGTTACAGATGTAGTCTAGATTCTTACACACAGAGGAGCCAACTGCAAGGGAACAGCAGCCATTTCTGCCACCGCCAACTCGCTTCTGAGTGGTGTCCTACGTTCCGTTCCACCTACAGTGCTGTCTGTCTTGCGTGTAAGGAATTTTGTAGCTTCTGGTCATCACCGTCCGCCGGGAGCAGGGCTGGTCAGCTCACACCCCCTGCTCTCTTCTCTGTAGGGTGGCAGAGCCTACGGCTTTCTGTGGGTGTTACTCCTATACAACACTTCTCTCTGTGTTTAAGAATCCCAAGGCTGCGTGAGCAAGTACACGGCTCACGAAAACCTTTGCTCTAAAGGTTTTCGATGAATGTCAGCAGAGCTGAAGCATCATCTTTTGAACTTAGAGAGTCCTATGAACTCAGGTCATTTTCACAGTCTGTTTAGTAGGTCTCATTTAATTCTCAGGAAAATTAAACCCATGGCATATGGCTGTCATTAGAAGTTAAGCATATGTCGAATATCAGCCGAAAGGAAAATTTTGCTTCCATAAGCAAAGGAATATGTCTGCTTGCTTTTCCTCTCACTGCAAAGCAGCTGGATTTCACTGCTCGAGTTTATGTCAACTCTTGGAAAGAGCAGCATTGAAGCCACCCTTTCAATGAAGAGTAGACGTTCTGCACCTCTGGACAGCTGTTTCCAGGTCATGATTTCATCAATACTGATGGTGATTTGGGGTTTATAGTTCTTGTCTCCCCGTCTCTGCATGTAATCGTGGGATGTACTTGTATACACTAAAGTAATATACAGATGTGTAATTCTGACTTGATCTAGAAGCTGAGTCACTTACCAGGTAACAGTTCGCAATTTTACTTCTGCAGGTACTAAATTGGCCCCCCAAAATACTGATTTTGATACTATTAAAATTCTATTCTCTATCTTGTGTTCACACTGTGTCTCTTGAGTACTGATCACACCAACTTTAACCCAGTTAGGTTGGATAAAGAGAATGTTTAGAGTTAAATCTTGAAATTAGCCTTTCTAAGGCTTTTTTTTTTCCTAATTTTCATCAGTAATTGTGCTTTTCTTATAATCAAATATTAATTAGGACATAATCACAAATAATACTGCCTTTCCAAACCTTGAAAATGTTAGGCTTTTTACTCTCTATCAGAAAGTTAGCTTTTGTGCTTGCTTCAAAGACCTCAGAATCCGAAATTCTCATCAGTCTCTTTCTCTATGCTGTGATGTCATTGGCAAAACCACCCTCATCTGCAAAGTATTTAACACCACAAATCAAACAGGGTATGGTGGTGTACATCCGTAATCCCAGCACATGAGAGGCTGAGGCGGAAGGGTTGCTGTGAGTTTGAGAGGGTCCCGGGCTAAGGGCAGGTTAGAGGGGCAGGGTGTAGTCGTACCTCAGCTGGGAGAGTACTTGCCAAGCGTGCTGAAGTATTGGATTTAGTCCCTGTTAGCACTTGGAGGTAGAGGCAAAGAGGGTCAGAGACTAGCTGTCCTCTACTACACAGTGAGTTTGAAGCAAGCCTAGGCTGCTCCACGGACACCGCCGCCGAGTAGACGGATGGAAAAGAGATCAGGGGCCACCGAGATGGCTCAGTGGTTAAAGGCACTTGCTGCCAAGCATAATGGCCTGCGTTCCATCCCTAGAACCCACATGGTGGAAGCAGAGATCTGGCTCGCACGGATTGCTCTCTGACCTCCACGCAACGTCAGCGTACGTACGTCCTCACACGTACCTATTTCGCTTTGAATGCAGTGTCAGCAGCTACAGCTGTGCATCCCTCAGTGACCCCTTGAAGTGGCGTCAGACCGAGCAGGTTTTACTGCCAGGCCTGTCGAAGATAAGTAGTTGGCCCTCCTCGTTAGTTAAGCTACTATTTCATTGGACTCTAATGAGAAGACATTTCGAAATTTGAGAAACTGACCTAAAGGTCTTTCAAATGTTTTTTAATCTTACACTATTTATGAAAACAGGCCATGGAACAGTAAGAGGTTAATGGTCAAGGCAGAGCTAAAAAGATTGTCTACCAATAGTGTCTGGAAAAAAAACTACCGAACTTAGTGTGGAACACCTGTGGTCTGTTTATTCCCGTTTTGTATCTTGTGTCCCTGCTCTGTTGCCATCCTGACGCTTGGGCTTCTGCCAGGAACTGGTGTGCTCAGGCTGAACTTGAACCATGAGGCTCATGTTGCTCTTCACCCCTGTGGCGCTGCCACCTGCTAAGTGAACACACCCCTGAGTGAACCTCAGTGCTGTAAGGGCGGTGACCTGAGCATGTGCATCCCGTCCGATCTTCAGTAAACATCCTCAAAGAACCCTCAAGTTGCACGGTATATTTGGTAAATTTTCTTTAGATTTGTTTTATGTTCACAAGTGTTTGGCCTGTATGTGCAGAACCACCACATGTGTGCCTGGTGCCAGTAGAGATCAGAAGAGAGAGCTGGATCCCCTGGAGGTAGATGTGAGCCACCGTCTAAGTGTGAGTGCTGGGACCTGAACCCCGGTCCTCTGCAAGAGCAGCCGGTGCTCTTAACTTTGCCATCTCTCCAGCACCCAGACTGTATAGATTCTAAAATCATCTAGTCTGACCCTGTTTTGGTTTCACATAGCAGCACAGGTCATAAAAAGCACAGGCTTAACAGGAGACTGAGTGCACGGTGACTGGGGGAAGTAGGGGCTCTCTTAGGCAAGAGTAACCAAGTCTTAAAGCCAGAGTGGTTATAAAGACCGTTTTCCAAACACGATCTGCAGATGTTAACATGTCTTGATAAACTAAATGAGAAGTAGCAAGTTTAAAAGTTCCTTCAAGCCAGGAGCCTTTAAGCTCAACACTAGAGAAGCAGAGACAGATGGAGTTCAGTGAGTTCAAAGATAGCCTGATCTACATAGCTCCAGGCCAGCCAGGGCTACACAGTGAGACCCTGTCTCAAAAAAGTCCTTTACAAGAGGATGTAGAGTCTGCTGTGTGTTGTATTTCACATCAGCCAGGTGCTGCTGGGAGGGTGCAGACTTGGCTAACACTGTAGTTAGATACTGCTCTCAGTTACTGCCTCCGTTCTGCAGTTTCACCCCCTCATCCGGGACCTTCATCTCACATCACCCTTCTCAAGTCACATGTTCAACCAGTAACAGAACCCCCTGTCATTTTTGTGAAAGACTGTTTCAAAGGCTAATAAATTCCTAGGGTAGAAGCTGACTTCGTTTTTGTGGCGTGCGCGCGTGCGCGCGCACACACACACACACACACACACACACACTCCTTTCTTAGGCTTAGCTTACAACAAGCTATAAGCTGACTGTCCATAACTTGTAATCTCCCTCATTCCTTCAGGCCTCATGAAAGTCTGAGCAGATCTGAACAGATTTCCTTGCCTGTCTGAGACAGTGCCCGGAGGTGCAGGGCCAGGGTGTGGGGGGGGGGGGGACACAAAGACCTTTCTGTTGATATATGCAAACCTCATATTTGACAGCAACTAGGTCCTTTCTAAAACTTACAATATAAGTTAATTCATGCAACTTCAGTACTGTGTGTGTGGAGACCAGCAGAAGCATTTGTGCCGATGATTCCTGTGCTCCCCAAAATAGTCTCTTGGTAGATTCTTAGCATCAACTCTTCCTCTGCCTTTGTTTGACAAGGGTGGGTCCGTACTTAGCATTGTCTCTTACCTTGTGGTTTTTCATTTATATGTAACAGAGTGCAACGTACTTCCTCCCCACCCTGAAGTTCTCAGGATGTGTTGGGAAATATCCCTTAGGAAGATTACGCCTGACCAGAATTCTGTTGGAGTAAGATAAAAGAAACACGTGTAGTCCTCAGCCCGGGCAAGGACTGACTTCAGAGGCCTCTGCAGGCACCAATGGCTGCAGGTTCTCAGGTGCTGTGGATAGCATGGCACAGTATTTACACTGAACCCGACCGTCTCCTGTGTACTTTGAACCATCTCTAGTTTACTTGAAATATATAAGGTATACGCTTTGCAAACAGCTGTATTTAGGAAATAATGGCACCCACCCAGCCCGTCCCCCCAAAGAAAGCCTGTTACTCAGTACTAATGCAGTGTGTTTCAGTTTCCGTCCTCGCTCGCTTGAATCCGTGGGTGCAGATGGCAACCAAGGCTGGTCCTTCACCTTCAGCGCTGGCTGCTGGAGACGTGGAATATCTCGGAATGCCACTCCTAACTTCCTGTGATGATGACCACACCCTCTGCCGTCATCTTGGCCTCTAAAAATATTAAGAGATCCCACAAGATTTCATGAAAGAAAAGTTGTTCTGGTCCTTGGCCCGTCACAGTACGCCCATTTTTGATTTCTTCCATTTTGTTGAAGCACCCATGACTCCTGTTTTATCTCTACAGCTATCAACTTGGATAGCAAAAATCTTAAACCATTTCAACCAGAACTCAGTTAATATGTTTATGAAAACTGAAGGGTAGTGGAACCTGTCTCCTCACAGGCTACGGCCACCACATCCTGTCCTGCAAGAAACAGTGGCCACCATGTTCCTCACTCAACATCAGATGATAAAGTCCACATACAACACATTCTGATCTTGCAGGAAAGTCACGACGTCAAAGGTTCTTGAGTCTGAGGCTAACCTCCAAAACCTGAGCAGACTGGAACCAACCGCTGCTATGTTCCTACTCACTCGGCCCTCTGGTTGGTGCCATTATGACTGAAATGTGCTGTTTAAATACAGCTTGTTTTCAGCCTGAATTGTAGCACTGGATAAAGGTAACGCCGTGTTTTGGATTTGGAAAGTAATATAGTGGGGGGCGGGCGGTGAACATGATGTGAACAATCCAGAAGAGTAAGCTGAAGGGCAACGTCTGTCACAGGTCTGACCACACAGCATTCTTTCACTGGAATATGCATTAATTAGTTAGAGCTCCCAGAACTTAGACCAACCTAACTACCGCCTCCCCCTCCACTGTCAACAACCTCTTTCTGTCATAGCAATCCAAACAACCATTCCCACTGGTAGAGCGGCATCTGTTTCTGTCCACCAGGCATCCTGCTTCTACCTCTCTTTGGTCCCTTTCCCCACTGTATAGCACTCTGCACTAGCCCTGCCCACTCTTAGTTCTGACAGGAACCAAAAAAGTGTGCCAGGGTGGTGGCACATGCCTGTAATCCCAGGACTTGAGAGGCTGGAGCTGGAAAGGGAGCAGCAGGAGTTCTGAGTCAGCTTGAACATCATAGGGAGCCTCCATATCCCCCCCCCCCCCGAGTGCCCTCCCAGTTAAAACTGTTGGCTTTGTCTGAGCCCCATATAAACAATAGCCACAATCAGCCAGGTCTGTGCCATGGCCAGGGAAAGAGTTCATGACTCAGGTCAGACTTCATTTCCCACCCTGTGAGCCATACTGATGAGCCAAGAGATAAGCACATGACACGAAGCAGACTCTGCAGAGGTTTTTGTGGAATTGTGTTTGCCAGCCCTCAAATGCATATAACCTGCTGTAGCTACCCGGAGTAATCCAGTGGCACTTGAAGGACATCATAGCCATCTGCCTTGGAAAAGTGAAGCCTGCACAGACTCACAGAGAGCCAACGCCATATTTCCTTTGTAAACTTTCTATTCAGATACGTAACTGATTTTTCAAGTGGGCCATTTGTTTTCTTGGCTCTTTGAGTTCTTTGTAAGTTCTGGATATCAGTCCTCTGTAAGATGTGTAGCAGGCAAAGATTCCCACTCTGGGCTTCCTCTTCATTGATTATTTTGCTGTGCAGAAGCTTTTTAAATTTTATGAGGTCCCTCTTGACAGTTGTTGGTCCTGATTCCTGAGCAAATGGAGACCTATTCAGAAAATCCTTCCACCTGCTTTTAAGTGAAACTTTCTTTGATCTAGAGGAGTTAAAATTAATATTGATCTCTTTGAAAATAACCTCCACATCCCCACTGGAAACTGTCACTGGGGATGGTGTCTTGTGCAGCCATTCTCTGTCTTCTGGTTGGAGTGAATCGCTGCTTTTGAAACCACCTTGACGATGTGTTCAGTAATTGCACTGGCTCTGCTTGCCTCGACTCTCGTGTCTTCTTCCCAGCCTTTTGTGATCCTGTCACTATGTACAGCTTCTAAAAAATATTACCCAGTAGTGAACGGTCCAAGGAAGAGCCGTGTCCCCCAGCCTAAGCACTCTGACTGTGTTTGGTATAGCGATTTGTCATAATTACCCTACAACTAATACTACGGAACCTTTTCCGGAATTTAGATCCTGCAATCACTCAGTTCTCTAAATAACGTACATTTTCTATATAGAATGTTTTATAGTAAATATACATTACTAATAAACTCAGTTTCCCAGAAGTCTCTAAGGACTCTACAAATTTTAAACTAGAAGATGTCAAGAGGAAACTTGGCAGGATGATGGCTTTGTGGGTAAAGGCTCTTGCTGCCAACTTGACTCCCTCTGCAGCCCAGAACCCACATGAAGGAGAGAACCGACTCCTGCAAGTTGTCATCTGACTTCCACACCTCATCTATAGCATATCATCTGTGTGAGTACATGTGTGCGTGTGCGCACACGCACACACACACACACACACACACACACTGTGTAGGAAAAAGGAACCAAAATCCCCTTTATTTTAAAGCCTATTTTACTTTTTTCTGAGAAGCTCAATAGATTTATTTATTGCTGAGTTTGCAACACAGTACTTGAGAATTCAGAAGGCAGTTTCCAAGACACAAAGGAACATTTGCAAAAAGTATTCCCCATTGTGCTGGTTTTTTTGTCAACTTGACTCAAGCTAACGTCATTGGCGAAAGGGAACCTCAGTTGAGAAAATGCCTCCATCTGATTGGCCTATAGGCAAGTCTAGGCTTTTTTTTTCTTTAATGATTGGTGTGGAAGGGGGGGCCTAGTCCATTGTGAACAGTGGCGCCACTGTACTAGAAAGGTAGCTGAACAAAGGTAGCCGGAGAACAAGCCAGTAAGCAGGGTTCCTCCGTGGCCTCTGCTTCAGTTCTTACCTTGAGTCCCTACCCTTAATTCCCTTCATGATAGATTATAGTCTGTAAGGTGAAATAAACCCTTTCTTCCCCAAGTTTCTTTCGTTCGTGGTATTTATCACAGCAGTAAAATCCTAAGACACCTTTATAACTTGGTTGAGATTAATTCTGTTCATTTAAGGAAAATCATGAAATCCATACTATTGTTTCCTGGGACTTAGAGATGCTCTCTGGACGCCATGTGCCTTCCGTCATCCTGTTTGAATAGTTTCTTTTTGCCCCATCTGTCACTAACTTCTCATGTTTCGGTACTTGATGTTTAGAGCCCATGGTGTTTCCATCATGGTGGGAATAAAAGGCACGTGATGAGCAACACCATCACGCCATCTCTGTTCTCAGGGAAGTCTAGTTCATTGTTCTGGCAACATTCTTAATCTCCAGCAAACCAGTGACGTCATCACACTCACAGCTCAGCTCATCCTTATACGAGCCAAACTGCGTAACCTTGTCTTTGCCTTGATGATTAAATATTCCATATGCCTTTAATTCACTTAGAACTTGCTCCCAAGTTTTTGCTTTTGGCCTTTGTCCTACTTTTTGGTTGCACTAAACAAGGGAAGCATTCATCACACTGCACTGTCCAGATTCTTGTGGAACATTCAAGTTTAGAACACAGGCTCTTTTGTTACAGGGGGAAAAAAATGAGCTAAAGAATGTTATCAAGCACAGGATAGCAGAGGCCTGTTACCTGGGAATGTCTACCACACTGCTATACGTTTTTTAAAAGTTTCAATTAGCTCTTCAGTGCACGTGTCCCCGAGAAAGTGTTGCAGAAACAAGATGATGAACACAATAGTTTGTTTTGAAATTGCCATCCAAAAATACTCCCAAATGTGTGTCAGCACATACCTGAGTCCTAAATAGAACTCAGGCAGACCCTCAGTTCTTCTCTGATAACAGATGGTAGAAGGTGCCCAGTTTATGAAGCGTTGGCCACTTTATGGAACCATAAAGGTAACTTCTCAGTCCATTAGATCGCTACAGATAAGGATTCTCCAGCTGAACTCCAGTTACGCAACTCGGCATCTGCAGAGCATACCCACCAGATCTTCTTCTACAGTGAACTGACAAGCTCCTCTTCTCCCTCGTACCTTCTTGCCAGAGTTTCCTGAGCACCAACCTACAACTTACAACTACAGTATCTCTCAAAAGTATAGTCCCAAAACATTTGGGCACACAAATAACAGTGAAATCAGTGTCACATTCCAGAAGTCACTGACCCCAAGTATTGTGGTCAGCAAATTTCCAGGCATGACCAAACTTGCTACAAAACCAAAGAGAGAACCTCTGGGGAAAGAGCCAAAGCCTTGAGTGTCAGTGTGCAACATTCAAGCCAGCTGACTTGAGAACTCTGAAGTCCGCTCCGTGGCTGGAAGGTACTGCACAGTGCTGGCTACAGAGCATCACGTACGAAATACACTGCAGATCGTGTTTTATGTGGCTACCTTTTTCAGTAGGAAGTTTTAATAATTTGCATAAAATCTACCTTTGAAGATCTACCAACTAGGCATAAAACTCAGTTCGAGTTTTCTATGGTGTTTTAATTTGAGCATTAACCCTGCCTGCTATGATTAGTTCCTAGAAGATACTATGAAGAATTAATAAACAGTATTAAAATCACAAAGAAGATGTGACTCAAAAGATACAGAGAAGAAATTGGAAGAGTTGTTGATAAGCCTTAGGCAGTGGTTATCTTCCTAAATTACTAACTATTGGAACGATATCCCAATAAAAACATATCAAGATTGGTTTGAATCCAAACTATTCCTCAAATCTTAGTTTTATAAAGGCAAACAAGAACCTGGAGGAGTAGCTCAGCAGTTAAGAGCACTGGATGGATATCTTCCAGAGGACCCAGGTTGAATTCCCAGCACCCGCGCTATGGCTCACCACCATCTGTAACTCCAGTAGCAGAGGATCCAATGCCCTCTTATGGCTTCTGAGGGTGCCAGGCACTTGGACGCTGCACAGACACACACGGGCAAAACAGCCAGACAAAACAAGGTTTAGGAAACCAGAGTGACTTTGTCCTCTAACCCAGAAATTCTATAAAGTTCAAATATTCTCAAAATCTCTGAATACTCTCCCCCATGCAGAGTGACCTGTGTATAAAGTAAATTTTTGGTGCCCACAATTTAAACCAATGTGAACATGTTAATTAGGATTAAATAAGTGGTGGTACTTCATTAAGTCAGATAATTATAACGTGCCAGTTAAAGGCAAGGAAAAACAAAAATAGGACAGTCCTGTTCATACAGAGCAGAACAGTCACCAAGCCACATGTTTATATGAAAAACCCAAATATATGAGAGCATATACAGTTTTTAGAATACATGCCATTTCTTGGGAAGAGGGGAGGTGGTCTAAAAACAACTGAGAAAGACTAAAAGTGAAATTAAAACCCTGCAAATCCTGAGGTGATGACTGGAAACAAGAACCAGCCAGACTTCTCCCAGGAGGAACTACAAGGGCTCAACTTAACTCCCTTTGAAGTCAAAGGGGAAGATGATTCCGCTGGCATCTGGGTTGTACCTCCCTGCCTTCACAGCAGCCCATGAAACTGGAAACAACCCTATCATACCGTACCAGCAGAAACCCTGCCGAAGCACAAATGGGAGTGTTTGAAATTATCCTCTCTTCCTCTAACAGGGCCCTTCCGGAGGTTTAGGCCAACCCAGTCTCCAAGTCTTTGTCCGTAAATCAGGCTTCCATTGTCATGATTTTTATTTTATTAGTGGGGATGTCACTAATCGCTCCAGCTCTTTAGCTCCTGGGCTTCAGCAGTCCTCTTACGTCCCAGGTATTTGGAGCATCAAGGCGTTTGTTACAGCGCTTAGCTTAAGCAAGCTGCTGCTGCTTGTTTGTTTGTTTTTTGATTTATTGAGACAGGGTTTCTCTATGTAGCCCTAGCTGTCCTGGAACTTACGCTATAGACCAAGCTGGCCTGCAACTCAGAGATCTGCCTGCCTCTGCCTCTGCCTCTGCCTCCCAACTGTGGGGGTCAAAGCGTACACCACCACTGCCTAGCTTAATCAAGCTTGTTCAAACCTGTAAGTACCTTCTCCAAAAAACTTCCTAAATTCTTTTTCCAAAGAATTTTGTGAGCATTTACTCATTAAAACCTTCCAATGCTCGTTTACGACTTGATTTGTTTCCCCTCTGTCTCTGTTCATCTTGTTGGGATGTAGAGTGAAGGGGATGCTTCTTATTTTGATCGTTCTGTTGCTAGTCAAACTATGATTTTTATTGAACAGCCATATTTTGGAGGGGTCACAAAAAGTCAGGCATAGATTAGTTTCCCCTATAGCATAGAGGTAACGTACGGGAAGCTACACTTGTCCACTGTACCAAGGAGAGAAACCTCAGATCACTGGTAAAGAAAGTCAGCGGCAAAGTGAGTCAGCACCAACAGACCTTACTGATCTCCTTAGATCCCCGTGTTCTTAGCAGCTTCCCACAATGCACCCACTCCCTTAGGGTGGGGAATGACAGCGGAAGACACTTGACATCAGCCTGTGGCCTCAACACACAGACAACCTCGGGCATCTTAGATGTTAAAAAGTTAAAACATCTCTATACACACATTCATGGACCAATAAGCTATATGACTAATGAAAACCCAAATGCAATAAAGGAAGACAGTCATGTCACCCTCTGGCGCGCGCGCACACACACACACGCACACACAGTGGTATCTGAGCTGCACGTCTGATTAAGTTTGCACTTCTTTTATATAGTTAAAAATATCCCCATCAATATAATTCGTAGCCTTTTGTTAATGTGTTGACAATTGTTTGTTCACATTGTAACTCTCCCTAAGCCTAAGAGAGTGAACAATTTGTTTTTCCTCCCTGACATAGTTCTCCTTGCTGAATTTTAGTATTTATTACAGGCTGCTTTCAGGATGACAGTCTTGGCTTTTTTCTGAATACAAGAACTTTGGGTATGGTTTGTCACTTAAAAGTTGGTAGAATTTACAGGTAAGAAGGTCTGTGACCAGGGTGTGATTCAGTACCTTTGCTAGGGATGTACAAATTTCCACCTTCCTGTCATAACTGATGTCTCTCTTCTAAGAACATTGGCAACTAGTGTTTACTAGGAAATCATCACTTTTATGAATGCTTAGATGGGTTTTGCACAGAGCTAAACAAAACCAGTTTTTTGAAAGTCTTCAGTCTGGCATGATAGTACATATCTATAATCCAATCTACTTGTGAGCCTAAGGCAGGAAGATCAAAAATTATCAGCTTAGGCAACCAAGGGCCTGTCTTAGAAAGAAAGGGGTAGGGAGGAAGCTTGGTCTCCATTTCTCCTATGTCTGTGGTTTTTAATCCATTTCCATGTCCTGTGTTTACTATGTTTGCTTTCTCCATTAAAAACATAAAGTAGGATCCAGTGAGATGGTCCATCAGATAAAACTCCTGTCACATAAGTGTAACAACCTGTATACAGTCCCCAGAACCCAGGGTTGGAGGAGAGAGCCGAATTCCGCAACCTCTCCTGTGGTGCTCACACACACACAATAATAGCTTAGAATTTTTTAAATTGCCTGGGCCTGGTGGCAAACGCCTTTACTTCCAGCATTGGGGGGGCAGGGGCAGATGGATCTCTGAGTTTGAGGCCAGCCTCGTCTGCAGAGCAAATTTTAGGACAGCCAGACCTACACAGAGAAAAGAGAAAAGGGGAATTTTTACAATAAATTTTAGAGACATTAGTGCCTAGGGGTGTATCTCAGTAGTAGACTGCTTGCCTAACATTCTCGAGGCCTTGGGTTCAAGTTCTAGCACCAAGTGCTTAATAGTCTTGATCACCCACCTCCTGCACTAAGGGTTCAGGAATGTGAGGCAAACACTGTGTCTCTGAGCTGCACCCTCAGCCTCTTTTATAATCTTGGTACCTACTCTAATCTTTATGCATCCCTTTCTTTTACTGGATGAAGTGTAATAAAGCCAGTTCATGTGTAGCAAAGCATTTAAAACCCATTTAAATAAATCAAAGCAAATTTGCCATGTTTATCATGCTCTGTACAAAGAATTTGTTCATATGTGCGGTATGTGGGTGTGTATATGTGTGTTGACACAGATGGTGTTTGCAAGTATGTGTGCACATGTGCATGTGGGGGTGTGAAGTTGACACTGCATGTATTTCTTGATCACTGTACACTTTGTAGTATATCACTTTAATTCCCTGAGTTCTTTGGTTTTGGAATTGTTTATAATTCAGCTTCCTAAGCAACAAACTAGTTTGAAAGTTTTTTTTTTTTTAATTCCCCTTTTTATGGCTTTCTTTAAACTGGCCTGCCTTCTTTCTTTCTTTCTTTTCTTTTTTCTTTTTTTTTTTTTTTTGGTTTTTCAAGACAGTATTTCCCTGTTGTAACTCTGGCTGTCCTGGAACTCACTCTGTAGACCAGGCTGGCCTTGAACTCACAGAGGTCCACCTGCCTCTGCCCCCCAAGTGCTAGATTAATTAATTAATGTTCCCTTAATTGATTTTTAATTTTTATGCAGTAGTTCAAACTGTAATATGAAGATTAAGGAAATAGGCATTCTTTTCTTTCCACCCAAACTTTGTTTAAAGCACTGATTTGTCTGGATATACAGCAGCGCTCCTTGTTGGTAGGTGGTCTTGATGTTACAAGGCAGTTAGTTCCATTCTTCATTGGATGGATTCCAGAGCCATCCTAGATGCCAGAGGAGAAAGAAAGCATCAGTAAACTGAGCTTTCTTCCTTCATCCTTGCCACCCCTACCTTGAGAGCCCACAGCCCACAGCTCCTCTAGCCTCGGACTGCAGAGAGATGTGTCAAAGGGGAATGACTTAACCCAGTTTACTTGCCACAACAGCAAAAACAAGAAACAAAAATTAACCAGGTTAGTACGCATGCCCAGTAGTCAGATCCTCTCAGAGATGTTACTTGTCCCAGCTCTGTGTAGCTTGAATGAAGCTCTTGTTTGAGTCTAAATCCTGCCAGGACGCACCCCCCAGATTGGATTTCCCAGGGAACGCCTTGGTCCTTGGTGCATCGCCAAGGAGCATTAAAGGCAACGGGCCCCTTTCTCTACAACATCCCCCATGCTTGATGCTAGTTTACCCTGCTAGTTATAGCAAAAGGTTTAATTACCTTCATAGGGTTTGGTTTCTTTCAAATGCAAAATCCCCTTCCTTCGCATGGTCACATTCTACGCAGAACAGCGGTTCTCACCCTTCCTAACGCTGCAACCCTTTAATACGCTTCTCATGTGGTGACCCCCAACCGTAAAATTATTTTCGTTGCTACTTCATAACTGTAATTTTTGCTACTGTTATGAACTGTAAATATCTGATATGAGGATGGTCTTAGGTTACCCCTGTGAAAGAGTCATTCGACCCCCAAAGGGGTCTCTGGTAATGTAGGTGACACATATGCACACTGTCCAAAAGACATTATCTTATCTATGCCAGGTATAGAACACAGTCATAACGAGTGTAGCTCTGGGTTCAATCCTCAGCACCACAGAAGAAAGAGTGAAACAAAATACAAATAAATAAATAAATAAAGATCTTCACACTAGCCAGAGGGAATACTTCTGGCCGTTTCAGTCAACGTTTGACACACTAGGCATTGAACCAGGACCTTACACACATGCCAGATGAGTGCTCTCCCCCCCTACATCTTTCCCTACATCACCTCCCCTTTTTTTCCTTCCATTTTGAGACAATCTCACTAAGTTACTCAGGCTGACCTCGAACCTGCAACCCTCTTTCCTTGCCCTCCTTCATAGCTAGATTGTTCTACACGGCCCAGCATGTTAGTCTGTCTCCCACAAATAACCCTGAGATGACTATGAGTCACAGACAGGCAACCAGACGTAAGTTCCAGTCTCACACACACAAGTCTCCCAGAAATCCCTCCACACCACCCCCCACCAAAAAAAGCCCACATCTCTCCTTTGTTCTCCCCCCAGCCAATCAGAGACAGTCTAACCCTTCGACTGTACCTCCTCTTCCCTTCACACCTAGGGGCCTGTGCCATCTGCCCACAGGCCACCTACATCTCTACTCTATCCAGAGGCAGTCCTGTAGTTGTTAACTACAATCTTTTACCCTCAATTTAGGGAAAGAGGAAGGAAGGATAGAAAGACATTTTCACCTCTTTTGCAGGCGGCCTTGATATAGAATGAGAGAAAGGTAGAAATCTTCACAGCCTCTTTTAGGCTGTCCTAAGCTTGGAGAGGACCAGCTGACAGTGAGTCAGACTAGTGTCTTAGCCCACTATCTCCAAACCCAATCTCTCCAACCTTTGTTTTTTTAAGCAAGACTCAACACACTAACAATGGACAACCCAACCAACGAATCACCAACCAACGACCACCCTGGCTCCCAGGACTTCAGACCTTTTATACTCTAAGCCAAAAGTTCCCATAAACCCAAGCGGCACAGAACAAGCTACACATGCCAGAATGATTGCACCCAACCAAATTATACCCACCCTCACCAAGCATCCCGAATCCAACTCCGACATCTACCGCACCTGGGGTGGGAACGCAAACCTAATCCAAGTGCCATTTTGCATTTTTAAAGAAACCAAAATAACAAAAACCACTTCCAAGTGTCCCGCTATACAGTCCTTTGTCCCTCTGGGACAAATACCTCCTGTCCCCTGTCCCCTGTCCCCTGTCCCCTGTCCCTTGTCATTTGTCCCTACGGAGCTAAGAATCTGGTGTCTAGGTGTGTTCTGTGTTTTCTCCAGTCCTCTCACAACCCTTTTTTTTTTTTTTTATTGAAATAGACTTTTTTAATACATTGTATTCTGATTATGGTTCCCCTCAGTGCATCCTCAGCTCTTTCCCGACTCCCCTCCTGTCAAATTCAGTCTTTCTCTCTTTAGAAAACAGGCATCTACAAAAAAATAAAATAAAAACAGAATAGGACAAAACAAAGCCAAAGAAAAAGTACAGAGACATACATGTTGCGCATACCCAAAACCCTTAAAAACACAAAACTGGAAGGGAGCTGGAGAGATGGCTCAGCAGTTAAGAGCACTGGCTGCTGTTCCAGAGGCTCAGGGTTCAATCCCCAGCACCCACACGGCAGCTCCCTCCAGGATCTGACACCCTCACACAGATATGCATGCAGGTAAAGACGCCAATGCACATGAAGTAAAAATGATTATTTTTTAAAAAACACAAAATTGGAAGCCAGAATATATACACACAGCACCTGTAAGGTTTAAAAAAAGCTGAGTGTGGTAGCTCATGCCTTTAGTCCCAGCAGAGGCAGGCAGATCTCTGAGTTTGAGGCCAGCCTTGTCTACAAAGCAAGTTTCAGGACAGCCAAGACTACAGAGAAAAACCCTTTCTCCCACAGGGAAAGAAAGCCCTGGCAAAGCATAACAGAAAGAACCTCCAAAGGCACCACTGGGTTCATTCTGTGTTGACCATCTGCTAGTGGGCATGGGGCCTGTCCTGAACAGCGGTTCGTATCACCAGTGAGACTCCATTGGAGAAAACGAATTTTTCATTTCAAGTGGTTATCAATTGGAGAGCACTTCTGGGTTAGGGGTGAGGCCTGTGTCCGCTTCCCTCAGGGCTGGGACTCATCCGGTGCAGACCTGTGCAGGTCCTGCGCGTTCACGTGGGTCTGTCGTACTGTGTTTAGGAGGCCTTGGCATCTTCCATCCTTTCTGGCTCCTATACTTTCTGCCTCCCCTCCCACAAGGTTCCCTGATCCCTGAAGGGATGGATTTAGTGGAGATATCCCATGTAGAAGTGGGTGTTCCCAGGTCTTTCACTTTCACATTGTCTGGCTGTGGGTCTCTGTTTCTGCTCCCATCTACTGCAGAAGAAGCTTCTATGATGATGGCTGAACAAGACACTGATCTACAAGTATAGCAGAATGTCACTGTGAGTTTTATTGCTATGTTCCTTTAGCAGAGCAGTAGCATTTGGTTTTCCCCTAGGTCCATCTAGGCCCCTAAGTGACTGGGCTCTGCCCACCCCCAAACCTCTCTAAGGGTCCTGAAATGACCATTCCCAGCCATCCACTAGGTCCCACCCTCGAGACCTCTCCAGACCTAAAGGCAGGAAAGTGGTCAGGCCCCACTCTACAG
Organism: Cricetomys ansorgei; assembly: GCA_026225945.1. Classification (NCBI taxonomy): domain Eukaryota; kingdom Metazoa; phylum Chordata; class Mammalia; order Rodentia; family Nesomyidae; genus Cricetomys; species Cricetomys ansorgei. The sequence continues at coordinate 608,122 of JAMJFZ010002690.1, read as the reverse complement.
ACAAAAATAAGTAAATAAATAAAAACAAAAAACAAGATCAGGCCACAAAATCCCACCAATCGGAGGCTCTCCTGGAAAGCTCCGCCCCTAAGAAACCCTATATAAATCCCGTCCCTTACTCGTCTCTGCTGCCTCTCACCCTAGCAGAGGCAGTCACCTCCACCCCTCCTCTGTTTTTTCCCTCCCAATAAATCTCTTGTGTGGGATTTGTTATGCAGTGTGACTTTGTGGTATTCCTTGGCCTCCAACTGTCAGGATACCTTTCCATCCCAGCAGGAACATTGACAGTTCATGGCCTATCAAGTCTCAGGTATTTGACCACTCAAGCAGTGTCAGGCATTTTCCATCTCGTGGCGTGGAGTAGTCCTTAAATCCAATCAGATAGTGGTTGGTTACTTCCACAAGATTTTGTGCCACTATTGCACCAGCCTACCTTGCAGGCATTACACCATTTACATCAAAGGTTTGTAGCTGGGTTGGCGCTTACCTTTTCAGTACCATGGACACTAGCTTGGAGGGATGAAGGGCCTAGGTCGCAACAGCTTGGCTTCTCTGTGTTCAGTGTTTTGTAGTCATTTCATTTTCTTGATAGACTTTTCTATAATGTCCGTGTTGCCATATAACCTATAATATTGGTGGATATGTAATAAGTGGGTTCATAACCTTTACCCTTTGAACTAATACATCATTTAGTTTTCAAGAATCTTCCCTGCAGCAGCCAGGACATCCTCCTCTTGATGGTACCACACACATAAGTGTGTTTCTGGAATCTCCTGTTAATCAAGGAGACAGCAAGGAACAGTCTGGAGAGCCACTCAGCCACCCCTTGTCTCTAGACAGAAGTCAGTTATCGGCAGCTGAAAGATGCCCCTCACTGCACTTAAGCTTTGGGGCCTTCCACTTCATCTGCCATCTCTGGGACATGTGGTCTAGAACACAGTGCTTCCTGTTACAGTTGATTTTGATGTCAGTTGCCACAAATTAGAATCACTTGAGTAGGGAGCCTCACCTGAAGAACTGTCCTGCCCCTTAACTGGCCGGGAAAGCCCTGCCCCGCTCTGGTAACAGCTGGGACAAAGGGGTGTGGCCAAAGAAGGGTGTGGCCAAAGAAGGCTTGCTTGTCTTTGGTTCACTTGGTCTCCCTCTTGCTGAGGAGTTGATTTCTTTGCTGGTATCAGAACCATTGTTCTGGGTTTCCCTCACGGACCAAGGAACAGCAGCTCCCCAGGAATCTACCAGGTTTTGGGCACCAGATTAGGACAGCCTTGTAGACTGAGGAACCACAGGGTTGTCAGCTTCTCCAATGAGAGACAGCCACTGTCGGACCACTCTGATGGCTGAGGCACCGGGCCTCAAGGACCAACTACGGGGTTCTCCACCTCTCAGCTGAGACTCAGCTGTCATGGCTATTTTAAAGTAAGCTAACTTAATAAATTCTTGAAGGGGGCTGAAGAAATGGCTCACAGGTTAAGAGCACTGGCTGCTCTTCCAGAGGACCCAAGTTTAATTTCCCAAAACTACATGTTTGCTCATAACTGTCTGAACTCCAGTCCCAGGAGACCTGATACCCTCTTCCCTCGTCCTCAGGCACCAGGCACATCCATAGTGCACAGACACACGTGCAAGCAAAACACTCACACAGGAAAAACTTCAAAAAATAAATTCTTGAAATGTATACACACACACACACACACATACACACATACACGCACGCACACACACGCACACACACGCACACACATGCACATCAATGGTTCTGTTCCTCTAGAGAACCATGACCAACTTATTCTCCTATTGGCTCAAGCCACCTGAGCTTGTGTGGTCCGGTTGACCACACAAGTTCACACTCACCTGAGTTGCGGGAACAACCCAGTCCCTCGATTGCTTCTTCTCCTAAAATCCTTTTTATGTCTGGATTTTTATTTCCCGCTTTCTCTGAGGCTCAAGGACAGTATAAGGTATGACATTTCATGAGTATCTTCAGAGTTTTTCCAAGCCAAGAATAAGGTGAATTCCTTGGTCAGACTCAATTCATAAATGAATGTCAGAGAGAAAGAAAACCCTGAGTTCGTGATCTCTCCACCAGTGCTGTGGCATCCGTTAGGGACAACGGTAACGGATTCACCCACTCTCAGCGGCTGTTACGAAATATCTGAGCTGAGATAATACATAAGGAAAACGAGTTTATCTAATTCATAATTTTGAAGGCTCAAGAGCATGGTGCCAAGAACTGGCCAGCTCTGGTGAGGCTCCTCTGGGCTTGTTCACGCACATCATGGTGGGATTGCGTACAAAAAGAACAAAACAGGATGCGGAGTGTGGAGAGGCCCAGTCTCTCATAACTCTCTCATGAGAACTAGCCAGGACTTCAAAGGAACTATACTTGTCTCTTGAGGGGGTCATGTTCCTAATAACCTAACCACCTCCTTACTTTTTAAGGGTCCCATCATTTATAAATATCATTACACTAAGAACCAAGTACCAGTGCTGAGCCCTTGGGAAACTGCATATAAACCACTGCAGGCAGCCTCTAAACATGCTGGGGAGAGGGTGGAGGGGTCCAGATTTGGCTGTGCACTTAGGGTGCTCAACAGCTTACTCTCCAGGGATACAGCAGCCATCCCCTCAGTAAAGGGTGAACAGTGGGTGGACAATAGCAGTTTTAGTATGGAGTGGGTGCTGGGGTACCTGCAGAATCACAGGTAGGTGCTCCAGAGCCTCAGCTGATGCACAATGGGTTCCGAGGTGATCTGAGACCAGCCAGCCCCTGCCGCTAATGTGTTATTGCCCCACAGAAGCGGAAGAACCATCTGTTCTTCAGGAGAGGGTGCTGCAGTCTGGCAGTGTCTCCCCAGTGTCCTGGAGTATGATATCTCAGATACACAGAAACAGGCAGAGGAGGCTCTGCAGACAGCAGGTCGGATGACAGGATTCAAGTTGCTCTTCGGGTCATGCTTTTGTGTCTGTAAACGCTCAATTTGCTAGCAAGGGCTATTGATTTTCACTCTTTTTTTTCTTCTTGTTTTCAAAGAATTCCGTAGCTGCTTCCATAATAGTGCCTGAGGTCTGACTCACCCACCAAGCTGGCTAGTTTTTTTAGATTTGCCTCTTCATATCAGGAGATTTCCAATCAGGACGGACATTTCACATTTTCTGTGTCCAGGGCCTTCATAGTTTTTAGCCTTGAAAAGCTGTCTGAAGTTCTCCACGAGGGCATTAGGAGGTCCTAGAAGGCAGGAGCTAGATGCGGGTCAACTCTCCTTGGGACTAAGATCTCTGTACTCAGTCCTTCAGATCCCAAATATGGCTTTCTAGATGGGGTTGGGGGTGAGGGTGAGGGTGTCTAGAGATCCTGGCCATCTGCTTCTCCAGTTGAAGGTATCACCTGTGGAAGCAAAGGGACCTTTCCCTACACTCTTGAAATTTTGGATTTGAGCCTGTTGAACTAAACTGACTGGAGAGATGGCTCAAGGTTAAGAGTTCAGATCACAGCACCCATAGAATAGCTGGGTATAGTCCACATGCCTGTAACCTCAGCACTGGATAGGGGAGAGATGGGGCTACTGGAGGGGCTTGCTGTCTGCCATAACAATGTGGGCTCCAGGTTCTGATCGAGAGAGAAAGAGAGAGGCCTGAAGGTATATGGCCTCAGGTTGGGCCTCAGTCCTTCTCCCAGGCTTGGCCTGAGAATCTCAAACAAAACTTGTTCACAGAATATCGCTGCGGGGATCCTCTGCCTCCCTGTGTCTTTCACCGTGGATTGAAACCCTATCAGGCACCTTCAGGAATCACCCAGTGACAAGACAGTAACTTCAAAACCCACCAAAGTCTCACATGGCTATTGTAAAGACAAGGAACTAGGACTCTTTCGAGAACCCAAGCCTACGAGCTCAGGCGTGCCCTCTCTTCGGAGTGCCTCTGCCCTCCTGCCCTCCATACTTATGCCCATTTTAAAGTGTCTTAATAAAATCTCCAACTCTCCTTCATAAACTGGCAAATCCTGATTTCACATCAGTCTAGACCCCCAAAACCCTGGGGGAGCACCACAGGCTGCTGCAAGTGGCAAAACAGGGCTGTGTCTCTGTCCCTCACAGCTGACAGCCCTCCCTAACCCTGCTTCTCAGGCCATTGTGGCTGGCACCTGACAACAGCTGACACTACCCTCTGGCTTGGGGAGACCTGAGAAAGAACGCTGTCTGATCACACAGTCAAGCTTTCGGGACATAAAACAGGATGGAGGGAGAATTTCATCTGATTTTGCTTTTTTGGTGGGCTAAGAAGACACTGCCCTGTCGCGAGCTATGAGATTGCCAGTCTGTAAGCCAGCTCAAGGAATAAGCTGGTAAGACCTACACTTCTGCCAACAGAATTGTTACACCCATAACAGCTTTCTCCTGGCAATCTAAACTTAGAGGGCTGGGGAGATGGCTCAGCAGACAGCCCAAGTTTGGTTCCCAGCACCGTAGTCGTGGCTCAAAACCACCTGTACCTCCAGCTCCAGAGGATCTGACACCTGGATTCCGCAGCACTCAAATTCATAAGTGAACATACACACACACACACACACACACACACACACTTTAAAACACAGTAAACAAAATCTAAATTTAGAAAAGGGGGAAGGATAAGAGACTCTTAACCATTCTATTCCATCAAACCCTGCAGAGATCTGGAACAACCTAGTAAGAATTCTTCCTTCCCACTGACTTGTGTCAGAGGCCAGGATTTGTTCAGCTCCAGCTCAAAGCAATTGTGCTGCCAGGTAGAAAACAGGCTCCATCTAGGCCTATGAGTTAAACCAACAGAAGACAGAAGAGCAGACAACCTCACAGCTCTTGCACATGATGGGGGCCTTCACAGGAGGAGTCCTCGCCTTTTCAAAATCCTCTGACTCCTTAGGGAGAAACAGGCCAATAAGAAAGCCCCTCCTGCCTCTTCTGTTCCTCAGGTACCTTCAGCTCAAAATAACCAACATGCCAAAGTGGCATTGGGGAGCGGTATCTCCTCCCTCACTGAGAGTCTCCTCACTCCCACCTACAAGAATAAGATATACACGCCCCCTAGCAGAGTGCAGGTGTTCACGACACTTAAGGAAAGCAGAGTGGATCAGCCAGTCAGGATGGAAGACTGCCTTGCTGACATCAGTGCCCCCTGCTACCACCTCAGGTGGGGAAACATGACAACACAAAATACCTCAGGACGAACTGGAGCAACTTGTCTGAAACAACATTTCTAGAGGAACAAGGCTCCAGAGGCAAGTGGTTACAAAGTAGAAACCCTGCCACCCTGCCAGCCGATTGGGAAACACATTACAAAGCAATTTTACAAATATATTCTTTGAGAGGTTCAACCAAAGGAAAAGGACATAAGCATAATGACACTCCCCTGAGGATAGCCAGCCGGAAACAACAAAGTTCTGAGTCAAACAAAACAGGAGCGCTAACACCCTTTCAAAAAATCAACAGTGTAACCAGCTGAGAGACGATGAAGACGAAACAACAGAATTATCAAGTAAGTGGAAAACAGAAGGGTCCGACTGGGAAGGGCAAAAACTTTAGTTAGTAACAGAGTCTTAAAGCAGCTCCAGAGAAGCTGATTTAAAAGAATAGCCATAGATTAAAGAAAGTAGTAGAGGAAACCAAAATATAACACCCAAAATAGATCTTTCTGGTGCTAGGCTGTTTTGAGCGGATGGTTTTGAGTAAGAGCAAACACAGCATTAAGTCTAAAAACAGCAGAACTTACTTGTTCATGGGACTTCCTATCTGTGTCTAGAGGACATCTCCGTTTGTTGCGATGTCTCCTCTCCATGCCAAAGAGAGAAGAACAACAGATCTAGATCTCTGGAAATTCTCACAAATAGAAAAGTCACCAACTGGGGCTGGAGAGAGAGCTCAGAGGCTACGAGCACACTCTGCTCTTTGCAGAGGGCCTGAGTTCCATGTCAGGAGGCTCCCAAACACTTGTAATTCTAGCTCTAGGGGATCTCATGGTCTCTGCGGCACCTGTAATCACGAGTATACCTGCCAACAGACAGACAGACAGACAGACACACGTAATAAAATAATACAAGTAAATCTTAAAGAAAAAAGAAAAATCAGCAACTGAAACTTATGAGACAAACCCCGCCCTTGTTCCCTGTGCTGCCTGCCCTGCCCACAGCCAGCTTTCTCCCCACTCCACTCTGTTAAAGGAGGGGGTTTTATTGAAGCCTGGAATCAACGCCTGATTCCAGAATGACTCATTCTTATTACTTACTCCTCATTATTCATTCCTCTGTGTCTGTCTCATATATAAGGCACACAGGTTTTGAATCTGGGCTGTTCTCTCTTGTTCACCTGCCTTCTGCTCAAGTGTCTGCCCCAACTAGCCCCAACTAACCCCAATGAAGGGCTGAAGAGAAAATTCTCTCTCGAACATTCAAGCAGATATCCTGCCATGGGTTGCATATGTTTTGTCCCCTAGCAGTTCATGTGAGGGAAATTCGGTCTACGGTGTTGGGTGGGACCTTTTAAAAAGAGCTTGTGGAGAGGTCCTTCATGAAGGGCCCTGCCCTCAGAAGCAGTTAAGGTAGCTCTTGTGGGACTAAGTTTGTTCTAAGAATGAAATGGTATATTAGTCAAGTCAGGGTTCTCTAAAGGAACAGAACAGAACAGAGGTGAGTTTGAGAGAGAGGTTCAGTGGGGTCTGGGTAGTCCCACAACTCCTGACAGAATGGCCAAGAATCCTATAGTTCAGTGGATGAGACAGGATGTCTCAGTGGTCCCAGTCTGGTGCTGGAGTCCAGAGGATTCCTAGAAGCCACTGGTCTTCAGTCTATGATGGAGTCCGGGAAAAGTAAGGCTAATACTCAGGAAAGAAGGCCTCGGCAACAGGATGGAGCTTGCCAGAGAGTGGGGGTCAGCAGGCAAAAGGTGAAACCTTCCACATCCTTGTATGTGGGCTGCCGTGGCCTGGATTTAGGGTGGGGCTTTCCACCCCAAATAATCTGATCAAGCAAATCCCTCACAGGTGTGCTCTGGGGCTTGGATTTTAGTTGATTCCAGATCTGGTCAAGTTGACAACCAAGATCAGCCACCACAGGTGGTTAGGCGGCCCCTCCCCTCTCTCCAGCTCCCTGTCTGGCCTCCCATGTTGCCAGCTTTGTAATGTCTCTACCCTGAGCCAGTGCCACCATCATACCCTTGAACCTCCAGGGCTGTGAACTAAAATAAACTACTTTCCCTTGTTATGTTACTCACCCTTAGGTTTTTTGTTTTTTGGGTTTTTTTGTTTTTTTTCTTTTAAATCGCAGCGAAGGAAACAGACAAATCTAATCCCTGAAACAGGGGCAGGGGCAGAGAATCTGCAGAAATAAAGGACACAGTGTCTGCCAGGTGTAATGCTCCATATCTGTAAATCCAGCACTCAAGGGGCTGAATCAAGAATATTGAAGTCAGGCCAGCCCACGTGACATAACAAGACCATATCTGGGGAAAAAATGGCATATCTACTGTGTTAGAAGCTGAAAGGTTCTGAATTCCAGGCCAGCCTAAGCTATCATGAGATCTTGTCTTAAAAAAATTTTTAAAGGGCAAGCAAAAAGGTTCCGTGGGTAAAAGAGCCATGCCACCCTAGTGACACGAGTTCAAATTCTGGAACCTGGAGAAAACGGACAAACATCGTCCCGATCCTCACATGTATGTCATGACACATATGCTCAGACATACTGATGTGCGCACATACACAATAAATAAAAATAAGTCACTGTGGCACATTCAGTGTTGAGATAAATATCTTGCTATAGCTATTGGAATTCAAAGCAGAGAAAGGATTCTTTAGACACCCAGGCAGATCAAATTGTCAGTGTTCAATTGCAGAAGATAGTGGAGCCACCCTGGAGGTAGTTTATAAACATAAGTCTTGTGGGTCAGGCAAAAACAGACCTTCTCAAATGTTAGATTTTGTTAACTCGACACAAGCAAGAGTCATCTGGGAAGAGGGAACCACCATTGAAAAGTCCTCCATAACATTAGCCCATAGGCAGGTTTCTGGGGCATTTTGTTGAGTAATGACTGATATAGGAGGGCCCAGCCCACTGTGGGCAGTGCCATCCCGAGGCAGGTTGTGCTGGGATGTATAAGAAGGGTAACTGACAGAAGTTAAGTGTACTGCTAGCTCTTCCAGAGAGCCTGGGTTCTATTCCAGCATCCACGTGGTGCTCAACCCTCGTAACTCCAGGCCCAGAAAGAGCTGTTGCCCACTAATGGCCTCTGAGGGCACTTCATTTATGTGGTACAAAAACATACTCAGGCTAAACTTCCCGTACACACAAAATAAAAAATAAGTAATTGAACGTGATCCTAGAGGATTCGATGTAAAGCAACATTCCTCCGTGGTTCTGGTTCTGCTCAGTTCCTGCCTCCAGGTTCCTGTTTGAGTTCCTGCCCAAACTTTCGTCAGTGATGGACTGCAATCAGGACAAATAAACCCGTTCTTCCCCGAACTGTTTTTGGTCAGTTTCTGTCACAGTAGGACAAAGCTAACTAAGGCACCAAACGTGAAAAGAGTGGGGACACGCATAGAATCTGGACTTCCCTTTTTAAAAAACTACTTGTTGACGTTTGACAGCCCAGAGACGTAAGGTAAGAGGTAAAGGGGTTTGTGAGAGGCTTTGACCCGGGCTCGGGGTGAAGCTCAGCAGCAGAACAAGTGCTTAGCTTGCTCCAGGGCCTGGGTTTCCTCCCCAGCACCAAAGTCGTGAGGATGCAACCACCACATCTATTAAATGTGAAGGAGACCCACATTTCTTCCTCCTAGGCTAGCTTCCCCCAGGGAGATGGTCTCCAGAGGAGAGTGGGGCTCTGGGTCTGTGAATGAAGCTTCTCTGGGCTGGCGCAGCCTCTCGACTTGGTCCTGGCTCCAGCTGACAGTAGACCAGTTGAGGGAGGGAGTAAGCCAGACTGGCTAGGGTTCTGCCTCCCCAGACTCTTTGCAGCTCTCCTAGCAGTCAGGCCTCATCCCACAATGCTTTGGCAGCTGTAGGGCCTCTGTTTCTCCTCCCTTTCAATTTGCTTAGTGCTTCCAGCCACAGGGGAGACCCAAAACCCAACAGAACATCCCGGAATGCAAAGCCCTGCAATGAGTCACAGCTGCAGAAGTGCCAGCTAGGGTTATTTGAGACTTACAGGGAAGGGCGGGTTGTCAGCACGCACAGCTGCAGAACCCTCACAGGCTGGACCCAGAAAGAGGAGAGTGGCCATGGGGACCAACCCAGGACAATGGGGAAGCAGCTGTCTGGGAACCGAAGCTCTGAACTTCCCACAGGCTGCTGCGGAGCTGTCAGCTCTCTAGCAACCCACGTTCTCTGGATCTAAATATCTGCCCAGGAAACACAAACTTCTGGATTAGAGAGAATTGCAAATTGCAAAGTGGCTTTTGGGAAATGTTCCCTGACAGTTTCCTAACCGGTGGTCACCAGGGCTGGGCCTGGAGCTCTGCAATGCACTATTTTAAGCTGCACTTTCCAAATGCAGTGGGGGTTCTCTGGTTTTCTAACGACAGAGGGACATTCACGGGCTGAGTCTGTCTGGAAGCGCACCCGTCTTTGAAGTTTCAGAGACAGCGTTTTGGTGTCAAAATATTACCCATTTTTGTTAACAATTGTGAACAGAGTCTTCATTCACAGCATTCATCCAAAATATTCAAAACAGGGTAAAATAAGAAATAAGTGCCCACCCGCATCCACCCACTCCAGACCTCTAGCTCCCTGTCCTGGAAGCAAACACAGTGCCTCCCATTTTCTCATCTGTTTTTCCAGAAATATTGTCTGAATACACAAGTATGCCTGCAATGTATAAGGTTTTTGTGCAAATACCAAAAATATTACATGTGTTGCCTGGGGGGGAGGGTGTGTGTGTGTGTGAACGAAACCAGCTTTGAAAACGCCCCTGGCAGTGCAGATAGAATCGCCTTGTTTGTTCATTTTAGCCAGAGAATTAAACAGGACCTTGTTTACACGTGTTGGCTATTTTTAGTCTTCCCCTATTATAAACTGTGCTTCTGCACATATCGTTGGGGAGTAGGTTCCCTCCTTCACATTGTGGGTTCAGGGGCAGAGCTCAGATCCTCAGACTCCACGGTGTGTGCCTTTACCAGCTGAGCCAACTCTGAATATATACTACCTACGGGTATGGTCTCGGAGGGAGGTCGCCATGCAAACGTTAACTTTTTCTTTGGCTTTGTCGTTATTTGCCGCGAGATCTTGTAACACACCCCCAGCTGACCTCGAGTTTGCTATCCAGTACAGGCTGCTCTCAAAGCACAACAACCTTTCCGCCTCGCCCTTCGAGTGCTGGGTGGGACGGGGGAGTGCACCGCCACACCTCGCTTGCAGCAATGAAATTTTCACAGCTCTTCTACACTGAGTCACACGCACAAGAGTATCTCTCTCTCCCACTCCTTAGCACAGGATAGACCGATGCTTTCATATTTGTCAACTGGTAGATTAAAAATCGTATTTCAGAGGCTGGGGGTTGGCTCCGTGCATAAAGGAGACTGCCATGCTGCCAAGCCTCAGGCTGACACCTGAGTTCCATCTGTGCAGTAGGATAGGACCTACTCCTGCAAGCTGTGCTCAGCCCCACACCAGCGGGGGGGTGTGCTCTTTCATGCACACGCACACACAGCACAGAAAGACCACAAAATGAATATAGAAGTGTGATTTTTTTTTAATATCAAGGTATATTTCATTGTAATTTTAATTTGGCTTCTTATGAGGCTGAACACTCCTACCTGTATCTGAGAGTTACTTGTGTTTTCTATCCTGTGAGATATGGTGGTACACACCTTTAATCCCAGCACTCAGGAGGCAGAGGCAGGTGGATCTCTGTGAGTTCAAGGTCAGCCTGGTCTACAGAGTGAGTTCCATGACAGCTAGAGTTACAACAGAGAAACTCTGTCTGGAAAAAAAAAAAGACATGGTATTTACCTACTTAGTTTGTTGTTTTGATCTGATGGACACTATGTATTAAGGAAATAGCCATTTGTCGGTGGCTATATTGAAATTGCTTCCAGTTTTTATTTTGTTTTGCTTTGTTTTTGTTTTTTACATCCTACTTTCTGCATTAAGTTCATACAGAAGTCCTCTTAATTTTATGCTGTTGAGTTTGTCTTTTCACTCTTAGCATGGGGCAAAAGAAACTCTCCCTTCATTCTCTAGAGCTTGGTTAAATTGATTATGAAGTAAACTGACAACAGACAGCAGGAGAAAAGCACACAGGGAAGAAAAGTGAGTACCCAGTACCTAAGAAACTAAAAGTTTGCCATTTCTAATGATTTCGGAGGGATGGATTTTAAACGCAAGTGTGAAAATGTTCCCTAACATTTTCTGCTCAAAGATTATTTTATGTCCAGCGTGTAAATCCAGCTTTCTCTAGCTCGCAGTAGGCAGTTTCGGCCCGATGGCTGGGTTGGAAATCCAAGAGTTACACACCTTCAGGATCTCTCATGAAGCTGCTGCTAATGTGCCATGCTTTGGGGGGGGGGGGGATGCAGCAGAGAGGAGGTTCAACAGAGGGGGGTGCAGCAAAGGAGGGTGCAGTAGAGGGGAGTACAGCAGAGGGGGGTGCAGCAGAGGGGGGTGCAGCAGAGGGAGGTGCAGCAGAAGGGATGCAGCAGAGGTGGGTGCCGCAGAGGAGGTGCCGCAGAGCAGGGTACAGTAGACAGGAGGTGCAGCAGAAGGAAAGTTCAGCAGAGAGGTTCCACAGGAGAAGGATTTGCTTGTAGTTCACACGGCTGTTAGGATTCATTCATTCATTGTAGACTGTCAGGCTGAGGGCCCAATGACGGCTGTTTCACAGTAGACTGTCAGGTCCAATGATGGCTGACTCCCTGGGCCTCCCTGGGTTCCTTGCCATAAGTACTTACTGTTAGGGAGTGGGGGCGTGTAAACGAGCACCAGGCGCACACACTTGAAGTTCATTCCCAAATCTTGTTGGGATTTCCAAAGGCCCTTAGGTGTTTTAGATAAAACTGAAATGAAAATGGTATGCTGGGTAAATAAGTGACAGGTTGGGTGGAGTAAAGATTCTAAAATTTTTCAACTCGCTTGGACCCGGGGCAGGAGAAAACCGCCACAGCGGGGTGGTCTTGCCTCAGTTACTGGTTACATTGTGTGTCCCAATGTATCGCATGCCAATTGCTCCTGAAAGTCGGAAGTGGTCCTTCCTAGTCTGCTTCTTCTAGCGAGAAGTACAGGGACTTGCGCCTCAGGCCACGCTGGGTTGATTTAAAGTGGGCACCGGGGCATGGAGAACCGCTGGGTCACAGTGGAACAGCTTCTACCGGTGTTCGGGCACCGAGATGAGGTGCTAGCGAGCGCTAAATCCAATGACTGTATCCTTGTGGAAACAGAGAGCTTTGGAACAGGGTCACAGTGGCCCAGGAAGACAGGGGCGCACATCCTGGATCTGTACTGCCAAGCAGGAAGGCAGGGCCACCAGAAGTCGCAAGAGGCAAGGGAGGGGCTTGCTCTCCGGTCTCCCCAGAGAATATGTCCTTAACAAGCCTGTGGCTTCAGACTCCTGACCTCTGGAAGCAGGACAGACAGAATAACTCGGTGCTGTTCTCAGCTATGGATTCTCACACTAGCGCAAGGGGTGAGCCTGGTGCTGACGCTGCACCTTTATCTCCTAGTATCAGTGACTCCAGTATTCTTCAAGACCCCACAGGGCAGAGAACACCTGAAGGTCGTATTTCTAACTATACAGGTAAACTTTTCAAACAACCTAGGTCTACATGCCTAGAACCCTAAATTCAAGATAGCTTAGGAAATATCATTTGATGGCTCTGCAGAGAGGGACAAGAGTAAAGGAACAAAGGCAGAGAAAAAAAACAGTTTAATATATATTTCTTTTACGCTGTGTAGGTTTTTATTTTGTTTGGTTTGTTTAGGTTTGACAAAGTTTTATTGAGATAAGGGGGGGGTTCTCAAAAATTAGTTGCCCCTGTGTGAGATGGGTTTTTTTTTTATCTTATTTATGTATTTATTTTGTGTGGAGGGGTACGTGTGTGTCCCAGTGTGCAACAGAGAGGGCAGAGGAGAACTTGTGGAGTCAGTTCTCTCCTTCCATGATGTGGGTCCTGAAGCTTGAGCTCAGGCCTTCAACCTTGGTGGCAAGTGTCCTCATCCACTGAGCCCTTTGTGAGCTTTGGCAAGTGCCTTTCCCGGCTAAAAGATGGTTAAGGAGAGACGGTGGAGGGCTCGCCTAGTGCCCTGTCAGCGGTGGTGTGGCTTCCACAGTGACTGGGCAGTATCCAAATGAAATGTGGATTTGTTGATACATTTATTAAACACTTGTAAGATTTAGGAGCTTTGTGATGTCACTACTACTGGAAATTCGGGTACAAATCCAATTCTTCTGTCCCTACGTGTTTAACTTTGTTATATAACTCTGGACCGCAGTGTCGTGCTTGTGTTTCCCTCTTCTTTAATAGGAGTGAATGAAAATAAAGACAGACACTAGGAAGGACGGTAGAGAAGGATTAAGGTAGACCCTTAATCCTAGCAGTCTTCAAGTAGAGAGTGGCAGGACTCTGTGAGTTCAAGGCCAGCCTGGTACAAAGTGAGTTCTAAGTCAGCAAGGTCATAGTGAGACTCTTACCTAGAAAGAAAGAAAGAAAGAAAGAAAGAAAGAAAGAAAGAAAAAGAAAGAAAGAAAGAAAGAAAGAAAGAAAGAAAGAAAGAAAGAAAGAAAGGAGGGAGGGAGGGAGGGAGGGAGGGAGGGAGGGAGGGAGGAAGGAAAGGAAGGAAGGGAGGGGGAGGGAGGGAGGGAGGGAGGGAGAAGACAGGCTGAGGGTGTCCTTCAGTGACAGAGTACCTGACCAGTATGTGCAAGGCCTGGGTGTGATTCTCAGCACTGAGAAGAAGACACACTATTATAATTAGTGCCACAGGTGTGGCTTAGTTAGAGTTTCTATTGCTGTGACAAAACACCATGACCAAAAGCAAGTTGGGAGGAAAGGGTTTATTTAGCTCACACGTCCACATCTTAACCGTCACTGAAGGAAGTCAGGACAGGAACTCAAACAGGGCTGGAACCTGGAGGCAGGAGCTGGTGCAGAGGCCATGGAGGGGAGCTGCTTATTCGTTTGCTGCCCATGGATGATCAGCCTGTTCTCCTATAGAACTCAGGACCACCAGCCTAGAGATAGAACCACCCACAATGAGCAGGACCCTCTGCCATCAATCACTGATTAAGAAAATGCCCTACAGCCAGATCTTATGGAGGCATTTTCTCATTAAGGTTTCCTCCTTTCAGATATCTCTAGTTTGTGTGTCAAGTTGACGAAGGACAAGCCAGCACAAGGTACATTATTTTACAAAGGAAGTGGGATGAGCATCGGCCCCAGGACACAGGCATCTGCTGATCGCTGTGGTTTGAACCTGGACTATCTCTCACAGACATTGTGTTTAGGCAGTTGGTCCCAGCTGTGGCACTGTGTTTGGAGACTGCAGGTCCTTTTAGACATGGAGCCTAGCTGATCATGAAGGGCAAAGGACACTGAACCTCTGGACCCCAGTTCCAGCCACCTGACTGCCTCTGCAATTTGCCCAGCCGCCTCAACTGTCCCACTGCCCCTACAACCTACTAGTTGGACCACTCTCCCACCATAATGGACTGTACCCCTCAAAGTCGAAGCCAAAACAACCCCATCTTCCCTTAAGCTTGTCTTCCATGCATGTTACCACAGCAATGGAAAATGTGACTACTAAAGGCTTTACTTGGGTTTTCTCTTGGACAGGCTTACTTACACATGAGTGCCAGGGTAGAGATCGTGATGATTCCGCCTGCCAGTGAATAATTCGGGAGACTCCAGCTAAAGCTACACAGTTCGTTCTTTCCTTCACTCCAAGTCCCGCCTGCATATGCTGTATCATCCATGAGAGGCTGAGGGAGTCTGTAATGCAGGCCGGCCGCTCTGACGATGGGTCAGGCTGTGTGGGAGTGTGCTCGTGTGACTCATGCTGACGGACACAAGGGCAGCCCACAGGGCCCGCAGGAAAGGAACTATGCATCTGGAGCTGATGAGGAGGGCACAGAGATGCTAATGGAGGAGAAGCCAAAGCGATGATTGATCCTGACAGATGGCCTCCTTTCAGATCTCTGTGGCTCAGGCCATCCAAACAGTCTAGTCTTTCCTCTGACCTTGTCGCTGGCTTTCAAGTACTGTCAACGTCTATTCCAGCTGGGCTCTTGGCCACTTTCACAGACCTGACTGGGCTTTTCCCACATCTTATAGAAGATGACAGCCATCCAAAGAGAGGGCAAGACTGGAAGCCGAGTTTCCACTGTAAGGAGAGAGGAAGAAAGGCACTATAACATTTGAAAGTAGAATTGTACACTTGTCGACAACCCACCCCATAGCCAGCAAAGCTAGGTCTCTGTGATTGAGAGCATTCTGAAGATCTGTGTCGGGTACCAGGGGACTCCAGGCTTACGGTTCAAGAATAGTGCACACAAGGCTCTTCTCGTTTTTATTATAAAGCAAGAAAAACGTGAAGTGATATTTACATTAGCATAAACAAATACAAGTACAGTGAGGGTACACCTGGTGTTGTCTTATCAACTTTGGTCTCGTGAAAAAGAGCCAACAGAATTCCTCCGAGGCCTTTGCCTTTCCCACGGAGATCATACGAGCACGCCAGGGCGTTCCCTTCACGTCCTTGCTTTCGAGCACATTCACTCATCGTAGTTTATGCAAGTCTTCCGAGAAGACCACCTTGTGGGAAGCACGTTCCGCACTCCGCCCCGTCACAGGTCACAGTAAGTTCACGGCTTTCTTACACAGCCTCCCTCATTACACTCGCACCTGAGGCGTGCCTTCGGCGATTGCTCCAGCATTTCATTGTGCTTAGCAACCTTTACTGTCGGGGATTACACACAAGGTTCAGAAGACGGCTCCGCATCGTTGGGTCCGGTCGAGATCTTGGTTACGGATGGAGAATGACTCAGCTGAGCTCTTGTTATTCTTGCAGAGGACCCACATTCTGTTCCCAGCACCTGTGTCAGACAGCTCACAACTGCCTGTAACACCAGTTCCAGGGGATCCAAGGCCCTCTTCTGGCCCCGACACAGGAATGCACACAAACTCACATACATAAAAATTGTAAGTTAAAATAAACAAATAAAAATTTAAAAGCATTAAGTTTCTTACTTAGTACATACCAGTTGTGCTAAAGACACCCTTGAGGTGTCAAGACAAGTGCCGACTGCTCCCAGGCTCCTCCGAATGTCCCCAACGCTGCAGAAAGGTAGGCAAGTAACTGTATCCAGCCACAGAATGAGCTCAACTGACAGGGTGTTTAAATAAAATTATGGCGCTTATCGGATAGTCCAGACGTTGAAATTTCCAATGCTCTTTATTAATCACAAACCATGTCAAATCTCAGGGAATTCTAATACCCGGGCTGCTAGGCAGAGAGCTCACTCCAATGGCTTCCTCACCCCATGCTCTTCTCTTGGCTCTCCCCCTGCTCGCTAGCTTCTTCTTCCTTGTTCTCTGCTGTCTGTCTCTGTCTCCTTTCTGTCTCCTCTTTCTCTAGTTCTTTTTTATTCCAAATCCTCTCTCTGTCTCCACCCAGCCTTCCAATATACAAATCAATGGAGCCTAACCTTCATCTGCCTTAAGGCTAAGGAATGTCCCATTCTTGTGGAGAGCCGGATAGCCACTCCTTTGTTTACTGGTAGGAAGTGAATCCTTTACTTGCTTCAAGGACAGCTTACTGAAACATTATCCATAACTAAAATCTCCCACAACAACAGGGCCTCCTCTAGCCTGGCGTTGACACCTCCTGTGTGTGCTCTTCCTTCCTTGTCGGTTGCTTCTTGTGGGTATGTGGACTGGAGGTGACCCCCCCCATGAAACATTGAAGAGTTCTCCATCAGCCCAGATACCCAAGTGACTATGCGAAGGAGGCACCCCAGCCCACCCCCTGCTGACCTGTGGCTTCCCTAGGACTCCTGTGTGAATAACAAGTATGATATCTGAGCCATTACACACTGAGGTTAATTGGTTACAGTGGTTAATGACTCTAACTCACTGTCCCCCAGTAGACTCTCTTGGGCATTTGGGCATTTGGGGGTAGGATACACAAGAAAGGCTACATTAAGGAAACTTTATTATAATATTTGTGCCAGATACCCTTCATGTGCCCTTTGAAGCTCATCCTCCAACCTCTGCACCCCAAAGACTGACACACCTCTCAGCTCTGGGACTGCTTGAGGCACGAGGAAGGAGAGAGAGAGATGCAACCTGTAAGAGAAACTAGACCTGCCACTGGGCAGAACAAGGCCTGGAAATGCCCAGAGATGAGAAGAACCAAAGCAAACAGCCTGCAGTCTGGAAGCCAATGGGACGCTGGGCTGGGTGGAGGGGATAAAAGGGCTTTCCCTTCCTGCGATAAACTGAGTCTGCTTCTTGCCACTTACCTGACTCCCAGAGCCTATGCGTCTTGGTTCTGTACCACCAATTCTACCGCTGCCCCCAAGGGTCCCACTGATGGGCAAGCAACATCTGGCGCCCACACCCTTTCCTTTGGTTGGTTGTTTGAAACAAGGCCTTGTCTTGTAGCCCAGGCTGGCCTCACAGTCTGATCCTCCTGCTTCAGCCTCCTGGGTTCTGGGATTATGGGTGTGAGCCACCACATTGTCTGGCTGTTCCATGCCCTGATTTGCTCACATTCTTCTCCTCTGGATTTCCTCATGGGGCTCCCTCTACTCTGGACTCGGATCTCCATTCCCTACCATTGTCTGAGGCACCTGGAGTGTAGCATCAGTTTGCCACTGCCAGATCCAGGTTGCTATAGCAACCTTGCCAAGGAAGCCAGACCCATACCTTTGTACTGTCTTCTCCATGAGCATTGCTGGAACCCTCATCCTTTAAGAACACCATCTGTTTCCCGTTAGCAATCTGCAGGATACAGTATTTTTTTATCTTCATGCTCACAAGCAGCGACAGCAAATACCGTTATTTCCACACCCCAGTGAGTAGCTGTACACTTAGAGCAATAATAGCATTCACAAGCCATAGGTCAAAGCCAATTAATGCATCTCTCTCTAATGGTATCTGGAAGTTCTCAGCAGATCCAACTTCATCTCTCGCCATGACCTAAGCCTAACACTAGATCCCCTTAGCTTTCCATCAGGCTCAGCTCCTTGGCCTAGCATTCAAAGCCTTTTGCAGGGCTCAGCTCCGTAGTTCAAAGTCTGCTCTCCCATGCCATCAGTGCTGATCATAGCTCCCCGCTGTCTCTGTTTCATCTATCACATGCCAGAGAGACTCTGTGGTCCTCTCTCTGGAGTTTCCTTCCATGTTCCTTTTCACCTAACTCTTGGCAATCTTTCAAACCCTGGCCCATTCTTTGGACATCTGCACCCAGCTAAGATTCCTCATCACCCACAAGCTGCCTGCCTTCCTAGGCTGGAGTCAGTCTCTGTACCCTCATGGGGTGTTGTGCCGACTCTCCTAGCCCACTCTTCTCTTGACTTCTGGACTCCAGTTTTCTGGACATCTGAGGTTGCCTTTTATTTAGAGTTATTTAGAGACAGAGTCTCACTGTACAGCTCAGGCTGATCTGTAAGGCCCTTCTGCATACAGGTTGTGGAACACTGTCGTCCAGATATGACATGACCATTGGGTCTTGAAAATGGGCAGCTGTGATTAGCCATCCAAGTCCTCCACAAGATTGGAACCATAATATTACCTCATGGGAGAGAGTTTGCAAGGCTCACAGAGGCTGACAAGTAACTGTCCACAGCTCACTGGGGCTCAAGCATGGATCACACCAGGTTTCTCCCTCCCTGATGACCGGTAATGGTTGACAATTGCTGGGAAGGAGGCTCCTCTTCAGTGGTATAGCCATCTCTAACTGCTCACACTCTTGTGGGCACCTCTCACTAATGCTCCCGTAAGTAACTCCAGGGCCATCTGAGTTACCAACTCAGTAGGGTCACCAAGCTGAATTTAGTCACAGGTATTTCTTTGGTCTGTCATTGGTTCATGTCTCACCGGGAAAAGCTCACACAAAGGTGCTTCTTTCAAATGCTGGAATTACAGGCATGCACCACCATGCTGGTGTTGGGGTCACAGACAGGCAGCGCCACAGATGAGATTACAGGCATGCACACGAAGGTTGGGACTGATGATTGTCAGTGTCTACTGTCTCATTCCAGGTGCTGTGGATTCAAACATTCATACAATCCAAACATTGTTGAATGCAGTCTCTAGTGATTCTGGGCTCTTATTGAAAACTCTCGAATGCCCTGACGTTTCCACAGGGATAGAGATAAAGATGAGATAAGGAGAAGACAGATATCTCTTCCCAAGAGAGCCAGGGATGTGGGAGAAGAGGACTGCTTCTTCTCTTCCAGGACCCTAGCTCCTCTCCTCGCAGAATAAGGACACTCCAGTCTTAGCATGCACAACCCACTGTAAGCCCCCCGTGAGTAGGGCCTGGGTAACCAAAGATTGTATTATCACATAAAAATCCTTCTCTTTAATTATTATGCCTTGCTTTTATTAATAATGAAGTTCTCAAAAGCGCATTTCCATAACTAATGGATAATATTTCACAAGAAGAGTTCAACTGTCCCTTAGAAATGTTAACCAGCATTTGAAATACTGAATAAATGAGTCCAAAAATCATCTGTTTTAAAAACTCTGGAATCCATGTCTCCATAGTATAGCATCCAGTGTCGACTGAAAATAGGTTCCATCCAGCCCAGCCCCACAGACACATCGTATCACAGCAGGACTTGATAATTCTCTCAGCTCTGTGCCTCGCTTGCATCTGTAAATACGTATCTTATAGGATTGTGTGGGGAACAACTCAGCGTGTAAAAAGTACTTAGTGTTTGACTTGTCATAACCAGCATTAGAATGTAATCTTGTTTATCTACTGTACTTTCAGCAATATTTATTTGCATATACATGGCAGTCATCACTGAAGATCAGAATTATTAATTTAGTTTGTCAAGCTAGTCACGCCTACCAGATCAGTCACTGTCTTTGTCACAGCGTGACCAAGGCGATTCTTATAAAAGAAAGAAATTTATTTGTGAGCTCGCCTACAGTTTCAGAGGTTTAGCCCATTATTATCATGGTGGGAAGCATGGTGGCATGTAGGCAGACATGGTGCAGGAGGAGTAGCTGAGAGTTCCACATCCTGATCCTTAGGCAGAGACAGAGAGGGAGAAACTGGGCCTGAACTTTTGAAACCTCAAGGCCCACCCCCAGTGACACACCTCCTTCAGTAAAGCCACAACTCACAATCCTTCTAATCCTTTCGAATAGTGTCACTCCTCGATGACTAAGCATTCAGAGACATGAGCCTATGGCATTCTTATTCAAGCCGCCACAGTCATTTAAAGTATTTTATGATTTTATTGAATGTTTAAGAGTTTATAACTGTTCTCTGATGACCAGGCCACCAGAAATCCGCTGTATCCGGATTCTCTGTTTCCTGTTCTCCCATGCTTGCATCCCGCTGACGTCTGCTGAGTTTGCCTATCTTTGATGCACGCCCTTCTCATTGGTATATCTGCTCATCAGGACCAAGGAACCCTTTACCTTTTCCAGCACTTCAGCTCCTGCACCTATGGCTCAGAGAACATGAGGAAAGAGGGGGGCAGAAAGACTGTACCAGTGTGCCAAGAAGTCTGTGGTGAGACCATCTCGCTTAGAAAGCGCTGCATAAACAAGATGGGAAACAATGACAAGATTAGCAGACACTCTAAGAAGGAAGGGTGAAGCCTCACAGGGTCCCACTCCTAGACAAAGAACTACACCACTCAATGACCCCTTAGAGAGGGAGAGAGCCTCTCCCTCAAATGAGCCCACTGACTGGTTATCCAATACAAGGCAGCCAGCTCTGGGACCATACATACACAAACAACAAAAATGGACTCAGTAGGTTGTATTCATGTATTCGTGTGTGTGTGTGTGTGTGTGTGTGTGTGTGTGTGTGTGTGTGTATGTAACAATAATAATCAAAGAAAAGAAGCTATCAATTTGATACTGGGGGTTATGGTAGGAGTTGGAAGAAGGAAAAGAGGGGGATGTGGTATAATAATATTTTAATTAAAAATGTAGTAATTAATGAAAATTTTTATTTTAAAACTTTAAAGATACTCTCAAATAATAGTGCCTGCTATAAAGAACAGTTGCTGAGCGCGTGACGGGTCCTGCTGCGGCGTGTGTGGTCAGGAGTCCACGGAAGGCAACACTGGAGCGGAGATGAGGGTCGTGAGATGGAGCTGGTCACTTGAGCTGGGGAGAGCCTGCCAGGCAGGCTGACTGTGGCCTGTGCTTCTCCCGGGTCAAGTCAACACCGAGAGCCATGCCCATTGACGGCGGTACCTATTGGGCTTGCAGTAAATATCTCTGAGGATTCTGAGTGCAAAGGCATCTGGAAGGACTGATTTGGACCTGGCTCTGAGATGCAGGTAACCTTGTTAAATTTACATTTTAAAACAGGCACTGTATTCTCTTGGGTTAAAACCAACAGGTTTAAAAGCATACATGACAACACCTGTACAAATTTGTCTCCAGGGTTCCCAGTCCCTACATTCCATAGGTAACCACTGTTTTCTGGTTTTTTAAATATGTTTACTTCCAGAATTAGGTAACAGATGTGTAAACAAATTGCAAATGTACACCCTCCCATTTCTTCCTTCTTTACTAAGTATGGGATATTTTCTGAATTTTGCTTTTTTTATTAATATGTTTTAGACATCTTTCCTCACCTATTCACTTTCTTTCCTGTCATTTTCTCATTATTTTGTACAGCTGTATAGTAGTCCAGTATGTGGATATAACATAATTTGTGCAATCAAATTTATTGAAAGGCACTTTAGCTCTTTTCAATATTTTAAAAATAATTCTTTACCGATGCCCATTTAGCCTTCATATGGTGCTACATGCGTCAACATAGAATTCTCCTAACTTCTGAATTTCATGCTTCATTTCAAAAAAATTTTAATCTCTAAAACAACCAATAGGTGACATTTGCTAAAGGCTAAATTAATGCTAGACCATAGATCAATGGCCTGAAAAAATTATTCAACTTTATGAGTTCATTTCTGGGCATGGATCCACAAGAATATTGGCTGACACAGCAAAATGTGAGTTAATTTCAACTGAGCAGGCAGCAGAAGTGTAAACGCTGCAGGGCTCACCAAGGTCATCTGGACAAGGCGTTCTGGAGTTCTCCCCGGGGAGACGCTCAATCATTCTGGTCCTTCTGAACATCAAGAATAATTTTAGTTTTACCTAAATGCTAATGCTTCATAGTTTGCAAAAGGGACGCAGGCTCAGCAGGCCCCTCTATCACTAGAGTACCAAAGGGCTTCTGAGCGGTTATAATCTCAGGATTTGGGAGGCAGATAGGGGGATCCAGAGTTCAAGCTTGCGTTTGAGCTATGCAGTAATTTCCAGGCCTTCAGGAGAGTCTTTTTCAAAATAAAATATCATCTTCCCCCCAAAAATTTAAATTTTAAAAACTGAGGTCGTCCTAGCCAAGAAGAAAAAGCGTGGGATCTTTGTGTTTGTCTTGCACGTATCTGCTGCTGGGGTGGCTGGTCCCATCTGGCCCAAGAGGATGTTCCACCCAGCTGTTCCCTCCCAGGAAGCTTGGTTGGCAGGGTGCCCAGTGAGGACAGCTCTCAAGTATGGCATATGCCGCCTTTACTAGAGCACAGTGCGACAGGCTGGAAGGGCCGGTTTAACCCACGGGAACTAAGATGATGGAGAGATCTTCATGAAGCTTCGCCACCTGGATAGGACCCAGATTCCGAACAGAACCTGTAAGACACGGAGGATCTGCAATCAGGAAAGCTAGACCTCACCTGCTCAGAGATGGACCCAACTGAGCATGCTCAGAGAGAACAGGGGGGACGAGAGGGAGGAGGAGGGAGGAGGAGGGAGGAGGGGAAGAGAAGAGGGAGAGGAAAAAGCTGTTTTGATCTTCAGCTTTTCAACCCTTTCTGAGTTTCTGGTAATTGTATTTTTTATATGTATCGGTCTTCCAGAAGGTTGTCCAATCCACTCACATGACTTTTCCCCATTTTACCAGCCATTGGTTTGGAAACTCAAAGGTGGGTAAACATTTCTGATGGTTATTTGGTCAAATGTTTGAATGACATTGGCATTTCCTTGCCTCTCCCTGTCCTGAGTGACCTATGACCTATGAGCCTCTTCCAAGAGACAGACCCAGGACCACGTACATGGGGGCAGATCCATGTACAGAACCCAAAAAAACTATGGTTCTGCTGATTTCCATCTGGAAGGATGGAGTACAGGCGAGCAACTTCCAGTGACCAACAGTTGAACATGGGTTAGTTTAATGAGCCTATGTGGTGCTTGTCTGGCTTCTAGCTCTAGTGAATTCCTGTTCTGGAGAGGTGTATCTGACACACATTAAGGCCTCAGCAGGTAAATGGAGATTCCTGTCTCACTCTCTCACTCTTTCTCTGCCTTCCTCCCCACTCCCCTCCCTCCCCCTTCCTTTCCTCCTTCTTTCTGTGTGTGTGTGTGCGCGTGTGTGTGTGTGTGTGTGTGTGTGTGTGTGTGTGTGTGTGCTGAATGCATGCATGTTCAACTATAAAGAGCTAGCCAGTGCTGAGTGGCCCACAGTCCATGTCCCAACAAGAAAATTGTGGCCATCAAGACCTTACCACACCTGTCTCCACTCCTACCCACTCGGCCTCAGCTTCCCGCACAACACCAAAGGTGCTCGTCCCTCAGGACGTTCGCATGTGCCATTTTACTGTCTGGAACGCTTTTTCCCAAATATCTGCATGTCTCTCTGTCTTACCTTATTCGGGTCTCTTTACCTTCTCATAAAGCTTTCTTAAAACCATTCTGTGTGAATCATAACCCCTCACCCATGTTTTGTAGCCCCCACCCCGCCTTTCCTTCTTTGTACTTAGTGTTAACTAATGTCTCTTATGTTAATTGTCTCTAGAAGTAAGCTCCATGAGAATAGTCTACGCAGGTAAGGATTTTAGTTGTTTTGCTCAGGGTTGTATCATGAGTATTTGGAACTGGTCCCACAGAGGTGCTCCCCCAGTGAAGGTACTCCTTCTGTGAGGGTGCTCCTGAGTAAAGGTTCTCCGGATGGAGTGTGCTGTGCTTGAACCCTGGAAGTGTTTGTTATGCCAGGTTGGCAATGATTTCTTCTTAGAACTTAATCCTGCCAATGTATCAGCCGACAGTGCGTTCCTCTTGTTTTGAACTGTAATACAAGACAAAATGGAAACTTGGAGTAGGATTTCAGAAAATGTTTTATTTATTGTTCCCCCTTCCGGTGTGATGCTTCTTCTGCCTCCGTTCAGAGGTTAGGAGAGTCAGACATGGGGCGTTGGCTCTGAAGCCCTGCCCGGTGCTGGGTGTGCTTGCTGAGTCGCTGCACGCTCTTCATGGTACATCTCAAGTCGAAGAATGTGCGAGATCACCCCTCTCCTTCATTCAGGCAGATGCGAGGTGGCATTTATCCTCCTCAGGGGCAGCCTGGGAGCAGACAGCAGGACAGCCTCCTGGTGTCTTAAAGAAGCAAATCAAGCATCAAGTCCTTGAATCTGTGAGGAAAAAGCACTTGCTGTGAGGGCACCAAAGCCAGCTGGTGCCGCAGGAGTTCTGGGTGAAGCCTCACCTTCTCAGTGGCTTTAAGTGTGTGTCTGGTAAGCAGGAGGAAGAGGGAGGAGCCACGAGGCATTTGCAGGTTGGTGTCCTGGCTGGGAGGACAACTTCAGTGGCCCTTTTCAGTGGACAGCATCTTCCCCTGGCTATAGAACACCTGATGGTGATTGTCTCAAGTGCAGCCACTCAGTCACAGGACATGGCCATGTGAAGCGGAGCATCTGCCTGCACCAGGTACCGTAAACAAAACTAAGTTGCAGCTTCCCCGGCCTCTGCAGCAGATTGCACACCTTATTTTTATAATTCCCTCTTTGATAGCTGAAAGGAAATACAATGAGAGTCTTAGTGGATGATGTGATCCAGGAGGATCACGAATTCTAAGCCAGCCTGGGCTACAGAACAGGACCGTCTCTCAACAAATAAAAGACCTTAGGCCACAAGTAGCAAAAAGAGGGGCAGGAGATGTGGCTCAGTTAGAGCGAGTACCAAGCACACCAAAAGCCTCCAGATCCTTCCCAGAACTGTATCAGCCGGGTGTGGTGGTGCACACCAGTGATCCCAGCTCTTAGGAAGTGGAAACAGGAGGACCAGAGTTCAAGGTCATCCTCAGCTACATAGCAAATTTGAGGCCAGCCTGGCTACATGAGACCTTGTCTCAACAACAAAAGAAGTAGCTAAAGCAACAAAGCAGAGTTGGGTCAATTCTAAATCCTGTCCTAGCACATGTCACCCGGACATACTACAAAACACTGTCACACCTTAACAACTGTTCATGACCATGCCTGCCCCCCAACTGGCTCCCCCTGCTGGTCTAGTCATGGGCTATTGGTACCTGTAAGGGTACAGAGTAACAGGCCTAAATCATCGCACTTGATGCAAGCTGCTAAACGCAAAACAGAAGACACTCACAAGCCATTTCCCTTCACCATTTCTGTCAGCTTGTTCTGTTTGTTGTCTGTCATTTACCAAGAGAAGCTCCGCCTGCAAGCCTCAGCTCACTCTCCGTGGTGTTTAGGTTTGTCAGCTTGACACAAACTAGAGTCAGCTGGGAAGCGGGGAGCCTCAACTGAAAAGTCGCCTCCATCAGATTAGCCTGCTGCCATGTCTGTAGGGCTTTTTTCTTTCTTTCTTTTTTTTTTATGATGGAAGAGGGAAGGCCTAGTTCACTTTGGGTGGTGCCACCCTAGGCAGGTGGTCTGGGACTGTGGAAGAAAGCAAGCTGAGCAAGCCCTGGAGAGCAAGCTGGTCAGCAACTGACCTCAGTGGTCTCTGCTAAGCCACTGCCTCCGGGTTCCTCCCCTGGCTGCTCTCAATGATGGACTAACCTGTTAATTAAATAAACCTTCCTCCCCGAGTTGGATTTGGTCACTGTTTCGTCACAGTGACAGAAAAGCTCACTAGGACAGCTCCAACAGTGTGGGAGGTTGTGCTGAACAAACACCAGGACCTTTACCTAAATTTGGCATCGGTGAGCACTGAGCACATGCAATGTGAAGCGAAATATTTTCCAGCGCAGGTAATCCCGTGCTCTGGATGTTTGTAAGGCCCCATTCATACAGGCTTAGCATCCCCAATCTGAAAATATCAAATAAGAATGCTCTGAAACCTGAAAGTTCAGCTCAAAACCAAATATTCTAGATCTTAGGTGTGTTGGGGGTGGGGTGTTAGGGATACTCAGCTTGTAAGCAAATATCCCAAAATCTAAAGGAAGAAGGAGGAGGGAGGGGAGAGGAAGGGGAGGAGTCAGAAGAAGAGGATGAAAAGGAAGGGAGAGAGGAGGAGGGGTAGAAAGAAAAGGAGGGAGAGAAAGAGGGAGGAGGGGGAGGGAGGGTAAGAGGGAAGACGGTGAGCAAAATATGAAAAGTTTTGGTCCCAGACATTTCAGATAAGGTTTTGACCTGTGTGTTGGAATTTAATCCTCAGTATGATAGCATCAGAGGTGTCATTATGGAAATGATTAGGTCATAAGGGCTCCTTAGTGGATGAAGTGCCTTAGTGCCCTGTAAGGGAAGCCTCAAAGGGTTTCCTGGCTCTGTCTTGCCAGGTCGCTGTCCCATCTGTGAGGAAGGGGCCCTGACCAGACGCCAATGCTGCTGGCACATTGATCTTGGACGCCCAGCTGCCCAAACCATGGGCACTAAACTCCTGCGTGTAATAAACGACTCCAGTATAGCACCAGGACTGCACTAACGCAGAGAGCAAGCAGGCCTTAGAGCATCCCTGAGGACTGGATGAAAAGGCTAAGAAGCAAGCTGAGTGGTGCAGAGCAGTGTGTGAGACTTTCAGGCCCACGAATACACCGGAAACCTTGCTCCCTGGGCTGCTCGTGTTCCTGCTCCTTACACACACCCCGTTCCTCGGTCTGCTTCATGGGTGGGTCCTCTAATCTGACCTTTACTTGCAGCAGAGCCCGACGGCTCTTTTCCACGTAGCTGTTCTTTCTGCCTGAGTGATCTCAAAACACCCTCGCCTTTCACTTACATACATAGTACTAATACTTTGCGAGTTGTATCTACATCGTGCAGTTGTATACGTGTGTGTATGTAGGACTCACGAGTGCAGAGTCACAGCCCTGCTATGTCCTCAAACTCCAGACCTACAAAGTGAATGCCCCCTTTAGTTCTGAAAGGGTCATTCTGAGGTGATGTGAGAGAGAACCAACAATGGGCAGGCAAGCTGCTGAGAGGAGGGAAGTGGGTACAGGGAAGACTCCGAGACCCATGCCTATCAGTTAGGGGTCCATGAGAGCTGGCAGGTTGGCAATGGAGGCGAGCAAATAGCTGATAGGAGCAGGAGGAATTGGGGTGATAATGTCTCCGCCCCAGACATCAAAGCAAGCCGCTTAGGATTCGGGCCAGAGTCTAAAGAAGGGAGAGAATGTGGGAAAGACCAAGTTCGGCCTTTCGAGTCAGAACTCAGAAAACCAGGCTGGTATAGCTGTTAGCTGGGTAAACCACTGCCCAAAGCCTCTTAACTTCTCCCTCTGGGTGTTTGGACGTCACCACCCCAGATTCCACACATCAAAACTGAATTCATTTCTTTCTCAGAGTCTAGTGTCAGCCCTGATAGCCAGGTACACAAGCCGAAAGCTCGGGTGTTTTCCTGCCGTTTCCACATCTTCTTATGGCCCCCAGCGGTTCCATCACCCGACTGTGACATGCCTGCCTCACGGGTCCGCTCATCTGCCCTTGATTTTCGTCACTTCAGCCACGCAGGGATCCTAGGTCCTCGGCTCCTGAAGTCATCTTATCACTTCGCATGCGCCATCCACCTGGGTTTCCTACCGTCCTTTGCCAAGGTCAGCTGAGGACGCTGACACCCACGTTAGCGCTGCACCCCGATCCACTATAAAAAATACCCAACTGTGTTTTTGTGTAACTTTTCCTTTTTGTGTGTGTGTGTGTGTGTGTGTGTGTGTGTATAAAATGAGGAGTCAAGCTTGGTCTTCTCCTTTCTGCTCTTTTACTGCCCTTCTCCAGTGACTAATTTAACAGTAAGTTCTGCTAGTCTGCCTCTGGAATAGAACCCGAGTTGTTCTTCCCTTTCCATCTCCTCCATCCCTCTGTAGTCTAAGCTATGGCCATCTCTTTGGGATTCTTAATCAGTAGCCTCCTATGAACTCTCCCCAACGCCCTTCAGTTTACTTTCTACCCAGTGGCCAGAATAATCCTCCCAATCTGTAACCCTCACATTGACGGCCTTCAGATGAAAGCCGTAGTTGAAGAGGGCTCACACGATCTGGCCCTGACTGACCTCCTGACCTCTTTTTCTCTGCGTCCTGTCACACTCTCCCTCGCTTTTCTGCCTGGCCGCACACCACTCCCCCGCCTGCAGGCTCGCCCTGGGGCCTCCGAGCTCTGTGGGTTTCAGCACTGAAGGCTCCCCTGACAGCACACTCCATAGGCGCCTCACTTCCTTTCCGATTATCTTTTATGCCCCCCGTCTGCTTTTGTTGTCCTGGAAGACTCACAGAGCGAAATATGCAACCATCATACATCTTTATGCCCCTCAGTTTCCCTCTGCACCCAGAGTGTGAGCTCCTTAAAACAAGGACTCTCCTGGCTCCGCCCACAGGCACCAGCCTGGCCTTGTTCAGCCATGCGCATGGCTAGTGCTCAATAAATATTTACTGCATGAATAAAAGATCGAAAGAGAGTAAGCTATAGAACCCCTGCGGTATGCCTTGCATTGGTTCTATGCCTCCAAGAAACTTCAAACTCTCTTAGAAGACCATTAGAACCGAGAACATAAACATCACAAATAAATATTGATGCGTTTCTCAGCCACATGAATATTCAGTAGGTGGTGCTCTGATGGCTGCACTGTAAGAAGCCCATCCGTGCACACGAGTCCTCATAGATACTGTCCTGCAGCCCCTTCAACAGTCCTTCAACTGTCAACCTTGGTCTCATTGCTTCTGCTCACATGACTTCTGCTCCTCACTGAAACTGAATCTTCTGGGAGCTGCCCCTTGCCTTAGTCTGCCAACTCCAACCCCCTTGGCAGGATCGCAGCAGACGGGAGTCCATATCTTCATCAAAGGCTACTGTGCCTGTGCCTGGGTCCCATTCCCTCCTAGGCTATTCATGAATTATGGACTGTTCTCACGGTCTTCAGACTCTCTTTGTAGCCTAGAGCTCCCTCACAGCATTTCACATGCTCAAACCCTCCCTATGGTTGTCCTGGGTGGAGGAAAGGTCAAAATGCCCCACCCTCTCCACTTCCCTCACAGCTGTCCCTTTCTTCAGAGTCAAGTTTCTCAAAGACATTTATGGCACTATTTCCTTACCACTGGCTCAGTGCTATTCGATCAGTTTGTCCCTTACTCCTCAGATGGAGCTCATGTGGGAATCATGAACTGAATAAAAGTCACTATAATTGACATTTAAAAAAGAAAACAAAAAAAAGGACAACTTTTATCACAGGCATAGAGAGCGTCACAGAAAGTAGTTTACCATTAAAGTAAAATGGTGAAGTAGTTACCAGTATAGAGGCTAGACACAGGTGCTTACGCCCTATCTAGGGAAATAGGGGAACAGGCTTGAGCTTGTGGAGCAATGATTACGGCAGGCCATTGTTCAGACTGGCCAAACCAGAATGGAGCTGCTGGCACTGGTGTCATGTAATCTGCTTGAAATGGACCAGCTTTCTGAAAACAGGACACTTATAGTAGTAATCACCCGTTGACATAAGACGGCATGAACTGTGGGGCTGGGGCATTGCTCATTGGCAGCACATCCTCGGTTCAATCCTCAGCACTAATAGTAATAATGGTAATAGTTATTGAAGTATATCATTAAAAATTTTTTAAATTATTCTAAAAAAAAAAGATTAGATCTTTGTGATGACTAGTCTTGGTTGTCAACTTGACTACATCTGGAATGAACTACAAACCAGAGCTGGAGGACGCACCTGTGAACAATTTTTTGCTCGATTTGAAGTGTGTGAATCCACATCTAGTCTGGACCTTTGAGGTAGGAAGACACAGACACGTCTTTGATCCGATCTTGAGGCGGGAAGACACGTCTTTAATCTGGGCCACAGCTGCTGGAAGCTTTAAGGACATGGAAGAAGGAAGCTTTTGCTCTTTGCCTGCTTGCTGTCACCTTGCTAGCAAGTCCCTTCATTCACTGGCTCTCAAGTCTACTTCTTTGGGATCCAGGCTAGCGGACTGAGCAACTTCTTGACTCTTGGACTTTCTGTTCATAGCCAATCATTGTTGGATTACTTAGACTGTAGCCTGTAAGTCATTCTAATAAATACCCCTTCTAAATATACAGAAAAAGAGATTCATTCTACAAGTTCTGCTATTCTAGAGAACCCTGTCTAATATAATCTTTAAGCAATTTTTAAAAATGGTGTATTCTTTAACAGGCTTCAGATGAGTAGGAGTTATGGGAACAAGTGGAGAAAAGAAGATAAGGGCTCTGTTACACATACATATCCTGGTGTGCTCATGTCTCCCTGGAAGCAGAAACATAGAACATCCTTCCTGCATCTGTTGAGACTCAGTTATTATTATTATAATAACATATATAATATAATATAACATATATATAATATAATATAACATTAATATAATAATGTTAATATAATAACATTAATATAATAATAGTATATGTTGTTATAATATATATTATAATATTATTATAATATATAATATAATAATTAATATAATATATTATAATATAATATAATGTTATATTATTATAAGATACCCTGTCTAGAAAAATGAAAACAAAACAAACAAACAAACAAACAAAAAAACCAAGAACAACAACAAAAAGTGTGGCCTTATTGGAGGATGTAGTGGGGGGGGGGGCTTTGAGGTTTCAGAAGCTCAGGCCAGGCTCAGTGTCACTCTCTCTTCCTGCTGCCTGCCAATCCAGAGGTAGAACTCTCAGCTCCCTCTCCAGCACCATGTCCACCTGTGTGCCACCATGTTTCTCACCATGCTGACAAAGGACTGAACCTCCACACTATAAGTCAGCCCCAGTTAAATGCTTTCCTTTATAAAACCCTAACTAAGACAGTACTGAAAGCCATTATTTTCCCTCACAGCAGCCCTGTTGGCTCCAGCATCGCTGTGTTCCCCTGGCCCTCCATCCATTCTTCTCAGACACTTTTCCTCTTTGTGACCCATTTTCTGGAGTCCTTGAGTGATTATCTGAAGATTTCCTTCTTTTGTCACTCAAGGCAAAAGAGGTGTCATCCACGGTTCTAATCACCAGCTCCATGTTAACCATGCCCCAAAGTAAACCACCAGGCCATGTCAACCAGATCGTACACTCAGTACTTACTGGAGTCCGTGTTTAGTGTCCTGTGTGAGCCTCGGACTCAACACATATGCCGCTCAGCTCTGGGTCAGAGGCCAGGTAACACACTTAGGATATAGTCTTGATACGATCTTTCCTCTTTTCACTTCACTGTTCATTTCTTTTGTTTTCTCCTCCGGGTTAACCAACTCCATCCACCTCTCCTCTTCTCTACCACCCGTTGCCTCTGCCAAGGAAGCCCGATGGGGTCCTTACCCTTGTCTTTGTGCTTTCTAATGCTCTTAAAATTGTAGCTCAGTAAACATGTAAAAAGTGAATTTAAAGTCTATCAGGAAAAAGGGTTAGAACCTTAGCATGTCCCCGGGCCCTTAGTATTCTGACTCCACCATCCACATCTCGTTCTCAGCTCCCTTCCTTCTTCAAATATCCTTAAGTTCCTCCAATCAGACTCCTTCCTCCCTCAGGGCCCCGAGGGGGTTTCACTATCTGACAGCTCTTTTCCTTCTGACCCTTTCTCTATTTAGCCATCCTCCTCCTCCTTCTCCTTCTCCCTCCTTTTCTTCCTCTTAGTTCTCCTCCTCCTCCTCCTCAAGATTTACTTACTTTATTATGTGAGTGTCCTGCCTTTATCTGTGTACTTGCACCTTGTATGTTCCTATTTTCTGCTGGAGTCATGATAAGTCTTGGAGCCCAAAGCACTCACACCCTCCCACAGCTTGCTTCTCAGGAGCTCTGGGTGGCAACTTCGGAGCTGGTGCCATGTGGGTTTTGCTTCTTGGCAAAATCTTTAAAATAAATAATAGAAAAGCCCAATAGGTCTTCTAGCCTGACTCCCCCAAACCAGAACAGGATCATTTCCTACATTAGGCCCAGCTAATGTTTTATCTGATTTAATTTTTAATATTTTGGATGGTGACTCTCAGGATTTTCCCGAGGAGGCCATTTCATAATTCAATATTTCTCTCTCGGATAGGGAGTGTTTCCAGTAATCAACCCAAATGTTTAAATTCATTTTGTTCTCTTGGAGATTAAGTGCTTCCTCTCTGTAAAAGGTAAAATTTCCAAATATGGTGTCAGGATACAATAGCTCCCCAACGGGCAGCCTGTTTCCTTAGTCCGAGCAAAGAAATTAATATCCCTAACCAATGGTTTTATTGTTTTTCTGCAAACCTATGTTTCCTTCTAGTCTCTTATTATCTTCATAAACTTACTGCTTACTTAAAAAAAAAAAAAAAAGATGGCCATGGACCAGAAAAATGGTTTAGCAGGTAATGGTGCCTGCCCCCTCCAAATTATATATATATTCTCACCCTCCTCCTGCCCCATGCAGCTGCTTACTGACCTTCATTGCTAACCTGCCAGCTCTCATGGACCCCTGTCTTGATATAAATACATACACCCCCATGTATGTGTGTGTGTGTGTGTGTGTATATGTATATATATTAAGTTGAACAAGTGAGCTAATGGTACCATTTGATGATACAGATGATGCAGACACTGGAAACTTCTGGAGAAGTCCAGAGTATCACACTCAGTGTAGTACTTCGAAGTGTTTCACATGGGCCCACAATTCTGGAGCCCCAAGACCAGGTCTAGACAAGAAACCTGGGGCTCATCACCATGGGAATCTTAACAAAACAAGAAAAGTCTGCTGAAGGATTTTTGAAAAAGACACAGAAGGTGAAGAAAAAGACCCTAGATAGAGCTCCATAGCAAGCTGAACTTACTGTGAATTAAAGGAGAAGGAGCCAGCAAGGAAGGCTACAGAAGGAGGACACGGCAACGCCTAGGTACCAGGAGCAATGAGAGTTCCCGAAGAGAGGACAGACAAATGTCAAAGAACAGCGGAAGGGTAAAGAAACCTTCGCCTACTAACGTGGAGGTCATTGCACAGCAGGCATCACACAGAAGCCTCGTGGAAAACAACTCAAAGCAGAGGTTCAGAGCTGGTTCATACAGCATCTTCAAGCAAGAATAGGAAATGAGAACCAGGTGATGGTGTATACTTGAAATTCCAGCCCGCAGGTATGGGGCAATGCTGTGGGATAGTCAAAGAATAAAGGCAGGAGGCCAGCCTGGGCTACATAGCCAGACCTTTTCTTAAAAAATGAGCAAACAATAGGGACTGAAGTGATGGTTCAGCAGCTAAGAGCATTGCGCTTCCAGAGGACCCAAGTTTGCCTTCCAGCACCTACAAAGCAGCTCACAACTATCTATAATCCTGGTCTCAGGGGAACCAGTGCCCTCATCCGGCTTTTCACAGGCACCTGTCACATACGTGGTACACACACACACACATGTAGGCAAAACACCCACATAAATGAAATAAAATAAGCAACAATAAATTACAGGGCTGAGAGTACAGCTCAATGGTAGAACCCTCACGACCATTCACAATGCCTAGATCCAATCCCCAGCACCGCCAAATGGAAAAGGAAACAGGAGGGAAATGTTGTGACAGGGTCGGAGATGGTGGGAGGAAAGTGAATGAATGAATTGTATTTACACTTTCTTCTGTTGTCACCTGGAGAGGAGCGTCCGTCCCGTTTATATCCTGTCTCAGGAAAGGGAACAGCCAGAGCCTTTCCCATACTTGCTGTTTCTCCATCGCCTTCAGCTCAGGAGCAAACTCTAGATCAAAGATGACACGCTTTGGTTTCGTCACAGCTGAACTGGGGCTGAATGTTAGAAGTAACTTAGAGTTGAAGTGAAGGGCTCTTGAGATGGCCCTTGTTGCCAAACCTGACAACTCAGGTTCCATTCCTGGGACTCACACAGGTGAGAGAGAGAGCCAACTTCCATGTATTGTCCTCTGACAGAAGTACAGAGGGCACGTGCATACACACACAAGGGTGGGGTGAGGGATAAAATGTAATATAAATGTTTTTTAAAGAATTGAGAAAGTAGAGACATTGCATTCAAGCATGTCATTCGAATACTTAAGGGACTGTTACCCCTGAGGACTGGAAGCATGTGTGTAATCAAGACACACTTTTTCTCTCTGCTTTTCAGGTACAGATAATAGAGTCTGCACACAGAGCCATGAGGATGATCTGAAGCTGGAAATGTTAATCATGTGTGGGCGGGGCATCCTAAAGAGGATGACACCTCAGGGAGAAGATTATCTTTTCCCAATCTTTATTATGGTGAAACGCATGTAACATGAAAATGTCTGTCTTATATGCCAAAATATTACATTGCTTGTCTATTTAGAGGGAGGAGAAAATTGTACATGCCGTGGTTTGCATACAAAGGCCAGCCACCAACTTAGGGCAGACAGTTCTCTACTTCTAGCTCGTGGGTCCTGTGGATAGGACTCAGGGTTTCAGACTTGAAGGCATGCATCTTTACCTGATGAGCCATCTCGCCAGTCCTTGGCTGAAAATTTATTTTGAGAAATACTCTCACTATGGAGCCCTGGCTGGCCTGGAACTCTCTATGTAGACCAGCCTGGCCTTAAACTCACACAGAGATCTGCCTTTCTCTGCCTCCCGAATGGTGGAGTTAAAGGCTCGTGCCATTATGTCACGGATCTGACTTAATTCTCTCTCTCTTTTCCTAGTTTTTATTTTATGTGTATGAGTGTTCTTTCGGCATGTGTGTCCCTTCACCACATACATGCCTGATGCCCGCAGAGGCCAGAAGAGGGCATCGGATCCCCTAGAACTGGCGGTACAGTTGATAGTGAGCCTGAATGGTTTGTTAAGATTAGTTCAAGGGAAGAAAAGCTTCCACGTGACCCTCCCAGGCGCCAGATGGCGCTGTTCAGTCGCTGGGCGGGTCCCTGTAACCTGAGAGCGCCTCCATATGACCGAGCAGATTAAAAAAAACCAACAACAAAACACTTTTGTCCTTGTAAATTGGCCTCAAGGCAGTTGGAATTGGAGGTGACTTTCTGGCTTGGCTTTCAGTGGCCCTGCAATTCCTGCCTTGGGACCAACAATGGGTGCGTGTGTTTGCAGAGGACACTGTGATACCGAGGACAAACACAGAGAACCTTTTCTCAGAATGGAGGGTTGGGGCAGCCACCTAAACTAGGAGAAACCGATTAGACAATGGATAACGCCGGAAATCAGGGCGGAGCCCAGCACATTTATTAGCAAGCTCCCTGACCTAGGTGGAGTTCTGTTGTAGTGTGAAGGCAGGTCCCTAATCATTCATAAGTAGGGGCCCTCCTCACCGTCCCCCGCCAGCTTCCGTAGGCCAGGCACATTTGCACGCGTGACACCACTGCTGGCCTTCCTTTCCGGGCTTCTGTCCTAGTTGTACTGAAATAATCTTTCAATCATATCCTTCCCTTCTTGCGTCCTGGCCCAGCTCTGACCTCTTGGAGGGAGTCCATCTGAACCTCACAATAACCAGGCAGCCCCGCCCTCCCATTGGCTAGTAGTCACAGTATCCGTTGAAATGTGTTTGTGCTCGGGTTTGCACTGTCCTGCAGGGCCTGTCCACTGCCATAGTTGTTCAAGGCCCTCCAGCCACCCAGTCGTACTGTTGAAGGTCTGTGGGTTACCTCTGGCTTGCCAGGACGCCCTCTACACTTCCCTGATCCGTGACTCAGACTCAGGCTTCCTTTGTTTTGAAAAAGCATCTTTACTCCCACTCTCTGAGAAAGTCCCCAACTTATTTCTTGCAAACAAACCTCCCTTTAACATCTTGAACTTTGCTCAGTGGGCTCTAGAGTTGTCTTGGGCAGTGGACCACTTCCTCCTGAACCTTGCAACATCATTTGATACTGCTGATGGCCTTTCCTTTCTTGAAATGGATGCTTGCTTTCTACTTTCTTCTCCCATTCCCCATGCCTGGCGTTAGACTGACCCCATTTCCCCAACCCTTTCTTCTCTGTCCTCAGTCACCTTGGATGACTCTGCTCTTCTTCCTGCTCCTGACTTTGAAAAACTATTATTCAAGGAGCAGTGTCATTTGGGAAGCTGAACCATCTATTAAGGTTCACCTCTACTGAAATGAATTCCTTGTGTGACCTGATTTTCCCTCAAGATTAACAGACGTACTTACCTAATTGCCCAGCAGAACTTCCCACTGGATATAATGTTTGTACCCTAAGTTCGACATTTCATATGAGTGTGTGTGTGTGATTTTATGTGTGTATTGTAAATCCCACCAGTCGAGAATAAGACCACCAGAATTGAGCCAAATTTGAAGCAAGCTTTAATTAAATTAATTAAATACTGGCCAAGAAGATGGACTCTGACCAAGTCCATTCTGTGGTTCCCATGGAGTGAAACTGCCACCTCCAGAGTTTGCTCTGAATGTCCCAGAATCACACGGCAGAGATGCTTAAAAAGGCAGAGCCCATAAGGCTACTACTTCCCAGCAGGTCCAATCAGTGGCAAGCATCTGTCCTGATGTATTTCCTGCCTGAATTATTTGGTGCATTTTGAGCACATCTAGTGCAGTAGGATCAACTAAATGGAATCTAGACCCCCACCCCCGCCCCACACACACCACAGGAGGTCATCTGTCCTTGTGCAAGTGAGATTATAGGAGTGTCTTTCTGTTTCTCACTTGAACGACCACACTCAGCACTTCCAGAAGTTATTTGTCCTTGTTTTATAGATTTCTTAGGCACAGTAATTAAATTTTAATTTAAAACATAACTTTTGCAGGGAGGTGGCGGTGCACGCCTTTAGTCTCAGCACTTGGGAGGCAGAGGCAGGCGGATCTCTCTGTGTTTGAGGCCAGCCTGGTCTACAGAGTGAGTTCCAAAACAGCTAGAGTTCCAACAGAGAAACCCTGTCTTGAGAAAAAACAACAACAACAGAACTTTTGCTCTTACAGTATGTTGCTTGCATGTACTAGTGCGCACCAGTTATGTCCCTGATGCATGCACAGCTCCAAAGCGCTGGGACTGGAACCCAAGCCCTCTTGAAGAATAGCTCTTACCTGCTGAGCCATTACTTGAGCCCCCAAGTTTAACATTTTTTTTTTAAACAGAATCTCTCCAACAGTCTTCCCTGGGGTCTCCTCTTAGCAACTCTTTCCCCATTTAGTGACTCCATCGCTCTTCCCATCATTTGCATGTAAACATGGAGCATTTCCATCTTTTTCAAACCTAAATTCTATCCTCAGATCTTCCACCAGCTAGCTACTTGGTTCAGGATGAGTTGTGTAACCTGGTAACCAATCTGGTTATCAGTTTACAACCACTAAGGAAAGGTGGGGGCGGGGACAACACAGCACACACTTACACACTGGGTATGGGGCAGTCTTTACATGAGCTCAAGTCAAGTCCTATCTGGGCCACAGAACAAGTTCAAGGCCAGTCTGGGCCTTTCGTGAGATTCTGGCTCTAAGTTACAAAAACAACAGCAACAACAGAAGGAGGGCTGGGGATGTTGCTCGGTGGAAAAGTGCTTGTATAGTATGTTCAAAGCCTTGAGTTCAATCCTCAATACAGGAAAAAAAATCAGGTCATTTGGAGGAACATTTTGAAAGGCCTACACCTAGGGAGGTGTGACAATATTTGAGGGGGAGTGACAACAATTCTTTTTAAATCTCACATTATTGTAACAGGTTTTTTTTATATTCTAGATACAAATTCCTTAACAGAGATTATTTGCAAATATTTTTCTTATTTTATAGAGTTCGTTCCCTACATTAAAGAAATTATTTTATGTGTGTGGGTGTTTCGCCTGCATGTATCCATGTACCGTGTGTGTGACTGGTGCCCATAGAGGCCAAAGAGACACAGAAATCGCTGGAACTAGCATTACAGACAGTTGGAGCTGCTGTGTGGGTGCTGGGAATTGAAGCTATGTTGGGGAACATAACATGCTAAGCAAATGTGCTGCCACTAACTTACATCCACCTGTCCCTCACACTGTGTAAAATCCAATTCACCTAACTTCCTCTGTGATTACGCTTTTATGTCTTACCCAAAAAGCCACGCCTTATCCAGGGGTTTGGAGGGCTACTGTTGAGTTTCCTCTAAGAATGCAATAGTTTAAGAGTTTCAAGTCTACGATCCATTTCTGTTCGCTTTTTGTGTATAGTGTGAGGTCTAATTTCATTCCTGGGTGGATAATCTTTCTGATGTTTTGAATGTAGGTCTACTGCCTTAAGAGCTTGTGATGTGCTCCCCATCTGCCCGTTTATTTCAGTTCCTAGCACTGCTAACCACACAGCTATGACCATGCTGTTGTGAATGTATGTGATCCTTTGTATACCTTTGTCAAAGTTCCTGACCTGTCCCGATGCTCAGCCAGTCAAACTTAAATCAGACAGAGAGAGAAAAGGTAAAACCCCACACGGTTTAAAACAAACAAACAAAAAAGCTTTCTGAAGTGAAAGCGATAAATACAAGGAATGATTTCTTTTCCCCTGAGGCAGAGATTGTCCTCCCAGAGCCCTTCCTTTGTCTGTGTGAAAATAGACCTATGTTTTTGCTTTTTCCGTATACATTTTTCTTTGCTTCATAGCTTGCCAGTCTTTTTCATGCTCCCCTCCCCAGCCCACAGGGCCTAACCACTTATATCAAAACAGTGGCTGTGAAACCTTCCTCCTCACCCTTCTTTCCTTGATCTCTCTCCTTGGTAGCTTTTCACCCCTGGCAATCTGCTTACCTGCTATTCGGTAAGAATAATTTATTTCACCTTGCTGGCCTCATATTTAATTTCAAGCCCCATCTCACATATTCATGCTTGAAACCTCTCTCCTTTCAATCCCAAGAGGATGTTTTGCATTCATCATTTAGAACAACTTTTAAAGAACACTATCAGTAGATCCAGAGAAAAAGCTGAAGTCAACCTGAGGATTCCCAAGCCTGGGACTGCATCTGACGACAGATCTGTGAGGTATCATTCGGTCTAAATCTAAGCTCAGTGCTTGGCACCTTATTTGGATATTGCTGCTTTCCAAGCCTGAACTGTTCTCCAAACACTAGAGTACTCGGCTACTTTTCAGCATGATGTAAGTACCACAAGTATTGCATTGTCGTAGAGGTTCTCGTGGGGGTTTCAGATAAGAGCCTACATTTAAATACATTAGAAAACATTAGGTAGAAGTAAATATTTAAGAAATGCATTTGAAGACCTCACTTGATGAACTACAAGGAGGAAAAATATCCTAGTTTCAAAGGTTTGAGTTTTGGTTCCTTTTTAATCTTCAAAGCAGCAACAGCTTGAAATACTCAAAGTGTAGGCCTGAAAGAACAGGCTGCACCCACCCTAATTATTCTTCCAAAGGTATTTAACCAAGGGTCTCTGCCCCCTGGGGCTTTATACTACGAAAACATCCTGCTGGTATGCAGGTAGCATAAAGTCTCTTGCAAAACTTTAATTTAAATGGGGCAGTTATTTACAATATTAAAAAAAAAACACCGATAACTGTAGGGAACATTTATTGAAGTAGATTAAAAAAGCACAGTCTTCCAGGGGCAGACACTGCGGTGGAAGGCTGTTCAGAAAGTAGCTCACTGGGAAACAGTGAGGATGTGAAGCTGAGGCTAAGAGGGTTATGAACCATTACTCTCGGCTTCAACAAGTTTGTCTGAGGAAATGGAATAGGACACG
This sequence comes from Cricetomys ansorgei, assembly GCA_026225945.1. Classification (NCBI taxonomy): domain Eukaryota; kingdom Metazoa; phylum Chordata; class Mammalia; order Rodentia; family Nesomyidae; genus Cricetomys; species Cricetomys ansorgei. Next base: position 568,137 of record JAMJFZ010002690.1, on the reverse strand, counting down.
GATATTCTCGGTACTAAAGGCATGTTAGAGAAACTAGTCACCCCGGGGCTTACTGGAACACACGCATAGGTCATTAGGAATAATTCTGGGCCCCATTCCTGATTCCATTTTAATTCTCTACCCCACCCTCCTAAGCCTCCAACCCATGCGTACCTTTTGTTGTTGATGTTTTGTTCTACTCCTCCTGTCTGCTCCTTCCTAGCTTACGCATCCTCATACATGGTCACAAAGCTTCTGAGGATAAGGTGAGGAAACACCAGATGCATACAATTTTCATGCTGGGGTTTTCTTAATGATGAGATTTTCTCTATGGGACAGATCACTGATTCTTCGGTATTTGTTTTGAATTGGTACCAGTATGTTTTCTACATTTTTTGTACCAACCTATTTGTGAATGTATAGATAACATAACTCTTATTTAGAGATCCTAACAAAGCACACACAAGGAAAAGAAAATCTGAAAATCCTGCCCAAGAATCTGGTAGCTGTGCCAGCCAGTCTGTCTGTAATACAGAGAGGAATTGTGACAGTGAATGCAGCTCTTAGCGGTGACAGAAAATCCAAGATTCGGCAGATTTTGAATTGGTAGAGAAAGAAAGACTAAAACCAAACTAAAAAAACCCCTCCATAACATTTGGGAAATCTCCTTCTAGACCTTTTTTTTTTTTTTTTTTTTCCCTTTTCTGAATATTTTAGAATGGGTGAGCTGCTTGTTTGCTTTTGTTTTTGACAGTCTTTCTATATAGAAATGACTGTCCTGAAACTCACTATGTAGACCAGGCTGGCCTCGAACTCAGAGAGATCTGCCTATCTCTGCCTTCTTAGTGCAAAGATTAAAGGCATGAGTCACTATGCCCAGCTTGTACGGAATTTTTTACCCAATAAAGTAATTCTCTATGCTATTAAAAATATTCTCCTATATTTTCTCCAACACCGTAACTTCTTCAAACTTTTCCACCTTGAACAGCCCAGCTTCCAAATGAACTACTTGCAAAGTCTACGAGAAATAAGTGGAGAGGGGCATCGACTTATCCAAGAGGACTAGCTATTGTCAGTAGAACGGTTTCCCTTTTTCACACACCCGAGTCTCTGGCATTTGACTTAATTTCCCTGCTTTTGCTCCTTTACGGTGTTCACTCCTTTCTGGAGGCTGTCTTTTTTCGACAGTGTTGATGGACACAGGGGTATTTGCCCAGTAAACTCCTTTTTGGAGTGTCTGGGGGTAGTTCAAGAACTCCAAGACACTTAAAGCCAGGATCTTTCTCAGTGTGTCTTATCTGACTCTTCCTGACCTAAATAATTTGGAGCCATGGAAAAGCTGCTAGGAGAGGCAATTTCCCTGGCTTGCTGCCTTTGAACGATTCCCTCCAACAGAGTGCAACAGTTACTGGGGAAAGTGGAAGTGGGCCCTCGGAGACCGTTCTCCATCACTAGTCAGTCTCCATCAGGTAAAGCTCTTCCCTTCGGAAGCACCGGTTCAGAGTACTCGAGTCTCTTCGAAGTGTGGCAGAGGGAAAGAGAATGCGCGTGCCTCCAAACCGCTCAATATTCCAGCTGCAGAGAAGTCGCTAGTTAGCGCAGACAGCTGGCGAGGGTGGAGGACCGCCTAGAGAACCACTGCCCGGAGGGCTCCCCCCTTTCAGGCAGGCGCGAGGGGCTCGGTACGCTCGCCCGCGCCCGGGGTCCAGCAGGCGCCGCGCTGGTGCGGGACTCTGCTAGCCAGGCAGCTTTTGGGGCTCCCCGCCCCGCGGCCGGCCCCACGCTCCGGTGGGATGTTCCGGGCGGACGCAGAAAGTTTCTGCATCCCAGCTCCTCTCCCCAGCGCCCCGGCGCGGCGCCCCGCGGCCGGCCCAGGTTCTCCCGCACGCGACCGGGGCCTGGGAACTTCTCACGCCGGAGCCGGGGACCCCGCCGCAGGCGCCGCCTCGGCCCCGCGCGCCCCCGCCCCCCGCCCCAGCTCCGCCGAGAGCCCGGATGTTGGATTCCATCCCTGCTCCTGGTCCTTCATTTCCATAAAAGGGCAGCGCTCCGCGGGGCCGAGATTGCGGCTGCCGCCTCCCCCCGCGGCGCTCCCCCGAGGCGGCGGCGCGCCGACCCGGCCCTGCCAGAGCGCGCGCCGGCCCCTCGGGAGCGCGGCCGAAGCGGAGCCGGGGAGGGGGCGGAGGCGGGCGGCGGGCGGTGCTGCGGGGCGGGGAGAGGGGTGGGCCGCGGCCGGGACTCCATTAACCGCGGCGGGAGGCTTCGCTTCCCTCGGAGCAGCGACGCGGGCGCCGCCGGCCTCGCCTGTTGCCGCGGGAGCCGGGCGGGAGGAGCACGGTGAGGGCGCGGCGGGAGGAGCGGGGCGCGCGGAGGGCGCGGTCTCCGGGCCGGGCGCGGCGGGCGGCGGCGGCGGCAGGTGAAGGCGCCCCGGTCCGCTAGGCGGGCGCTGCGGGGCGAGGCCGGGTCCCGGGTTCCCGGGTGCGCCCTGGGCAGGGCGCGCACCCCCGGCTCCTCCGCCGCGTCCCTCGCCGCGGCCGGCGCGGCGCAGTCAGTGGGGTTTGTCTTCCTTTGGGGGAGTGACGCTGACGAGAGCCATTTCCTCCGCGCTCGCAGGAAGGAGCCATGGCTCTGGACGGGATAAGGATGCCAGATGGCTGCTACGCGGATGGGACGTGGGAACTGAGCGTCCATATCACGGACCTGAACCGTGATGTCACCCTGAGAGTGACCGGGGAGGTGCACATCGGAGGGGTGATGCTGAAGTTGGTGGAAAAACTCGGTGAGTAGCACCCCAGATGCCTTCAATAAAGACTTCCCAGAATGGGAGGAGGGGGTGGGGAGGAGAGTCGGCGGGGGGAGGGGTGGAATCGGGAGATCCCTGCACCCGGCATGTGCTGCGCTTCAAACGCGAAATTTGTTAATATTAGGGCACATAGACCCGCTCCCCTTTGCGTCCTGTTTTGTTATTTTGATTCTACGTAAGAGTGATTCTAGCCTACTAAATAACTCAACTGCGGATTCCCGGGTCGACTTGTTGAAAGCAACGTGGAGAGCATACGTGAAAGTTGCGAAAGTACATTACGGGTCTTACCCTTTTTGAACCTGGGTGTTGCTGACGGTGGTTATCCGGGAGAATGTGCCACTGGCGTTGGTAGAAGTTTCTGTAGCTGTTCTACGTGATGGAGTGCGGTGAAATGTTCTGCTCTTGCGAGGGGTGGGGCAGTGCTGGACAAACTTGGTATCTGTATTCTGGACTGGAAGTAAGCTATTTCCAGCATTTAGTTTTATATTAAGAAGCTAATGGAAGGAGTTTTAAAAAAAAGCAGACTTTTTTTATTTTTTTAAAGCAGACTTTATTAAACTAATTTGAGTTGGCGATATTTGAGTACACAGAGATACTGGGTTAATTCTGATTCGATTGTGAGGAATGGATCCATCACACGGGGTATTCGAGAAAACTTTGCGCTCCGCATTTTGTGATCAGTCAAACCATTTTCACCTGGCAGAACCAACCGACTAGGTAAAGATAGGTGATTTTTATTGGGGGAGCCTTTCTCGGAGGACTGCTTTCCTGGGCTGGGAAGTGCTTGCTGCTGTGCGTAGCGGGGCTGTGAGAAGGTCTTCTGTGGGGGTGACTTTCTAGGCAGGGCTGGTTTTGTAGGCATCCATGCTTCAGGCCATCCTGGAAAAGTAAGGAATATTCGTCTGGAAACGGACTTCTCATCAAAGCGGAGGGGGGCTATATATTTACCATATAAACTTAAATGAAATAGCAGTCTGATGCAGTTTGGGAAATTAGATAGAATTCATTTGGGTGAACCTTTTTTCATGCCCCTGCAGGGAATTTAATTATCGAAGGACCAAAGAAGAGCTCATTGTGAGAGGGGGAGGGGGGTGCTTCTTCTCTGCACCGACCATTGTTTGACTCCAGAGACAGCCAAGAAAGAGGCGTCCCCCAGGAGCCTTACAGTTTTTATTTGATTCAAGTAAATCAATCACTGTTGGCAAAATATTTACCAACCTTTTTTGTTCAGCTCCACGGTGAGGTTACTTGAGGATGAAAACTATCCAGTATGGTTCTTGCTTGACAAATAAGTCATTTGTATCAGATTGACTTATGTGTGATAAGTAGACCTTATTAATACATTGTAGTTTGTAATTATTTAGTTTTTTTATTTGAGACAGAGTCTCACTATGTACCTCTGACTGGCCTGGAACTTGCTGTGTAGACCAGACTGGCTTCGAACTCAACAGAGATCTGCCTGCCTCTGCCTCTGAGTTCTGGATTAAAGGGTCGCCCTACCCATGTTCAGCTCTGCGTTGTTTTGTTTTGTTTTTAAATAATGCACTAAGGATCTGTCAAAGGTGACTTAGACAATTTGGAATTTTCAAAAAACAGGCTTTAATGAATAAATAATGATTTCTACTATATTTACATCACTGTGATGGACCGCGTTATGAAATCACAATTATAAATAGAATTGTAGTGGATGAGCTGCTTGTAGACAGGATCGAGGTTATTTTTGAGTAACTAATCTCAGTAATGCTGATGCAGATTAATTACATAGGAAGAAAGCCTCAAGGGGCAGGAAACGGCTTTGCAACTGGGAATTTTGTACCTTTCTTCAGTTGAATCTTTGCTGATGCCTCTTGTGTTTTAAGTTCCCAGTAGGAAGCATTTTTCAGCAAACTTTTGGCAAGCAAATAGAGTAGGGTGCCATTAAAATTTTCCACAAATGAGGCCAGTCAAATTAGAAAAGAATTTTGTAGTTTTTCAAGTTTGTCTTAAAGTTGGAATGGGCTGCCACCTGCAGCCCTGCCTTGTGTCGCCAAAGGTCTTAAAGGGCAGATTTGATGGCTACTGTTAACAGTGGCTCACTAGATCAAAGCAACCTACAGAGGCCAGATAAGAGGTGGAGGTCGTTTTAGGGAGAAGGTACAGTGTCTGGTGTCTTCAGATTCCACAGCAGTACTAAGTAAGAAGAGAAGCGGACTATGTGGCCACGGAGCGGTTAATGACGCTGTGGCAGGCAGCCTTAGCGTGTCTCTTTGGGCTCCCATTTCCTATCTGATACCCTTTTCCACCTCATTCGAGGTATATGATTACCAAAGGGTTTAGGGTTCAAGGCTGCCTTCCTCATACACTGTTCACAACACACTGTGATTCCCTGGAGTTGAGAGATCCCTGGATGAACCTTCCCTTCGATGCGTCGAGTGTGGAAGCTCTGGGAAGAAGGTACTTCTGCTGCTCCTCGGTCCTCAAAGATGCACGCGAGCAGAAAGGGGAACAGCCATGCCGTGGGTTTTCCTCCCACGTGCAGCGTTCCTCCTAGAACAGTCCAAGACAAAAGCACAGGCCATGCTGTCTTAGTACTGGTACCATCTTTGTATGTGGTTTCAGTTTTTTATGAAGAGCATTTGCATTTCAGGGACTGTTATTAGAACCTGATTCTTAGATTTATTATTTTAACCCAAATATCTGAAAAGTCTCTTACCTCCTAGTGTAGATCACATTTGTCATTCTGCATCAGACATTTAAAGGAAAACAAGGACTACGTACTGTGAATTTGATGTGGGCATTAGGGACTTAATATCGTGATAAGACAGAAACTTTTATCTTTGACACAATGTAGGCTAATCCTAGACAGTCTCATCAAAAGTAAAATTTTAAATGTGTGTAGTTTTAAGTTTTTTCATCGTGTATGTCATCAGTTGCACTATGTCATGAGGACATTTTCATGCTCGTATGTGGCAGCTGTTGAGCATACGTTGTTTTGAAGCAGCATCTCATTCTGTACGATAGGCTGTCCTGGAACTCACTATATAGCCCAGGCTGACCTCGAACTTCAGCTCCAGAGTACTGGGATCCATGAATGCACTGCGATGTCTGGCATGGTTAGGATTTTTTTTTTTTAAAAAAAAGAATTAAACTGTGCCAAAGATAAGGATGATAAAAACAAGATAAAAGAGGGTACAATTAAAATGATTGTATCCAAAAATAAATTTTGAAAGGAGGCTTAATTGGATGGGACCTAACCCCCCCACCCCCCAGATCACTGGAAAGCAGGTAAGAGTAAGACTGAGAGGTTCAGCGCCCCAGTCAGCACTGCAGGCTGAGGGCTGAAGAGGTGCTTAGCTGACGTCATGTTTGTTTCCCCCCCTTTCTTTCCAGGTACTCTGAGCTAACCCTTGTCTGAGTTTTTGTCCACTGAGTTTTAGAGTCACTTTACAAAAGTCTCTTTAGACAACTTCCCACAATTCAGTCTGTGCCGTTCTAGAAACACTCATTTTCAGTGGCGAGGGAGGAATTTATAATATTGTGGAGCTCCCTGAATGGCGTTCTCAGCCGCCAGCCAGTTCTGTGAGCTGGGAGGAAGGAACCGACTTCAGTGATGAACTTCTTCTCACTCCAAGGCGGAAGTTAAATCACATCAGATAGTACAGATAAAAAGTGCAAGTCGAAGAATCCGGGTATAACGAGGAAGACATGAATGGAGCGTACTTAAAAAATCAGAAGAACGCCAGGCCTGGTGGTGCAAACCCTTAATCCCAGTGCTTGGGAGGCAAAGGCAAGTGGGTCTCTGGAAGTATGAAGCTAGCCTGGTCTACATAGTCTTCCAGACTAGCCAACGCTACGAGTGAGATCTGGCCTCAAAAAGTGGGGTGCAAGGTACTCAGGTTGTGAAGTCAGCGTGCATGATCTTAACTAAACAAGGATATTAAGATTAGTTTATTTATATGAGTGCTCTACCTGCATGTACACCTGCATACGAGAAGAGGGCATAGGGCATCAGACCCCATTATATGGTTGTGAGCCACCATGTGGTTGCTGGGAATTGAACTCAGGACCTCTGGAAGAGCAGTTGGTGAGCCATCTTTCCAGCCTCCATTGAAACGATTTCTAAGTGTGCATTTATTGTGCCTCACAGAAATGCAAATAGCCAGTTTTTCCTCCAGGAACTCTTCAGTTTTAGTTGAATGCCACATGAAAGAGCTGGCTCACATTAGGGGCTTTATTACGCAAAGTACTTTAAACATTCATATCAGAGCTTGACAGAATGTACACAGGCAGAGGGGCCACATAACCGGACAGCTCTCTTCCCGTCCTCATGCGCATGGCTCCCTGAGGAAGGAAGGCTGGCTTTGTAGAATGGTGTCCATGCTGGGAAAATCCCATTTCCCCCGTCGAAGGCTCGTGAGTGAATTTGTGGCACAGCTGGGAAGTCTGCTAGTTACGTCTGATAGCACATCTACTCACTGTTTCAATACCGTGACCGAGCATAGGACTTCAGTAGTGAATTGTATCTGTTTCCTTAGAGCTTCCGAGTTCTTTTGGCTCGCAGTAGATAAAAGCACCTGCTGCTAACCCTGAATTCTTCTGGGACTCAGGTGGTGCACAGAGAGAACTGACTCCTGCAAGTTATCCTTTGACCTTTACACATGTACACTCCCTAAGAATAGAGGATAGAGCTGGGTGGTGGTGATGCACACCTTTAAATCTCAGCACGGTGGGAGGCAGAGGCAGGTGGATCTCTGTGAGTTCAAGGCCAGCCTGGTGTACAGAGTGAGTTCTAGGACAGCTAGAGTTACAGCAGAGAAACCCTGTCTGGGGGGGGGGGGGAAGAGGAATGTATACATTTTACTATGCTCTTTTAAACCCCAGTAAAGTATGAGCTGTTTTGTTGGGTGTACTATGTGGTGTTTGTTCCCTTAAAAAGAAAAAAAAAAAGCAAGCTCTCACTAGGTAGACCAGGCTGCCATTTTTTTCCTCTGCCAGTTTTCTACAAAATAAAAAAGTCTGTGACATTCCAGCTAGAATTAACTTATTTATATGGGCAAAGGCTATATTTGTTTTTATTCAGTTATTTACAAAAGACCATGGTAGAAATGTCTTGTTGTCATTTGAAAGAAAATACTTTTAAGTTAATCTTCAACTCATCTTGAAAACTTCAAACCAAGTTCAGAATAGTTGAGCGAGTACTGCTTGCTAAATCTTCAGCTCTGTCGCTCTGCCGATCGATTTCAGTGCTGGGAGACACAGCTTTCAGGGCTGGCTGAGGTGTTGCCGTCGCAACCTTTCACCCTTGAATACTCAAAACACATACTGCCTAAAAATGAGGACTTCCCTTTTATGTAATTGGAGTCCGTTTTAATCAAATTTAGGTAATTTAGTATTAATACTGTCATCTGCTATAAATCCACATTCAGATACATTCAGATTTTGCCATTGTTTCAGTAGTGTGGGTTGTAGCGAAACTGGCCTCTTACTCCTTTAATGTACAAGATATCTAAGTGCAGAGTTAAGAGTATGTAGTTAAAATACGTGCGAAATAGCAGTGTCTGTTTCCGGACTTCACAGCCACACTGTGAAACAGCCTTTGTTGAGACATCTCTTTGCCTTTCAAAGCAAAATTATCATGCGGTACTCAGTATTTTTGTAAGCTCTCCTTCACAGGCCATCTTTACGTTCAGTTTAACTCTTAGATTACTATTAGGTAGACTGTTGGGAATGTTTTTATTTTGATATTTTTGTGATGGGTTCTCCTTGTTTTGCTCAAGCCCCGAATTCCCGGGCTTAAACGATCCTCTTGTCTTGGCTTCCCAAGTATAGGGCCTACGGGTGTGCCCCCTGCACCCAGCAATATTAATAACATTCTTCGACATTGCCAATGTGGATTTCCCCTAGTACCAGCTGTCATCAGGCTGGGCACACAGATCGGTAAGAAACGAGTGTTCTGTCTGTTTGGCAGCAGGTCTGCTCTCAGCTTCTGACCTTGCCACTTCCTGATTTGTGTGATCCTTGGGCAACCAGTCCAACCTTCTGAGTGTGTCTTGACTTCTATAAAATGGAAAATCAAAAGTTCTTAAGCCAGACATGGTGGTATGTGCCTGGGATCCCAGGAGTTCAAGGCTGGAGTTGGCTATGTAGTGAGTGAGTTTGAGGCCAGTTTGGGCTCCATGAGACCCTCAAAAAGGAGGACAGGCCAGGAGCACACCTCAGCAGATATAGATCTGCTGCCAAGCCTGACATCTTAGTTCCGTCCCCGGGACTTAATGGTAGGAGAGGACTGTCCTCTGGCCTACACACACACACACATGCACACATGCACGAAAATAGATGTAATAAACAGTTTGAAAGACAAATTCTCATAGGTTCTGTTGACTTAATTAAACATCGAGGTGCTTCATATGAACTATTAGTGCTATGCGATGGAGTGACTGCACTTTGTCAGCCTTGGCAGTCTCTGGGTGCATACTGGTGGTGGAGAAAGGGTGTCTAAAGTACAATGTAGAATACTTAGTTTCATATTTGTGAGTAGGGAATTGTATACCTCAAAAGGAGTTTAGTGTGGGATTACCGTGTGCTCCCACCCCTAGACAACAAGAAAAAGAGCTGTCATCCGCTCTTTCCCTCACTTTGAAGCACACACCTGCCTCTGTAATGTAGCAAAGAGCTGTTGAACCACTGTTTTTCTGAGATTTCTGAAATGCAATTAACCAGTAAGTGGATGATGGTATTTCAGGGATTTGAAAAATTTATAGCCAGTGGTAAATTAATTCCCACTTAATCTGTTTTGTAAGTGCGGTGTTTTGTATTCATTTATAATAAAGGAGTGAAGTAAAATTATTTCTTGGCACATGAAAACATGAGCCTATTTAGAAACTCAAGAAAGTACTTTGAGAAAAAAGCTAATGTATTCAGATTCTTTGTTTATTTTTGATTCTGAGACTCAAAACCATTGCTTCATACATGCTAGCTAAGCAAGCACTCTGCCACTGAGCCAGTCAAGGGTACAGAATTTTCATTTAATAATTTTATCCAAATAAGAGTGTTAATGCCTGGTGTGAAGTCAATATTCTGCAAGGTAATTTTAAATAAACTCTTTTATTTTAAAAAGATTTGTTTTTCTGCATATGAGTGTTTTGGCTTTATGTATGTGATGTATGTATGTATGCCATGTCCGTGCTCTCCTAGAACTGGAGTTAGGGACAGCTTGTGTTGGGTGGGTGCTGGGAATCAAACCCTGCTCCTCTGGAAGAGCAGTCAGTGCTCTTCACCACTGTCTCACATCTCCCTTTTATTCTTGGATGTGACATTTTGCATTGGGTTTGTGATCACGGATTTCTGTTTGTTATAATTCATTTAAGAGCACATACAGTTATCCAAGCTGCTGTATGGGTCCGTAATCACTGCATACACCAGCACCTTTTCATCCTACTACTGTTTTTGTTTTAAACAGTACACCAGAGACTGATCTAAACTCTCACATAGCCGAGGACGGATGAGCCTGGACATTTGATCTCCCTCCTCCGCCTCCCAAGTCTGGGGTTTCAGGCATGCATCACCATACCCGGTTTATGTAGTGCTGGCGATCAAACTCAGGCTTCTGCATGAGAGGCAGTCACTCTGCCAACGCTTGTATTTCCAGCCCTACTAAATATCTTAACCAATCAAGTTTTTTCAAGTATAATTCATATAAAGCAAAAATAGCCCTTGAATATAATGTTCTGTGTTTTGACAAATTCGCAGCCATGTTAAGCTGCCATAATTGAGAAATAGAAGCGGGCCCCAAGGGTTTTGTTTTTATTCTTTCATAGTCAGCTTCGCTCCCCAGTCTGAGGTCCTAAAACCATTGCTGGTTTGCCTTTTTGGGGCGCCTTGTAAACTAATGTATCTCCTTGAACCTGGTTCCTTGATATAGTTTGGCCATTTAGTGAATTTGAACGTGTGTTAGTTCTTGTGGAGTGGCAGTCTGTAGAATGGGTGTGTGCTGTAATGGGTTTGTGGTGGGGAGGGTGTTGAGACACCCTATGTAACCCTGGCTGTCCTGGAGCTCTGAGACCAGACTGGTCAGAGACCCTCCGCCTGCCTCTGCCTCCTGAGTGTTAGGATTAAAGGTGTGCTACCACCTCTCAGCTTGGATGTGTAGCATCGTGTTATCAGTAATGGGAGACATTTGAGTTGGTTGCAATTTTTGGAGACTGAATAAGGTTGCCATAAGCATGTGTGTAGACGTAGCTTCCCGTCTCTCTCTGATGACTACTGAGGAGTAGGATCGCTGGGCCTAAAATATATGCCTAAAGTTTTAAAACTGCCAAGCTTGTCCAGATTCATTTTGCATTTCTGTCTACATTGTGTGGGTTCTGGTGGGTCCCAGTAAGCCTCAGCACCCGGCACAGTGAGGGTTTGTGGTGTTTGTTTTCACATTAGCTGTTCTGATACTAAGTCGTTTTGCCTCCGGGTAGTGTGTCTGGAGTACTGATGTTGGTGTGCTTTTCAAGTGCTTATTTGCTGTTGTGTCTATCTGTGGATGAAGCTGACTGGCTTTTCTGGTCCAGAGACCCTCCTGACTCCCCCTCCCCTGTGCTAGGACGACCAGCACACGCCACCAAACTGGCTTTTAAGTGAGCCCCGCTGCAAGCATCTTATTGACCAAGCTTTCTCCCCAGCCCGTTTTTATTTTTATTTCTTAAAGCTTTCCTTTATTTGAGTAAGTATATACATACTTATTCATATACTTACATGTCTGTGACCGTGTGAGTGTGTGTACTGTAGGTGCAGGTGCCTGCCGAGGCTGAAGAGGATTTCCAGACAACTGTGAGCCACCTGGGAATAGCCAGCCCTTGGGTCCTTGCAAGAGCTGCCATGTGGATTCCGAGACTCAAACCCTGGTCCTCTGGAAGAGCAGCCATTGCTCTTAAACTCTGAGCCATTTCCCCGACCTCCTTGAATGAGAATATTTTACATCAGAATTTCACTCTGTAACCCAGGTTGGCTCTGAATTCATGGAAACCCTCCTTCCGCCCTTGGCTTTTTGAGTGTTGGGTTTCAGGTGTGAGGACCATACCCTGATGATGATTCAGGGTTGAGACATGTCTCCTGTCTAGGAACATGAGGACCAGCCTTGGGTGACCTCAACACTTACCTAGGTTACCCATCTGAAAACTGCCAGCAGGAGCAGCTGCTCTAAAGTTCACGATCTTCTCTCAGCTCTTTATCTCTTATTATGTTGTAATTTAAAAATACTTCAGGTATTTTAGAGGTTGACATTTTAAAGCATCAGTATAATGATGCTTTTGATATCTTTTTCATAACAGAACACCCAGAGTTATGAGCGAAACACCAATAAAGTGCTGGGATTATTGATCGTAGTTTCCTACTGGATAAGTGCCTCCTGGTATAATGTTCCTTAATGTAATTTTTGGGTTCTGACTTTAAAATTTTATAAGGCTAAAATTAAAAATAACTTGAAGAAGGCAGGTGATTGCTGTCTCAGTTTTAAAAAGCATTAGTCGGTGTGATAATAAATTCTGTTGCTTTGAAGCCACCTGTGCCAGGATCCTGGCTGCCAGACGAAACTGTGACATTGAACTGTACTCATCTGGAGAAAGGGGGTAATGTACAGCCGTACTAGTAGAGGGACTAGAAGGGCGGCATCAGCAAACACACCGCAGGGTTGGACTGTGACGACATGTGATGTAACCGGCAGCACGTTTCACGCCATCGGTGCTTTGTACAGCTTCCTCCCAAGCTGAACTAGAGAAACAGTCATCTTTTATAACAGATTAAAAATGTCTTACGAAGTTAAGCCAACTAGTACTTGTTTATTCCCCACCATATTAGAAATATGCTGAACTTTATTGTACTGTCTTGTGTTCAGTAAACTTTACGCTTCAGTATGCACTGTACTGGCATAGAAGGTATTTGCGTGAATTCAGTATTCTGGTTAGACAAATGCTTTTTATTGCTAGCTATTAGGGACTTAGTTTGCAGCATGGCCACAGTTGAGTGTGTTGTAGAATAGCTTTAATTAATCTCACTTAGATTCCTCACCTGTTTCTTAAAGTTAGTGTTTTGACTAAATATCTCTGGTAGTCAATAGAACGTCAGTAAAAGCATCCTTCGGCCGGGCGTGGTGGCACACACCTTTAATCCTGCATTTGGGAGGCAGAGGCCCACAGATATCCGAGTTCTATGTCAGCCTGCTCTCCGTAGCAAAGCCAGCCAGGCTTATGTAGTAAGACCCTGTCTCAAAAAAAGTTACCCTTCAAATATTATGCAAACCTAAAACATGAGTTTGAGAAAGAATTAAAATATTCTAATTATAGTGTATAATCAGAAATCTCTGATTTATTGTTTGTCAAAAACCACTTTGGAAGTTTTTTTTTTTTTCCCCACCAGTTCTGTTTAATAGCCTGACGTTTGATTACCGCCCATAAAATAAGACTACATGTGTTTGAACACTAGCTTGACAACATGAATGTCTTATGGTCTGGTGCTAAGTTTCTTAGTGTTCCCGAGCCTTAATTGTCATATAAGTGAAGTGGAGGTAGTAATATGCCTACCTCCCAGGGCTAGGGCAGAATGTGGCGTATAATTAAGTAATAGTTCTAAGCGATGGTTAGTTTTCTTGAGGTTCTTCTTGAAATCCACTGTCAGTGTTTCTCACCATATGAGTTTGGGGAATTCATGTCTTAAATGATGAGGATGATTGCAAAACAGGGGTGTTAGGGTGAGATGGGCAGTTGTGTGTAAATTCTATATGCCCATGCTGCATTTATGTTACAGAGGCATGTATGTAGTGTGAAACTTGGGTGGGGTGAAAGGTGCAGGGATTCATCTTTCCCAAGCACAGCAGCAGACGTGGAGGGGCGAGTATTATTTTAAGTAATATGTCCTTCCTATTGTCAGTGTGAGCTGCTTTCTAATAACAAAATGAAATCGATTACTTTGAGTTGGCAGACTGGAAGAAATAAATGCCAGGTAACTGAAGCCCTGGTACAGGAAGATGACGGAGACTTAGAAGCATGACTAATGGCCGGCCTCAGTGAGGAGGGTCCAGTGAAATGTTAGAAGTCTGGTTGGGAGACTGCAGCATCACGGACTGTGCTGGAGGAGTGAGAGAGAGACTTCTAGGAAGATAAGCTGATTGAACACAAGTGCTATTTTATATTTCGTTTATTCTTCACCCACCCACTTAAAAGTTTTAAGTAAGAACTATCGGAGTGGATAAAATAAACTCACATCTTACTGTCATTCGCTTTCAGTCACGGGGAAAGATGGTCATCAATTAGAAATTACAAAAGCGTAGCAAAAGTCACTGTAAGTAAACTGGAGGAGCGTGTATGGAGAACCAAGGATAGAGGAAAGGATTGTGGAGGGAAATGACTTGCGAGCTCAGACCTGATTGTATCAGAGTGTGTTAGTATTCTCTTATGAGAGAAACTTAAAATGTCAAGGCCAAGTATTCTTACTGAATTAACCTTTTGAACTAATTAATGTCTTTGACCACTTTTAAAAGGAGAAATGCAGTTAATTCTTGTGTAAGTTGAGTATTATCTATTATATGTACTCTGGGGATACACTTTGGGAATCTGTAGGGCGTTTACCTTTTGTGTAGTCTAAGCCCTGACTTCTAGGAACTAAGCCAGGCTGAACAAATTAGCAATAAGCCTTCAGTGTTGGGTAGAAAGTTATCCACTCTCTAGAAATGGTAACTGTGTAATGTCTACGGAATGCACTGTAATTGCCTGGGCCATATGCTCTGAGAAACTTCTCAGCCGCTTGAGCTAGAATATAATGGTAAATAGAAATAGAGAAATCAGGTACAAATAGAAATCAAGGGACATAATTTTGTATTTGTACTTCCAAAGGTTATTTATGTCTTGGTTTTTGTTAGTTAGCTCTTTTTATTTTTAAGCAGGGACTTGCCAGGTAAGCCTAGAACTCACACTGCAGCCCAGGCTGGTGCTTTAGTTAGGCTGTTGTCACATGATAAAACCCCATGACCAAAAGCAACCTGAGGGAGAAAGGGTTTATTTCCACTGGCAGTTCCATGTCACAACTATCACTGAGGAAAGTCGAGGCAGGGACGCAAGACGGGAACCCAAAGTCAGAAACAGTAACAGACCTAGCGTGCGCCCCATGGCTTCAGCCTACTTTTTAATTTTATTTTATGTGCGTTGGTGTCTTGCCTGCATGTATGTCTGTGTGAGGGTGTTGGATCTCCTGGCATCAGAGTTATAGACAGTTGTGAGCTACCATCTGGGTGCTGAAAATTGAACGTGGGTCCTGTGAAAGAGTAGCCAATGTTCTTAACTGCTGAGCCGTCTCTCCAGCCCTATAGAACACTTTGTTTGTTTGTTTGTTGAGGCAGGGTCTCACTGTATCGCTCTGGCTGTCCTGGGACTCAGGCCCACCCTCCAGGAGCCCCACCCTCCCACCTTGGTCTCTAATTGAGAACATTCTCCACAGACCAATCTTATGGAGACATTTTCTCAGTCGTGGTTCCTTCCTAAATAACTCTAGTTTGTGTTAGGGTGTGGGGGTGACAACCACCAGCACAGCTGGCCTCCAACTTGTAATTCCAGGTGTCAGGATTACAAGCATGTACCACCATTCCTAACTTTTATTTTGTTTTGAAGATTGAATTCCAAATTTTTGTTACGTAGAAGAAATAATAATTAGTTTTTATTAGAAGTCTATTTTTCTGTTAGTTTATCATAACAAATATCCTAAATTATATGTCTTTACCAAGATTTAGTCTTCACAGTTCTGGTGGCTGGGAAATCCAAGCCAGGCTGGTCTTTTTTCTTTGGTGGGAGGGCTCCCAGCTCTGACTTCTGGGCTTGCTGATTCCACCAGCAGAGCTCTGCCCTCTGCCCTGGTTTCTTCCCTGGAGCCCCATCTCCAGATACCACATGTGAGTGAGAAGGAAACCAAATCCTCATTCCATAGCAGCTTCTAAATCCTTCTGTCGTCAGACACAGCCCGTCAGTTAACCTCAGGCTCCTTAATGTGAACTAATAATGTCCTAACTATAGCCGAATGCTATGCTTTAATAGAAGCATGTTGGCAGTTTGGGTGGTGTGTAAACTTTGAAGCAGTTCATGTTTCTGTTAGTAAGGTAACATTTTAAAAAAATGGCATAGATTTTTCAGAACAATGCTTACCCTCAGGATACTCATTTGTTACTGTAACTTAAATTACACCAGTTGCCCGACAACACAGCCCGGGTTTTACGTTCTTGAACTGTGAGTGGTTGCGGGAAGAACAGCCTATGCCACTAGCTCTTCAGTTGAGATAACTGAGTGACATCAGTCATGATGACACTTCACATTCTGTCTTTGACTGTTCACACAGAGAAAACAAAGTATGTACTTGTGTTGCCTCTTATCTCCAGGAGACAAGCTGTGATATTTTATAAGAATGGGTAATCGAAAGAGGAAATTGATTAATGAAGACAAAGACAACCAACCAGGAGTGATAGGGAGGCGTTGGAGGTGAGGTTCAAACCCAGTGCCGCTGGAGCCGCCGCAGAAGGAGCTCGCTCACCCTGGAGCCTGGGTCCCCTTACCTTCAAGAGATGCAGCCAGTGGGACTTAGAGAAGACATGTGACAGAAAGGGTGACACCGGAGCAAAACCGGCATGTATATAATAGATGGCCTCAGAAATGTTTCATGCTACTGCTCCCCACCCCCACCCCCTGCCCGTTACTGAGGATTGAACCCAGGACCTCTCACTGCTAAGCAAAACACTCCTCCACTGAGCTACAGCTCTTTTCAAATGTGTTTATTTTGACAGGTTGTCAGGACGTTGTACAGGCAGGCCTTCAATTTGTGATCCTTCTGCCTCGGTTGCCAAGTAGCTGTGAGTGAAGGCCTGTGCCACCGGGCTCAGAAGGACATTGTAAATACAAAGGGTAGCACTTGGGAGGCAGAGGCAGGCAAACCTCTAGAGTTCAGGGTCTCGATGATCTACATAGTGAGTTCCAGTCCCGTCAGGACCACACAGTGGGACCCTGTCTCAAGGGGATTAAAACAAAACAAAAAACCACCAACAGCAACAAGAATATGGAGCATGAAGGGTTGATCCAGATTTAGAAAGTGGACTGGCTTCACCGCAGCATAAAGGATGCTGTCCGAGCCGAGAATGGGTGAGTGCCCTGGGCCAGGAGATGACCAGGGAAGTGCTTGCTGTACAAGCAGGAGACCCTAAGTGCTCTTCCCCAGAACCTACATAAAGTTGGGCCCATGTTGGGGGCGTGCCTAGAACCTCAGTGCTGGAGAGGTGGTCAGGAAAGGCCTGGGACTCGGTGGGCAGCAGTGTAGCTGCAACCAGCTGCGTGTTTTAGACTGAGGACCTCAGTCAGATCCCTGAAACCCATAGTAGAGGGAGAGAGCCCACTCCGGACAGTTGTCATGTGACTTCATATAGCGTGAGCAAGCACACTGATACCAGGGGTGGGGGAGGGAGGGAGAGAGACTGAAGTAATCAGGAAGACACCCTTAAGTGTCGGACTCTGACTTGACGTGCACCCATATAGAGATACCTCCACACAAGCACTGGAAGTGTTCAGGCTCTAAGCTGAACTTGGCTGCGTTGACAAGAAGGTCCACGGGAAATCAGGAATGATAAGGTAGGTGTTGACTGCTTAGCAAGTAGAGGTGAGGGGAAAGTTATCAAGTCACGGAGACCAAAACCACCTTGTTCCATAAACCGGGCCAGAGGGCTTGGATGGAAGAGCCCTTACGCTGGTTAAGATTTCTTTAGCTCATTAAGGTTTAGATGTTGCCAGCCAGGACTTTAAAGTCCTTTATTAGATGTAAAATGGTGAAATTGTAAAAGTTAACTAATGTGGATTGTAAAAATGGGTTTCTAAACTGGGCTTTGATATACTACAAACCTGTAATCCCAGCTACTAGGAGGTTGTTCAAATGTTCGAAAGTCCACACACCACCAGGGCTGTAGGGTGAGTTCAAGGCCAACCAAAGAGATCCTTCTTGAGCATAAAAGAAGGCTGTGGTTACAGCTCAGGGCAATAGAGTATTCCTGTCCCTGGAGGCTGGCCATCTGTACTGTCAATTTCCAGTACGGGGGGGCGGGGCCAGGAATGTTGAGTGAAGTGGGCAGTGTACGAGGGGAGACAGATAGGGAGTACCTCTTCACACCCGCACAGAAAGGGCCTGAGAGGGACATTGAGAGAACTGTCAGGTTTAAAAGGAGTGGTAGGTTAATATGTGTATTACACAGTGCAAGATGGTCTGCTTTTTGCTAGGTGAGGTAGACATGGATTGGGGTCGGTGTAATCCAGTATTTGCATACTTCAGTGGAACGGCTTTCTGATTTATTGCTAAGTAACAGAGCTGTGAGCTGGCTTAGGTTTCAGCAGAGTCCACGAGTCAAGGTGGTTATTCTTTCAAAGCATCCTTTTTGATTTTTCATGCTGTTTTTGCTACACTCATCGAACTGTATTATAAAAACTTAAGCTCTAGAAATGAGCTGTTGGAGTCTGTTCTTTTGTTTTTCAGGATTATTTTAGCTATCCTGGGGTTTTTTGTTTTTGTTTCTGTTTTTGTTTTTCATATGAAGTTGAGTATTGCCCTTTCAAAGTCTTTAAAGAATTGTATTGGAGCCAGGTGGTGGTGATGCATGCCTTTCGTTACCAGCATTTGGGAGGCAGAGTCAAGCATATCTCTGTAAGTTTGAGGCCAGCCTGGTCTACAGAATGAGTTTGAGGACAGCCAGAGTTACATCAGAGAAACCCTGTCTCGAACGAACAAGCAAACAAACAAGAATTGTATTGGAATTTTGATAGGGATTGGGTTGAATCTGTAGATTGCTTTTGGTAAGATGGCCATTTTTACTATGTTGATCCTACCAATCCAGGAGCATGGGAGATCTTTCCATCTTCTGAGATCGTCATTTCCCTCTTTAAGGACTTAAAGTTTTTGTCATACAAGTCCTTCACTTGCTTGGTGAGAGTTTTCCCGAGAGGCCTCATGTTATTTGTGGCTATTGAGAACAGGGTTGTTTCCCCAATTTTTTTTCTCAGTTCTTCTGGCTGGCTGCCTTGTCTCCTTCTGGTGTGGGGGTTGCCTGCCCTAGTTGGTATCTGGAACTCTGGTGGTGGGAAGATGGTGGTGGGTTGGGTTTTGCGGGGACACAGGCTGTTCTAGTGGGAAGGTTGAGAAAGCAGGTTTCCTACTTATTTTTCTGCTGGCTAACTTGTTGCATGCACTTTAGTCTTGGAGATGTCTGCCCAAGTTGGTATGTGGGACTCCTGTGAGCAGAACAGAGGAGGGGCGGGAGGGAGCGGAGGTGGGAGATGGCGGTGAATTGGGGTTTGGGAGGGGAGACAGGGTATTCTGGCAGGAGGGTTGAGGAGCAGTTTGTCTCCCTTTTCTGGTGGCTGGCTAGTCATAATCTGGTACAGATCTGCCCAAGTTGTTGTTGTGTGCTGATGAGCAGTCTTAAGGGAGAAAGGAATGGCTTGGAAGATATCTACTTATATTTTGTAATATATATATTACATATAGTACATATAGTATACCCTGTACACTATAATATTACTATATAGTATATAAGAATTATAATATAGTATATATAACATATTACTAATATATTTAGTGGTATTTATATGTATATATAATATATTACTAAATAAATAGTATAATATGATAATATATTACTAAAAATAAGTATATATTTTATTAGAAATTAAATATCTTTTTTATAATGCTTTTGTTAATGATTTGAGTTTTATACAATATATCTCAATAACCTCCTCTTCTCATTCCTCTCTGTTCCACCTTCCTGACCCTGTGCCCTCAAAAGATAAAAATTATAAAAGAAAAGTTAAGTTAGTACAGCTAGTGTGGCAGGAGCATGGATCACAGACATCGCCATGGTTCCTGGAGGCAGCAGGCTGCTCTGATGATGACATTCACCCAGCCCATAGTAGCCCAAGACCAGGCATGAAGAAGTTCAATCTGAAGTTGGGCCTCACTGCCCAAGCCTGCAGGCACCAGCGCCTCCAGCAGGCACCCAGACACTGAGCATGCACCCCAATCTCCTACAAGCACTAGGGCCCCCCATAGGTCCCAGATATCCTGCGGACACCTGGACATCCTGTAGTCACCAGGGCCTCCCACAGGCACCCGGACAGCTCACAGGAGTGACTGTACCAACCAGGTGTGAGGGTATGTGCCAGTCACAACTACTTGGGAGGCAAAGATTGGAGGATTGATTGTCCACTCCCCTGTCTCAGTGCTGGGACACCATCTGGCTTGACCCTGTACAGTCTAGTGTGTGCTACCAGTCTCTTAAGAGCTCATATGTGCATCAGTTCTCCTGTGTCTAGAAGGCACAATAAAATACCCACAGTGCATTGTTTCCTTGGAGTCATCCGCTACCTCTGCCTCTTAAAAATCTTTCCACCTCTTCTGCATGGATCCCTGACCTCTGAGAGGAAGGTTTTGATGAAAACATCCTATTTAGGACCGAGTTTTCCAAAGTCTCTCCTTCTGCAAATTGTCCAGTTGTGGGTCTCTTTGTTAGTTCCCACCTACAGTAAGAAGGACTCCTCAGATGAGGACTGAGCTACGGATATGACAGCAAGTCATTAGGTGTTATTTTATTGTTATGTTCCTTTAGCAGAATAATAGTAGTAGGTTTTCCCTTAGGCCTGTCTATTCTCGGGTTCTTGGCTAATTAGCAATGTCAGGTACATTCCACCTCACAGAGAAGGTAGTTGGTTACTCCCACAATATTTGTGCCATTATTGCACCAGTGTATCTTTTTGGGTTTTTTTTTGGGGGGCGGGGGGGGTGTTGGTTGTTGTTGATGATCTTTTGAGACAGGGTCTCAGTATATAGCTCTAGTTAGTTGTCCTAGAACTCACTATGTAGACCAGGCTGGCCTCAAACTTATAGGGATCCACCACACCTGGCTGTCACCAGTCTATCTTGCAGGCAAGTTGCTGTTTTTAGGTTGTAGACTCTATTTAATAACTTCTTGTCCTCTGAAGAAGTCTAGCCTATCATCTTTCTCGTTTCTGAATGGCTCCTGTTTTCTGTTGGAAGTGTTCAGGTGCCTCCGTCAACCTGAGAACTTTGTGGTTCTCCTCCACTCCTTCTAGCTGTCCTCTCTTAATCTACAGTAAATGTCAATGAGACGATTTATCGGGCCCAAAAGAAACTGCAGCCCTTCAACTCCAAAGGGCACTGCAAATGTCCAGAAATGGCAGTCTTGGCCCAATTCAAACTGTACTGTAGAATGATTTCTGGTGGTTAGATAAAAGCCAGCATTCCTCCGGACTCTCGAAACAGGTTCTAGTCACACAAAAGGAGTAATTTCCCTTACCTCAGGCAAAAGGGATATCAATGGCTCTTCTTTGACATACACCTGTGGTGCCCATCAGCATATCAAAGTCAATGCTGGCCTCCAGGCTCCCTCAGTCCCTACTCACAAGTACTTGGTGTTTGGGGAATTGGAGATTCCTTTGGACCTGGCATTCTAGCCTTTTGTTGCTGATAAAGGATAATCTCTGACTGTTTCACAGCTGGGGAGGACCCAGAAAGATTGGAATACTGGTCAAAGGTGGTGAGGGGAAGGGGAGTCAGCTAATGGCAGGGGACATGTGGAAATGCCGTTAGAAGCACCTGGCTTGCTGGCCAGGCATGGAAAAACAGGTTGCAATCACATTGGTTGGACTGGTTCACTTTGGCTTTCAGCAAGATTAGGACTCGCTGGTGGGCTCTGTAGTTGATTCCTGGATGGTATCTGTCAACTGAGTGGGAATCTTCTGGGACAGAATTATGTGTAGGGACAGAAGGTATTAGCATGATTACTGTAATCTGCAGTGAAATCCTCATTGTAGAAGAAGCAGTTAACAGCCAGAGTAGACTTACACCTTTAAGCCACAGAAAATGCAGCCAGAAAAGTGATCAACATAATAGAAGGCTAAACATTCATGTATAAGACAGGAATTTCTCAGCAGGGAAGAAAACAAAGGGGAAGACCTTAAGAACCCGAAAGATGGTTCTGGGATGAAAGCATCTCCTCTGTCCTGAAGGCTGGATGTATAGAGATTGGACAGAGGTAGTTTCAGCACAATAAGGAGCACCTTTAGTCTATATTTAGAAAATAACCAAAGAAGTTTTAAATTTTTGAACCTATGACTGTAATAGTAGCCAATGCTTTTGTTACCAAGACCAGATTAGCAGTCTACAGAACAACTCTACTGATTAATATTAAATGTTGAACTTTGAAGTCTTAACCTTATATGTATAATCATTGCCTCATTTTTTTACATACCTTAGACCATTAGAACTTAAACTTTTTCTTTCATCTGGAAACACCCAATCATTTTACCCTGAGACAAAGGTGCTTTATTACTGAGAGCAGTCATTGAAAAGCAAGTTCTTTTAAGTAAAGCAATAGTAAAAAGCAAAGTTGTAATAACAGCATGGTAGCTTGAGTACGTCTTTCACTGGAACCTGTTTTGTGAGTTTACCTTTCTCAGGATGAAGCCTGTCAGCAAGGTAAACCTCCCCTTCTTAGTTGTGCATTTGATGGGCAGTTGGCTCTTGGGCTGTCTGTGAGGTTGCTTGTGAATTCGTGTGCCATTCTCGGGCGCTGTGTGGATGTAAAATCTTGTTTCACCTTCATGGCTAGAGTGGGTGTGTCCACTGGTGCCGTAAGGAGCCGGTTGTGGGACACTCCGGGGAGACGCTGTCCCATGATTGTTCCAGTCGTGCTACAATAAGCTGTAGTGGCTTTTCCTTCTGAAAACCCAAGGAGTTCTTGGATCTGCCATCCCTTTTCTGACCATCTGTCCTGTGTCGTCTTGTTGCTGTACCCTCTCCCGCCATTGGGGTTCGAGTTGTCGATTCTAGTCTCTTACTTCTTTGCACTGTCTCTCTGGGAGCATGGTTAGGGGCTGTTAGAAAGCACAAATCACCCTACTTGAAACCAGTTCCAGGCCTGTTTTGACATCATTGCTCTAAGGTGGTAATAGGAGATACCACTACCCCCAAGCAAAACCCAAACCAAAGGCAGACATCTGTCTACAAACAAAAAACAGCACTGATTTGCTGACAGGTCCAGGTATCGATATTTTTTTTTTTTTAAAAATTGCTTAGAATTAAAAAAAAAATGCTGCTCAGGCAATTATAATGCTCACCATATGGAAAGACACTGACCAAGCGGCTTATCTCATGCGATAAATCTGGACAGCTTCCTACAGCAAACAAGGCTCCCTCCCCTGGAGTCTCCTGACAGCAGCCCTCTGTCACATGACCTCCTTCACTACCACAGCTTTGCTCCACCCCATACCTACCATCTCTTGGCTTGGAACAGTGCCGTTGGGCACACAGTTTAACAGATATTTGCTAATGAATTATTTTACAGATATTGTTAGCCTGTTGTTGTTAGTGCTACTGGAGGGGCTGAGGAGGGGCTCCATGGGTAAGCAGAAACATGAACTGGATACTGGGAGCTCACAGAAAGGTGGATCCTTGATTCCATAAAGCTGTCTTCTGAGCCGCTCACAGATGCTGTAGCACATGCTACTGTAATAATGCCAGAATGCCCACTGTTCTAACATGTGCTACAGGTTCACAATTCCTTTTCTATCCACCTTCAACACCATTTCCTTTTTGTAGTGTGTGTGTGTGCGCATGCTCGCACACGCACGTGCACCTGCATGCATTCCAGATGTTACATGTGTGCCAGATGTCAGTGTCCAGTGTCTTCTATAACTTTATTTGAGACAGGGTGTCTGTGCTGGCTAGTATTACGTCCACTTTTGACACAGCTAGAGTCATTGGAGAGGAAAGAGCTTCAGTTGAGAAAATGCCTCCACAAGATCTGGCTGTAGGACATTTTCTTAGTGATTGATAGGAGAGGGCCCAGCCCACTGTGAGTGGTACCTTCCCTGGGCTGGTGGAGGTCCTGGGTTCTGTAAGCAAGCAGGCTGAGCAAGCCATGAGGAGCAAGCCAGTAAGCAGTGCCCTTCATGGCCTCTGCATCAGCTCCTGCCTCCAGGTTCCTGCCCTTTTTGAGCTCCTATTCTGACTCCTTTGGTGATGGACTTTGGATGTGGAATCGTAAGCCTAATAAACCCTTTTGCTTTTGGTTATGGTGTTTCGTCATAGCAATAGTAATCCAAACTAAAAGAGTCTATGATCCTGGAGTGGAGCTGTGTACACTGCTTGCATCTGCCTCCCAAGTCCCAGGATTAAAGGTGTACGCCACCACTCTTGACTCTCATCACTTGAGGGCCTTGTTTTTCTGGACAGTCTCCCTGAACTGGAAGTTCATTCAGTCTATGAAGACTGACTAGCTAGGGAGCAGGGAGCCCCAAAGATCTGTCAGCCTGTGTGTCATGGTCCCCACCCCTCACACACACACACACACACACCCCTCCCTCATACCCCCCCCCCCCCCCCCCCCCCGCTGAGATTAGTTGTGCTACAGTTTACCTCCCCATGGGGGCTGGGGATCTAAGCTCAGCTCCTTTCCTTGTGGTTAAAACACACTGGTCACACTAATATTGCCATTGGTAAGAGAGCTTCTGTCCTGTGGTGGGTGAACAGAATCCTCACAGGATTTCCAGTCTTTGTACCACTGTTGTTCTTGTCCATGTTTAGCCTTGCTGGGTACAAGTAGGCTGCTCCTTCGTGGAAGAGCCAGGTAGAATTGGCCTTGGGAAAGAGCAGCGATCCATTTGTGATTTGTAAACACAATTGGGGTTTTGTGCTATGCCTCTTTCAAACCGGTTATACTGTGCTGTGTGTCTGATGTGAAATGGGAAACAAGGAAAATGGAGACCAGGAAAGGTTTGTGTCCTGAAGTCATTTCGAAGTCTGGTTGATGGAAAGTTGAAGTTTTTGTAGTGGTGGGTCTTGCTTTTTTTTTTTTTTTTTTTTTTTTTTAAAGGAGGGCGGATTTATTTTGACTCTAAGTTTCAGGGTACAGTCCATCACGGGAGTGGACAGAGAGTCATGGTGGCAGAAACATGAAAAGATAAGATTTCATTGCATCAGTATCTGATTAAGTTTAGTATAACGCTGCTTACTGTGGAGATGGTTACAGAAGTCCAGACTGCTGTATTTCAGGCTTGGAGGGCCACTGTGTGTCTGTCAGGATGATCTGCAGTGTCTGAACAGAAAATGTCGCTATGTACTGTTAGATTGAATCTCACCCATGTCCCTTGCCTTGGCTTTCCTTGTCCCACAAAGCAGCCAGAGCTGACCTTCAGCTGGCCACCCCCAGGCGGGAAGCCACATGGGGACGCGGTGTAGGCCGTGTGGTCCTTACTGTGTATCCATCTGTCTTTGATCAGAGCCCATGAGCCAACGAGAACAGGAACTCAGGAACAGCCGTCAGAGGGGCATTCTCTCCTTATTGCAGGGGTCATGGTGTATTTATAGGGTGCAGGCAGGGAGGGTCATGGGTACCCAGGAATGGGATCATTGGTTAAGACAGAGATACTATAGTAGCCTCATCTGCATGTGGGGCCCAAGTCTAAGGTCAAGGTCCTACAAGGGCACTTACCAGTAAGTGGGCATCCCTAGGCTACAGCGCAGATAAGCACCAACAAGCCACATTCCTTTGCTAGTGACTCTCTGTGAAGCAGGCAGTATTTAATATTTAGCTGGGTTCTGGCCAGAGCTAAAAGTGGGGAGCAACCGATGCCTACCGCTCTCAGAAGAAGAAAATCCGGGGTTCAAGGCATGCTTACTCCTAGTTCTAGGAGAACCCTCACAATGTACCACAAAACTCCCATAGACACCGAAACCCATCCTTAGCTCCTGGGGACAGTAAAAAGCATTTGGACCTTCAGCCATCCATAGTTTACCACCCCTAGCTTGACCTCTTATTTGGGGTGTTTTTTACTTCAAAAGTACAGTTTTTGGCCACTTGTAACTTTCGTGGTCAGGAACAAACCTCTGTCAATTTACGTGTAGCTTCTATTTCAGATTGCTCCCTCTCTGGCCTCTCTACAGAGCGCTTACTGCTAGACCATGCTTCACACTGGTTAGTCTGCCCTTTGTTGTGGCTCAAAGCACTGCTGCTCCTGTCAAGCAGCTGCTTTTTATATCTGCAAGCATTTATTTCAGGCTGGTAGCAGGTGCTGAGGAACTGCCCCCGCTCCCAGTTACCTTCAGCTGTGTGGACAGATTCCTAACATGCCGGCCGCTTCTTCTGCTGGAGCATGGGGATTTCTGGACTTGCTGTGTGTGTGCATGCTGCGTGCATGCCAAGAGGTAGCCAGGAAGTGGTAGGCATGTAATGGCCCCCACAGACAGCTTAACCTAGGAAGTGGAGAGATACCAAGCCCCTGACTTTTCTTTTTCCTTGCTGCGTCTTCTCAGAAGGAATGGACTCCAGTTGTCCACATCGATTAGTGAACTCAGTTGCTTTTCTTCATTCCTTCATAATTGCTTCGCTCTCCCTCTCGGGTGCTCTTCCGGGACCCCACCCCCACTCCTTTTCCGCAAGTAAGCCATTTGTTTATTTCAAAGTTACCTTTGGGGAAACCCAAATCTTTTGGATTTTGGATTCAGAATGACTTTAAAAAAATTTTTTTTTTTTTGAGATGGTTTCCCTGTGTAGTGTAGACCAGGCTGGCCTCGAACTCACAGAGACCCACCAGGCTCAGAGTGACTTGTTAAAAAATGTTTGTTTATATTTTATATATATGGATGTTTTGTCTGCATGTCTGTGTGTGCACCACAGAATGCCTGGTACACGAGGAGGCCAGAAGAGGGCACTGGGTCCCCTGGAACTGGAGTTACAGATCATTGTGAGGCGCCGTGTGGCTGCTGGGAAACAAACTCATGTTCTCTGCAAAAAGTCAGCAAGTGCTCTTTAAGGTTGATCCATTTCTTCCACCCCAAGAATGACATTTATTACAAGCCTGTCTCTCCTTTCTTTAGCTTGCTGGAAATGCATGACTTCATTTCCTTAATGGTGATGTTGTCACAAGAGTCTTAAGAGAAGTGCCTGGGTAGAAATGTGGGGAGGAAGGATTATGTCTCTATCTACAGATGAACCAGCTCAGCTCATCTTAATCTCTATGCCTAAAGAGAAAAGTAACTTTTCTGACTAGTTACTCTTTATATATGTATATATTATATATATATATATACACACACACACACACACATACACATATGTATATATGCACATATATATCCATATGTGTGTGTATGTATGTGTGTATATATATTTTATATAAATATATATATGTATAAAATGTATATGCATATATACATACATTTATTTATGTATTTATTATTTATATATCATATATAATATATTTTATATATATATGCGTGTGTGTATCCAAAAAGTTCTTTTAATGCTACTTTAAGTGCTAGCGAAGTTAGACTGTATACCTTCCTGTTACAAGTTTATTGTTACTATATACTTTATAGCCAAATGTAGCCAGGTCTTCTGTATTTGGTTTCTAAAGCTACTAAAATATTTTGTAGATATTGATGTCTTCTATATACTTGTACCAAACTATGCTCAAAGAAAACACTTGGGCTGTGTGATTCTTGTCCTGGTTAATACTTGTCAATTTGACACAAACCTAGATACATCTGGAAATAGGGAATCTTAATCGAGAACATTCCCTCATCAGAGTGGCCTGTAGGGCATTTTCTTGGTGAAAGATTGATATTGGGAGGGCCACATCACTGTGGGCGGGGCTACTCCGGGGGGGGGGGGATGGTCCTGACTTGTACAAGAAAGCAGAGTGAGCAAACCAGTGTGCGACACTCTTACACCCTCTACTTTGTAGTTTCTGCCTCCAGGTTCCTGCCTTGAGTTCCCTCAGTGACAGGGTGTGAGCGGAAATAAGCCTTTCTTCCCCGTCACTGTTGGCGGAGCTGTTCATCATGCCCCAGCACTAGGAACACTGCAGGCTGCTCACGTGGGTTTGGAGCTCTTTCCACGCTCCTTCTTAACCTGGATGTCACCCTCCCTGTGTCCCCATCTGTGTTCCTGCCCTCACCACCTAGCAGTTTTATTTCCTCTTCTGGAGACTTTTATTTTAATCATGGGGGTTGGGGGTACACACACATGAGTCCTGATGCCCACAGAGACCAGAGGCATCAGATTCCCCTGGAGCTGGGGTTGAGGGTGGTCCCGAGTCACCTAATGTGCAAGAGCCGCGTCTCTGGCCCCGCCTTCACACGGGCAGAGCCTCAGAAAGGAGCCTTTTTATATATTCGAGAGAAGTCCTGTTGTCTGTTCTTCATTGTCGACTTCAGAATCCACCACTCTGTGTCTATTAATCCTTCCTATTGTACTCCCAGGGCTCTGTTTTGTCATCCAAGGCCCCAGTCTGTCCGACGGACCCTGGTATTTTTCCTGGGCTGTGTGTGCACTGGGTTTTGAGGGCAGAAAGTGTTTTCTCCACTGTCTGTATTTTCTCTACCTGTCCCGAACAGTCTCTTGTTTTTCTTACGGAGCCAGTTTTGTTTTCTAGTATCTGTTGTTTATCTTAAACACCCGGCTTTGTTTCCTGTATTTAGTTTCTCTCCAGGTGTTCTCCAGGTGACTTTTAACTGTGTGTCTTGTTTACCATTTGTTGTTTATAGATGTAAAAAAAGATTGGTCTGACCATGCTCTCTGGTGGGAAAAGAAGAGAACTTGGCTGCTGAAGACACACTGGACCTTGGATAAGTATGGTATCCAGGCAGACGCCAAGCTTCAGTTCACCCCGCAGCACAAGCTGCTCCGACTGCAGCTCCCCAACATGAAGTATGTGAAGGTCAAAGTGAATTTCTCTGACCGAGTCTTCAAAGCTGTGTCTGACATCTGCAAGACTTTCAGTAAGTGTGATACAATATGCCGACGTGGCACCGAACTTATCCTAAGGGTGTGGGTTGCGTTGAACCATGTACGCACAAATACGTGTTTCAAATACAAATATCTCAAAATGAAATAATACGGCTTTTAATGTCAACTTAAGATAAAGAAGTATTGGGTTAAGATAGAACAGGAAGAATTAGATTTTCTCCCTAATTAGCTATCATTCTTCATATCATGTTTCTTATTATAAAAAACTCTTTGCCTTTATTATTTGGCAGTAGTGGGGATTGAACCTTGGGCCTCAGTGTATGCAAGGCAAGCACTTTCCCACTGAGCTCCACCCTCAACCTCAACAGCATTGTCAGGGGAGGGGAAGGAGCAGGCATTGTTTCCAGAGGGCTGTGGCTCCTCAGTGTTCCTTACCATAGTCACTTTGATCTTAGCAGTTCACAGAGATGGCGTCACTTCTTTGACGAAGGCTGGCCGGCTCCAAGGAAACTGTGGACTCTTCCTCCCCCTTCTGTGAATACTCTGTTCTTTGAGAAACAAAATGTGGATTGCTTTTTACCTTGGCTGACATGGTTATGATGTGTGACGGGAAGCATCCAGCCGTCAGAAAAAATGTGACTCGTCATTACCGCTAGCACATAATTCTTAGACATATTTAGTGGGTTTCCAGATTTTAATCCAAATAGAACTGCAACTCTTTTATACATAAGTTGCATTTCCAGATGCTCCAGCAATTCACAAATGCATTATCACAAAAGAATTAAGACTGTGGACATGCACAATGAATGGCCCCTTCCCCAGAGTAACTTTGGTCTGCAGTGTGTTACATTGGCTGGTTCAGACCATTTTCTCTGTAGTTTGTTGATGTGGTGTATGGGTATGCACATGTGCGTGCCGGTGTAAAGGCGATAGGGGTGTTGGTTGACTGTCCTTCTCTCTTTCTGCCCTATTTCCTTAGCACAGGGTCTCTCTCTCTCTGGACCTGGAGCTAGGCTGGCAGCCGGCAAGCCCCAGCAGTCCTTCTGTCTCTGCCCTTCACAGCCCCGGCTTTATGATCACGCGCCAACTGTTTAGGTGGATGCTGGGGATTTGAACTCATGTCCTTGTGTGTGCACAGCAATTGCTCTTACCTGCTGAGCCATCTCCCTGGCCCCAGTTTTATGTGTTTTTCTAAATACAATTTACTGCTTTAGGCTGTTTTTCAATAATTTTGTACAGATGTACCAGTACTAATGCGCACTCCCAGAGTTCCCTGGTAGTGGACACTCAGGTTGTTTCACTCTTACAGCAAATGCTGCAATGAAGTTCTGTTTTTGTTTAGCACATTGTTGACAGGTTTTCAGTTGGGATCCTTCCGGATACGGTCAATCCGTCAGCAGCCACACTCCTGTTAGAGCCATTAGCAGCTGTCTCGGCCCTGACGGGAAGGCCTGGCTGAGGCTGCAGCCTGCAGCCTGCTCCTTTGCTGTGTGTATTCCCCATTTCTCGTTGTGGTTCTTACAGGCGCTCTTTGGCCAAGCAAGTACCTATGTCAGCGCGTCTAAGAGCCGTTTTTTAAAACCCTCTTAAATGTGTGTTCTTCTCATTTTCAGTGCTCATTTTTCCGGAGAAAAAGAGTTTTTAGGCATCTTCTGCCGTCGTCCCGAGGAACTTAGGGTACCAGAGGGGAGATACAGGCAGATGAATGTCACTGTTCTTATGTGATGCTACTGAGGTTACTCATTTACGTTTGATGGGGTGATACAGACTCAAACACTGCAAAGTACAGAGAATTACGCGACAGTTACCCAACTCCTGCGACTCAGAATTAACAGCTATCGATTCTTTATCATTTTTGAGTCACAGCGATACAAGTGAAATTCTTGAATGCCACTCTCCCAACGTCCTTCACAAAGCACACTTGTGACTGTGATTAAAACCGTGCGCCACCACGTACAGCTCAAAAAATTTTAAATTTATTTACTGCTGTGTGTGGCAGCGGCGCAGGCGCAGTGCTGACGTTCATGCGGAGGTCAGCCACGGCGCAGGCGCAGTGCTGACGTCCATGCGGAGGTCATAGCCAGCTCCGGCACCGGCTCTCCTCCTACGGTGGGGGCTGGCGATGGAACCTGAGCCTCATCAGTAACTCGGAGCCATTTCCTAGCCCGGAACTTCCGTGTGTATGCTTAGTGTTTTCTGTGTTCTTATCTCATCTGAATGATCAGTGCTGTCTCTAAGCTCCGGAAAAAAAAGTCCTTCTGTATTCGCAGGAGCTCTGTGGTGCAGTGCAGGGCCGGCCTCCCTTTGGGAAGTGCTGGGATTGGGATTGTGCCCGGCTCAGGGCTGGGTTGATTGTGAGTGGGTGCCACCGGCTCAGGGCTGGGTTGATTGTGAGTGGGTGCCGCCGGCTCAGGGCTGGGTTGATTGTGAGTGGGTGCCGCCGGCTCAGGGCTGGGTTGATTGTGAGTGGGTGCCGCCGGCTCAGGGCTGAGTTGATTGTGAGTGGGTGCCGCCGGCTCAGGGCTGAGTTGAGCAGCTTCTCCACGCGGTACCTGCTGAGCTGTCACCCAGCCCTATTTTTTGTTTCTCTCGGGTTACTGCTGTTAGAAATGCTATTGCTTTTGTTTCTCTTATACTCTACCAATAACTTTGTTGAGCTCTGTCTTAAATTTTGATAATTTATATTCTTTTACTTTCTATATAAATGGCCGCACCTCTTATAAATAATAATCCACCCTGTCTCATCTGTGCGTCCTATCCCTGACCCTGCCGCACTGCACTGCATTACTGTCCGTCGTGTTGAATAAGAACAATGACAGTGTGGTTGAGTGGTTGCTCATATTTTACACTGAGCTTAGATTTTGTGGTGGTTGGGAACTTTTTCCCTATATTTTAATTCCGAATGCTTTTAACTCATGAAAACACATGAAATGTAATGAAATGGAGGTCAGGAAACCAATGTCACACGTAGAACAACGGAAAGAACTTCCACGCCCTGATTAACTTCAGAACTCTTCCCTACCTCAGCATAGCTCAGCTCCCCTCTGTCCTCCATGTGCTGTCACTAAATCTTACAGACTTTGTCTACCCTGAAATGCGTCTTGGGACCTGGAGAGGTGGCTCAGTGATTAAGAGCATCAGCTGCTCGTCCAGAGGACCCAGGTTCAGTTCCCAGCACCCACGTGGCAGCTCACAACTCTCTGTAACTCCAGTTCCAGGGGATCCGACAGCCTCACACAGACAGACATGCAGGCAAAACACCAGTGCACATAAAAGTAAATGAATCTTTATTTAAAAAAAAAAAGAGAGAGAGATGCCTTAAGCGTCCGTCCTTCTTTGCACGTTCTCCTGTGAGTGAAGGTGAATGCAGGGGTGTCGAAGTTTCTGGACTCACATTTCTCCACCTTCCTAAACAGCCGTGTACACGTTTCTTTTGTTGTTACAACCTTCACTTCTGATACTGTGCCGTTTTCAGTCACCTGTAAATCTGACTTGCTGGCTCCGTGTTTTAGAATTTCATCTTTTGAGTTCTGGGATGAGACAAGGCTTGCCAGCTTGGTCCCAGACCACAAAGGGTCCACATCCTGTGTTTAGCACCACCAGCTGGAGAACAGGCTTTCAAAACCCAGGTGTAGGGTCAGCATCCGCAGGCTTGGAGGGGGAGAGGCAGCATGAATGTAAAGGTGTAATTAAATCAGGGGTTGGTTTTACAAACAACTAAAGCCTTAAGTAATTCAATAACTACATGTTTAACTTACTTAATAAGTAGCAATTGAACATTGTTTTTGTCACTGAAAAATATTCCTTGCAAATACCGTTGAATGTCAGTGTGTATATTGGGAAAGAGAGGGTGCCTATTTGATTCAGAGTTAGTAATCCAGTTGGCAAACACTGTCCCTGTCTACTTTTCTATCATTTATGAGTGAATTATAATTAGGCTTTTTTATGTTTTAATGGTTCAAAAAACTACAGAATATTTGAGATCCATGAAATTACAGAAACCTCAATTCCCCTGTCCATAAGTAGACTTGTATTGGAGCACAGCCAGGCTCCGTTGCTTAGCTGTTGTCTGGCCACTTTCGCATTACAGTCTGCACAGAGTAAAATATCTTCTGTGTGCCCTGTATGGGAAAAGCTTGCCAATCCTGAACTAACTTGTTTAGAGACACTCTGTTCATCTTTCCACCGCTGGCCACCAAACGCTGAGGTGAATTTGTAACGACTTCCAGGAATGATTTTATTCTGTTAAGTTATTTATTATTCAAGCCAAGTAATTTTCCTCAAATTAAATAAATTTACTTAAGTGCTGATCACTGTGGTTTCATTAGTTGAACTCTTCTGGGTTCGTTCTTGTGGCTTTTAATTATCGTAAGAAGTAGAATCAAAAGGAAGAAAAATGACAGCCAGTATTACGAAAATGTAATTAAATAGCGGAGCCCAGAGTGATGCGAATGGTGCCAGCTACTGGAAGGTCAGCAGTGCAGCCTGACGCCCAGGCGAGCGGAATTTTGATGAAAATTGATGATCTTTCCAAGGTTTTCTTTGTTTTTAAAACTGGTAAAAATTATTTCTTTTGTAATTTAACTCTTACCAGAGTGCCATGTAATGGTTGCATGAGATTGCCTAGCTTCTGCTTTTTTTTTTTTTTTAAACATTTTTGCAGAGAATATTGAGTTCTTTAACCTGTACACTGGCGTGCAGGCTTTCCGCGTGCGCATCCCAGGACAGTGAAACGGATAGTCTCCTCCGAAGTTTGACAGGGTTCTGTGATTACGGAGCGCTGTGCTGGTATTGATAGATTGGGGTTCAGGTCTTCCCTCTAATGATATTAGTTAGACACATGCTAATCCATGCCCAGTCCCCCTTCTGCCCGCCCCTGGGCGGGCACCTGTATCTGGTAGACACAGATGTGTTTTTACATTTCCACGCCACGAGAAGTTACACCAGAAAACTGCAGTGATGAAGTCACGTGTCCCGGGACAGGCTCCACCTCCCTTCAGAGGTAGGTTGGCCTCCTTTCTGTAAGGCCTGCATTAGTTAGCATTTCTGTTGCTGTAATGAGCACCATGACCAAAAGCAGGGAAAAGGGTATTCCAGCTCACAGCTCTCAGGTCGCACTCCATCACCGAGGGAAGTCAGGGTAGAACTCAGGCGGGATCTGAAGCAGAAGCCAGGGAGGAATGCTACTTACTGGCTTCCTTCCCGTGGCTCACCCAGCCCGCTTTCTCATGCAACTGTGGACCACCAGCACAGGGTCGGCACCACCCACAAGGGCTTTGCCTGCTTCAATCATTAATCAAGAAAATGCCTTAGAGGCTTGCTTATAGGCTGGTCTGATGGAGGCATTTGCTCACTTTGAGGTTCCTTCTTCCAGATAACTCTAGCTTGTGCTAAGCTGACTTAAAAGCCAGTCAGGACAGCCCCCCTTCCAGACTTGGCCGATAAGTGAAGCAGAAGCTTCCCCGAACCTTCCCTCACATCTCATTGTCCACTTGGATCGTGTGCTAGTCTGAGCTGCAAGAGAGACCGGAGAAACTTAGATACTCATGCTTGCACTTTTCTTACGTTAGAGCAGAGAAGCGGGCTGAGACGTGGTCAGTGAGTTGGCCCGTCAGCAGGTCTGCCACATGCTCCTTATTTTTAAGCCCATAATGAGCCAAACTAAGCAAAACATAAAGATCAAATGATGTTTTGATTAGAGTGACTAACGGCTTGTGAAAACTCTCTTTAATTTCACTTAACTTTTAAAATTTATCTTGTGTGTAGGGTTTTTTTTTTTTTGTCTGCATATACTGTATGTGTACCTGGGGTCCATGGAAGCCAGAAGAGGCTGTCAGATCCCCAGGAATTATAGATGGTTGTGAGCTGCTGTGTGGGTGCTGGGACTCCAACCTGGAAGAGTAGTCAGTGCTTCTAGCAGCTGAGCTGTCTCTCCAGCCCCTCAGCTAGCTCTCCGGTCAGTTTGATTGAGGCATATAATCTGACAGGTGATCCTGACCACGTTTGACAAACCTACAGTGCAGGGCTAGGGCAGGCTTCGTCATCCTCACTTCTCCTTGCTGTTCTGCCCCACCAACAATTGATCTGTTCTATAAGGATGGCCTTTTCTCAAATGTCATTTAAGCATGACTATACGGTATGCAGCCGTATAAATATATGTATGTATTTGTGTATTTACGTGTGTGTGTGTGTGTATATATATATATATATAAAATCTCTCTTCCCTGCATGTGTGATTTACCTGTGGCAGCTTGGATGGGGAATGTTCCCCATAGGTTCAGGTATCTGCATATTTGGTCCTCAGGGTGGCCCTGTTTTGGAAGGTTTGGGTTCCACAGTCTCGCCAGAAAAAGTATGTCACTGAAAGCGGGGCTTTGAGATTATGTAACAGCATCCTACTTCCAGTTCTTCCGGTCTGTTTTGCGCTTGTAAAAGATTTGCTCTCTTAGCTCCCTGTTCCAGCTGCCATGCCTGCTGCTTGTTGCCATGGCTTCCTATCGTTATAGGCTCTTATCTCTCGGAAACCATAAGCCAAAATAAACTTCTTCTGTAAGTTGCTTTGGCTCACGGTATTTTATCACCGCAACAGAAATGTAGTAATGCATCACCAGTCTCAGGGCACAGTGGTTCTGTAGCTTGGACTGTTACACATAAAGCTGCTGGACTGCTGAGATGGCTCAGCAGCTAGCCTGAAGACCCAAGTTCAGTTTTGGAACCCTTACTGTGTAAGGAGAAAACTAATTCCTGCAAGTTGACCTCTGACCCCCGCCATATACACGCCCACACATACACATGCATGCACATACAAAATAAATAGAATAAAAATTTTAAATTTAAAAAAATGCAAAAAACATCCACTTGTACTTCATGTGGGAATTCTGGGTCATAAAACAGCAAATTTAAATAAGTGAAATTTTCCAGCTCCATTTGCAAACTGGCCGCACTGTTTGCATTCTGACCAGCAGTCCTTGAGAGTTCTAGTTGCCCTGTGTGGCGTTTAAATAAGAATGGCCCCATAGGCGCATACATGTGAATGTTTGTCACCAGGGAGTGGCACTGTATGAAAAGATTAGAAGGATCAGGAGGTGTGTCACTGGGCGGGGGGCCTTTGAGTTTACAAAAGCCCATGCTAGGCCCAGGTTTACAGATCAGGATGTAGCTCTCGGCCACTGCTCCAGCTCCTGCCTGTCTGCCACCATGATTCCCACCATGAGAAAAGACCGAACCTCTGAAACTGTGAGCAAGCCCCAGTTAAATGCTTTCTTTCATAAAGGTTTCCTTGGTCACGGCGTCTCTCCACAGCAGTAGAACAGCAACTAAGACAGAAGTTGGTACCAGGGACTCGGGTATTGCCATGACAGGCTTGCCCATGCTGTTTGTTGGAGAAATACGGAAGACTGTGAGACTTGGGACTAAAAAAGTGGTCGAACGCTTTAAGTGGAGCGAGCATATAGGCCATCCTAGTGAGAGCAAGGGCAGGCGTGCTGAGGGCCCTGGGGGCCAGCGCAGGAGGTTCTGTGGGGAAGAAGATTGCTGTTTTCCACCCTTGTCCTAAAAGTCTGCTTGAGGTGAAGTTGAAGAGCTTTGGCAGAGGAGATTTTAAGACTGCCTAGTATTGACAGTGTCCTGTGGTTATTAGTGGTCACTCTCATGCAGATCTATAATGAAAAGGAGCAAGCTGGGCAAGGAAAAAGGCAAAATGTACACTTTGAGGAGAAAAGGAGTACCGGGAAGTATAATAGAGCTAAGTTTAGTGCTCAAGGAGATAAAAAGTTTAAAGAAAAGCCTGAAGTTAAGTGGACTGAAGGGAATGGAGACCTCAGGGTAAGACCCGACGCCAGAGTTGTTTGATACCTGTCCCCCCGAAAAAAAAAAGAAGAAAAGAAGAAGAAAAGAAAGCTGAAGATCAGAGAGAAAGAGAAGTGTGCTGTAATCAACAACACAGAAAAGGGGTGGAGATCTGAAGAGCATTTTGACATCAGACGTGGAGATGCAGAATTTGTAGTTTGCCCTGCTGGGATTTGGATTTACTTTGGCTTAGTAATTCCTCACTGTGCTCTCTTTCCTCCATTTTGGAATGGCAGTGGATACACTGTGCCATTGTATGATAGAAGTATATAGCATGTGTTTTGATTTTGATCTTTTGGGCAATTACAGTTGATTTTACAGAGATTGCCTTGGGACTCAGAAGAGACCTTGAGTTTGTAACAGTGTTGAGACTGTTGCAGACTCTGGGATTGGGCTGAATGTTTTTTTGCATTGTGATATGGTTACAAGTGTATGGGGGCCAGGAAGTGGAATGTAGTGGTTTAAATAGGAATGCCCCAATAAGCTCATACATTTGAATGCCAGTAACCAGGGAGTGGCACTATTTGAAAGGGTTAGGAAGTGTGGCCTTCCTGGAGGAAGTATGTCATAGGGGTGGGCTTTGAGGTTACAAAAGCCCATGCCAGGCTTGCTCTCTTTCTCTCTGCCTACAGATCAGGATGTAGAGCTCTCAGCTACTGCTTCTACACCTGCCTGTCTGCCTCCTTGCTTCCCACCATGATGATAATGGACCAAACCTCTGAAACTGTAAGCAAGCCCCAATTAAAGGCTTTCTTTCATAAGAGTTGATTGGCCATTGGTGTCTCTTCACAGCAATAGAACAGTGACTAAGACTCGCTTTGTCCTTGAAACATTTTATTTGAACATTCTCGTGTATGAGAACTGTATCTCAGTGATTAGCTGCTCATGTCTATCTTCTTGGGCGATGTAATGTCTTGAATCTGAAATGTCTCCCACAGCTCATGTTTTGAAGCTTGTTCCCCAGTTTGTGATACTGTTTTGAGAGGCTGTGGAACCCTTGGAGCGGGGACCTAACTGATGGAAGTAGGTCGCTAGGAGCAGGCCTGGTTCCAGGGCGCTTTTTGCCTTGAGTCTGACAGCATTTGAAAAGACCCCACACACGCCTGCTGCCCCGCCTCCCCACCCCGTGGACTGACACTATGAGGAGAAATAAGTCTTTTCTCTTTTGCATTCTTTCTTTCTGCCCTTGTGGTCAAGCAACACAAAGGTAACTACAGGTAAGGTATGTTTGAATTATTTGCCCTTCTCTAAGAAAGTGGGCCATCTGGTTGAACTACAAGCATTCTTTGCATATTCTGGATGTAGAAACTTTACCGGACATGTTTTGAAAGTGTTTCTCAGTGTGTAGCTAACTATTTGCGAAGTATTATTGAAATAGTGTTGGGTCCAAGTATCGCCCCACAAAGACCACGAAGACTACGTATTCAAAAAGCAAGAGCACTTTTATTCTGCAGAGCAAACCTACACGTAGGGATCAGCCACTTTTCATTATGGTGGTGACCAGATGCTGACCCGTGGGCCTTTTAAAGGAAACAGGCAATATCTAGGGGATCTCTGATTGGTCAGGACCTAAATACTGGATTGACTCGTTAAATGCTGCAGGGAAACAAAGGCTTTGGGAAAGCGAGTACTTGAGAGGTCAGTGGCCCCACCACTAGGGGGCGCCGGTCCTCTCAATAGAAAAGCTTTAATGTTTGTGGAAAAGTGTGATCTCTATTTTCCCCCTTTGTGTTTCCTTTCTTGCTTCCTATTAGACATTTTCTTAGTTGTCCTTGTTACTATAGTAATCTCCACCTCTGACTAATGAGCTGTTTCCACTTTGGTCCAACCTTTAGCCTGTGCTTGTTTTCCAGGATGGCTGTGAGCACAGCCTGGCGCAAATCATCACCTTATTTTAAAACATTACTAGGTTTTTCTTTGTTTGTTTGTTTGTTTGTTTTTTTTTGTAACTGGACTTGTCCAGCTGTTGAACAAGAATTTTGTGGATGACAACAATATCACATAGGTCTGCTTGCTTCTGTACGTGCTCAACCTTTTGTCCCCTAACACAAAATAATTTAAAGTTAGGAAAATGTGTATCACTCAGGCATCTGTGCTCTTGTAAAGATCCTCCCCAGCTGGAATCCTTTCTCTCCTACCTGGTGAGCTCCACGCACCTTTAATAATGCAGATCTTCAGGGGTCTAGCGTGCTAGGTAGTTTCAGCTGTGAAGTTGACGCAAACTGGAATCACCCAGGAAGTCAGTCTTGTATGCGGGTGTTTTATATATGCATGTGTGTCTGTGGTGCACATGGGGGCTAGATGTGGGCACTGATCCCTCGGAAGTGGACTCTCAAATGTGTGTGAGCCTTCGTGTGGGTGGGAATCAAACCTTGGTCCTCTAAGAAGAGTAAACAATGCACCTAACCTCTGCATCATCTCTCCAGCCTGTGGAAGAGAGTCTTAATGAGATTAAGAGATCTTAATGTCTCTGGACGTGGTTGTTAATTGCCATAGGAGGGTTCAAGTCTGTGGTGGGCAGCATCATTCCCTAAGTTGGGCTCTGAACTGTATAAGAGCTAAGAAAGCTAGTTAGCAGGCAGGCAGCATGGGGCATTTATGTCTCTATGTCCCTGCATCTGAAACACCCCTGCCTGCAATTACAACCTGGACATGTAACCCAAATAAACCTTTTCTTCTATAAGTCGTTTTTGTTGGATTGGGGTTTGGTTTGGTTTGGTTTTCTCAAGACAAGGTTTCTCTGTTGTAACTCTAGCTCTCCTGGAACTCACTCTGTAGACCAGAGATCACCCGCCTCTGCCTCCCGAGTGCTGGGATTAAAGGCGTGCGCCACCACCGCCTGGCTTTTCGCCTTTATTTTTGAAAGACACTACATCTGAAGAATCCTAGATTTTTCTCCCTCCAGAAATTGACGCCTTTAAATTGTTTTCTGGCCAGCTTGATTTCAGAGAAGTCGCTATTACTCCTCTGTATGTTTTCGGTTTGCCTTTTAGTGGTGTATAGGTGTGTCTTATTTTCAAGTGTCTCTTGTTAAAGCCTTCAAGTCATTGGTCTTTTCTTTGTTAATCTGTTTATCCTCCCAGTATATTTACCATCTGAGTATGTTTTTATCACTCGAAGTTTGAGTTTGTTATTTTTATTTGAATCTTTTATTTTTCTCTTCATTATGTTTGTATTTCTGAATTTAAACATACTATACATAGAGTAGGTCCTGTCATTAGTGGCTTTGCCTGGGTAATTCCTGCTTCCCATCCTGCCCTCCTCCCCCTTTTTTATTTCCTGTCCGTTATGGATCATATTTTCCCTGCCTCTTTATGAGATGATACGTGCTTGCATATGAGGCTTTATTCATTTAATGTAGTTGGTAGCTGGGGTTTTTTCCCCTTAATTTCTTTGAGTAGTGGAGGCTTTTTTTCTGGTCGCCAGTCAGATGATAAGGACATGGCTTGGTTTTGGTTTTTCAGATTTTGCTTTTAGCTTTATTAGGATAGAGCCACCATTAGTTAGTTATGGGACCAGCTTAGCCTTTTACCCTAAGGTGATCCCTGTTGGGAGTTCTTCCCCTATGTGGTGGGAACTGGATTTCAGTATTGGTCCTTTCCTGTTTCCTAGTCTTGAGTGGTTTCTGCTCACAAGCATAAGTCACGGTTCAGCCAGACTCCAGGAGACATCTCTGCAGACCTTGGCAGAACTCTCTAAGCAGAGCCCCTTCTGCATCTAACTCTTCTAGCCATCTTGGCCTCCTTGACCTCCATCGCAAAAGCTGACTCCGCCCTCCCAGCCCCCAGTGCCTTGAGTTAGTCAGTTGGTACAGGCGAAGTCATGTCCATCCTCTTGGTTTTTCCTTTGTTTAAATAAAGGATAGTAAATCCAAGTTCCTGCTAGTCCATCTTCATTAGACTCTCCATTCTTAGGTTGTCTTAAAAGTCCCTCTTAGCTTTGTACATTTCTGAGAAAGCCATCGTTGCTCATTAAAGCATTTAAAGGAGCAAAATCCTCCTTCACTGCAATTTCAAATTGTTCATGTTGGCCATGCTGTTCTCTTCCAGATCCAGTCTTCTCAGCCTCCTCCCACCCCGTAGAAAGTAAAAAGCTCCATCAACACCCAGATACGTATGTCCAAGAACTGGGTGGCCACCATTAGCACTACTAATACTGTCGGCTTGATGGGATTTAGAATCACCATTGAAACAAATCTCTGGGCATGATTGGCTGAGGGGGAAAACCCACCTACATGTGGACGGTTCCGCTCTATAGGCTGAGGTCCTGGGCTAAGCAGGAGCGGCGGAGGTAGCACAGCGTCCGTTCCTCTGGGTCCAAGACTATGGCTACAGTGTGGCTAGTTGCTTCCTGTCCTTGCTGCCACAGCTTCCTGTCATGGTAGACTGAATCCTCAAACTGTGAGCCAAAAGTAGCCATTCCTTTCTTGCTTTTGTGGAGTATTTTGTTGCAGAATGAGAAAATAACTCTTATATCTAAATCCTAACCTTGCCTCCGCCTGAATTATCTCATGTTGTCTGCACTGTGCTGATAATCTGATTGCCTGTCTCCTCATGGGTTATTCCAAGCAACCGATTTTAAATGTTCATTTTTATCCATTCTTGTTCCTTTTGGTACACCCCTTAAGCAGAGACATTTTAAAACTTATTTTCTTAAGGGGCTGGAGAGATGACTCAGAGACTGAATCATCAGCTGATTGAACAGCCCTTCCTGTTCTCGCAGAGGACCAGGGCTTGGTTTCCGTCACCTCATTAGGTGGCTCACAACCTTCTGGCCTCTGCAGGCCTGTGTGTGCACATGGTACATTGTGGGACTGCCATAGAGCTAAGAGTGGGTCGAGTGGGTCGAAGCAGGTTTGGAACCCTGAGTCATCCCAGGAGATGAGAACTGCAGGCGTTTGGCTGCCCCCCCACTTTAGCCCTGGCCAGAACCCAGTTAAATACTAAATATTGCCTGCTTTACCGAAGAAGGTCACTAGCAAAGGAAGGTGGCTTGCTCAGCGCTTATCTGTGCTGTAGCTGGGAGCATAGGGATGAGTTCATTCACTGATAAGGTGCCTTCCTCTTTTTCCCTGTGAGACCACACCTTATGCAGAAGGTGTCCTTGCAAGACCTTGATGCTTAAGACTTGAGCTTCACATGTCTTAACCAATGGATCCCAACCCTGGGTACCAAAGCCCCTCCCTTGCCTGTACCCTATAAATGTAACCACCCTCACTTTAATAAGTGTGAGAGAGAGAGAGATGCTCCTGACAGCCTCTCCCGCTGTCAGATTCAATGGTCAACTCTTAGTCCTATCTGGAACCTTCCTGGATGCCTTGACCCAGGCACTGCGCTTTCCTTCCCAGGGGCTGAGCTGGCGGCCGATAGCTCAGCCATGCTTCGGGGAGGAAAGCAAGAGAAAAGGAAAACAGTGCGTATAACTCACGTAAGCACACATACGAACACCTGTCGAGAATGTCTTCTGCCGTGTGTGACCCTTACACTTCCCTCTTTTGTTTCCTTAGCGTAGAGAAATAGATGGTCCGTGTAGTGAGGAAGGAGTGGCTAGGACAGATAATTTAAGGTGTTAATTTGAAACTGTCTTTAATTTACCTTTTAGATGGTATTATTGGATTGGAAGTTACTTTGCCCTCTAAGTTTGGAAGTCACTGCTCAGTTGTCTGCTGGGTTCCAGTGTTGTTCTTAAGTCTTGGTAATGCTCTGAATTTTTGTTTTCATCCTTTCTTTGTGGGCTGCTTTTCCTCTCAGGAAACCTGTAGGATCTTTTCTCTTCCATTTTGAAGTTTGGTGGCACTGTCCCTGATTAGGGATTTATTTCCGTCCATTATTCTGGAGACTCCTGACAGGGCCTGTCCTTGTGAAGCGTTACTGCTTCCCTGCTAATTCTTCTCCCTCTGTTTCATCATTAGTCTTGGTGCTGTTGGGCAATGTTCTTGGGCTGACCCTCTTACTGACCACATCCCTTATGTTGGAATTTTTTCACTCTGACACCACGTTTTAATTATCAGTGTTTTGTATTTCCCCTGGGCGTTTGTTACACAGATGATCAATAATTATTGTAATAATTATACCTCAGTGGAGTAGTGAAGATATGTAGGATACCCCCCATCCCCGTTGTTGACAGCTAAAATCTCTTAATCTCTGGTTCATTAATGTCCTGTTTATCTCTCACAGATCTTTGTCTCATCCTTCTTAGCATATTAATTGAGGTAATTTTATTTTGTGCTCAGTATCTTGCTTCTCCTATGCTGTTTGTTTTGTGCATCCTAACAAGAACTCTACAGCTGAGCAGTCTCTAACTTTCATATTTGAAATGGTTAGCATCATAAATTTAGCAACTGAAAACAACAGAATTTTCATCTTGTCTGCTGAAAGCCTGGGCACAGCAACATGGCTCACCTATGTCCTCTACTTAGACCCTTAAGGGCTTTGTTCCCTCCTTGAGGCTCTGAGAATTAGTTCCACACGGTACAGTTTGGTTCCTTGTAGTTGTAGGAGTAAGATCAAGTCTATCTGTCAGATAAACTCCAGTTTATCTCTCCTGTGCCTCTTTCTTTATCCTCTCATATGTTTAGAAGTGCTGATGTGATTATGCTGACCGATCCAAGTAGCCAGGATTATCTCCCCCAAGATCAGTTGC
This sequence comes from Cricetomys ansorgei, assembly GCA_026225945.1. Classification (NCBI taxonomy): domain Eukaryota; kingdom Metazoa; phylum Chordata; class Mammalia; order Rodentia; family Nesomyidae; genus Cricetomys; species Cricetomys ansorgei. Next base: position 525,067 of record JAMJFZ010002690.1, on the reverse strand, counting down.
TTAAAGCCTTCATTGCTCTGTCCACACTGTTGGGATGTGGAGCCAGGGGTCGGAGTCTGCAGGGATGTCTCTAGAGTCTCTCCTGGAAGCCTTTCTCAAACATCGTCGGTTCACAGTTCAGTGGTGACCCAGCCTAAATCCCGTAGGGAGCTCTAGGCAGAGCTTAGCCCATCGCCCTCTGTCAGGGAGCAGGCCCACACTGAGCTGTTCAGCAGCGCAAGGACTTTATCCTGGGCTGTTACAGTTCTCCGTTGACAAGCTCCTAAAGGTGGCACGGTATGGAGCAGGAGACTGTGGTGAACTGTTTCCATCTTTTGGCGCCCCTCGCTCCTGGAGTTTGCCACAGGGAGTCAGTGGCCCTCAGTCTCCTATCCTACTGATTGTTCATTCACACAGGTCAGCCAGTTCCTGCTGTTCTATCTGGCTTCTTCCTCCCCTTCCTTCCCCTCCCCCTCCTCTCCCTCCCCCTCTTCTTCCTTTTTCCCCTCCCCCTCCTCCTCCCCCCTCCTCCCCCTCCTCCTCTTCTCCCCTCCCCCTCCTCTTCCCCCTCTTCCTCCCCCTCCTCCTCTTTCTTTCCCCTCCTCCTCCCCCTCCTCCTCCCCCTCCTCCTCTCCGTCCTCCTCTTTCTTTCCCCTCCTCCTCTTTCTTCCCCCTCCTCCTCCCCCTCCTCCTCCCCCTCCTCCTCCCCCTTCTCTTCCCCCTCCTCCTCCTCCTCATCATCATCATTATTTGTATTTGTTTGAACTTTTGTTTCTTTGAAACAAGACCTTGCTTTGTTGGTCAGGCTAGCTTGAACCTGTAGACATCCTGCTGCCCCATCTTCTCAGGTGCTGAGATTATAAGCTTGTCCCATCATATCTACCTCCTGACATTCTTTCCTGCTGTTGTACCCCCTCCACCCCCGAAAACTCTTTACAGGCAAGTGTTTTTTTGTGTGTCGTTTTGGAAAAAGTAAAAACAAATGCATAGGTTCATTATACTTTTTTAACCAGAAACAAGCAAGAAACGTTTTCTTTAGAGAAAATCTAAAATGGTTTTCCTCAGGCACCCTTCTGTATGCTCATATCTTAGTCCCTCTGTCCCTAGACTCCTGTAGTTTTCTATGTGTGCGTGTGTATACACACATGTGATATGTACACACAGTATTTATGTAGTACACCTGGACATGTTAGATTAGTCAGGCTGATAGATAATACTGGTTTCATAAGCACTAGATGCCAGTTATGTGAAGTTTTACGGAGTGTAAGAGGTTCAGGGACATTGCTCTGTGCTGGCCTTCGTCTCTTTATGTTCCAGTGAGATGGTTTACGTCTGGCATTCCCATGTCTCATAGTCCTGTGTGGCCTCCAGTCCCACTCTTACACTCAATTTAGATTCTTAAGTTTACTAGTTCCTAATAGAAGGCAAAAGGAAGTCATTAGATTATATTTTTGTTTTTTAAAAAATATAATATATAGTTGTGTGTCTGTGTGTGGGTTTGTGCATGTGAATGCAGTTTCTATGGAGGCCAGAAGAGGCTGTTGGATCCCTTAAAGCCAGAGTTACAGGCAGTTGTGAGCCTTCTGGCATGGGTGCTGGGGAACGAACTTGGGTCCTCTGCAAGAGCAGCATGAGATCTAAATCGCTGAGTTCCCTCTCCAGCCCGTAAATCAGTATATTCTACGTTCTCCTGTTGGTGAAATGGTCTCCTTCATGAATGATTAGGGTTACTTTGTATTCGTTTTAACAAAATGCTAATCACTTAGTTATATTTCATGTGCAGCCGATGACTTGTGTGCAGATCAGGGATGGGACTGTCAGCCAGCAGGAGAATGAGCTGAGTTCCGCCGAGCATCTAGTTACTTTGTGAGAAGTAGGAATAAAACTTACCTGTATGTTTGTGTACAGGCCAGCTGCTGGAGCACTGAGCACCTGAGAGCGCTGGAGCGGGCGGCCCCCAGCACATAGTTTAATATTTTGACTTGACAAGTAGTTTGGATTGGCCCAGCTGGTTAAGAACTACTTGTCTGCTTATGTCAGACTGAAAAGTTAGCTAATAGTATTTTTTTGTTATTTTAGTTACATTCATAGCTGGCTTGTGAGCTGGACAGGAAATGACTTAATTCTCAAGACCCAGAAAACATTCCAGAAACGCTTCAGATGACTTTCAGAGAAGACTTCAAATGACCCATGCTTGATGTCCCTCTCCCAGCTGGACAGTGACACAGAGAGGCGGTGGAAGTGTGTCACAGCTCAGCTGTGACTCATTTTGTGTCTCCAGCATTTTGGTCCTTTTACGGTACACTAGTATAATTCCTCCAAAGGGAAACAAATGTGGGGAGGGAGGGATTGCTGCCAACACCCCATCCCCACTTGGTACTGAAGCATGGTAGGAGCTTGAAACTTCCTGTTTAAAAGATTTATTATTTGTGTATTTGTTTTGGGTATGTGCACATGCGTATAGGTTCCCTCAGTGGCCCTAGAGCTCCCTCAGTGTCAGGTCCCCCTGGAACTGGAGTTAAAGGTGATTGTGTGCTGCCTTTGTGGGTGCCGGGGACTAAACGTGGGTCCTCTGCAAGAGCAGTGTATGGTCATCACTGCTGAACCGTCTCTCCAGCCCAGCTTGGAATTTTCTCATGTTCCTCTCTTCTCCAAACATGGCAGCGATGCATTTAAATCCAAGGGGACACTGGGAATTAAAAGTGCAGTTCATAAATGTTTATAAGTACTAACGTGTTAAAACCCGTGTGACCGTGACACACACACCCACGAGAAACAGCTTCAAGGGGGGAAAGATTTGTTTGACATCAGTTTTAGGGGTTTTGATCCATATGGCAGGAAGGGCGCTGAGCGGCTCCCATCTGGGCACCGGGAAGCAGAGAGAGTGCTGTGCAGTTGGTTCTTTGTTTCTCCTCATTCCTTCAGGCCCCAGGCTATGGGGTGGGGCCATCCACCTTCTCAGTGGCTGTTTCCTCCTCAGTTACCTTCCCCTGAAATGCCTCAGTACAGACCCGGAAGAGTGCTTTACTAGCCTTATACACCCATGATCCTGAGCCAATCAAATCGACAATCAAGAGAGACCATGATATAAAGTCTCCGATATTAATTTTTTTCCTTTAAAAAGTAGTCTGTGGTGCTGCGGATATAGCTTAGCAGTTGAAAGCGCTTGCTGTGTCGGCTAGAGAGGCTAGAGCAGCAGTTCTCAACGTGTGGGCCACAACGCTCTTGGGGGTTGAGTGACCCTCTCACAGGGATCACCTGAGACCGTGCTGCATATCGGATGTTTACATTACGATTTATAACAGCAAAATTCCAGTTATAAAGTAGCAACAAAAATAATTTTATAGTTGGGGGTCACCACAACATGAACTGTATTAAAGGGCCGCAGCACTAGGAAGGTTGAGAACCACTGCTCTAGGGTTTTGAATCTACAGAACACACCTGCATTCTGGATGGGCCTGGTGGCTGGCCTGTTTAAGAGTGGGAAAGCACAGAACAGGGGTCTGGAACAGGCTGGCAGTGCGCTAGCCTTATTTCTGAGTTCTGAGTTTGACGTAGGGATTCTCCTTCAATAAATAAGGTAGAAAAATGGCGGAGGAAGATTCCCAACATGAACATAGGACCTCCACATGCTTGTGCACACACCATGCACACCCGCACACATATACACACACACACATTCATATGAAAAAGAAAAGGTAGTCTGGGAGGATAATGATGATCATTTGTATTAATCAGGTAAATGCAGATGAGAACATTCACTCAAAATACCTGCTGTGTTTCTGAACATACCCAGTCATATTGGATGTGTCAGATCCAAAAGCCACATGTAAGGGCGAGTTAACGTTACACCTTGAATGTATAAGAATATAGAGCCTGCCGTGGTGGTGCACACCTTTATCACAGCCCTTGGAGAGAGAGGCAGGTGCATCGCTATGGGTTCAAGGCCAGCCTGGTCCACATAGAGAGTCCCTAGTCTAGCAGAGGCTACAGAGTAAAGGAGCCTCTATCTCAAAAAGAAAAGAAACCCTTGCTTTTTAGTTGTGTAACTAAGATGTGCTGTGGTTTTTTTGTTGTTAGCTAGATACACAAAATATTGGGCTTCGTATGACATTTTCCTACATAACATTGTTCTTCACTCATTCTACCTCATTACACACCCTGGGTTCTCTTCCCCCGGAGTCTCTTCTGTTCCCGTGACTCACTGTCTACGCATATCGGTAAGGCTGGATGCAGCGTTTATCCTCCCCCACCACCTCTTATTTTCTCTCCCACTTCCTTTTGGCCCCTTCCTCCCTGTAAGTAATCCCTTTCTATTTTCATGTTCACCACACAGAGGTATGTGTATGCTTAGGTGTCGTTCATGTGGAGGGACAGGTAATAGAGATGACCGATTATGAGAGAAAATGGAGTATCTGTCTTCAACTGGCTTAGTTTACTTAAAGTGGTGGTCTTCAGTTCCATTCATTTTCCTGAAAATGCCATTAATTTTATTCTTTACAGCAGAATAAGATTCTGTTGTGTTTATATATCACAGTTTCTTCATCCATTCACCTGCTGATTATCTAGGCCAGGTCCAAATCTCAGCTGTAGTGAATAAACACAGACGTAGCACAGTGCTAAACAGATGTCCGGGTGCCCTGTGGCATGCCGGCTTACTAAGAGACCCCGCGAGCGCATACCCAGGTCTGTTAGAGCGGGATCAGATAACGGCTCTATTTTCAGTTTCTGGAGAAAGTTCCACACACATCTTCGTAGTGGCTGTACAAGTTCACACACACACCAGTAGTAATAAGGCTTCCTCTTTATACAGTTATTTTTATTTTACTTTGTGGACGTGAGTGTTTCCCTGCGTGCGCGTCTGTGCACCATGGCTGTGCCTGGCGCCCAAGGAAGCCAGAGAAGACTTAGATCCCCTAGGCCTGGAGTTATTAGACAGTAATAAGCTGCAGCGTGGGTGCTGGGAATTAAACACAGGTCCTCTGGAAGAACAGCCAGTGCTCTGAACCACTGAGCTACCTCTCCAGTCCTCTCTGTATTTCTTCTATGGAATGGAAAATTCCAGAAATTGACAACTGTAAGTTTTGTACCTTTTTGAGTAGCAGTAAATCTCACCTTGCATCACTAGTGGTAAATTACCCTTTGCCCAGTGTGTCTGCTGTATAAACACACCCCCTGCCACCCAGTCGCCATCCAGGTTAACAGGCCAGCTGTCACAGTTTGTGTTTAACCCTTTAGTGGTCTCAGAGTTCAGGAGACATAATGCTGCCGATTGGGGTCTGCAAAGAAGACTAGGAGTGACTTTGAAGAACCATCTCAGACATCATAGGAAGAACAAACACAGATATTGGTGACACTGTATTTATGTAACTTTTGTTAAGAGCCTCTGTAGTAATTGTTCTGTTTTATTATTATCAGTTGCTGTTTAATCTTACTGTGCCTTATTTGGAAGTAAAACTCTTATAGATAAGTATGTACAAGAAACATTTATTATCACTGTAGAATTTGACAGCATCTGCAGTTGCAGATTGGAGGTTGTGGAATGTATATCTCATGGACAAGGAGACTTATAAAATAACTAAGACAAAACAGTTCTTGTCCATCAATTTTTATAGCAGTCGGTAAGGAAGCCCACACCCTGGCAGACTGGGTAGCTCGACTGAGTTCCAGTAAACATCTGGGGTTTGAGTTCAGGTAATTGGGCTGTGCATCTCTTACCTTAAATTGTGTCTCTTAACCCTTCAGCTGGATGGTAGATCTTGGTCTCTGGTTTCCTTGAGACAGAGCTTCCTCCATCTTCCTAGTGGGTCAGATGTAACTCTGTGAGCCCCTGAAGCTGGAAACTGCCCCTTGTGAGACCGTGGCCCTGTGATAAAGCAGCCGTCACAGCCTGCTTTCTGCTGCTCTTTTTCCTGCTTCTTTATTTCTGGCTTTTCCAGCTCTCTGCGCTTTTCCTGTTAAGATAGTGTCTCACGAGGTGACTCTGGCTGGCCTGGAGCTCACTATGTGGACCAGGTTGGTCTTGAACTCAGAGTTCTCTGTCTCCTCAGTGCTGAGATTAAAGGCCTGCACCCCAATACCTGCCTTCCCTTTTAAATTAGATAGATTAGTATTTGGTTTGGTTTCCTTGGGGGGATCTTACTCTGGAAATCACTCTAAAGCCCAGACCAGTCTAAACTTGCCGTCCTTCTGCTTCAGCACCCACTCTGACTTTTGAAGGATGTCTACATCTGCGAAATCACGTTTTAAAATAAACTTCCCGTCTTCTCTTGGATTTCCCTGTTGGTACTCCTAGCCGCTCTCTGTCACGGAGTTGGCATTCTGTGGAATTTTATTAGAGGAATCATAGATATTAATCATGAATTTTCTTCTTTGAAATTAGCTTCTTTCACTTAGTTTAGATCCATTCACTTCATCGTATGTGTCAATAGGTTGTTTCTTTCTACCAGTGAATGGACTCCATTGTGTGAGCACTGTTTCCAGTGATATGCAAATCCACATTTGTGTCTATCCATCTGAGTTATTCACAGTTTGGACTTCCTGAATAGGGCTGCTGTGGCTGTGCTTTCCGCCCTCGCGGGTAGGCTGGCGAATACCAAGCTGTGTGGTGCTGCATGCTTAAACTGCAAGAAACTGACGAGCCTTTTCACATGTCTCTGGTTTCCCGCTCTAGCTAGCTGGGGATGAGAGCTGCACGTGGCCCCCCGCCTCCAGTGCCATAGTCGTCCTGTGTCCGTCCCATGTCCCATCCCCCTCCTCCCCTTGTGCCTTTACAGGTGTCTTCTGTCTCATTGTACTCAGTTCACGTTTCTCTGGTTTGCATGTACTTCCGGGCCATTCTTTGAGCAAGAGCTCTGCTCTGTCTTCAGCCCGGTGACCTTATTCTTGAATTGTATGTATTCTTCACATATTCTGAATTTAAGTCTTTTCGATATGCTTGCAAATGTTTTATGCCAATATGTTGCTTGTCTCCTTATTTTCTGAGCAGCACCTTTCAAAGAGCAGGTTGGTTAATTTTTAATCTACTTTATTTTATGTGTGTGGGAGTTTGGCCTGCGTGTATGTCTGTTTACCAAATGCATGCAGTGCCCTTGGAGGCCAGAGAGGTTGTTGGATCCCCTGGAACTGAATTATAGAGGGTTAGGATCCTCCATGTGGTATTGGAACTTACCTGGATTCTCTGGAAGAGCACCTGGTATTTTTAACCACTGAGCCATCTTTCCAGCTCCAGCTTTGGATACTTTGTTTTGACTAAAAGACAATTTTTAAAAGATGTGTGTGTGAGTGCCTGCCTGCATGTGTGTACCATGCCAGCAGAGGGCATCGGGTCTCCTGGAACTAGAGTTTCAGTGAGGCACCCAGTATGGGTGCAGGGAACTAAACATGGGTCTTCTGTAAGAACAGCAAGAGCTCTTAACTGCTAAGCCATCTCTCCAGCCCCAGAGACAGTTTGTGGGCCTGGAGGGTATGTTTCTGTATTAGTTACTTTCCTGTTGCAGTGGCCAAACACCATGACCAAGAGCAGCTTACAGATGACCGCGCTGATTCTGGCTTAGGGTTCCAGAGGGCTGAGAGGCCATCGTGGCAGCAAGCAGCCAGGCATAGTGGTAGGAGATGCAAGCTGACCGCTCACACTCTTTACACACACACATGAAGCGGAGGGACTGGAGAGGGGCAGAGCTATAAACCCTCGACATCCTCTGTAAGTGCCACCTTAGGCTCCACAGCCTGGAAGTTCCAATCTCCTCAGACAGTGCCACCAGATGGTGAGCTTGTTGGGGGACATTTCTCATTCAAATTTCCACTGTCCTCTCAAAGCAATCTGGGTCGTTACTGTTGGATATAGACTCACAATTCATTAAGAATTCATTTTTAGCCAGGCAGTGGTGACACGTGCCTTAATCCCAGCACACAGGAAGCAGAGGCAGGTGGATCTCTGTGAAGCCAGTCTGGTCTACAGAGTGAGTTCCAGGACAGCCAGAGTTACAACAGAGAAACCCTGTCTAGAAAAACAGACAAGCAAATAATTAACACATTGAGTTAGGTAAATTAATGTTCTCTTTAAGGACTCTGGCTTGGTCATTGCTTACAGTATTTGTTGATTTTCCCTTCCGTTTGAGTGGCCCTGGCACTTTCGCCAGTTTTCCAGCCACTTCTTTATTGCTGAGGTTTATGATAACTTTAAATCAATTAGTGTAAGTCCACCAACTTTATTCTTCTCTAAGAATGCATTGTCTCTTCTGGGATTTTTCCTTTTCATGTAAATTGTATTCTGTGGTGGTGTGGAGTTGGCTTAGTAGGTGAAACACTTAACATTCATGTATTAACTACAGGGTGGGGGGTGGCCGAGGTCCCACTAATTTGGGGGGAGGGATAGTGTTGAGTCTTGCAATTCAGAAACATGGAGTGTACAGTATCTAATATATAAGAAATACCTGCTTGGGTCCAAAGAAATGGCTCAGAGGCTTCAAGCAATGACCACTCTTCCAGAGGTCTAAGGTTCAATTCCTAGCACCTACATGGTGGATCACAACTGTAAGCAGTACACAGACATATATGTAGGCAAAACACCTATATGCATAAAGCTAAAAGAAAGTGCCTGTTTGTTGAGGTCATCGTTGCACATGCTTTATGTCCCTTATGGCATGGAGAATGATGGATTCTGGGTAATGCAAACTGTTAGATAAAAATGAATATAGAAGTAGGAGTTCTAGGATTTTCTTTCTGGTATTTGGACAGTTTTTCAGACAGGTCTCTATTATGACAGCCCTCGCTGTCCTGGAACTTGCTCTGTAACTAGGCAAGTTGAAGTTACATAGATCCTGCCTGCCTGAGATTAAAACCATGTACCACCCTTCCCAGTGGATTCTCTATCCATTTGGAGGACAATTGTTAGCTAATAATGAATTAAGAGTGCTTTGGATAGATGTATTTTTCTCTCCAGTGCTGAGAATGGAACCCAGGGCCTGTGTGGGCTAGCCGGCCAAACATTCTCTTGCTGTAGTTTTTGGGGATCACTCCTCATGTGCTGTCAGTATGGCAGAAGGCAGACATCCATGTACACAGAAGGGAATAGCAAATTCATACCTCGAAATAGATTAAGTAAACTTGCTGTACTAACTTCTTCATTTAATCCATTCCTTAACAGATATAAGACACCCTGAAGAACTTTCTCTCTTAAAAAAACCCAGAGATCCCACAAAGAAAAAAAAGAAAAAGCTAGATGACCAGTCTGAAGATGAAGCGCTTGAATTGGAAGGGCCTCTTATCACTCCGGGATCAGGTGAGACCCAGACTAAGCAAAGGCACGACTGAGATCCTGAACGGTGTGTCTTTTGTTGAGGGTATGGGGCCATAGATAGGAGAGTGGTCCAGTCCCCTTCAGCCTCGTCCTCAGTCACCTCAGTGCCACTCGTGTGGGTCATGACAGCTCATGTTAATAACGGAATCAATGAAGAAGAAGCCTGTGCATGACAGCTCATGTTAATAACGGAATCAATGAAGAAGAAGCCTGGCTCTTTGCTCAGAGCGTCTGAAAAGAGTAGTTCCATAACTGGACTTAGTTCTTTAGTTTGAAATTGGAAGCTTTTTGATAGGTAGACGTGAAAAAAATCACTATTTTGTTGATACCTGAAACTGTCCTGTTTTGTTAGTACCTGGAGCCTTAAGGAAGACGTTTTCTGTGGTTTGCATACCCTGGTCTCTTCGCAGCTCTACCCCTTTCCTTAAGAGTCACTCCTTTGAGGAGAGTTCTCACGTTCTCGCCCATTCCCTCCCCAAACTGAATTAGGAATTCTCCTGTCTTAGACTCCCCTGTGTTTAACATACTGAGTTGTGCCCCTCACCATTGCACGTTCCCTACACAAATGGAGTCTTTCAACTTTCTTTTTTAAACCAAGACCTGCTCAGCACACAGCATCAGGCAGGCAAGTAATGACTTGTCATTGAGGACTAAATAGGTTACACAGACCTTTCGTCTGAACATGTATCTGAGCATCATGGCTGCTAATTTCCACTGACCATCCACTACTTAGGATGCAGGTGTCTCCCTGTTGCAGATGTCTGAATTCAGTTTACTAATGTAGTTCATTCCTGGTCGTTTAAATGTTGGCATGGTGGTGAGGAAAGCCAGCATTTGTGAAGAACAAACTCCGCGCTGTCTACAACTATGTAATGCAATTCACCTTTGGGAACTAGATCCCACCCCAGCCTTTTGAGGCAGACGTGTAACTACCCACGATTTAAGGAAGGTGGAATTATGGCACGAGAAAGTTAGGCTAGCTCGAAGACAGTTTTTATATTTAAAGAAGTTATATATAATGTTAAATGAATTAGAAAACATACTAAGGATTTAGAGACCAATATTACTCATCTCAGTTAGGGCGTATTCAGTTTTATGGGTTGAGGGATTTAATTTGTGAACTAAGTTTGTTTGTTTGATTTTTGAGATCATTTCTATGTAAACCAGGCTGTCCTTGAACTCCTGGAGACCTGCCTGCCTTAGCCACTTGAGTAGTGGGATTAACGGTGTGCCAGAGGTCAGGATTTTATTGTAAAGAAAGGACAGAAAGGATGATAACTGACATCGTCCTGGGAGCAGTGTGAGGGCGATGCCTCAGCCGTGCCGGTTCTTCAGGGTGATAGTTCAGGACCACAGTGGGGGCATTCGACAGCAAGTCAGTAGTTAGTAGTTTGCTTCTGACTTATTTATAAAGAAAAAGCATTTTAGAGAAATTATTCACTTCTAGCCAGTAATTTTGAAGGAGGAAAGGAGAAGTAGAAACTCACATGCACACAAAGTAATTGTGACATAATTTTTAAAAAGCCATTTTGGTCTTCCTTCAGTGTTTCTGGTGGAGGCCCTAAATCTTGTAATAAAAGCCATGAAGGAGTTGTTTCCTTACAACAAGCTCCTTCTAACCATACCTGGGTTTCTGCTAATGAGGTAACTTTTGGAAAGCCCTGAAGGATGGGACTGATTATCCAAGAAACTAACCGTGTGATCAGAGGCTTGGTACCACCCGCATATCCCAGACATCTTGTGGAAGGAAGAAGAGCTGGAAATTGAGTTGATCACTGTTTTAGTGATCAACTAAACTAACTAAACTAAACAAGCCACAGGTGTTAAACTGTGGCTTATAGCTCATAAAAGATACTCATTTCGCTGATAGTGTGGTGACTCAAAGGCATGATGTCAACGTAGTTAAAGATCTTGTGGCTGATGACACACATCACTGTGCATGAAGGAAAAGATTCAAGAGTTAAGCTTCAGATCAGATTTTAAAACAACCCCCTCAAGAGAACTTACTCAGAATTCTGCAGGCATTATCTCATTTCCTTCTGAAGACTGTGCTCCAGTGGCCTGAGTAACTCAGTACTCGACCCTGTCTCTCTGGGGTCCTGCTGCTTCTTAATGCTGCCACATTGGGAACCAGACTTCACCCTTTCGTCCCTGGAGAACAGTCACAGCTAAACCATAGTGATCACCCAAGGGAAGGGAGTCAGAGCTTCCAGGTCGGTGAACTTCCCAGATGCTGCGAAGATAGTTCCCAGAGAGGGCATGCTCCGAATATTGTGCCCTCTTCCGCCTGAATAGACTCCTTTTGTTAAGAATTAGTGATGGAGCCGGAGAGTTTGAGCTCTGTCAGCCATTCTAGCAAATTGTGAAGACGGCTGTAGACGCTCCACTCTATAGCCAGGATTAAGAAGCTCAGGTGAGCACATGGACTACAGCCGGCCCCAGAAGTGACCAGTGTTGACAGATAACCCTGGAAGATCCCTTCCAACCAGAAGGAGGGATGTTTTGGGGCCAGGTAATGTCATCAAAACACAAATACATACATACTCCTTTTCTTGCTTTATGTAGGGCTAAAAGCCATGTGTGCGTGTGTGTGCATGTGTGTGTGTGCACACGCATACGTACACACGTGTGTGCCTAGAGTTCTGAATCCTTTTATATAAGTGTATGTTGGGGAGGGGTAGACATGAGTTCAATGCTCAAAGATGCCAAAACAGTGTGTCAGATCTCCTGGAGCTGGAGTTACTGGTGGTTGTGAGCCACCCATCATGGGTGCTGAGAACAGAATTCCAGTCCTCTTGCAGAGCAAGGTGGTAAGAGTTCTTAAGCACTAAGGTACCTGTAGCTGCCAAAGTCCAGATTTTTACATCTCTTCCCTCATAGTCCTCTATAAACACTGGTCCTCAGTTCAGCAAGTTGCTTCTGTTTTTCAGTTGAATGGAGCCTTGCTCTGTTGCCCTGGGTGTACCTTGTTGTGCAGACCATTCTGAGCTCACACACATAGCAACGGTGACCCTCACGCCTCTGCTTCCTGAGTCCCGCAATTACAGGCCTAAGCTGCCACACGCCGGCTAGGAAGTTGTTTTAGGTTTTGTTGTTGTTTTTTATTAAATCATGTCCCCAGAACAACTGACTTAGTTATGTTAGGCCTGTGCCGTCTGCATCTTTTCCAGCTTTACCCCAACACCTGAGCTGGCTGGAATAGTTTGGATGTAGTCGTTCGTTCTGCTGTTTCTTCTTGGGGGTTGTGACGGGGAGAGAGCAGAGTGTCACTCTAGCTTAGAACCATGATCGTCCCCTCCCCTTGCTGGCTCGTTCCTTTTCACCCAGACTGTAGCTGCTGTTCACTTCTGAACTGTGTCATTCTTCAGTTCCGACCCTCAGGCGTGACTTTAGGGCAGCCCTGATTGTCCTAAGGACACTAATGGACACCTTTGAAAGAGTCTTTTTTTTTTTTTTTTTAAATTTTGTTCATTTTGAGATTTATTTTATGTATAGGTATTTTCTTGCATGCATATGTCTGCACACACGCGTGTGTAGTGCTTAGAGACCCCAGAAAAGAGTGTCAGAGCCCCTAGAATTGGTTTAGAGGCAGTTGTGAGCTGCCATGTGGGTGCTGGGAATCTACTTGGGTCCTCTGCAGGAGCTCAGTGCTCTTAGCCACTGAGCCCGCTTTCCAACCCCTGCAGGAGATCTTTTTAAGAAAGGAAAACCAGAGTTGTGTTGGAAGGTTGCTGCTGTTGAAGGCTGTGTTCCTTGAACAACTTATTTTCCAAACAGGATACGCAGTGCTGATGCTCACCTCTCACCTCTGTTCTGACAAACGGGTAGCGTGAAAAATTCAGGCTGAATCAGTTGCCTGGGATCAGACACTCAGTAAAAGGAAAAAGCTAAGGTTTGTCACGTCCGTACATCTGTCCATCCGGGAGCTAAAGCTCTGACCTTGCCATATATATGCCTCTGCTCACGATGGTCCCTCCCAGAGCCGAAGCTCTGGCCGTCTTGCCATATGCCCTGCTCCCCTTGCTGAGGACACAGAGACCCTTTATCTTAGCAAGTGTTCCAGTTGCCAAAGGCCAGAATCTAGCTTTTACTGATTTTTTTTTTTTTTTTAAACTTTGATTACTTTAAAGAAAAAGAAGCCAGGTGGTGGTGGTGGACATCTTTAATCCCAGCACTCAGGAGGCAGAAGCAGGCAGATCTCTGTGAGTTCAAGACCAGCCTGATCTACAGAGTGAGTTCCAGGACAGCCAGAGCTACAACAGAGGAGCCCTGTCTCAGGGGGAAAAAAAGGAAGGGAGGGTGGGAGGGAGGAGGAAGGAAGGAAGAAAGAAGGAAGGAAGGAAGGAAGGAAGGAAGGAAAGAAAAGAATTCAATTCCTTAATCAGAACAGTTTGAGATCATCCACATTAGAAACTGCAGCGTGGAAAATCTTGTCAGTCTTAGGTTCTAGAGTTTGGGAAGCTGAGTGAGTTTTGTAGCCCAGAAAACAATGGTGACTGTCAGTGCACATAGGTATTCTAAGACAGAGAAACATTTTGATTATCCAGAAACGGCTAGAACTAGCTCCTGAATATGAATGAAAAATATGAGAAAACTGTTTAGGTAGATACTAGCAGAGTCGGAAGCACTGGGTAATTGTGTCGTGATTTATTACTTAGGACCGCCCCCCTAATTTTGCTAATAGCGACAGAACGTAAGAAAGCTGGCCGAGCCGGTGCACAGCAGCTCTGACTCTTAGGGCTTGGTTTCATCTTGATGGAACATTGGGAATTTAGATTAATTCCCCCTTTAAAAGATGCTCTGGTTTGGTAAAGAAATGAGCAGCAAACAAAATCAAAAGCCTCACAGGCTCTTCCTCATGGTTGTCTGATTGGTAATGGCCAAAGATGTAGCTGTGTATTATTGATGCAAATCAGGTCATTTTTATTAATAATATTCATTATTTATATGTATGCTTATGTGCATGTATATACCCTATATCTGTCAGACTCCACTCTGCCTGGCCAGCAGCTGTTAAACATCTACATCCCCTGCCTGGCATGAATCACTGTTGGCAGGTTCGGCCTCAAACTCTGGGCAGCCCTCCTGCTTTGGACGCTGCAGTGCTGGGATCAGCAGGCATGCGCCACCACGTCAGTTAATATTCATTGTGTTTTCTTCAGTCAGTAACATGTTCTCATGAGCGTCCCCTTCTATTACACAGGTCATACACTGAATATAACTTCATTATGATAAACCCAAATAATACAGAAAATAAGCTAAGCCAGTGGTAAAAGTTACTTTAAACTTATCCTTTGGCTATTCCCTCTCAAGGGCCGGCCACTTCTTTTCTTCTTCTTTTCAAGGGTGTGTGTGTGTGTGTGTGTGTGTGTGTGTGTGTGTGTGTGTGTGTGTGTGTGTGTTCGTCCAGCCAGAAGAAGGTGTGGAATCGCCTGGAGCTGATGTTACAGGCAGTTATGAGCTGCCTGACGTGGGTGCTAGAGGACTCAGGTCCTCTAGACGTGCAGCAGATGTTCTTAGCCACCGAGCCATCTCCGGCCCCCCAAGAATTAGCCATTTCTTGATACCTATATTGTAATAGTCTGCAATACAAGTTGACAATACCCTTTTCTCAGTACATACAATTCTTCCTCCCTCCCTCTCTCCCTCCCTCTCTCCCTCTTCTCCCCCTCCTTCCCCCCCTCCCTCCTCCCTCCTTCCCTTCCTTCCTTGTCCCATCAATATTATGTGAATGCGCCCCTTTTGTTCAATCTGTCCCACACTGAGTCTTGTAACTCCTTATACGTTTTTGCCATTTTGACAATAAGTAGTGTCTCAGGGTTACTTTCTCATATCCTTGACAGACATCATGAACACTGGGGTGTAGGATGATATTTCATATATTAGCCACCAGCTCTTCTTATTCTATTGATTTTCACATGTTTAGATGGTTAACTCTTACTTATATTTCAGTCTTTAGTGGTACAGCCTGTCTCATCTGCCCTTAAGTTGTCTCTCTGTAGTTTGTTGCTGACTAAAATCTGCTACTTCGTCTTACTCTGTGTTTGATTCCCATGTGAAATAGACACAAAAGCAGGCAAATAGGCAAACAAGATAGTTAGGGTTGACCTTTGAGCTGGACCTGAAGGAATTTAAACTATGCCTACCCTCTGACCCAGCAGTGCAACCGGAGTTGGGAAATAAGTACAGAACTGTTTACTGAAGCTCTGCTTGCCATCAGCAAGATTCTAGCAGTGAGAGGCGTGTGGGTTGGGCATGTCTTGAGTGGTCATGCATGACGGCAGTGTGCAGGCCTGAGACTGGCTGGCTCCTGACCGTGAACAAGTCCTTTAGCACCTGTGCCTCAGTTTTGTTCTCTAGGATGAAGACGGATTTGTTGGGACACTAAATGAGCTGTTACCCCGTAGTATCCGCAAGACGAGTAGGAACTATGATATGTAAGATGCAGACTGTAGGAAATCGAGAGTGAAGAGGCCTGGGTGGACTCTATTAATGTACTTTCTGTATCGGAAACTCCATAAAGATGGGTCAGTTTTAACTTTACTCAGTTCTAAATCATTCTAGTACATCAGACTGGGGGAAAATGTCAATATTCTGACATTCTTAGTGAAAGGCTTGTCCAACATTTCCTTTACATAGGTTTCTGCCTAGAAGTTAGTATTTCCCCATACTGTGTTTATATGTCCACTCTGTAGCAGAATCACTGTCTGCACAGATGAGCTGGAGAAGTGACCCCTGCCTTTGGTAAGTTTGGGCTCCGTTACCTCTTCACAAAAATGTCAGGACTTCCCGTAGCGTGCAGTGCCTCAGGGCTGTCCAGCGTCTGCTTTAAAGGCTGCGGCAGAGGTCTCACAGCCTCTCTGGGCTTCACAGCATTCAGACCTACAAGTTGTTTGAGCACAACACAGAACACAGGAGCACTGGGTCAGGTATTTGTGGCTGCAATCCCTGCTGAGTTCAGTGAAAGGCCTTCCTATCTGTGCTAGCACAGGGCGGGAGGGGCACGGGTTCCTAACCATCGTTCTCAGGTAACTGGGGGAGCGCGGACTAACATTCTTCTTTCCACATCCGGTAACAGTGTAACAGCAATCACACATTTTCTTTCTTTAAATCCTAGTCAGGAGGATCATCGTAAGATTGAAGGCAGCCCTGTCTCAAAAAACCAGACAAGACCAAATATAATAACAGAGTTAAGACAGATGTTTTTACTTGATGTCTTTGACTCCTTAATTCTGTTATTCAAGGGAAAGCATGTGTACCATCCGCTAGTGTATTGTATGTAGCCCTACTGTGTGCCTAGCCCTGTCATGCGGAGGGAACCGAAGATAACGAGGCGATGCCTCTGGCTCTAGTTCTGCTGTATATAAACGAAATCACGGCATGCCTGATCAGAGCACAGCTACATGTTGCACTGGACAAAGTGTTGTATCTATGTCGAAGCTCCTGAAATTTTGATGTGCTTACTCCCGATGTACAGTTGGGGCAAGTCTGTTTTCCTTTTCCCCATTTCCTTTCCATTCTTTGTCTTCTATTGTTGCCTTTCCTTTGCCTTCTGAATTCCTTTCTTTCCTTTCCTATAGGCACCGATGTTCTTTACATTGGCCCTCTGAAAGGTGAGCCTCACCACAATTACACACACAGTGTCGGTCTGTGCGCTTCCGCTGTAGCCTGATTTCCTAGTTCCTTCAAAGCAGCTTTTCCCTCAGGATTTCTGCCAACCTAATTGTATTCTTATGGCTTCGGTACTACATGTTCTAATGTTGTACAGTGGGGTTACTTTCGCGATTTGAGGCAGGTAATAATGTACTAAGCTTTCCTTCCAGATTGAAGCTTGTGGCTCAGTGTGCTTCCTACTGTAGTGTGTGTCGTCACTAAGATCTACAATTCTGAACCCCCCTTACGGTCACCTCTTCTTCCTTACTAGGAAGCATATATTCAAGCCCAGGATTGTATAGTAAAACAATGACCCCTACTTACGACGCTCATGATGGAAGCCCCTTGTCACCAACTTCTGCCTGGTTTGGTGACAGTGCCCTGTCAGAAGGCAATCCCGGGATACTTGCTGTCAGTCAGCCAGTAACATCACCAGAAATACTGGCAAAAATGTTCAAGCCTCAAGCTCTTCTTGATAAAGCAAAAACCAACCAAGGGTAAGTTTTTGGTTTTTTGAGACAGGGTTTCTGTGTGTGTCCTTGGCTGTCCTGGAACTCTATGTAGACCAGGCTGGCCCCAAACTTAGAGAGCTTTATCTCTCTGCCTCCCAAGTTCTGGGATTAAAAAAGGCATGCCTGGCCAAGAGTTAAGTTCAAAGAGGCCAGATGCAAGCCGAGAATCTACCTGGTGGAGGTGGAGTATTTGCTTACTTGTGTTTGCTTCTCAGTGCTCTTCTCCCATCTGTCCAGGTGGCTTGACTCCTCGAGATCTCTGATGGAGCAAGATGTGAAGGAAAACGAGGCCTTGCTACTCCGATTCAAGTATTACAGCTTTTTTGATTTGAATCCAAAGGTACCGAGGACTTAAAGGGGTCTTTTCTGCTTCTGCTTCTCTTCTCGTTTGAGTGTTAAACTGTAGGAGTTTTGAGTAAAGCTCAAAACCCCGGACCTTTAGGCAAAGGTGTTGTACTCTGGGTAAATCGGCTGTTTTCCTAGGTTGGAAGCAGGATAGAACTTTTTTCTCTTTCGTTAAGGCAATTATATTTTCTTTGATGTGTGTTTCAAAGGTATTGGTTACTCTTTTAAAAATTAAACATCTGCAACTATATTGTCAAGTAAAGAATAGTTTTCTGAACGATTACTCTTTGTATTGAGGGGTTGTTTTTACTTTTTGTTTTGTTTCTGTTGTTGTTTGCCTTATTTATTTACGGAGACAGGGTTTCTCTGTGCAGCCCTGCTGTCCTGGAACTCACTCTGTAGACCTGGCTGGCCTCAAACTCAGAGATCCACCTGCCTCTGCCTCCCGAGTGCTGGGATTAAAGGCGTGTCGCACCAAGCTGGGCTCTGTGTTGTTTCGGAGTCTGCATTCTGCCCTACCAAATAGCTAACCATTGTTACTTGATTTCTGTGAGTGGTGCGTCTGCTCTACAATAACGCTTTGCTCTTCTGGCACAATTTGACTTCGCTGTGAAAACGTGTTGTTCATTTTTTCCGGGAACAGGTGGCACGGAGGCTTGGATTCTCTAGGGAGAGAGCCTCTTTTTGGC
This sequence comes from Cricetomys ansorgei, assembly GCA_026225945.1. NCBI lineage: Eukaryota > Metazoa > Chordata > Mammalia > Rodentia > Nesomyidae > Cricetomys > Cricetomys ansorgei. Next base: position 506,588 of record JAMJFZ010002690.1, on the reverse strand, counting down.
TGTCATCTTCGTGTCTGTCACCTTTCTTTATATGCTCAAGTAATTCTTTACATAACATATATACAGCAAGCCGTATATAATAGGACTATAAAAGTTGTATTTGGGGGCCACATTGTATCTACTTTTAGTTGTGGGTTGGGGAGTGGAGTGTTTGGTTAACATCTTAAGACAGTGTTGCTTTTTGCTAATATAATTAAATGGACAGTCTTATAACATTGACAAACATATTTCCAAAAATGTGTATGTACTGTCTGTTTTGGATACTTATAAAATAGCTCCTCCTTCCAAGGATTTGCCTCTTTGGGTGTTTCTCCTCCGTGAGCAAGGTATTGTGGCAAGTCAGAATAACAATGTTAAAAGCCATCTGTATTTGTATCTTGTTTTAAAACTAAATTTCTCTTTTTTTTTCCTCCCTCCCTCTCTCTTAGTCTCTCCCTCCCTCTTTTCATTCCGTGTCTGCTCTTTGAGACAGAATCCACCAGTTCCACATAGGCTCCCTGGAACTTAATGAAACCCAGACTGACCTCAGACTCTGGGTGCTGATTACAAGCGTGTATCAGTACCCAGCTGTGTAGGGTTTATTTTATTTTCTGAGACAGAATTTTTCTGTGCAGCCTGGGTTGGCCTAGAAATCAGAGGTCCTTCCACCTTAGTCTTCCTAGTGCTGGAATAACAGGCGTGCACCACCACACTGGACTTCAAGTTAGATTTTTTACACTGAAACTGTAACACTTAATTGTTACATGAACCCTTTTTCCTTCAGTCCAGGGTTCAAATCCTCTCTCATGCTAGGCACCCCTCTACCTACTGAGCTACATCCCTGAGTAACTGTCTTGTCATATTTTATGTCATTTTGAATGGAGAAGATGCAGGCTAGCCAAGGCTACATAATGAGACCCTTGTCTCAAGAAGGTGGGGAGGAGGGTGCTGGAGAGGTGGACCACTGGTTAAGGGCACTTGAGAAGACCTGGGTTTACTTCTCAACACCCACATGACAGCTTACAACTGTCCATAACTCCAGTGTCAGAGAACCCAACAGGCTCCAGGCATGTATGTAGTGATGTAGTGTACATACATGCAAAAAAGCAGAACACTCATAAAATAATTTTTTGAAAGAGGGATATCTAAAGACTTACTATTTTAAAATGTAGGTGTATGTGAGTGCCAGTGCCCACAGAGGCCAGCGGTGTCAGGAACGCCCGCCTCCAAGCTGGAATTCCAATTGTGAGCCGGCTTACATGGGCACTGGGAACTAAGTTGGTTCCTCTGCAGTTGGAGTATGCACTCTTAACTGCAGAGCCACCTGTCCAGCCTCAAACGTGAATACTCAAAGCAGAGAACTTTCTGGTGTTGAAGACAGCGCATCACAGCCCGCGTTTCCTTTGTTTTGCAGTATGATGCCATCAGAATCAACCAGCTTTACGAGCAGGCTAAGTGGGCTCTTCTCCTGGAAGAGATCGAATGCACGGAAGAAGAGATGATGATGTTTGCGGCCCTGCAGGTAGACAGAAGACTTAGTGAGCGATTCTGACTAGGGAAAGAGGAGAGTAGTGTAGCGATTACACACGCCAAAAAAAAAAGAGGCAAAACAGACATTTGATAGTGGTTTTTTTGCTGTGTCAAAAGTGGCACTTTTGGGCTGACAAGGCCCAGCAGGTAAACGTGGTGCTCCCAAGCATAATAACACAGGTTTGATATTCAGGACCTGCTTGGTGACGGAGAGAGCCAACTCCCAAAAATTGTCTTCCGAGGCTGGGCATAGCGGGACACACCTAATCCAAGCCTTGGGGAGGCAGAGGCAAGTGGATGTCTGTGAGTTCGAGGGCAACTGGAGCGACACAGACAGACCCTGTTTGTTCGCTTGCTCTCTCCCCCGTGTGTGTATGTGCACGACACACGCTCAAAATACATAAGTGTAATTTTTCAAAGACTGGAAGTAGACGTTTAAAAAAGCAAAATCAATCGTGATTGGTTTTTTTTTTTTGTTTGTTTGTTTTTTTAAATATTTAAGAATCAGTGGCACTTTTGGTTACTTTTGTGTATCTTGTGGGAAAAATGGGTTTTTTTCCCTCCCAGTGTGTATGCTAACGTGAGGTTGCCTCAGTTTTCTCTTGGAAATAACGATACAACGACATTAAACTGATGATGAAGTACATTGCAAGCTGGCTGTGGCAGAAACAGTGTTTTCTAAGTAATAAGAGTTCAAGAGAGTAGGGTAAACATAAATGTTTTTACAATATTAATTATTAAGTAGAATGCTAATGTTTCTTTAAACTAGTATTCCAGATATGAGACTTGGACACTACATGCTTCAGAATTACAGTGGTACTTACTAAAAGATTAATTATTCACTCCCGTGACTGATCCACCCTCTAGTGAAATGGCTTTGGGCAGATCAGCGTTCTTAGAAGTAATGAGGTCCGTTGTCACCAGATGGATTCTCATTGAGATTCCAGTATGTCTGAGTGGGGCTTTGGCAAGTGTCCTGGGTTGCAATGAGATTCTAGTCTTCTCTAAGGTCCTAGTGCAGTTGATATTCTTTAAATAGAAGTGGGAGAAGCAAGGCTGACCCTCAGTTAAGCTCTCTCACTATAAAAATTTTCTTTTTTTTTTCTCAGAACACAAAAAATGCTGTCAGCCTTCCAAATGCAGCAGAAAGCTCTCGATACAACCCAGAGCTGCTGTTGAGAAGCAGAAGAGCACAGAGAGTCCTTGTTCACAGACAAATTCATCAGTTAGTATAGAGTTAATTAAGCAACTGGTTAAGAATCCTATAGTTTGGGGTGGTTTCAGCTGTCTGGAGTATTTCCTGAATTAAATCTCAGTACAGTTGATGGGGAGTCTCTCACTTGAGTGACTCTTTAAAATGATCTTTCACACTATGGGCACACACTCACTGTTTTCTAGTGGAAGCTTCACCAAAAAGAAGAATAAGTCATGTAAACTATGTCTGTGAAGACCATAGATTTGAATTGTGTAGCATGATTCTTTTATCGTTGTGTTGTTTTGGAGTTGTACCAAATCTTGTGCATAGTAAGCAAGCACTCTAACCACTGAGCTACATCCCAGCAAGACTCAGATTCTATTCACAGTAATTGAAGAGCCTCAAAGCAAAGCCCTCCTGGACCATGTTAGAATCTAGATTATATATGAGGGAGTTTTGGACTGACACACGGGCTGTCGGAGCCATCTTCCACCAGTAGTCGCAAACTTTGGGAAGAGGAAGACATGTTCTTGCCCTTCCCGGTGTGACCGCTTGGACAGAGCTCCTGTCTCTGCCCTCACCACTGAAAGAGAAAGTGTGTGAGAGCCTGCAGCCCACACCTGCATCTGTCCTGGGGACATCCAGATCCTCTGTAAATAAGCTTACTATAGCAAGAAAGAATAGTTCAGAATAAACTGTGGGTAAAAAAATACAGTTACAGTTAATAAGCTAACTTGGAAAGCATTTAGATACAAGTGTGTATTGCAGTGTTTGATTGATATCCATATGCCTCTGAAAGCACAGCTAGACATTATGGTAAGCCCTGTGAGCAGCCAGGACCCCTTCAGTGACCTCTCAAGGGCCTGTTGTGTGTTGTGTCATCAGGATCGGCCAAAGTGCTTTGTAAAAATACAGATTTCAGGTGGAGCCACCGAGTTGCTGAGTCAGGATCTCAGGGGTGATGGGGATGGGGGGGGGGTGTCTGCCGTTTTAACCAACTCTCCACATGATTGTTAATATTCCCAGTATCTGAGGCCATGCCTGACAGCCTCTGTCTACCCTGTTCTCATTGGTTATCATGGACGTTTCTGTCACTGTAAAGATCTCATATTTGCCCGACTTGAAGGTATAACTGGACATTTTCCTTCTGAGTCAGGGTCCGAGATTTTGGTAATTGGCTTCAGGTTCATGCAGTGAGTGCTCCCACAGACAGGCTCTATTGAGTAAATGAATGCTTCAGAAGTTCAGAGAGCTACTTACACTTGGAGACGCTGCTAATGGGAATTACACCAGACTCTGTGGATCTCTGTATAAAATCTCTCAGGCTTGACCTCAAAACTTAGTAGATTTTTTTGTATTCTGAGTCACTAAGTGTACTTAGAATCAACTATTTTATATTTAAAAAAATTGTATACCAAAGACTGTTTCCTAGCTAGATAAGAGCAGTCTGACTGCACTTGCACAGTCTCAGTTCACACTTATAAACACAGTTCCTTATTCTTAGATAGTTGAAACAATGAGACATTAAATCCAGAACTGGGGAAAGTGGAGCTAGCTTCCCCTTTCTCCTGAAGTCAGAACAGTAGTAACTTTTTCCCAAGTGATGAGGGCTATGGGGCAGTGAGGGTTAATTTTCTCCAGTGATATAAAACAAGCGGGGTTAGTTCATCTCTACAGAAGCCTTGGTGCGTGTCCTGTGCCTTCATGGAGTAAGCATTTGCACAAGGCCCTCTTCTAGGCACGGGGAAGAATGCACTGGAACCAACCAACCAACAACAAAAACAACCAGGACTCTGCTCATGTAAATGTCGTAGCAGACCTATAAATTCTCTTCACACCAAGGGACGCAGAAACTGAATTCATCTGTGTGTAGATAGAGACCGCTCATTTTGGATAAGTCTTTCTGAGCAGGGCTGTCACACTGACCATAGCCCTTGCTTTTTATCCTTCCAGTTCCAAGACACTTGGCTTACTTTTATACGTACAGGTGTTTTATCCGCATTTGTGCGTGTACACATGTACCTGCGGTATCTGTGTAGACCAGAGGAGGGTGCTGGGTCCCCTGGACCTGCAGTTACAGCTGGTTCTGAGCTGCCATGTGGATGCTGGAAATCAAACCTGGGTCCAACTGCAAGAGCAGCCAGTGCTGTCAGCCCCCTAGCCGTCTCAGCAGCCCCTCCCGCACCACCCGCCAGCATTCTACCCAATACAGAGTCAGGTGGCAGTTTCATCTTAAAGTTCTGTAACTGAACAGTCATTCCAACATGTTATTGTGGTTTCAGTATCATATCAATAAGCTGTCAATCATGACATCAGAGAATCATTTGAACAACAGCGACAAAGAAGTCGATGAAGTTGATGCCGCCCTTTCCGACCTGGAGATCACTTTGGAAGGCGGGAAAACATCAACAATTCTGGTAAGGTGCATCTTCGGCTGATCTTGATCGAGACTTTCCTTCTTGTGGGTTTTCCATCACCAGATAAAGCATCTGGAAGGTGAAGAATAGTGTTTAATTCTTTACAAAGGTCAGTCACAGATTCTCAGGAAATTAAGGGAAGGTTTTTGTGGTAGAAGACAGCCTCACTCTGCGCCCCAGGAAACGTTTTCTGAGGAGTTGTGTTACCAGTCCCTAGGGTTTCCAACACTGACATCTCCTACACTCTTCTTTTACAAGTGGTGGGAAGGCCTTTCTGCAGAGGAAAGCATAGTCAAGTCTTGGCAAGATTCATGTGTGGTCCCCTTCCGTGATACACTAAAGGAGGAAAGGAAAATTGGGACTTAGTAGCTTTTAAATACTGCTTTTTTTTATTTTTTATTTTATCTATTTATTTTTGGTTTTTTTCAACACAAGGGCTCCTCTGTTGTAACTCTGGCTGTCCTGGAACTCGTTCTGTAAATCAGGCTGGCCTCAAACTCACAGAGATCCGCCTGCTTTTGCCTGCTTATTTTTAAAGCTAAAAAATGAGTTATTGCTGAAGAAACATTTTTCTCAGGGCCGTTGTGATTTCTGTATGCTGCTGCAAACTGTTCCAGCTGTCTTCAGAAGTAACAGTGCATTGTGGGGAGTTGTACAAATTGTCATTTTGTTCAAATTTTTGTTGGCTTTCTATAGTATTTGAAAATGCCTTTGTAACAAGACCATGTAATATGATTGTATCATGTAAGTCTTTAACAGCTGTATTTTGAATATTAAATAAGCAGTTTCTTATATCAGATACCAAACTATATTTTTAAAATTAAGAAAATAATAGTTTAATTCTTTTTCTAGGGTGACATTACTTCAATTCCAGAACTCGCTGACTATATTAAAGTTTTCAAGTAAGTGCAGAAGTGGGCGGGATTTCAGATATCAGTAAGAACTGCCGGTTTTGTAGTCGTTTTCACATTCTTTAAATTTACAGTAGGTTTGATTGTCAAATTTATTTCTAAAATAAATCTGTAAGGCTTATCACTTAAACACCTAAGATGAAGATAATCATGTCCACTGAGTTATTGTGAATTTGTATACACAATACGCAATTGCTGTGTATTGTAAATCATAGCAATCAGTGTTTTATTCATTTTTATTTTAATTTATTTAATTTTATTTTTAAATTTATTTTTATTTTATTATTCAAATCTATTTGTGTTATTACTATTGATCTTAGAATTGTCAAGGCTGATTGTGTCATATGCTTGGTGATAGTAACTGGCCCCAAGGAGCTCTTTAAAAGTGACACACAATGCCTGTGACTGCCAGTGCCCAGAGCTCCAGACCCCACTGGTGACGTTCATGTGCTGCTGGGCCATTTTCTGTAAGGTCCTAGTAAACCTCTCCAGATTAGCATGCCACCCGTGATCCTCAAAGTTGAGGGCTGAGCGGTAAGGCTGACGGGAGACAGAGATGTGACGACTGTCCACTCCTGTGGATGCTGTGTAAAACTGTTGCAGCTTAAAGCGCTTCCCAGAACCCAAAATACCGTCGCTCACAGTACGTAACGTGTCAGAGCTACGGCAAGACTTCGAGTGCAGTGTCTCTGCCCTCTTCCCGTTTCCACACCTTCCCGTCCACCTGTACCTCCTCTGTTCCGCCTTCTGTGTTTGGCATGTTCAAGTCATGACTGGAGTCTTCTTCACTGCGGTTCTGCTGATATGGAGCACCTGCAGGTTATCGGTGGACATGACCTTCCCAAGTGAGGTGTGGGGCTGGGGGCGCTCCACGCTCTCGCCGGCGTCTTCCGCACTGAAAAGAGAGAGCGCACCAGCAATCCGCACCAAGAAAAACTGGCCAACGGGAGATGATTTCAGCCCAGTAAAGTTGGCTCGTGTTTTTCAACACTGAGAAATTTACCTGCTAAAGCAGCCCTGACAAAGTCGCTTCAAAGTGGTTATTGTCTCAATTCTATTTGGAATGTAGGCCTAAAAAGCTGACTTTAAAAGGGTACAAGCAGTACTGGTGCACTTTCAAAGACACATCCATCTCCTGCTATAAGAGCCGGGAAGAGGCCAGCGGTACACCTGCCCATCAGATGAACCTGCGAGGTAAGGGAGCCGCGCCCTGTGGGGTTGCTGTCAGTAGCCCTCACTTGGCAGGAGCCACCTGGCGCTTTCTTCACGCCTTTAGGGTCATCACAGTCTTTCTGGTTGTGTACTCAGTTGTATGCAGTTATTTTGTTGTGGTCTTTGGGTGGGCCCATCTGAAATACACAACTCTGACCTCACTTGTCTCATTTCTGATCTCGAGCATTGAGGACATGGGATCCTCCGTCCGCAGCCTTGCGGTCACACTTCCTTTCTGGTCTCTCCCTTCATCCTTGGCATCCTGTTGCTCTTCACCTCTGATCACAGGCCGGTCCTGTTCAGTGTGCACAGTCTCTCTTTCCCTGGTCCCTTTAGGGGTGTGGCCCCAGTCTCCCTCTTCCTCATCCAGTTTTTTTATCCTTACTTTGCTCTGTAGCTCCCGAGGCAAGCCCAGGAAGTCCCTGCTAGGCTCCAAGCTGCCTGCTTGAGTTTCCTTTAGCCTTGTCAAATCCATAGCTGCCTGAGAAGTAGGGCCTGAACTTGAGGCATGGGCCTCCTTACTGAGCACTGCAGGCTTGCCCCTCCCCCAGCCTGGGCCTCGCCCATGTGAGGACTCAACTGGTAGCTCTACTTTTTTATTATTTATTAAAGCTTTATCTCAGTTTTAAGTGTGTGCGTGTGTGTGTGCGTGTGTGTGTGTGTATAGGTGCCTGAGGAGTACAGAAGAGGATATCAAGTCTGCTGGAGCTAGAATAAGAGGCAGTCGAGTTGGGAACTGAACTGTCCTTTGCAAGTGTCCTGTCCTCACGTATCCTTAACACAAGGATGTCTTTAGCTCCGAGCTGTGTCTTCTATCCACTCAGGCCTATGGCTACAGCTCCACTTACCATTTTGGTGGCCTCTGTGGCATCTTCACTTCTCTCTCCTGATCTTGGTGGATGGATGCACTGGCTCAGGTGGAAGGAGACTGGGGATGGAGCTCAATGGTAGAACGTTTGTCTGGTATGTGCGATACCCTGGGTTCAGTTCCTGGCACCCTTTGGAAATCAGTGCCGGTTTGGGCAGTGATCGTTCAGAAAGGGTGAGAGGAAAGGAGGTTGTGAGAGCTGCTGCTTATTATTCTTCCACGAGGGTGTTAATGTCACGGTGTTAATGGGGTCCCACTCAAGATGCAGAGGCATCCTGGCAGAGTTCACTTGTAAAGTGTGCGCTGGGAACCCTGCAAGGCCCTGGGTGAGCTGAAAAGACAGGCGCTGGCGGTGGGCAAGAGCCTCTCACGCAGGTGCACTTGGGAGGAAAAGGATATCGGAGATTGGAGCTGGCACAGGACCTAGAGGGTAGTTCAATGGGGAGAACTGCGGGGATCCGTGCTGCAGATACGGATGTGCTGGCCGCACTTGGCACGGTTAGCTCCGCTATGACAAGAAGACAACCCGGGTCAGTTCTTGATCATTCTTAAGGCTTATTACAGAATTATAAACTCTAAATCACCTTTAGCAAACAGTCAGATTTGAGTCTTTACATATCTGCTTTAATTTCACTGCACAACTTCCCCTGGCTTACAAAGGACTACAAAAGGACTTTAAGGCAACCGTCTGTAGTAATGTTTCTGGAAAGAACAGAGAGCTCTACCTGAAGCGCCTGTTCCTTTGATAATGTAAGCATTTACTTGGAGGCAGAGATGACATTTGAGCTCGTCTTTCTGAATCCTGGGTTCTAACGCAGCATCTGAGTACCAAAGCTGCACCAAGTCACCTTCCGCCGTACAGAGGTGTTCTTAAAACGCTGTGGCAGAATTCAACATATTAAGACCTCACAAAATGAGGCTATTATATTGGCTCAGGATTTTCTATATGCACTTTCATAATTAAACTTATTATTACAGGATGTGAAGTCACCCCAGATGTAAACATTTCGGGCCAAAAATTTAATATAAAACTCCTAATTCCGGTTGCAGAGGGCATGAATGAAATTTGGCTTCGTTGTGATAATGTAAGTTTTCCAATTAAATGTAAGCCTCACTTTTCTCTGAATCCTGTGGGAGTTGACCTGTACCTGGGACCCAAGTGCTGTGTAGCTTCATCCCAGGTGATCTTCTCAACAGGAGAAGCAGTACGCACAGTGGATGGCAGCCTGCAGATTAGCCTCCAAAGGCAAGACCATGGCGGACAGCTCTTACAACTTGGAGGTTCAGAACATCCTTTCCTTCCTGAGGATGCAGCACCTGAACCCAGACCCTCAGCCAGTCCCCGAGCAGGTCACAGCCGACATCAACCCCGAGTGCCTGGTGTCCCCGCGGTACCTGAAAAAGTACAAGAACAAGCAGGTAGCTCACCCGACTTGGTCTGCGGCCTATCATGTTGTGCGCATACTTTAAATGCTGCTTCTCCCATTAAAAGAACATCACCAGCGTTGGTGGAATATAAAGCAGGAAGTGGGGGAGGCGTAGGTCAGTTTAAACTGGTTGTTAGATCTTTTACAAAGTTAAGAGGGTAGATCCTGGGGTGAGTGCTCAGAGCCTGCTTCCACAGTCCAAGGAGACTGATCACTCTTAAAGAATGACTTTAAAGGCCTGATTCTTTTTTCCTTATCGAAATGTGACAAAAAGCACATGCAGCACTTCCCAGAAGTATCTTTAATACTTGTTTCTGCTGAGGTGGAGTTTTCCAGTTTTTAGAACTTAAAACATTGTGCCCTCCATCCCTGTCCTAGCTGATAGAACCTAACAGAGTCTACACAGAGTTACAAAGCTTGATGAATTTAACTTAAAACTCACTGCCTGTGTCCACTCTCTTTAGGGTTTCTGTCTGGAAATTAATGTCATAAAAGGTTTGCTATTCAGGAAAATGGCTCTCCGATGCGTCAGAAAGGTCCTTCGCAGGGGAATTTGGCTTGAGAGGCCCCAGGATTCTGAACAACATACCGTAAAAGGAAAGGCTTCAGATTGGGTGGGGGAACAGAGAAGACCTCTAAAATAAATAAATCATTTTTATCGAGTTTTTTTTTTTTTTAATCTTTAAGGGATAATTTTAAAACACTAAAGTCCAAATTAAGCAGAACATTTCCTTCCTTAATTTTAAACATAGCTTTATTAAACGAGTCTGAAACGGTTTCGCTTTCCACAGAAATACTCAGAGCTTTTATCAGGAGTGGTCTGTCTGTGTGATTCAGAAGCTGTGTCAGCCACAGGGACATTGTTTATCCCCGGGTCAGGGCCACGGGGGTGAGCGGCCGCCTCTCGCCCTCGCAGGCCCTGTGGAATGCTGAGAAGCTAGAAAGGGAGTGGGAAGAGGCCCTGACTATAAAGGCTTCTCCCCTGAAGACTGCGAAGAGACTCTTCTAAGAATGAACTCATTTGCCTTCAAATGATTTCAACCTTAGCGATATCAGTTGTCCATGCCATGATGGTAGTTTTCTGTCTTGAGTTGTGGACAAAAATGTGACCTAAAATCCTCTGTTCTGTCTTCAGTGACAGGAAGGCAGTGTGGTCTGTGGCTACGGACCTTTCTGGGACTCTGCTCTTACACTGGCATCTTACTGAATAAACTATGCACTCCTTTCTAGCCTTCTTTCTCTAGGTAGACTTTGAGGCTCACTCCCTGCAGGGGTGGCCCTTTGCTTTGGCACTTTCAGAGGATAAGGTGCAGGTGACCGACCCTTGCTAGATCACAGAATCCATCAGCATAGACTCTCCCGTACTTAACCTGCTTCTCTTCCCCAAATCATACATATATTAGCTAAACTTAACTAAATAATAAAGAGTTGTCTTGTCATCCAGTCTGAAAAGACGGGACCATGTGTGGCCACAGCACCCAGGGCAACCTTTCATTTCTCCTTCCAGGAAAAAGGATGCAAAAAGCAGATGGTAATTGAGCGGCCTGCCTGCTTTTTGTGCAAATAAAAGAACAGTGTGGCCGCTGAGCTCATGTTCAGCCCTTAGTCCCTTCTGAAGAGCAGTGCATGCGCCCTGTCATCTGACTAAATCTGAGAAAGCCACAATGGCTTTTGATTAGTGATGTTTATTTTGCTACTAAAATAATTAGCTTTGTCCTCACCGTCGGATCTGGGACATGAGGGGAGAAGGGGGTTTGCCCCTTCGGGTTTTCCTCTGTCAGCTTTACATTCTGCAGCGTGGCGCTTCTGTGTGCTGAGTGGGCCCTGATCGCTGCTTCCCATTTTCCTTCTCAGTCTTGCGTTGACTTTGCTGGCCTCCACCTAGAGCGATCTTTTTCTGCATGGTTTTCCGCTGGAATTTGGGTTGCAGGAGCTACGGTCTTTGCTTTGCTTTGTTGCCGTTTTCCTGATCACCTTTCTCTTTTCTTCTTTCTTTTTTTTCTTTTCTTTCTGCTTCCCTTTTCTTTCCTCGCATTGCCATCTACAGCCAAGCTATATAAGAGATTTGGTAAGTTCTCCTTATTTACAAAGAGAAAGAAATTAAACATTGTGAAGCCGTAGTCACAGCCACCCCTGCCCCGCCCCTTAGCCCCCAAGGGAGAATTCACTCTAAAGTGAATTATTTCGATTTCTGTTTGATTGCCACAGAAACATGGATGACATTTCTTCGTGTTAGGTCTCCGGACTGGAACCCTAGCATATTGTTGCCAAATGTCAACCAGTATCTGTACACTGATTTGAATGTGTCGTTTGTCATGCTCACCAGTGTCTGCCCACTTAGAACACCTCTCAGCTGTGGCAGTCATAAACCAGAGTCCTAACAGTGCTTCTTGTGTGCTCCATAAGAACTGAAACTGACATTGTTACTTTATTGGAATTCCCAAATGAAGCTTTAGATAATTCTTAATTTCAATTCAATATGATTTTATCTGACACTGTAAATCCCAAATTCAGTCAAGAATAAGACCATCACAATTGAGCCAAATTTGAAGCAAGCAAGGTTTAATTAAATTAATTAAATACTGGCCAGGAAGGTGGACTCTGACCAGGTCCATTCCGAGGTACCCATGGAGTGAACCTGTCACCTCCAGAGCTCCCACAGAATGGTACCGAGTCGCATGGCACAGGTGCTTAAAAAAGGCAGAACCCATAAGGCTATGCACTTCCCATCAGGCCCAGTCGGTGGCAAGCACCTGTCCTGATGTACTTCCTGTCTAGGTTATCTCCTGCCTACAAGCAACCAGGCGCATACGGTGCCTTCAGAGCACATCCGGTGCAGTAAGGTCAGCTTGGGATCTAGACACTCCCAGAATCCCTTGGGCAAGGGAGATTCAGGGCTACCTCACCTGAACAGCCCCACCTAGCACTCCAGGAAGTTATTCTTGATCCATAGAATTATTTAGGCAGAGTAATTAAAATTTAAAGCATAACTTTTGCTCTGACAACACATGAATTTTTATCTTTTTTATCTTGATACTATCACAAAAGGTATAATAACTAATTATTTAATAAAATATTTAATCACACGTAGATAACAGCGAGAATCTTGGAGGCCCATCAGAATGTAGCCCAAATGAGTCTGATCGAAGCCAAGATGCGATTCATTCAAGCTTGGCAGTCGCTGCCTGAGTTCGGCATCACACACTTCATCGCAAGGTCGGTGTGCTGCCGTGATCTGTGCGTGCTCAGTTTGTCTCTGTGTACTTAGATCTTAAACGTTGAAAGCCGACCTGTTTAAACTACTAACCTCTTCTACACCGAAACTTAAAAGAATGGTATTTTCTAGGCTTTCAATTTTAAAACTCACGTTAAAACTCACAATGGTTGCATTCGTATCTTAGAAGATAATAGTTCAGTTGTTTTTATGGTTAGGGAAAAAAAACCTCCCCCACTCTGAGGGGGTTTTCTTCAATATTACAGATTTCAAGGTGGCAAGAGGGAAGAACTCATTGGGATTGCATACAACAGATTGATTCGGATGGATGCCAGCACAGGAGACGCCATCAAAACATGGCGGTTCAGCAACATGAAGCAGTGGAATGTCAACTGGGAGATCAAAATGGTGAGCTAGCCGCAGCGCTGCCCTAAGCCTCAGACGGTCATCTCGGCAGAGATGGCTGAGGGTGTGGTTCAGTGGGTCTGGATTTGACCCCAGCACTTAAAGAAAAACAAAAGGGGAGAGCCTTATAAATCCTGAAGATCAGATTATGTGGTGATTTGGGCGGTGGTTTGGCCTATCTGGCTAGTGAGTTCTGGTACCCTCCTAACCTCTCACACTTCTCGGTGGGAGAAGAAGAGCCTTCCTTGTGCCGAGGGTATAGGAGCAGCTGCGCTCCCATGCCAGAGCCTTCCAGCAAACTCTCAAAGGCCACCTCTGGGGAGCCAAGCTTCTAGCCTCATCCAGACAGGGAGTGGAGAGATGGCTCAGCAGCTAAAGAGCACTTACTGCTCTTTCAGAGGACCTGGGTTCAATTTCCAGCACCTACCTGGAGGTTCACAACCACCTTCAACTCCAGTTCCAGGGAATCTGACACCCTCTTCTGGCCTCACAGGCACACACGCAGACAAAAGCTCTACATATACAAGAAAATTGAACAAAGAAAGAAAATGGAGGGGTCTCTAAAACCTGGTGCACATAGCACTGTGAATGGTGCCCTTTACTTTGTTCCATGGACAACACGTTGGGCAGTCTTCCTGTAGGCTGTTCGGCTCGGCACATGCTGGATGCACTGTATCAGTTGCTGTCAGAAAAACCCATCTTTCTGAAATACTTAAGCATGATCCCTAAAGGTTAAATACTGAAGCAAATGTTAACTAAAACACAGGAAGTAGGTTTTCTCCCGGGACCTGAAGAGAGACATTCTCATTAATTGCATCACCAGAGACCACTGGGGAACTTAATGACTTTAAACCCTTGAGAACTAGCAAACTAAAGGAATGGGGGAGGGTTGACACACTTTCCTACTGTTTAGACTGACAGACATTGCTGTTTTTGGAGTAATCCCCTGGGCATTGGCAGCCTTCTGTAGGCAGAACTTGAAGCACAGAAGCTTCCTGGGGATACTGACGGTTCTTTGCCTGTGTTCCAGGTCACTGTAGAGTTTGCAGACGAGGTCCGGTTGTCCTTCATCTGTACTGAAGTAGACTGCAAGGTGGTCCATGAGTTCATTGGTGGTTATATATTTCTCTCGACTCGTGCAAAAGACCAAAATGAGAGTTTGGATGAGGAGATGTTCTACAAACTCACCAGTGGTTGGGTGTGAGTGGGAAAGCTATGTAATGATCCACAGCCGTAACAATATTTAACTTTAAAGCTATTGTTTCTTATATGCTGCTTAATAAAGTAAGCCTGAAATTTATCATTTTATCATGAAAACTTTTTGCCTTACCAGACCAGTTAATATGTGCACTAACCAGCACGATTATTAATCTGCTGCCATGATGCAATATGTGGACTGTGGAACACCGATCATTCCTTATGGCCTCGAGTTGAAAGCTGAAGTAGTGGGTGAATCAGGAACCAGCTATTGCTGATTGACACTAGCCAAACTAAGAAACAAGCCATGTACTAAGTTACCCAGGGCGTAACCTGTATGAAGTCTATTTATCATGTTTAATGCATGTGTTTATGTATGTTTAATTTGATGCCCTCTTTTAAAATATCCCTCTCTGGTAGCCAGTTAGTCCCCTCTCCCAGTATGAAACGAGGTCTGCGGTAGACGCTTGGTATCTGACGATGTCATTGACCTTGAAGGAAGTGCTGTTAGTCTGTTGTGCTTGGCGGGGTTTTGTCCTTGAATAAGCATGCTGTACATTGTTCTGTGTTGATTTTTACACCGTGCTGTATTACAACACTCTTAGTATTCACCAGCATATTCACTCTCTGCCTAAAACATGCAGCCTCTGTGTTACAATATGAAGTAAAGATCCATGAAGTATGCATTTCGTGTAACTAATGTACAAACACAAATTTTATAAGATTGTACAGTTTTTTTAAAAACTATTCACAACTAGGAAATGGCTTAAATGTAGCATCCTTGCATTAATTAATGCTTTTAAAGTATACGATTAATGTCATGTTGGCGTGACTCGCCGTGATGTCCCTAACTCTCGCCTGGACTGGCTTTGCTCTGGTCTGTTGCGCTGTTACAATCTGCATTGGTGCTAGTCAGAAATTTCCTAGCTCACGAGCCCAAAAGGGTGTCAGGGAGGGGTGGATTTATCAGTATTGTCCAATAATCCGTGATTTAAAGACTGTATAAATGCATTTTATTTTAAATAAAAGCAAAACCTTTTATTTAATGTCGTCCTTTTGTACTTCTCGTCTGTCAGCACTGCCCACACCTGTGTTGTTAGGAAGGCTGCAGGTGCCAACCCAAATCCCAGGAAAGCCCTTCTTTCTTATTCATAATAGAGTTAGACTCCGAGCTTCCTCAGCCCTGTCATGGTGGCTGTTTCCCTTATGCAGCCTATGGCTTCCTCACACTGTGTTGGGGCCCCTCCCCCGTCAGCTCCATGGACTGGCTGCGGCACCTCTTCCACTGGTGCTCGGGTCGCCCCCTTCATGGCTTTCCCCCCACCCCACCCCGCATTGGGCAAGCCTGTTCCAGAATATAAGGGCTCTTCCCCGCTTTTAAAACCACGATAATCCATATGTGGTCACTTCCCACAGACCTTCCAGGACACTTGTGCTGAGGCGTCCTGGAGTCCTGCATGCTGCCACTTGGTCGGAGAGCGCCTGTGCCGACTGTCCTGGTGCGCACTGCCCTGCCGCTTCCAGCTGCAATGACCGGACCTGTGGAGCAGAGCTCAGGTCCCCCCAGTCCCTTCCAGGTGTCCTGAGGTGGGGGATCATCCTGGGCAGCCCCATTCTCTAGACATTCACCACACCGCTGCTGTCTGAATCTATGTCTGCCTTTAGAAATTTTATGATTTGTAGCTTCTCTTCCATAAATCGTTTCCTTGAGTTTCCTTGGAGCCATGCGTGCTCTTTGCCTTCTCTGAACTGCCAGCTATACTGGATGCCAAGGCAGAGCTAGACTGGGACCCAGGTTCACATCCCTCTGTCCAGTCACGGGAGGGCAAGCCCTCATGAGCCCCAGAGAAGCCTGCGGGCAGCAGCCCCTACCCAGAAACATACTGTGCACGGACACTGGCTAGGACTCCCAGAAACCTGCATCTGAGTTTCTGTTCGCTGTGATTGAAGTTCACGAGGGCACGAGAACAGGATACTAACCAAACTCCATCCAAATCTTGTTATTCTCAACAGGCTAGTAGCCTGTTAGAAGCTTCTGGTATAGTTAATTGGCAATGTCAGCTCTGCACAAACTATTTTCTTTGTAACCCTGAAAGAAAGATTTGCAGTCCTTGACTCTCCATGCGTCACACACATCCAAAAGGCAAAGACAGGGCAGACCATGTCATCCTGTTTTCAGTTGTGGTTTATGTCTTATTAAAAGGTTTTAAAATTAGCAGTGATAAGGAAGGATGAGTGTAGCTGTACACCTACTGTGTGGCTCAGCAAGGAAGGCACAGAGGCCTGCAAACCCTGCCAGACCTCAGCAGAGGGAACCGATACCATGGCAAGCATCATCCTTGACAGTGAAATCCTGAGCTCTCGGGACTTTTACCGATCCCTAAGCTCCTCGGGTGTTCTACTGATAGCAAGCACGTGCAGATCAAGAGCGATCAAACATCTTTTACATAAAGCCAACACCTGCAGGCAATACAGATGCCAAGGCCTAGGCAGCCCTTTTCCCAACAGTGCACAGGACAACCATTTTAAACGTAGCTAAAAATAAACTTCTGCAACAGATGAGACCCACCTGAGTTCTTGACTCTTAGCTAAAAGACACCGCACAAGGCTCAGTGTCCTAAAGTCAACACTAGTAATAGCGACCACAGTAGTAAAACATCTTTCAACCTCTCTGTACTGTATCTGTATCCAAGTCGCTTGAAACATGGCAGCATCCTCAGCGTGAGAGCGCTTTCTGAATCTGCCTGCTTCACATCATCACATACAGGACTGCCTGTCCAGAGTGCATGACCCTCACAGCGCACCTACGCAGGCTCACTTGACCAGCTCCCCTCTGTAGCCGCAGCACAGAGACAAGAGTGAGTTGACCTGCTTTATGGGTATAGAAACTGATCCAGTTTTTATTCTGCAGAACCACTGGTGCCCTTCACACAGGAAGCTGGCCCTTCCTGGGAACTCCTCTGAGTCTTTATCTGTTTGAACTGCTTTGGTTTGGCAGCTCAAGAATGGGGGAGGTGGAAGAGAAAACTAACAGGAAATGGGAAATCTGTGTAAGGACACTGAAGCTCTCAGTGGAGTGCAGAGCCACCCAGAACCGGAAACAGAAGCCAGAGCTTATCTGGTGACCTTATTTCCCAGGGTGCACATTCCTCTGCTGTATTTAATTAAACAGTATAGTTTCCCAGGCTGAACATATATATATGTTAAGTGCCCCATTCTCTTATTAGATTCACTCCCAGCTGAGTTTCCTGTTGTTGTTTGTGCCTGGGCCTAAGAATTACTAAAAATTACAAGCACTTAAAATAATTTGAGACCATTATTTCATGAGATCTAATTCTAGTCTCCTGCGGCTTCACCGGTCGGGCAGGATTCATATTGCTGCTCCGGGAACTTGTCCAAGTTCAGTGCTAATTAAATTTGTGATTAGAAACAGCACCATGAACCAAACAAGTTTAAGGCCATGTCTGCATCAGTGTGGCAAACGCGTGATAAGAAAATATTTTTATGAACATAGAATTCTGATCTCCAGGTTTCTAAGCTTCCAAGAAAAGTGAACCCTTGACTCCAAATCCTGCTGATAGCAACACAAACTCAACTTCTTGCCTAATTACAAACTCGGAACACTTGGAAGAGCCCAAGTGCTCCTGAGAAATTATGGCAGAGGAGACCAGCTCTGCCAAATAGTAGCATAAAGCCCTGTTGAGGGAGGGGCTGGGGGAGGGGAGCAGAGCAAAGCACAAAACACAGATACAAAAATACAAAGACACCCCTGTTTCAGTACGCTGTATTCTAACTTTAAAAACTAAAAGTTTAAAAACACAGTAAGCGCTGGGCGTGGTGATGCTGCCTCACAAGCCTTTGACCCCAGCACCAGAGTGAATTCCAGGGCGTTAAGTGTCAGCCTCACAAACTCCTGGCTGACATATCTGTTTAACATATCAAAGTGAACCTGGCCACCGGGTTCTCCCAGCATCCCTCAGCCACTACTAGTAACTGAGTCCTCCTGGCTTGCATACCCTCACCCCTCACCTTAACTCTCCAGCCCAGGGGACGGGGCTCCCTTTTCCTACATAACTCCACCTATTTTGATTAAGCTCTTTCTCTCTCTCTCTCTCTCTCTCTCTCTCTCTCTCTCTCTCTCTCTTGGATTCTTGCTTTTGGACTCTTGGTCTCCCTGTTCCTCTCTCTCCACTCTCCTCTCCCCTTCATGGCCCTGCAGCTCAGTCTGGTCATGTCCACCTTGAACTCCCCCAGATGTCTCCCCCAGATATATATATTATATTCTCCTTCATATATTCAACAAATTTCCTCCTTCACCATACTAAGGAGCCATAGTGTTCTTTTCCTTTTTATTTCTTTTTTCATTCACAGGGCTACACAGTGAGACCCCGACTCAAACACACACACACACACACACACACATACACACACAAACATGACATTGTCACAGAGACCATTGAAACACTAAAAGGTCAAAAGACACTGGAACTGTGTGCATAGAAACAGCCACTTGTGTCTGAAGTCATCACAAAAGATTTCCCCAAAGAGTTTGGACCACAGCCTCTTGTTACGCAGCTATCCAGATCAGTTCCAGGTGGCTCAGGGACTGAAATTCAGACAGCAAAAAATGCTCTCAGGGTCCAAGTTAAAGAATATTAACAGAAGAGCCTGTAAGACAATACACAGTGTGGGTTAACTGCATTGTGAGCAGTATAAACTATCGAGTGAAAGGCAACTCAAAATTGGGAGAGCACTGGAGAGGTAGAGAGGCAGGCGGAGGACGAGTTTGACGCCAGCTTGGACTACATAACAAACCCTTGTCTCAAAACGACAGAAGGAGAGTGTGGGGAAGATACGTGTGACATAAAGCGGACTGGAGATGAGTACCCAGACTGCAAACAGTAAGTGCACGTGTCTGTGCTCATACAGACCAATCCAGTTGGAAATGGACAAAACCCTTTCACAAGGAAGGAACTGAAAAACTGCTCAGCTTCACAGTATTCCGGAAAATGGGCACTTTGTGTGCGACGTGCTAAGGACTGAACCAACCCAGAGGGCCTTGTGTGTGAGACGCACACTCTACCACTGAACTACAGCTCCAGTGCCACCAATTTTAAAGTAGTCTCTTGCCTATCAGTAAAATAGTTAAGATCTGACAGTGTTGCATTGCTGGAATGACAGTGATCCTTGTTGGTGCAATTATAAAATGTAGCATCACCAGAAACATTTGCTGTTATCTGGTAAAATTACTCATGCATCCTAGGTCTCGAAATTCCATTATTAGGACTGGGTCTGTCTGGAGAAATACAAGCCACAGTTGTGCCCACCAGGAAACATGCTCTAGGACATGCAGAGCTGTACTTGGTGACGCAGGTCTGTAATCCCATGTACTCGTGAAGCCAAGGCAGGAGGATACCAGCCTGAGCAAATTAATTACACTTTATGTCAAAAAGTCAAAAGAGGCCTGGGAAACCCGATATGTAACTCTGGCGCCTGGGAGGTAGAGAGAGCAGCATCAGGAGTTCGAAACCAGCCTGGACTAATGAGTTCAAAGCTGGTCTGGACTTCCTAGGAGTCTCTCCCCACTTCCCACACCTAAAACAAAAAGGAAGGAAAGAAGGAAAAAGAGCAAAGTGGCAGGACAGCTGGGCGGTGAAGCGCTTGCTTCGCATGCAGGGTCTCATATTCAATGTCTAGCTCTGAAGAAAAAACACAGAGCACACTACATACAGCAGCAATGGCATGCAAAGAAATATATGTAGAATTAAGAATTGAGAATTAAATGTCCCAACCTGCAGAAAACGCAGTATGATTAGCTTTTAAAAAAAAAAAATTTGTTTTTACTTCATGTGCATTGGTGTTTTGCCTCATGCATGTCCGTGTGAGGGTGTCAGATGCGCTGGAACTGGAGTTACAGACCGCTGTAAACTGTCACGTGGGTGCTGGGAATTGAACCTGGGTCCTTTGGAAGAACAGCCAGTGCTTTAACCACTGAGCCATCTCTCCAGCCGTGCTTAGCTTTTAAACATGCAGGATATCAAAATTTGAAACAAATGAAAAGTGGCAAATGTTCGTCATTTAGAGAACAGGCTGTGCTTTTCGATTTTATTATTATTGAGTGGGGAGGGGCCAGTGCATGAAGGTCGTCCCCTTCCTCCTTTACATGGATCCCTGGATCTAAGTCAGGTTCTTAGACTCATGCAGCAAGCACTTCATCCTCCCGTGCCATCCGGACAGCCGCCACACTGTTTTGAAAGACTGTTCCTGGTTCCGATGCCCCATATGAAACAGAGTAGCACTAAGTCACCGAAGGCCAGAGGGAGGGAGTGGCTCTCAGTGTCCGCCACTCTGCTCCTGGATGCCTTTTCCCAGTTCTGTCCTGTGCTGCCAAGTGACTCTCTAATTAGTGGGCTACCTGGTGGCTGTGGTCTAAGAAGGCAGCTAACGAGCCCAGGGTCCGGGCTTCAGTTCCCCGAGGTCCAGTTGACCTTGCTCTGCTTCATTCTCACCAGCTGTACCAAGACCCCACACAAGTCACAGACCAACAGGACACACCAGCAGCACTGTCACTCTACTGGGAAACCAACCCTGACTCAAAGCTTGCCCCAGCCTACGGACGGCAGGCAGACTTCTTCATACACAAGTCTGCTGGCCACCCGCACTGTACTGAGTGATCACCAGAGCTTCTTGACACCTCCTCGTGCACCCTTGTACACAGGTTGGGGAACAGCAGCCACACTGTAACAAAGTCCCTGCCCAGCTTGCTGTACGGCGGATGGGGCCCACACTGGGAGCCTGACCTCTTTCACATATCCCCATCTTTAAAAAGGAAACTAGACAGATGTCTCCTTTCCTCTTCATTACTTAAGACAAAGTGGTTTGGTTTTTGTTTAGGCAAACATCATGAATCCAACAGCAGTTCCTCTAATCTTAAGAACAGCTTCAGGTCAAATCACGTTGATCTTGGAACAAAAGTGATTTGTAAGGCTGTGAAGTATGGTTAGAACCCCTGTGTTGTGGAGGTGTATTTTTAGTTATGTACAAAATATTGTTCTGTGCACTGTTGGGTGAGGGTCTGCCTAGGTCTTGGTGTTTTATATTGCCTGGCATTTTATACTGTTGGATTTCTGTGGGGGATGTTTGATTGCTTATGATCTGCACCTGAAGAATTCTGACTCAATAAAAACTCCTGAGCTCAGATGCGCAGGGTTCCACTGGCCAGGATGACCCTGGCCATGACAGTGATTCCTTCTGCTGAGGTCTGGCAGGGTTTGCACCTATGACTATGCCTCTGTGCCTTCTTGGCTGAGACTCCACAGGGGTATACTACTACACCCATGCTCCTCTCTGATATTCTGAGCAGCTGGGCTAGGAAGCTCCCTTCCAAAGCCCTCCAGCAGGCTGGGCCCTCTGTTTTCCGAATGGGGAGAGACAAAATAACTGCTTGGTACCTAGGTAACTGGGTGCCATCTCTAATGAAGGCCACCGGTCACTAAAGAAGCCAGCCAGCTCATTTTGTTCCCAGAGACCTCAACTCATTCTCCCATGTTTCTCCACATTCAGACTGAAACAGGTCACTACCTCAGTCGCTGGGGTAAGAAGCAAGGGGCCTTTTTGACAAATCCTTGTGCGTGCTCAGGAGGAGGAGAAACTGTGTGAGCCTGTGTTAGCCTGTGGGGCTCAGAGGAGAGACTGCCTGAAGAGAAGGCGTGCCCTGACTTCTTCACAGCCTCACAGCCATTAGTGACTAACTGCAGCTGAGGGAGGTGATAAGCGCTCCCAAGGCAAGGCCCTGTAACCAAGGGGACATTGAGGGCCCAAGGGAGGGCTCTGAGAGCAGATGTCAGGAAACAAGAAAATCCACAGCCCATCCCCCAGGAAAGGGAGAATCTCAAGAAATAGCCCTAACGCTCCAGTGAAGGGTTAAGAAAAAGAAAAGAAAAAATTATGGGGAGTAATGAGGTATGTCTGAGTTATTGAAATGAAGCTAAATTTAGCTGATTCTGAAGTACAGATGGGGAAACCAGAATTCCAGGGAGTGGAGCCATTAAAAAATCATCCTGGAGAAACAAGGCCATTCAATCACACGTCCGTGCGAACATCAGCTATAGCCCTGAGTCAACTCGAATGCCTGTGGTTTTAAGAGGCGGTGGAGGAACACTGAAGAGAAAGCAGCCAGAAAGGTTTTTACAACTGAGATACCGGGAGCCCAGAGCAGAGGCTTCCAGAAGAGAGATGCCACAGGAGACCTGTGGGAAAGCCTGCTTGCATTTTCAGAAACTTTCTCTCGGTTGAGGATGAGGGACATCACACCCAGAGCACATCCTCCCGGAGGCCAGAGGGGAAGGGATCAGAGCCCTGCAGGGGACAGCACATCGTGGGAACCTCCCAGCGTGGAGGCGGTGCCGGGACCTTGGACCCGGAGCAGATGTGCCTAACTGCTCTTCTAAAGTAAGACATCCTTTTGCTCAGGGAAACGTCTGAAGTGACTGAGAAGGACCACTACCATAAATAAGTCTTCAAAGCAGGCTCCTTCTAGCACATTCCATGTAGAATCTCTAAAGAACACAAACTAGGAAAAGGCGCTCTTGTCACCAGGCAGAATCTGTGCTCCAGATCTCTTCAGAGGCCCTCCCTGGCAACCACCACGAGGTATTACTATGACTCAGAGCATCTCCACCGACGAAGTAGACCCTCGGTCACTCAGGCCCAGGGCCTGGTGCGCAGAAGTAGCTCAGATTAGCTTCAGGAAAGCCTCTGGGAGACTTGTGAAGTCGGCCGCAGCATGGTGTATCTTTCTCGCATCCAGTATGTGCGAGGCCCTGGGTTTAAACACAGCTTTACACTTGGTTTTATTGTTAGCCAACTTGGGATTTTTTTTTTCTTTCTGTTATTTTTGAATTCAAAAATCTTAGCCTTCCTTCCCTACTACTGACTGTTTTGAAGTCAGGAAATTGAGCCAATTTAAATAATAGCCCAATCAGAACTCTTCAGAGACAGGTGCTTCCAACAGAAAACATAAATTCAAATTAAAAGAGCCAAACAAAGGGGAATGGAAGGCTGGCTCGCTCGGCAGTGAAGAGCATTGACCGCTTTCCTCCTGCTCTTCCAGAGGTCCTGAGCTCAGTTCGCAGCCACCATGGTGGCTCACAACCATCTATAATGGGATCAGATGCCCTCTGCTGGCATGCAGCTGTACATGCAGATAGAGCACCCATGTAAATGGAAGGAAGGAAACCAACAACCGGAGCCACTAACTACAAACTCCTGCCTAGTTTCTTCCAGACTAAAGCTTCCACAAGACTGTATCACATGCATCCCCCAAGGGTCGGAAAGTCATGACTTAATTAAGCAAAAGCTTTTCCCTGAGTCATTTAGGAATACATTTTTTTAAGATTACAGATGGCTAAAAGAGGTGTCCAACACTCACCTCCAAATCCACAAGGAAGAACCAAACCCCCAATGTATATGGCTGCATTTTGGGGTGAACACAAACCAGCAAGAGAAACCAGAGCCTGATTAGAGCCAGAGATCTGGGTGACATCGTAGAAAGACAGACCAAACAGCGCCACATCCACCACCGGCTCCCCAGGGAGGGACAGGCGAGGGGAGAGTCCCAGCAAACTCAGTACAGCCACCAGCAACTTTAGTTTCTGGAAGCTACCCAGTCCTCCCGAGCTTGCAGTCGGTGCTCCTGGGTCAGGTACTTCTTACCTCACCTCTGCACACCAGCCGAGCCTCAGAAAAGGTCTCCCATCATCTCCCACTGAAGCCCACCTCCCCAGCAGGGCCCTGCAGCTGAAACCATATTGAGAATTGAGCTATGAACTAAGCTTGAGCAGCCCTCCTGGCCCAAAACTCCTGCTATTCCAACCTCTGGGATCTCAGTGCCGCTTCCACTGCACTGGTTTGAGGGACAGCTGCCTTATGAACCGTTAGGCTCAGGAGAAAGACTGAGACCTAAGCCCACTATGTGCACTACCTTGCAGGGGACAAGAGCATTGTGACATGGAAATGGAGGACACCCTCCTTGAGAACCAAGAGATCTGGGTACATGCCCTCTTTAGAATAGGGGTGTGGTCAACTGCTTGTGTCACTAGAGCAGGCATCCTTGTGGTCCACATGCATTCCCCCACCCCAAAGTTTAAGCCGTGTTTTTCTGATAGGAAGCAGAGGGAACACTACTATCCCCGCTGACGACCTTCTCACAGGGCATACTTGGAGTCCTGGAGCAAATCTGTGGCTATCCTTGGACATGCGCAGCAAGAGGGCCCAGAAAGCAGCGTTGCCCGGCCTGGACTTAGCTCCCACTTGCTCCTAGGAAGGCGCCATAGCTGAAGGGTGTGGGGTCGCCAAGCCAGAACCCAGCCCCTGCCAGATGAGCTCCAGAAAGGAGCCTTACTAGGCTTTAGTTGTGGACCTGCTCCCGGGCAGCGTGAGGACACGAGTTCCTGTTGCCAGCCTGTGTTCGTGGCTCCCACTTCTCCATCCGGGTACCTGGTCTAACTAAACACGGCTGTCGGGAGTGCATGAGTGCCAAAGGGAAGCCACTCCAGCTCCCCCACCTCCACCCCCACCCTGGCAGCATTTGGGCCTGCACTACCAACCCATCAGAGATCAGGGGCTGCTGGCTCCCCCTTAGTGCCCGGGCTGCACTCCCAAGGGCCCTTATTAATACCAGAGCAGCGTCAGTCCTTCCTGAGGACATCCTCATCACCTCATAGGGGCCACCATTTCCATTGCAAGAGCATCCTGCCTGTGACGACCCAACACCCACTGCTGTCTATACCACAGCCGCCTGAGCTGCTAAGGAAGTGCCACTGGGACAGCCCACAGAGACAACAGGTCTTCCCAAGAACGCATCCCATCTGCGCTGTATCCAAAATCACTAACAACAGCCCCCAAAGCTGTAAGAGACTACACTAACAAAGCCCAGGTAGGATCAAAGCCAACACTGCCTAATGAACTGATACCCAAGACACATCTTCCTATGAAAACTACTTACTAAGATGACTTCCCCATAAAAGCTGGAGAGAGCTCTTACCTGCTGTATGCATGAACATCAATTATGACAGAGGAGCCGGACAATTTACAAAAGAACACAGGCAAGCAGTTCAGTGGAAGGATATGACTGAGAGACGCGGCAAAGAGATAATAGTTGTTTTGAAAAGGAACCAAACAATCAGAAATTATGGAAACAAACTAAAAACACACAGTTGAAAGTCTCCACAGATCAAGATCAGATGCAGCGTTAGACTGAGCTGGGAGACAGCGCCTTAATAAATACCCTCATCAGAAGGAAGGGGAAACGTGGATGTTTTGTTTTCCAGCAACACGGTTTTGGAAGAGGCTGTCCTGCCTCAGGGGTGTGTGTTGGACACCTCGTGGCTGTACACGTGTAGGCTCACATCTGGGTTTTCCATTTTGCCCATTGGTCTATGTGTTTGATTCCATGCTGTTTTGTTATGGTTCTGTAACCTATCTTGAAATCAATAATTTTGACGTCTCCAGTTTTGCTCTTTTCCTTAGACATTGATTTGGCTATCTGGGGTCTTTTATGTTTCCAAATGAATTCTGCATTTTTTTCTATGTTATTCGTTTCTTCACATTCGCTGCCCGTTTGTATTTCATCTTTGAGAAAGATCTATTTAGGTCATGTGCTCGTTTTTACTTTAAAGTATTTCTCTCATCCCAAAAAGTGCCCTGAGTTCCTTCCTAGTCATTTTTCCTCATGCCAAGGGCAGCCACCGCGAGGTCATCTCCCCTTCTTCTGCACGAGCTCCTTCCTGTCTCTGGCGTCTTTCATCGGGAGGCCCCGCCTCCATTTCTTTGTTCTTTTTTCCGCGGGGGTTTTAGATTTACCCATTAGTGTTGGATTCGAAGTCATTTGTGCACTGTCCTGCTGACTCCCACCGAGGATGCTTCCAACCTGGGCGTCTGAATAAAACTATCTACCCAAGCCTGTTTCCACTCTCTCGCTTTCTCTCCTCTCTCCCTCTCTTTCCTCCCACTCCCCTCTCCCCTTATATGTATGTCTCCATGCGTTTCCATTCTCCCCAGGAGTGGAAATTGCAAGTTGGAAGAAAGATATATGTCTGACTTTAAGTAAATATCCTAAACATTTCTCTGAAGTGCACATGCTACCAGTGTTCTGCCTAGGTGAGCTGGCTGGATTTCTACCTTGCCCTAATTTTGCATATCACTGAAGCCAAGTTGTCCGCAGGGCAGACGTTCCTCTTCAGGTAGCCTAGCCAAAACCAACTGGATGTAAGATGAGGCCAAAGTGACTGCCAAGTAACTTCCAACCTCATTATAATCTAATTTCCATATTCAGTGACTGTACCTACCGGCTGCCAGGACAAGAAGCACCAGACCATTAAAGGAGTTCCAGGTGTCCCCAGCAGCTAAGGAAAGACAGACCCATCCTCCCTCCTCATCTCTGCTCCTTTGTATGCATAAGGTCCTTTCCTCAAGGAGAAAACTGGGGAAGGTGTCTGTGGGCCTCCCCTGCTGTTTCCCAACCCTTGGCCACTTGAACTTGCGATGTTGCTCAACTTCATTTTATCTTCCTGGCTTTGTGTCATCACCTCTCGCCTCTACTGGGAGTTCCTACAGTCTGGGGAGTAACAGAAACACAGGCAGTATTGAGTCACTGACTTAACAGTGAGATTGTCAGCCTTTCATTTTACCACCCTAATGGGCGTGAGGGAGGTGGCTGGGATTGGCATCTCCCTGATGAGAGGACTCTGGGCATCTTCTCAGGAGCCTGCTGGCAGTGCGTGTACCTTTCCTTGTGAAGCATCCCACATTTTTGCCCATTCCTGAAACAGTGGTTGTTTCTATTATTGAATTCGTTCTCAAGAAGAACAGAGCTCTTTATCCATTCAGGAAATGAACCCTTTACTGGATATGTGACAATATCTTTGATTGCTTGTTTTTCTTAAATGTATTTCTGATAACTAGGCATTTAATTTTGAAGCAGCCTAACTTATAATCTTTTGTGGTCATTATTCCCTAACCCTACCTAAAAATAGCTGTTTCTTCTCAGTTCATGAGAAAGATCTCTAATGTTCTTTCCAGAGCTCCACAGTACGACGCCCAGTCCTAGTGGTGTTACCCCTGCCCTGGAGGCTGAAGCAGGAGGACTGTGAGTCTGAAACCAGTCTGGGTTACACAGCAAGACCCTGTCTTAAAAGCAAAACAAAAAACAAAAAAAGCCCCACAGTTTTATTTTTCCCATTTGAGTCTAAAACCTATTTTAAGTCAGGACTTAAGCTAAGGATGCGATATAAGGACTTGATCAAATGCGTTGTTCTGCTTTGTTGATGATAGTATTTTCACAGAGGAGCCCCTCAAACCCAGGCTGCCTTTACTCTCAGCGTAGTCAAGGAAGAACTTTAACTTCTGATCCTCCTGCCTCTACCTCCCAAGTTCAGAGATTACAGGCTCGTACCACCCACCATGCCTGGTGTGTTTGAACCCAGGACTGCGTGCTTGCTAGGCAAGCACTGTACCAGCTGAGCTATTATAACTGACTCTGGTAGTTTTTGTTTTAATTTGTGGGCGTATGGATATTTGTGATCTATTTGTTGAAAATACTGTTGTTTTCCTATTGACTTGCGTTTCTCCTTGGACAAAATTCTGTTGTCTCTATTAAAAGAAAAGTCTGCTTTGGAGGATAATAGAATTTGCTTTGTTCTAGTACTAGGTATTGAGAACAGAGCCTACTTGTGGTGCTGTTGTGGAATTGTCACACAGCTGAGCGGGTCTGAGGATGTGTATGGCCCCAGGCTCTCATCTGAGGAGCTAGCCAGAATCTGGACCCTCTCTGCTGTAGTCGCTTACAGACCACAAACCACAACAAAACACCGCCTCTCTCCAAGGCTGCGATCTGACAACTGAACCCTTCCATATAAGGTCTATCCCCCTGGTCCCAGGGGAATACCTAAAGCACCCCAATATACAAATGGGGCTACTCCAGTATCCCTGTCTTAACCAATGGCCCACGTCCCTGAGGCCCAAGACCCTTCCCTGCCTTTATCCTAAAAATGCAATGACCCTTGCTTCAATACACTGAGATGTTCCACTGACAGCACTCTCCTGAGAATCTGTCCATCCTCCTACTTTAAAATTTTTTTAAACTCTTATTTATTTCTTTACTTATTTATTTGAGCCCTGGGTATCCTGGAAATCACTGTGTAGACCAAGATGGTCTCAGACTCACAGAGATCCGCCTGCCTCTGCTCCCAAGTTCTGGGATTAAAGGTGTGTACCACCACGCCTCATATCTACCTCACTTTTTGTGATGGGGTCTCACATATCTGAATCATAAGTACACACCTCCACATTTCCATGGCATGGCTTACATGGCAGATCCTGAGTCATAAACAAAAACCCCCCACCATCGTCCACTTTGCTTGTTGTGTGTCTATGCAGGTGTGTGTATGAGGCCTGTGACTTCCAGTACACACGAGTACTTGTGTGTGAAGGCCAATGGTGTGCTTTGGGTGTGCTGGAGCTGTCCATCAACCTTGGTTTTTGAGATCTCTCTATGTGTGGCCTGGAGCTCGCTGGCTAGGCAAGGCTGACTGGCCAGAGAGCTCCAGGAACACATCTGCTTCTGCCTGCCCAGCATGGGGATTATAAGTGTGCACTGCAGCTTTTACATGGGTTCTGACAGGGACTCCAGTGTGTGCGAGTGTTTATGCACTTACGGAGGCTCCAGGCTGATGTCAGGAATCCCCCTCAATTACTCTTCTGCCATACTCAGTGAGTCAGGGTTTGCCCATCACACCCGAAGATCACCAGTGTGGCTGGCCTTGCCAGCCAGCTTGCTCCAGGGGTTGCACCTCCACTTTCCATGGCTGGGGGTGCATGCGGGCCTCCACACTCACCCAACACTCAGGTTCCAGTCCTCACACTTACAAGGCAAGTGCTTTTCACCACTGAGCTATCTCCCCAGACCAGTACATTTTCAAAGCCGTCTTGTCAAGAGGAGGGCCACCCAGCCTGCAGGGGAGGACCAGCTCACAAGATTTGAGTTCATGAAGCATTGGACAAAATAAAAAGAGCACATGCTGAATGAGAGATAATAGAAAAGGAAACCCCCAGCTTCCTAATGATAAAGGGAGAGAGGCCTCTTTTGGCTTCTGAAGCAGTCATCTGATTTGGTAGAGAACCAGTGCTAGCTAGCGCAGTTTCCGGCACTTTGTACTCATGTCTCAAGTCAAACTTTGTAACAGCATAGAGACCAGCAACTAGCTGTGCAATACAGAGGGATGCAGAGGGAGCGTAGCAGAGGGCCTTTTTGGCCTCGGTGGTATGAGACTGACATGGAATAATCACTGAGCCCAAATGAATGAAGAATGAGATATTAATGACATACGAATTTTGAACGTAACCCAAGTAAAAGGAGCTTCAGGGAGAAACAAAGCTCGTTGTTTTTTTTGTTTGTTTGTCTGTTTGTTGTTGCTTTAGGAAATTTCACATAGCCAAGGCTGGCCTGGAATTCACTGTACTTCGAAGGATGCCCTTGAACTCTGATCCATCTGTGTCTACTTTTCAAGGGCTGGGCCTCCTGGTGTGAACCACCACAATGGGCTCCAAAGCAGAGTTTAGAACTACCTATTTCTTCTATGTATCAGAGATGCTTCCAAAACAAGATGCCAGCCTCTGGCACTCTAAGGACATCCCGTTGTCGAAAGCTGTGCACTGAATATTGAAGTATTAATCCCAGCGCCAGTAACTCATCTCCATTTTAAATATCTGCTGTTCAGCTGGGCCTGGCAGCACATGACTGTAATCCCAACACTTAGGAGGCAGAGGCAGGTGGATCTCTGTGGGTTCTAGGCCAGCCTGGTCTACATAGTGTGTCTTAGGATAGCCAGGGTTATGTAGAAAGACCCTGTCGAAAACAAATAAACAAACAGACAGACATCTGTTATTTACCAGACACCTGTAGTCACAGAACTTGGGAAACATACATGGGAAGATCTGTGAATTGCATGCCAGCCTGGACTGCAAAGTGAGTTCCAAGGCAGAAGCCACATAGCAAAGGCCTGTATCAACAACCCCTCACCTTTTTTTTTTTTTTTCTAAGTGCAATTAATTAATTTAATTACATATAAAATCATGACAACTCACCCTTCCGGAAAACAAAATTGTGCGTGCATGTGCTAGAAATAGAGGTAAGGGGTCACAGGAAAAAGATTATTAGTTGAGGTTTTCAGCACTCTGCTCTTTTCATGTGTCCCTTAAGAGTCAGACTGGTCAGATGATACCTGACAGCCGTGATGTCTGGCCTGGAAAAGCAAGTACAGATGCCTGAGCAGCTTCAAAATAGACACAAAAGGGCGGGTCCCAAGCACAACTCGGGATGATTACACCCAGTGCCTCTCCCTGGGACAGCTGTGTGCAGTCTATCTTTAGCCTCCCTTACTTCCCCTTCTGGGGCTGGGTCCTCTCTCCTGGGCCTGCCAGAGGTACTTGCTGCCTCAGGGTGACAGCACACCCTGGCCCGACCCCAAGGAATATGGACTTGTCCCTAAAGCAGAATTTCTTCCCATCTGTCCACTTCTCCCCAGTACTCCATAAAGGTGAAGATGAGAGGAGGCAGAGAGATCAGTCAGCCTGGCAGCATAGTGAGAGCCTTTCCAAGCAGTAGAGAGAAGGAGGGTGTGGAGAGGTTGGGAGCACGCTCGGGGTCCTGAGTTTAAATCTCAGCATGGCCTAACATCAGTCTGATGGCTTACATTTATAATCCTAGTCCTTGGGAGGTGGAGACAGGAGGATTGAGATTTCAAGGCCATTGTTGTCTACAAGACAAGTCTGAAGCCAGCTAGAGATACATAAGACCCTGTCTCAAAAGAAAAAAGAAGACGAGAAAGTGGGAGAAAGTTAAAGGTGAAATTCCCCTTTTAGCTGATTCACTGGGAGAGCAGGGTAGTAAATGAGCTCACGCAAGTCTGTAGTAGCTAATGCTTTTATTCCTCCTTTTTACACTGGCATCCCAGAAGACTGTGTTGCTCAAGAGAGAAACTCCAACTGTAGAATACTAAACTAAGGGAAAAAATGGGTTAACTTTCTACTATTAACACTCAATAGCAGAGTCAGGGTAGCTTTATTTAGAAAGAGATTTACTGAACTCACACTCTTGGAGGTTGAGTTCAACTATGGAGGCATCACAATGGTGGGAGTCAGGTGAGAGAGGAAATCTTGAGGTGCAGGAGGTGCCGTGGAGGCTGCGGCGGAGCCAGGCTAATTCTCTGAAAACAACCCTACATCCTTCTCGGGCAGGCTGTAAAGACTCAGTAGCCTCCAACCAGACCCTACCTGAAAAATGTCCCCCCACTGTGACACAACACGCAGGGCACGCTTCCAGCACAGGCACACGTGGGAGGCACGCTAGACCCCTTCGCAGGACTAGCGCTGGTAAACTTTTTGACAGGTAAATCTACTATTCTCATTGTCGGGGGTGGGGGGGGCACTGTGATGGACGAATAGATTTTAAAAATCTACCAAAACGCGAATGGCGATCTAGAAGATAGATGTAACCCTAACTCTTAGAGTTGCCTTTTCTCAAGGTAAAATAAAACAGTGATCAATCAAGGTGCCGAGGCCATTCAACAGCAAGAGAGACAATCTTTCCCACAAGCGGTGCTGGAAAACTGGATGTCCGATGCTGTAGAGTGAAACCGGACTCTTACACCGTATAGGAAATGACAGCTCAAAGCAGACTGAAGAATTCCGTGTGAGAGCTAACTCTAAAACTCTTCGGGAAAACACATCGGTCCAAAACTAACTCACATGCTTGCTTACCACATCTCACAGTCCTGCTACTCTTGTGAAATAGGAAACATATCAGACATAATTACCCCCACTCCCTCCCACTCTGCAGGGCAGTGCCTCGGATTTGGGGGGGTCATAGCACCGGGCGTAGTCTAGACCAGCTCTGAGAAACTGGAGGAGGCTGCTGATGTTGTAGATGACACAGATGCTGGTGCTGTGCAACCCTTCTGTGCTCAGCAGAGAACACACCCAGGCAGCTGGAGCACGCGTCTGCGTGACTCACGCACAGGCTGCCTCCTCGGAAGGAAGTGAAGAAGAGTCTCTCGGAACTCCAGGTAGATTAAGGAGTAGAAAACCACTTGCGGAAATAGGAAAAAGCCAGGACCTCTCCCTGGCCACACAACTGCTTCCTACTGCCTCACTTAAAAGGAAACAGTTTATTCTCTCCAGGCTGTGAGAGAGACGGCTTTCCTAGGAAGTGTGAGCGGCTCTCACTGATGGCAGTGAGCGGCCTGCTGCGGTCATGGCCCCTGACCTCCAGTGTGACAGCAAGTGCCTGGGGACCTTAGGTTCTTTGGGGGGACCTTAGGTACTTCGGGAGATACCTTGCACTTAGGCAGCCGACTGCCCTCTGGCTCAGGCCATCTGGGTTTCCAGAACAAGGAGATGTTGACTTGGGGGGAGAGGCGTGACTCTGCTATTTGTCCTCATAAACTTTATTAGTAACTTCCTGGCTTTGATTAGACCTCGTAACTAGTTTGCTTCTAAACTAAGAATGGTCTTCAGTTTTTTAAGTGGCCTTTTCCTCATTTCGTTTTGTTTGCTGAGACAGGATCTTAGGCAGTTGAGGCTGTCCTCGAACTCCTCTTCCTCTTGCCTCCATCTTTCCTAAGCGCTGAATTAGACATGCGCCACCACATCCAGCTTCTAAGAGGCAATTATTTTATTGATCAAGTTTTCTAAGTAACTCCCCCAATCCAATATACCAGCCTGTTTTCCACAAAGGGAGTATTGGCTTCTGGAGATTTCTGACAACCAATCACTAAATATGTATGCCCTTCTCTCTTTCTTTCTCTCTTTCTTCCACTCACAATTCACCCTCTCACACTCAAACACACACATACACTCTCACACACGCACGTATACACACCACTACTCACAGTCACACATATGCCCTCACACTCAAACATGCACATACTCATACATATGCCGAACACACACTCTTTCATACTCACACTCAAACACATATGTTCACAGACATATCCCCCACCCACACACACACACACTCACATATACTTAAGACACACACACATTCATACACACTCACACACGCAAAGCTTGTGTGAAATCTCCATAATTGTGCTCTTTCTGCTATTATCTGGGACTTTTTTCTCAGTGTGGTGAACTTTCTCCAATCTCATCGGCAGGAACCCCATGCCGTGTGAGTCAGCCAAATGGCCACGTTACACGCCCACTCGCTCCATGGCTTCCATTTTTGAACCAAAAAAATAAAAATAAAAACCACTCCCCTGACAAGTCATTTTAACCAGACAGTCTGACAAGGCATAACAGTGCGTTTCAGAATGAAGACATCTTCCCCTCGGTTATATCTGGGACACCATGTGAGTCTTTGGTTCCAGTTAACTACTCCGTGTTCTCCATCTTTGTACACCTAATGGGTCTTCCCCATCCAGTGTTTTTATAGACGAAAACTAATTTAATCAAATGTTCCCCTTTCAAAAAGAAAATCCAGAGTTTGATATGGGCTAAATCTACCCTAATTGCATTTTTTTTTTTTTTTTTTACAAAACATATTAAATAGAGCTTAAGGGAACATACGTTGAGAAAGCCTGTGCTCGATGATTTCAGTGTTTTCCCATTATTTTTTAAACTCATGTTCTTAGGTTTTATGTTATGAATTCATTAGCAGAAAAACAAATCTGGTTCTAATTTCCAAGATTCTAATTCTAATTCAGAATAAGCTCTTGCTCACAGAATTTCAGACAAGAAGGTTGTGGCGCCTCCTGACTGCACCCGGGACGAAGAGGACTGCTTAGATCAGGGGCACGTGAGAGCAAGACAGGCCTGACAGCTGGCTTAGCAAAGCATCCCCAGGGCATGCTTCATGCCCAGGGCTGTGGATCACCCTTGAGGGGGCCTAGCAGGAAACCATACCTTAGACTGGTTTATCCACAAATCTAAGTTTTGTGATCGTAACTCACAGCACATATCATAAATAACAAAGAAAGGCTAAGAGAGATTTCCAGACTAGGAGGGCAGAACAACTTAATCCTTTTTTAAAAAACTAAAATGCTTTAAAAGAATATATCACACTGACTGATTCCATTGGAACATGGGTTCTGGAATAGGTATGTTTGGTCAATGTTAAATTCTGTCTATGAACTACTAGATTACCTTCATCCTTGAGAAATATAGACTGCAGCATCTGAAGAGAGATGGTTCTAATGTATGCTGTTGACTCTCAAATGGTTCAGAAAAGATGTGTGTGTGTGTGTGCACAAGCTTGAAATTACAACCAATTACAAAGCTAAAATCGGTGTCACCGAAGTTTAGGTGTTTGGAGAAAGCGGCAGTAGCTGGCTAAGTTCTTAGTTTCTGGAGGAGGCAGAGGACCTGCTTGTTTCTGGGGGGAGAGGTTGATTTTTTGGGATGGGAGATGACAGCGGAGCCCAGGCTGGCATGCGTGATAATGCAGAGTTGGCTAGTCTGAACTCTGAACGCCTAGCCAGCAAGTTGAAGCCTCAAGGAAGAGCTGGTGCTACTGTGTGTCAGAGTTGCACACGGCGGGGTGTCTGGACCGCGGTGTGAAGTAGGCTCCCTCCTTCTTTGGAGACCCCAGCTCTCTAGTTCTGGCCCTCACTGGGTGAGGCCCACCTGTTGTAAAAGCGTTACTCAGTTTCTACTGAATTAAATGTTAAAATCTTAAAAATGCCTTCGAAGCCACACCATGACCAATGACTAGTGTTTAGCTAAACGGTTGAGCACCTTAGCCCAGACAAACGGACAGGGAAAATTAACCCTGGGGTCCTGGAGACAGGGCGTTAGAGAAGGCATGGTGGGAAATGGAGCTAATCTTCCAGTCTACTGTAAGGAAAAATGAACTCCAGAGACAGAGCCTGTGCGAGCCACCCAGGAAATAACCACAGAACCACATAAAATGCCAGAATGAGAACTTCCTGGCCAAGGGGCAGAGTAAGGTTTCCTTAGGCAGGCGGGGAGCAGAGTTCTTCCAGATGACATCGATTAATTCTTTTCTTAATTAAAAAAAAAAAAAAGCCTCTCTGAGAGTATTAAAACAAGGACATAAAAGAAGCCCTCCACAGGTGACATTGTCTGGGGCGTTAAGCCCTTCGAAAATGAGCGCCATTGGCCAGTAAATCCAGTTTACAGCAAACCTTCCTACTATAAAGGACCACAGAATTGAAAGTCTGGTTTACAGTTGTCTAATTGTCCTGATTATTTAAATATGTGGGAAACTTTTTGCCTTGAAGATGATTGCCATATTAATTCAATTTTGTTAAGGTTTTTTTTTTGTTGTTGTTTTTTCTTCACTGAGTAAAAAGTTTTCAGACCTTTGAAACTCTCCTGCTGACCTATCATTTTATGGCTTTGCCACAGCTTTCTTCCTGACAACTGGAGCGTAACTCAAGAGGAGATGCTAATCACTACATCTAATTAGCAAGGAAGGTAAGTGCTGACGTTACTCCACTTTGCTTAAACACACGCTCTGTAGGTAATGACTCCCAGATGGACAGGAAGTTGGCCCCTAGAACAGCTGGAGGAAGTGTCTGCAGCCCAGAAGAGCTCCGTGCACCTCAAGCCGCCTTTTTAAACTCAATCTTAGAATAATAGGAAAGCTCTTCATAGGAAAGGCAAAAATCCGTAGCGCCGTTGGAGACAGCAGATTCCCTTTAAAATCCGAGGCACTGTAATGGAGTCAAGGGCACTCACGTGAGCAGACGCGTGGCTTGTGTATGCGACCCATAAATAAAGCACGGCCTGCGCTACCCTGTGACTTATTTGAAAGTGTTCGCTCATTCAGCAATCATTGTTTATGTGGCTCGTCACTGCTGAACCTCACATCGATTGTGTACGTGTATGTAGTGTGTGTGCACTGTGCACAGGTCAGAAGACAACTTTCAAGACTTGATTCTCGCCAGGTGGTGGTGGCACAAGCCTTTAATGCCAGTATTCAGGAGGCAGAGGCAGAAGAATCTCTGAGTTCAAGGCCAGCCTAGTCTAGAGTTTCAGGACAACGAGGGCTACACAGAGCAACCCTGTCTCAAAAAAACCACGTGGGCTCCAGGGATTGAACTCAGGTCCTCAGAGTTGGTGGCAAGCGCCTTTACCTGCTGAGCCTCTTGCCAGCCAGTTGCCAAATGTTACGTGTGTGTTGGATTTAAACAAATAGGTCTGTTGCGATTGGACTTTGGTGCTAGCTACCTCAGTGGGCAGTAGGAAAGGGTGACAGGTATGGAGTCACAACAGGCAGATTTCGGGGTGTTCAGTTGCCAAGACCATTTCTGACTCTTCAGTAAAATACTCCCTCGAGATTCTCTTTCCCCTCAGCTCTTCTGATGCCATTTTACCTGGCCTTCCTCTCCCTGGCTTCTCTCTACCCACTATACCACCAGGTAGGATTTCCAGGGCCTCTTTCGAGAGACATCTCCATCTCTCCTGGCACATGTCTCTCTTGGAGGAGAGTCCATGTCATGGCATCCACAGCCACGAGAGACTGACAGCTGTCTCAGCTCACCTCTGCTGGGTTCATGTCTCACGGTCGTCTCAGCTGAGCCACCTCAAGCCAGAACCGCTGTGACGCTCCCTCTCTCCCCACGGCCGCCACCCACACCACCATGAAAGTTCTGGAAAGCCCTGACAATGACTTCGTAGCCTTCGCTGTCATAGCCAACACCACAAATACTTAAGTGGCCACAAAAATCCTTTAATCTTCCTTGTAAACACTTCTCAAGCTTTCATTATATCATGGACACCGCGATAACCCTTTCTATCCTATGCCATCTGGATTGTTCCTATCATCGGACGCCCTTCACTGTAGCCTCTTTTAAATGGGCCTTTTCTGAAGTGTGATTCCTGAAGTGAAATTGCTTTCACAGGTTCCCAGTCACTGTCAGGTTTTAATTCTAACACGTGCATAAAAGATGCTACCCTTGGATGTGGGTGAGCGCAAATATACGCATAATAGAGTCACGATTTCCACAGAGGGAGCAGGGCGTCTTTCTAGGTAAGATTACATAAAGTTCAGATGTGCAAACCTGGGAATTTGAAGGTCTGGTCTGGATTCACATTTCAAGTTTGTAACTCGCTAGACTGCTTCAACTGAGGGACAGGTTCCTGAGATCACAGTCAGGCCAGAAAGGGTAGTCTGTCTCACCTTGGGCAAACAATTTCAGGAAGGAGGGACTGCAGGAGAGACACATAACCCCCTACAGCTGCAATGACCTCTTCACTCCTAAGCCCCTTACCTGCCTCTCTAAAGAGACCCAGCCAGTTTTTCCCCTGGCAGACCCCTCAATTTTCTGTGGGAGAGAGGCTGCCACTCACTGTGCACTAATAAATATAGTTCCACCCGTTGAGGGCAGACTCTGGTCTCTCTCTGCCTTCTGTATCTATACTGCCTCAGAGATCTAACACGACTTCATATGAGTCACATGATTTGGAAACGTAACTTAATGTATTAATGTCACATATCGATTATCTAGCACTGCCTACTAAGTTATCTCAAAACTTAATTTGATAGCTTAACACTTACTGTCTTTGAGGTTAATTTGAGTCAGGAACCTGGGAGAAGCTTAGCCAGATAGTTGCTCAGCGTCTCTCCTAAGGTAAGTCAAGGCTGGAGCTGCTGCCATTTTTACAGCAACACTGAGGTTAGAGGACCTTTCCACGGTGACTGCTCCCCTGGTGGAGCATGGGAGGCTGCAGTTCCAAAATGGCTCTTAGAAGGAAGGCTTCATTTCCTACGGTAGGAATCACTCCGCCAGGCCCCTAGCTTCCACCAGGGTGGAACATACATTAGAAGAGGCTGCAAGAAAGCCCGGATCCCTTTTACAACCTAGCCTCAGGAGTCATGGCTTGTCAATTCTGTGCAGAGGGCACAAGGTCCTTGTGTTCACAGATGAGCACTAGGGGAAATAGAAATGTTAAACACGCAGGGTTGCTTCTTCAAAGAAAGAGATGTATAAGGTTTTTCCTGCCCAGAAGGATGAGATTGGATGTAGCCAATAGCTCAGTGCCTCTGTGCTATCTGTTGGGCCTGGCCACACCTGGATCCCCCAGACTCTTACATTTATTCCAGACTCTTCCTCCCTAGACCAGTGGTTCTCAACCTGTGGGTTGTGACCCCTTTGTGGGGTCGAAGGACCCTTTCACAGGTGCCACCTAAGACCATCTGTATATCAGATATTTACATTACGATTCCTAACAGTAGCAAAATTATAGTTATAAAGTAGCAACAAAAATAATTTTATGGTTAGGGGTCACCACAACATGAGGAATTATATTAAAGGGTCGAAGCATTAGGAAGTTTGAGTATTACTGCCCTAGACCCTTATCTTGAGCATTATTTCTGTCATTAGAACCCATCCTTATGGGAGATGTCATATGTATTTTACAACTTAGGTTGGACTAAGTGCCCTGCGGAGAGTACCAGGGCTCCTTCAAGGCAAGCACCACCACACATACCTGTCTTTCTCCTCTAGCTCATGGTAACTGGGATAGCCTCAGGTATTCCTATGCAGAATCAGTTCTTTTCAGTGTGATCTTTGGGAACCTCAAGCACATTTGTGTTTATGATGTTATGACTGTCTCCGTGTCTCTCTGAGACTTTGTCTTATTCAACTGCCTGGCTCAAGTTCAAGTACAATCTCTAGAGCAAAGTGGTAGCCATCAGATATCTAACAAAAGAATGCATGTGCGGGTCTTCAGAGAACATTTTTAAAGAACAATGGGAAGAGCTAGGTGTGGTGGTGTTTGCCTGCAATCTCAGCATTTGAGCAGTGGAAACAGGAGAATCAGGAGTTCAAGACCAGCCTGAAAACATATAGAGTTAAAGATGCTAGCCTCGGCTATATAGGACCCTGTCTCAAAAAAAGACAAAACAGGGCTGGAGAGGTAGCTCAGTGGTTGGGAGCACTGACTGCTCTTCCAGAGGGCTGGGGTTCAACTCCTTGCACCCACATGGCAGCTCACAACTGTCCATAACTCTAGTTGCAGGGA
Source organism: Cricetomys ansorgei (assembly GCA_026225945.1). Classification (NCBI taxonomy): domain Eukaryota; kingdom Metazoa; phylum Chordata; class Mammalia; order Rodentia; family Nesomyidae; genus Cricetomys; species Cricetomys ansorgei. The sequence continues at coordinate 467,186 of JAMJFZ010002690.1, read as the reverse complement.
ATCTGATATCCTCACACCAATGCACATAAAATAAAATTAAATAAATTATTAAAAAAAAAAAGCAACAAAGCCCTGCCACGTCGGTGGCATATACCCGTAATCCCAGCACTCCGGAAGTAGAGGCAGGTGGATCTCTGTGAGTTCTAGGCCAGCCTGGTCCACAGAGTGAGTTCCAGGACAGCCAGAGTTACAGCAGAGAAAACCTGTCTCAAAAAACCAAAACAAAAAAGCAAAGTAGAGGAAGAATCAGAAAAATCAATGAAACAAATCAAATAAATCAGAGCAATGTGCTTGGGCAGACCTCAGTCTTAATCAATAATGAGTAAGCTGTGAATATCCCTAAACAAGCCCCAGCTTAATAATGTCACATTATCTACAGTAAACAATGTCTACGTAGGATGCCCTTGCTCTGTTTCCACGTCTCCTCTGCCTCCTCGCTAATTGAAATAAGCTCAGCTTAGAGATAAACAGAACATCAGTGTGTTTATAAACACGAGTGACTCTAAGAACTTAGAAAAACTGGTTTGTGGTTTACAGTTTACAAGGCCAAAGCAAAGAAAGTCCTCCGCATATTAAAAATATTGCCTGAAAAGTTAAGCTCTCTCGCTGTTAACGTCTGTGATGCAGTTGATAAAATTAAGGCCCTAGGCAAAGATTTTTCTGATGGCCATCAAAATGGAAGGAAATGATTTTCAAAACAAACACAAAGTAAATCTTGACCTGCTTGTGTCTGAGTCTCGATGGATGGGCCATTCCATCATGGCGCCGCGGAAACGGAGCATGCAGAGAAGTTAAATGTGAGCGTTTTAGTAGGTTGTTTGTTTTCTCAATGTTTGGCCTTTGTGTTGTTAACATTGTTTTTTGAGACAGGCTTCTATTATACAGTCTACCCTGGCCTTGAATTTACAATCTTCTTCCCTCTGTCTCCAAGAGAATACAAGTCAACACCGGTCTCTGAACTACTGTTCTGGGAGAAAAGTGAGTGACAGGCCCGGGAAGATCCTCCTACAGCCTCTGTTCTGAAGAGACACTGGGCACTGCAGCCTTGAAGAGTCCCTCAGCCAGATGCTTGCATGCCAGTCTCATTTCAACACCGCTGTCCCGGATCATGAGTCACGGGCCATCCGGGCTACCAGTTTAACTTTATAGGCAGAAAGAAACAGGATAAATAATTTACCAAACACCACACAAGATTCGCTGCCAGATGGAATGCCACCCTGTTAATTCCTCACTGTCCTTCTGACTGGTCTCCTGCAGCCTGATTCCAGACTTCTTCATCCAGACACTGACGGTGTTGGTGAGTCTCCTCACCAAACAGACAAGGGATGAGCTAACCGCTTGTGCTTGCAATGTTGGAAGCGACTTCAATTAAACCGAGGACATTTTCAGCAACTGACTTTATTATGAAATGTGGGGCAACTGAGTTCATGGAGTTGTAGTAATTAGAAAACTTGGCGTGAATTACAGTGCTGAAATTTGAAAACCGAAGCCCCATGTGGCACATGTCAGTAACCTCAGCCCTAAGGACGAGGAAGGAGGATCACAAATTTGAGAGTTCCCTGGGTTATTCACTCTGCTGCAAGATGCAAAACAAAGCAAAAATGTGGAAAAAAAATTTTTTAATTGAGCAACAAAAGCCATCAAATGCAATAAGGAGAAATTTGGAAGAAGACAAATGGATGACACAGACTCAGAAGCATCTGTTTAAATGTGGTTATTCGCAGTTCCCTACTGTTTAAAATGAACTTTGGCCGTGTGGTGTGGCTCCTACCTTTAGTTCTAGCACTTGGGAGGCAGAAGCAAGCAGATCTCTGTGAGTTCAGAGCCAGCCTCAACTACATAACAAGCTCCAGACCTGCCAGAGCTGAATAACGAGACCCTATCTAAAGAATAAAATAAGAAATTAAACTTTGAACTTCAGGTTTTAAAACATTTCTCCGTGTAGAGCTGCGAGTGAGGATGGTTTCGGTCAGGAGAATACTCAGCCTTCAAGCTGAGTTTGACCCCAGACCCCATACAAAACTGCTGGGGTGCTGGCATGCCCTGTGTGGTACATCGGAATCCTTGTGCTGAGGAGACAGAGGGGGAAGGACCCCGGGGCCTGCTGGCCAGCTGGGGTGGCCTGCTCAGCGCACTCCGGAACAGGGAGAGACAGAATTCTGAAGATGACAGCTGAGGTTGTCCAACATGCATGTGCACACGTGTACACACAGTTTCTCAGTTTGAGTGCACAGGTTTTTGTATGACTTCCTAAAGTTCTCATTTCCAGTTTTTTATTTCAGTTTTTTTAAAAAAAGATGTATTTATTCATGTATTTTATGTATATGAGTGCTCTGTCTTCATGCACACCAGCAGAGGGCATCAGATCCCATTACAGATGGCTGTGAGTCACCGTGTGGTTGCTGGGAATTGAACTCAGGACCTCTGGAAGAATAGTCAAGTACTCTTCACTGCTGAGCCATCTCTCCAGTGCACGTTTGGGTTTTTTTTGTTTTGTTTTGTTTTTTAAAGTGATTCCATTTGTTTGTTAAATTCTGCTTTTACGTCTTGAATTGCTTTTACTGTTTTATTCCACTGTGCTTTCACAGACTCCATTAAGGCATTTATTCCTCTCCTCTCTCAGGCCCCTGAACACACTCATAGTTGCTGTTTTCAAGGTTCTTATCTTGTGCCCCAGCTGTGTTACATTTCTCTGGACCTGCCACAGTAGGATCGCTGGGTTCTGGTGAGTTCATTTTGTCTTGGCTGTTGTCGGTTGTGTTTTTACCCTGGTGTGGAAGCATCTGGGTTGGGGTGACTGTGAGTCTAAGCTGTTGGTATCTGGTCTTGTCTTTATTAGGTGTGTCTTCCATTCCTTTGCTCTCTGGATCTTAGGGGAGTGTGGTAGCCTGCCAGGGAGTGCTTCTCCAGGTCAGTGGGTGGCAGAGAGGAATAGAGGTGGGCTAGGAGAAAAGGCTGAGGGAGGGTAAGGGGAATAGAGGTGGGGCCCACAGGGATTTGAAGGTGTGGTGGGAAGAGGGTATCTCGCAAATACATTGCAGTAAGGCAAAGAATTATCTGGAGAGATGGGGGAAGAAAGGACTAGGGGGGCCCTGATCTGAACCAAGACTTGGAGTCTCCAGTAAATAAAACTGAGGTGGGAGGAGGGGCAGCTGTTAGCACATTGTGGGGGAGGGTGGGAATGGAAGAGTAGTAATGGGGGACAGGAAGGAGAGAGGGTGGCTTACCTCATTCCCAGCCAGGTGTGACCACTGTGTTCCCAGGTAGAGTGCTTCTCTGCTATTTTATTTTCTTCCATCATTTAAAATTAGTTTCAAGTTAGCAAATGGCTGTCCATACATATAACCATACACTAGTTTGTGCAATAATTATATATAGTATCATAATGTGTTTCTTTATATGTAAGTATGTCCATACTTCTGATTATTTCCTTCAGAGAGGATACTAGAAGTTGAAGTGCTAGGTAAAGTTTGGACGTTTTAAGATCCCCCTTTCTTTCTTCCTTTCTTTCTTTCTTTCTGTCTTGACACAAGGTCTTGCTATGTAGTCCTAGTTCTGGAATTACAAGCGTGCACAAGCGCCTCCCAGTGCTTTAGCCCCCTTGAGGGAGACTGCTTCACAAAACCTGTTCCTTGTCGTAGTTTTGATTTGAACGTGAGTGAGTTTGCATATATTTTTATATAATTGCATGCATTTGTATTTATCCTTTAGTAAATCATCTTTGTGTTCCTCATTCATTAGAAGTTTCTAGTAATTTACGTGTGCAGGAAATGATGACCCACCTTTCATTATAATCTTCTATTAGGTCAAAAGAAACACTTTCTTTTAGACCTAAGGAAAAATGTACGAATTAATAAAATAAATTCCTAAACCCGTCAGAATAGAGCAATGCTGTTCGGGGCTGAGGGATGGCTCAGTGGTCAGTGCATGCACTGCTCTTGACGGAAACTGGGGTCATTTTCCAGCACACCCACATAAGACAGCACACACCACCTCCAGCTCCGGGGGAGGGAGGGTGTCAATCCTATGAGGGCGCCTGCACTCACAAAACACACACGCACACACATACACATAATCAAAAATAGTGAAAAAATGCTGTTTCAAATAATTATAGAATGCCAACTTTCGTCAGTAAACAATATATTAATAATTAATACTTTATCTCCAATCCACAATTTTTCCTCTGCTGGCTTTTTAGACAGGGACTAAATATGTAGCCCGGGCTGTCCTCAAACTCTCTACCCTACTGCCTTTTCCTCCTGAGCAGTGGCCTAACAGGCATGCACCATCATGCTTTCCTTCAAATTCTTAAGTTTTTACTTTACAAATTGTCAATAGCTTGTTCTTCAGTTGCTGGTTTGTGTTTATTAAAAAATAAAGCAGCACACAGCGCCACCTAGAGATAACAAGAAACACCTCTCTATTCTTTTTTTTTTTTTTTTTTTTTTCTTTTTTTTTTAAGAACTCGGGACATAGCTCAGTTGGTAGAGTGCTTGCTGGTATGCACGAAAGCCTGGGTTCAATGCCCAGCACCACATGAACCAAGCATCCTGGCACACCCCTGCAATCCCAGCACCTGAGAGGTAGAGGCGGGAGGATCACAAGTTTAAAGTATCCTCAGCCACATACAAGTGGGAGGACTGCCTGGGATACATGAAACTCTGTCAGGAATTAACAACAACTACAATTTCTAGGGCCTTGAGAGACGGTGTGGGGGTGAAGGACATGCACTGCTCTTCCAGAGGACCCAAGTTTAGTTCTCAGTTCCCACATCAGGTGGCTCACAACCACTTATATGTGTGCTACACACACACACACATACACACACTAAATATTAAAAATAATGTTTTTAGTTTTAAAACCAAGTCGTCAATATGTTTCATATTCACAAAAACTGCCTGAGTCAAAATGTCAGAGTTTTAATAGCTCTGTCATGTCAGATAAAATGTGTGTGTGTGTGTGTGTGTGTGTGTGTGGTACTGGGGATTGGTTTCAGGGCTCTCCGCATGCTGTGGAAGCGCTCTACCACTGGGCTGTAACCCGGCTCATATAGGCTGCATCTTTTCTTTTGTTTTTTGATATAAGGTCTCACTAAACTAGGCTGGAATTTGTGGGGTCTCTTTCTGATACTACACACACACACACACACACACACACACACACACACACGCGCGCGCGCGCACGCGTGCACAGCTAAGGAGAAAGCTTTTAAAATGAATCCAAAAACTCTTGATTCCCATGTGACCCAGGAGTCTTTTTTTTTTTTTTTTTCATACTTGATTCTGGGAGAAAAGCCATTTTCTTCAACTTCCTTTAAGAGCACCAGGAGCTGCTGGATGATGGTGGTGCATGCTTTTAATCCCAGCACTTGAGAGGCAGAGGCGGGTGCATCTCTGTGAGTTCGAGGCCAGCCTGGTCTACAGAGTGAGTTCCAGGACAGCCAGAGTTACAACAGAGGAACCCTGTCTCAAAAAACAAACAAAATAAATAAATAGAAAGAAAGAAAGAGAAGAAAAGAAAGAGCACCAGGAACATCCGTAGGCACTAAGTACCACAGGTTTACCCAGTCCTGGGACACACACTTTCTCCAGAGGTTTGTGAACAGGCATGATGAAACTACAGGCTCTTTGCGTGTGTGCGTGCTCTCATGCTCACAACACGCGTGCACACTTACCCATGGAGGACAGAAGAGGCATCAGATCCCCTGATATTGGTTGGAGTTCCAGGTCAACAAGTTTGGTCTGGGATGCAAACTTAAGTCCTCTGTAAGAGCAACAAGCACGTTTAATCTCAGAACATCTCTCCAGCCCCTTCAGCCACTGAATTTTGTCCCTTGCTAAGATAGTCAACGTTGTTCCAAGCTTAGCTTCAGAGAAAGATACCTGAGTGAGGAATGTAGAGACTAGCCACAGAAATTGCAACTGCGATGCCCTGAATCTACTTAGACTTGAGGGGGAAGAGTGTAATCTATACAGACATGCTGGATCTGTGGACGTCTAGCTGTTGCGGACACGGCTTATAGAACAGCTCTGTCTCATGCGTACCGGTGATAGTCTTCTCTCAGTGATCCCCACTGGAACTGCATGTTTTAGTTTAAGCTTCTAAGTTTTTCTGTGTTTCTTAGTTTCATCGTGGTTTGCTTTCCAACTGAACTGGGAACTCTTCGAGGGAGACTGCACGTTGGATCTGTTCTCACAGCCTCCAAGAGTGTCGTATAGGAGCATGTGTGCGGATCACATGACGGAAGCTGGAAGCTTGCTGGTGATTAGGAAGACCCAGTGTCTCTGGCAAACTTGAATGTACAAGGTCCCGTGGAATCTGGGTAAAGAAGCATTCGTAATGGTTGTGACAGGGGTCATGAAAGCGTTGCCTCGGATCTGTATTTACCCTTGAGCAAGGATTTGAAAGGAAAGCGTACACAGACACAGACAATCCGTTTGAAGCTTTCACAAATTTGTATGGTCAATTGCTAGTTCATAGTTTGGGAAGGGATTCCCTTTGGGGGAATTACATAATCATAACTTGTTTCTAACAGGGAAGAAAAAAACTAATGGAAGTCTTTCCCAGAGGCTTTAGAAGTTTAAAGCTTTTAAAGGCTTTAAAGAGAACTTTAAACATCCAGAAAAGTTAAAAGAAGGAAGACAAGCTAGGAGAGGGGAATGTAGGTCTAGGAGAGAGCTTGCTGGGCATGGCAGAGGTTCTGGACTCAGTCCCAAGGACCGTAAACCAATATATTAACTACTACTAACCATTATAACTATTATTATCCATTACTAACATACCACATTGGCTAGAACCCACAAGCTGCCTACGTTTAATTATTATTATTATAATTCCTGTTAGCTATTAGTAACATTCTTCTTTATCTAACCATGCTTCTTGTTTGTTTGTTTGAGACAGGGTCTCTCTACATAGCCCTGGGTGTCCTGGAACTCGCTATGTAGATCATGCTGGCTTCAAACTCGGAGATCAGCCTGCCTCTGTCTCCTGAGTGTTGGGATTAAAGGTGTGCCATCACACCTGACTTCTAACCATATTTCTAAACCACTGAAAATAAATTGTAGATTATTGTGACATCTTGCCTCTAAACGCTGTAAATCCCAAATCCGGTCGAGAATACTGACCAGCTCCATTCTGAGGTACCCATGGAGTGAACTTGTCACCTACAGCTCTCCCGCAGAATCACGTGGCACAGGTATTTAAAAAGGCAGAACCCGTAAGGCTTCGTACTTCCTACCAGGCCCAATCAGCGGCAAGCATCTATCCTGATGTACTTCCTGTCCGGGTTATCTCCCACCCACAAGCAACCAGGCGTATCCGATGCATTTGGAGCACATCCGGTGCTGTAAGGTCAACTTGGGATCTAGACGCTCTGTACCCAACAATCCAAGAGGTTAAGTCTTGGGCAAAGGAGGTCAAGACTGTCTCGCCTGAAGAGCCCCACCTAGCGCTCCAGGAGGTTATCATCTGCCGTTTTCCTTTAGAGATGTCTTAGGCACAGTAGCTAAAATTTTAAAGCATAACTTTTGCTCTTACGATACTTCCTCAAGCTTCATTTAAGAACAGGTATAGTCTCCTTCCAAGCCCCATTGTTACATCTAAGAAAACAATGTCCTAACTCCCAGCTCAAACCCAAATGTCTAAAGGGTGTCCATTACAGACGTTTTAAACATCACCATCTGCTCAGTGTTTATATTTACACACCGTAGGTGACTGTGCTTCATTGGAGCGCTCATGTATCGGACACTTTCAGTGTTCCAAATTACACTGGTGTCCTGCTTGTCACAAGGAGATTAAAGCTGAGTTAGTTGTAACGTAAAGTGCTGGTAAAGAGGCGTGTTTCCCGCTAAGTACTTTGAGGTATTTTAATGATCTGCTATTATTGTCACAAAACCTTGACTAGTTCCAGGGACTGATAACAACTGTGGGAGCAATGAAACAGTATGTTTCTTCCAATCTGGGGGAGAAACTATATGAAAGCATGATGGGAATTTTCCTGAGTCCTTGAAATAATATGCCAAGACAGCCCTGCTGACTTCTCCAGACACTTGAACACTTAGTGAGAAGTCTAGCTCAGCTTCCTAAAGCCACATGGTGCCGCTTAACAGTTATGCGTTCGCCATATTGTGTTCACTGTGCATATGTGGATGTGAGTGTGTGTGTGTGTGTTCAGTGAGCGTGCTCTGACTGCAAGGATGCGGACCATGGGTTGAGGTTGGGTCAGATATCTTCTTCTCACTCCCCTACATTATTATTATTATTAAAGATTTATTTTATTTATGTGAGTGCTCTATCTGCATGTACACCTGCATGCCAGAAGAGGGCATCAGATCCCATTATAGATGGCTGTGAGCCACCATGTGGTTGCTGGGAACTGAACTCAGGACATCTGGAAGAGTAGTCAGTACTCCTAACCACTGAACCATCTCTCCAGCCCCACCTTTTTATTTATTCATGTATGTATGTATGTATGTATGCATGTATGTATGTATGCATGTATGTATGCATGTATGCATGCATGCATGCATGTGTATGTATTGAGAGAAAATGTCTCTCCTTGGTCAGACAGACTGGTTAGCTCACGAGCCCTGGGACCTCCTCTCTGCGCCTCCCAGTACTGGGATTTCAGGCTCAGCCCCCTTCACCGCTCCACTCTTATGTGGATGTTACAGATCTGAACTCAGGTCCCCACTTCTGCACAGCAAGCCCTCTACCGGCCCACTCATCTTTCCAGTCCCAAATTTTGTCTCAATGTATCCCATGGCTCTTAACATCAAGGAGTAAAGTGTTTCCTTCCTATCTGTCCTGTTTGGCTATAGGGTATATTAAATTTGGACACCAAAATAGCTGGGGCCGGTACCAAACACTGGGTTTAGTATCCAGATAATTTCTCTTGGGGTCACAGAATTTTAAGAACCCGGAATCACATAAAAATATGGACCATGAGCAGCAAGCACAGTTTAACCTTGCCATCTCTGACAGGACGTGGATATTGCGATGGGAGTGACACAGAGACATGGTTTTACCAAATTTTGATATACAGGTTAACAGTCTCTGGTGGAAATACAGGTAATCTTTCATGTTATTTACTGACATGATTTCTGATTCTTTCTTAGTTTTGTTTGTTTGTTTGTTTTGTTGTGTTTTTGCTTTTCAAGGCAAGGTCTCTCTCATGCTGTCCTGGAACTCACCCTGTAGATCAGGCCTCAAACTCACAGAGATCCACCTGCCTCTGCCTCCCAAGCACTGGGTTTAAAATCGTGCACCACCACCGCCAGGCTCTTTGTCAGTTTTCTGTGGATCATAAGAAACACGTTTGTATTTTAGAAGACACAGGCAATTGAGGAAAGTGATTTTTAAAACACAAATATGATTTCCATTACACATAAGAGGAGAATCTCAACTCAGAGTTTCCATGCTAAACACTGATTGCAGCAGGCTTGCACAGAAGTTCATAGGGCTGCCTTCGAAGTATTAGCTGAACTGCTTAAATATTCACCCAACTTTGTGGTCATCCACCAGTGTCTCAGTTACCTTTCTATTGCCATGACAAAATGCCATGACCAAAGCAATGTATAAAAGAAACCATTTAATTTAGGGGCTCACGGTTCCAGAGAGTGAGTCCATGACAACCATGGTGGAAATCTTGGCAACAGGCAGGCGGGCAGGCAGGCATGGTACTGGATCGGTAGCTCAGAGCTGTCACGTTGAGACCACGACCCAGAGGCACAGAGATAGCTGGGAATGGCATAGGCTTTTGAAACCTCAAAGCCACCGAAGTGACACATCTCTCCTAATCCTTCCAAACAGTTCACCAACCAAGTATTCAAACGTAGGAGCCTCTGGGGGCCATTGTCATGCAAACAACACAGCCAGTATTTAAGGTGAATGATGAAGGCATTCGCCATATTCTGGCTTTTTATGATGCACTGTGGTACCTTTTAGTTCTCTTTGGAGCTAAACCCGAATTCAAAGAAATTCCTTGCAGCACGTTCCCACGTTCCCACAAGCTAGGACACATCTACCCCAAAGAGCAAGCATCTGTCCTTTCTTTGTGTTGCTGATTGTACAAAATGCCGACACTTTTTAAAACGATAACAGATAGCTGGGCTTGGTGGCACCTGCCTGTAACAAACAAGCAATCAAACCCAACTTGATAGCACTAAATGTTTCTCCTTTTCTTAATTTAACCACACACTCAGGAGGTAAAAAGGCCAGCTAGCTGGGCATGGTGGCCCTTGCTTTTAATCCCAGCCCTGGGGAGGCAGAGACACTGGCAAATCTCTGAGTTTGAGACCAGCCTGGTGTTGGAGAAGTTTGTTTTTAGTTATGTTTGAAATTGTTTTGTGCACTGCTGGGTGAGGGGCTGCCCTAGGTCCAGGGTGTTTTGCACTGTCTGCAGGTGTTGGATTGTTTAATTGTTAATGATCTGCGTGTGCTATCAGTAGAATACTGGAGGAGTTCTGAATCAATAAAAAACACCTGAGCTGAGAGTGAGGAGGTTCCATTGTCCAGGATGGCACCGGCCATGATGGTGGGTCCCTCCGCTGAGGTCTGTCAGGGGTTACACCTATGAATATGGCTCCTTGTCTTCCTTGGTGAGTCCCACAGCAGCCTAATAACTACAAAGGCGCATCGATGTGGGGCAGATCATCACACCAGCTAATCCAACACGGAGACAGAGGAGAAGAGAAACTGCAGACCTCAGAGTCTGGCAAAGTACACGCAGGGAAGCTACCAGAGGATAGAGATTAAGGGATTAATTGAAGGGTCCTGAAGGAAGAGGAGAGAAAGGAAACAAGCCTCTATGAAGAGAAGAGGCTGTGAAATTAATAAGTGAGGAAGAAAAGCTCTGAGGTGAGAGCCATAGAATGGAGGCCCTAATAGATAAAGAATTCAGCTGAGAGCAGGAAAAAGCAAGGTTCTTACTGCTTTTCCTGATCATGGAGCTGAATTCCTTCCCACCACTGGTGGTAGCATACTGTTTCACAAACTGAGTTTTCTGATAGCTGCGATGTATGTGTGTGAAGCTCAAGATCTTGTGTTTGAGGTTTACGAAGAAGGGTGCATGTTTACCTGTAGCAGTGGTGAGAAACGCCAGACTGCCAGACTGTTTCAGACAGAGATTCTTCCAACTGGCCCAGATGAAAGAAAGAAGAGAAAGAAGGAAGGAAGGAAGGAAGAAAGGAAGGAAGGAAGGAAGGAAGGAAGGAAGGGGGGAAGATAGTGGGAAGGATGAGAAAAGCAGGTATTCACATTCTTGCACTGCATACTCTCTCTCTCTCTCTTCTCTCTCTCTCTCTCTCACACACACACACACACACACACACACACACACACACACACACGAGGATCTCTGAGTTTGAGGCCAGCCTGGTCTACAGAGAAACTTTCAGGACAGCCAAAGATATATAGGAAAACCTGTCACTAAAACCCTGTCTCAGAAAGAAAGGAAGAAAGAAAGGAAGAAAGAAAGAAAGAAAGAAAGAAAGAGAGAGAGAGAAGAGAGAGAGAGAAAGAAAGAAAGAAAGAAAGAAAGAAAGAAAGAAAGAAAGAAAGAAAGAAAGAAAGAAAGAAAGAAAGAAAGAAGAAAGAGGTGGCTGGAGATATAGTTCAGTCTGGCAGCAGAGCGCTTGCCTAGCATGGACAAGGCCCCTGGATTCAAACCTCAGCATCACATAAACCAGGCCTGCTGACACAAGCCTGTGACCCCAGCACTTTGGAGGTGGAGTAAGAGGATCAGAAGTTCAAGGTCATTCTTGGCTAGAAAATGAATTTGAGGCCAGCCTGGAATACATGAGACCCTGTCTCAAAAAACAAAAGCAAAACAAAATAAGGAATAACTTCAGCCAAATAAAACATTTGGGACAGGCAAAAGCAGATTGTGCCTCTTAGCTGCTCATGTCCATGTCTCCTCTCCCTGTTAGACTTTGCCCTTGAAGCCAAGCTGCTGGAACAGGCCTGTGATCCCAGCCACTCAGGAAGCTGAAGTAAGAGGTGCAGGAGTTCACAGCCTTCCTGGTCTACAGAGTGATGCCCTGTCTCAAACTAAAAGGTATAAAGAGGTTTTGGGTCTGGAGAAAAGACTCAGAGGTCAGGAGGACTTACTGCTCTTGGATAGGATCAAGGTTGTGTCCCCACACTCCCACAGCAGCTCAGGGAAGCCTGTCACTGCAGTCTCAGGGGGTATGACACGTCTCCTGGCCTCTGTGGACTACAGACACATCCAGTCTATGTAAATCTCCCTCTCCCTCCTCTCCCTCTCCCTCTCTCTCTCTCTCTCTCTCTCTCTCTCTCTCTCTCTCTCTCACACACACACATCTTTAAAAGGAAAGGGAAGGGGAGTGAGGAGGTAGCTCAGTGGTCAGTGCTTGCATAGCACTTAGGGGGCACTAGGTTCAGTCCCCAGTGCCTGGGTGGCAGGAGGGGTTTCCCTTTCTTTCTGTTACTATCACAGCAAGAAAGAGAAAAAGGAAACAGAAAAGACAATGGGAGAGTTGTCTTCTTTTTTATTTTACTTATTTATTTATTTGTTTGTTTGTTTGTTTATTTATTGACTTTTTAAGGAAGGTCCTCTTTATGTAGCCTTGGCTGACCTGGGGCTTGTTATGTAGGCCAGGATGGTCTTGAATTCATAGAGACCTGCCTGCCTCTCCCTCCTGAGTACTGGGCTTAAAGGCTGGGGCCACCATGCCCAGTCTTTCCTTTAAAAGAAAAAAGTGTTTAATAATTTGCTTCTGGAACAAGTGCGGTGGCTCGGCAGGTAAAGATGTCTCTTGCCAGCATGAAAATATGAGCTCAAATCTGAGGACCTACACAGTAGGTGGAGAGATCCAGTTCCCAGGACTGTCCTCTGATCTCCACATGTGTGTCATGGCATATGCTTATACAAGTTCACACTATGCACACAAAATAAACCCACAAACATTGGTAAAATAAAAATAATAATTTGCACTTCTAATGAATATTTGTTATCTGCACTTCTTGCGGTCTTTCGGCTTCTTCCTTCTCCTGGCTATAATTTTGAATCAGGAGAATGAGGATAGAAGAATAAGAGGGCTCCGCAGGATGGGTGCTGTTACAGAAGTTTAGTTTTAGTAATGTATAAAATAATTGTTTTGTGCACTGTTGGGTGAGGGGCTGCCTAGGTCTTGGCATTTTGTATTGTCTGCTGCTGTTGGATTTATGTGGTGGATGTTGATTGCTAATGAGCTGCATGTGCTCTCAGTAGAACACCTGCAGTATTCTAAGCTCAGATGCTCAGGGTTCCACTGTCAAGTACGGCACTTGCCTGTGGGGCTATCCTAGAGCTAAGTGGGGAGTTGAAGCGTGCTTTGAACCTCGAAATTCTCACCCTGAGAGTGGAAGGCATTCAGTTGCTCCCCTACAAATGTGACTGGCAGGTCCAGACCCTGTGTTCCAAACCTCACGGCTCTAAGGTCTCTGTCTCATCACACGGCATTTGACTGCATTCTCTCTAATGGTTTTCACTAAGTGCTACTTTTAAGCAGTCAGTTACAGTATAGCAATCCCGAGAGCAGGGCTGGAGAGATGGCTCAGCAGTTAAAAGCACTGGCTGTTCTTGCAGAGGACCTGGGTTTAATTCCCAGCACCCACATGGTGGCTCAAACTATCCATAACTCTAAGTTTCAGAGGATATTTCACCCTCATCTGACCTCTACAGGCACCAAAACACACATGGTGCACAGACATACAGGTAGGCAAAACACCCACACACATAAAATATAAATAAATGTTTCTTAAAAAACAATCTTGAGGACAGAGACCTCATTAACCCTCACAGTGCTGAAGCAGGTAGGTACATGTCAGTAAGTGCCAAAGGGTTGGAACATCCAACATACTTCTGATTTGGCATCTCAGTTAAAGGAATTGAGAGATACCCTGTAGTAGTTAGTCACGATGTGGGCTCAGCAAGGAAGAGATGGAGGCATTTTTATAGGTGCAAGCCCTGCCAGACCTCAGCAGAGGGAACCACTGTCCTGGCCAGCACTATACTAGACAGTGGAACCCTGAGCATCTGTGCTCAGGTGTTTAACTGATTCAGAACTCCTCAGGTGTTCTACTGATAACACATTCAGATTGTTAGCAATCAAACATCCCCCACATAAATTCAACAGCTGCGCACAATACAAAACACCAAGACCTAGACAGCCCCTCACCCAACAGTGCACAAAACAATTATTTTATACATAACTAAAAATAATCTTCTATAACAATTTCCCCTCTCTCTATAAGACCAAAAAAATGCTTCATCTCTATAACACAATTTAACATCACACCAAAACTATTTACAAGAGGAACAATCACAAGGGTTTCTAATGCACAGGATCAAATGAAATCAAACAACTATCAAGCTTTTACTGTCTTTTGACAGTAGAAAACATCATCAATGTCTTAAAATCTGGAATTCACTCAGGATCTTCTGGGCTCCTCCAAAGGACTTGGATCACTTCTCTGTTTCTGCCCTCTGCAGCACACACAGTTTGTCCTCCAGCTCTGGCTGGCTCTACTCCACTGCTGCTGCTGTTCTTGGTGGTCATCCCATGGTGCTGGCATCTCAAAAACTGCTGGGGTCCTTTGCTGCAGCTGGGCTGCACTTTCATCAATAGCCTTTCCTGGACTCTCTTCATGGTGCCAAGTGTTGGGGAAGTTTATTTTATTGATGTTTGAAATTGTTTTATTCACTGTTGGGTGAGGGGCTGTCTAGGGCATTTTGTATTATTTGTAGGTATTGGATTCCTGTGGGAGTTGTTTAATTGCTAATGATCTGCATGTGCTATCAGTAGAACATCTGAGGAGTTCTGAAAGAATAAAAACACCTGAGTGGATATGTTCAGGGCTCCACTGTCCAGGTTGGCATTTGCCATGGTGGTGGTTCCCTCTGGTGAGGTCTGGCAGAGTTTGCACCTACAAAAACACCTCCTTGTCTTCCTGTGCTGAAACACCCCATAGGTGTATGACCCTTTAACTGCATGACCCCTTCAATTTGGGCCTTCAACAGGTACCGAGGCTGCACCCTCACCAATGGCTTCTCCTGACCTTTCACAGTGCCAAGCATCAATTGCTCTCCAAAGACCCCTTCATGCCTTCAAAACCTGCACCACTTGGGTGACTCTTACAGTACCAAGTTCAGCTACCAGAGGAGATACAGACTTAGTCAGTTATAGAAAACTGCTTCTGTGTGCTGACCTGAGGAAATACTTTCCAGATTTTAAGTTAGAGTCTGGTTTGCAGGAAAAATAACTGGTGACCTTGTCTGCAGAAAGGGTTCATTTGTAGGTGGAGTTCTCATCACCATATGCCATGATTTTTATTTCTCCTTTATAACCTTTGTCAATAGTTCCAGAGTGTACGTAAAACCCCTTTAATGTCAAACTGCCCCTACCCAGTATCATTCCTATTGTTCTTGGGGGCAGTGGACCATAAACTCCAGTTGAAATCTTGTAACATTCAATGTTTGGGGAGAGGATAAGTTGTCTTTCTATGGCCAGATCTAATGCAGCACTGCCCTCAGTAGCATTCGTCAGATCTCCAATACTGAGTTTGGGTTTCTCGGTCTGCATGCTACTTTATTTCTGGCTTGAATTGGCTTTCTTGCTTTTTGTCCCAGGGCCTGAGCTAGGCCCATTGTGGTATTTCCTGACAGCAAGGGCAAGGGATTCCCGTTTATATCTCTCTGGGATCCACACTCATTTGTCTAGTGTGGACCCTTTCCACACCATCTGCAAACCTCAGGCAATCTGCTCCTTTTCTATGACTGATATTTAAAGAAACCATGGTCTTTGGAAGCAGCTCGGCTACAATCCCTTTGCCAGTGGCTGTATCTCCCACAGTTAAAACAGCAGGTATTGTGATATTTCAGCCCCTTAACTATTGCTTCTCCTATCACAGTGGCCACATAGTATTTGAACCCATATCAGCAGTAGCTCGAATCCATTGTTCCATGGGTGCAGAGTTTGCCTTTAGAGGCCTTAAAATCTTTTGCACACTTGGCGTTTGAATTTTCAAATGCCATGGCCCCCATCCTGCACCTGGAGCAAAAGCTTTGCTAAATCCCCCCGTATTTCCTCTAATAACACCGCCCTTCTCTCTTTCCTAATTCCCCACGTATTCCTTCTAATAGTGCTGCCAATTGCTTAACCTTTTCCAATGAGGAGGAAAAATTTGGGTTTTTTCATTCTCCCTTTGGCTCTGTTTTCCCTCTCTCAGCACCCCCCATTTTCTCCTGCAACTCTCGTAGTCACCTAGCCATTTCCTTAATCTTTTTTGAGAAGAAATACAGACAAAAGAGAAAATAAAAAAGAATACCGCCGGGAACAAATTAGGATTTGTCCCAGTGGTCACAGCCGCCATAAACAGCTTTCTAGCTTCTCGAACCAAAGTATCCGCACCTTCATCTTCTGCCTTTCCCTCCGTGATACTTGAATTCAAAATTCCCATTTTTCTTTTCTATCCCTTCTCCCGAGCCCCACATTGGTACAACACTTACAGCAGAACGCTACAATCTTTTGCCCTCAATTTAGGGAAGGAGAAAGGAGAGATAGAAATTTTCACCACTTTTACAAGCGGCTTTAATACAGAAAGAGAGAAAGGTAGAAATCTTCACAGCCTCTTTTTAGGCTGTCCTAAGCTCGAATCTCTCCAACCTTTGTTCTCACGTTAACTAACAACAGCGGCCCAACCAACAAACCACCAACCAATGCCCACCTACACCAACTCTCAGGGCTTCAGAGCTTTCATGCCCTAAGCCAAAAGTTCCCATAAACCCATGCAGCACATAAAGACAAGCTACAGATGCCAGAAGGGCTGTACCTATCCAAATCATAGCCCCCTGCATCAAGCATTCCAAAGCCAACTCATAAACAACTACACCACAGCTGGGCTGGGAACATGAACCTCTAGTGATTGGTCAGTTAAACCAAAAAAGCTTTTCTTAACATACAAATTCCAAGTGTTCCTCTACAACAAGAGTCTCAAATACTGGCCTGTGGGACTGTCATAGAGCTAAGAGTGGGTTGAAACTGGCTTGGAACCCCGAGTCATCCCAGGAGATGAGAACGGCAAGTGTTCGGCTGTTCCTCACTTCAGCCCTGGCCAGAACCCAGCTAAATATTAAATATTGCCTGCTTCCCAGAAGCAAAGGAATGAAGCTTGATTGGTGCTTATCTGTGCTGTAGCTGGAAGCACAGGGATGAGTCTATTCACTGATAAGGTGCCTTCCTCTTTTTCCCTGTGAGACCACACCTTATGCAGAAGGTGTCCTTGCAAGACCTTGATGCTTAGACTTGAGCTCCACATGCAAGAAAGGCTACTCCAGTATCCTTGTCTTAACCAATGGATCCCAACCCTGGGGACCAAAGACCCTCCCCTGCTTGGGGCCCTATATATGTAACCTATGCACTGCATTAAAGTGGAGACGCCCACCGAACCATGTCCGGAGTGTGTCTATCTGCTCGCCAACTCACTAGAGGTCCGCCAAGGACAAGGCAGGGTGCTTTAAACCCATGGCTCCCCTGCTGACTCCAGGTAGGGGACCTGCAGCTGGGACACACGTGGCAGGAAGATTCCAACCCCCAGGGACTACACTGGCTAACCTTGTAAACAAGGTGTAGCTGTGAATTCCAAAATATGTTAAGAGGAGGGAACAAAACCAGGGAGGAATTTCTGTTACGAAGAAAACAATATTTATATCAAACAAATATTTTTAGAGAGATGCAGAAGTGTACTATTAGTATACCCCGAAAAGGGGAGTCGGGGTGGGCATGTTTTAAGGGTCCTAGGAAATGTAACTGGGTGGCAGAGCATTCATCTAGCATGCACCAGGATCTGGGTTTAAATTTCTAGCATCAGAGAGAAAGGAGAGGTAAAGCAAGTAGGGAGAGGATGAGAGGAGGAAGGGCAGGGTGCGGAGGGCAGGAGGGAGAGGAAAAACAGTTTCTAGTGAAAACTCACTTATGTTGGGGTTCTGTGGGAGGGAGTATACATATGTAGTGTTTGTGCCTATTTGAGTTTTTGTTGTTTGCCTCTTGCTCTCTGGCATGTGGTGTCCTGCTCCATCACCCATTTACTGTGCCTCAGGCCAGCAAGCCCCACTGACCCTCCTGTGTCTCCTTACCACCCCCTGACCCCAGTGCTGGGGTTACAGGACCACACCTGGCCTTCTCTGTGAGTCTGGAGATTTGAAAGCAGGTTCTCATGCTTGCAACAAGTGCTCTTACTGGCTGAGCCAGAACCCATCAGCACCTACTTTTTTGTTTTGTTTCATTTGAGACAGGGTGTCACTGTGCAGTCAGGCTGGCCCGGAGCTGGTGGCCACCTTCCTCCTTCAGCCTCCCCAGTGCTGGGATAATAGGTGTGCACCTCCCACACAGCTTCTACCAGTCCGCATTGCTGAATGGTGTACTAAGTGGTTTTATGACCTACTTAAAACTAAGTAGAGACTGGCTAAGGAGAGATTTAAATATCTTAATCCTTTCCTCTAAGAGGCATCGTGATAAAGAGCCTTGGTTTGGGGTTTGGTTTTGTGGGTTTTTGTTTTTTTTTTTAAACCTGATCTGCTATTTACTATTTTTGGTCTTGGCCAGGTTTCTTAAGTTAGTGAGTCTGTTTTGGCGTTAATGCAGTAGCTATAACAAAAGCTTCTTTGTGTGGGCCAGGCCCTCTCTAAAACTGCCTTGTGCTCACTAAATGGCAGCTGTTGTTCTGGACCCCTGGACCCCCTGCTACCTATTACTACCAATTATGAGCTGGACGTTGATGAAAGGGAGCCTGAGTTATGAACCAGATCTAAAAGAATCTCGATTATACAGATCGACTAACTTCAATACCTTCAAGGGGAAACTAACCATCTTTAGACATTTTCTAGTGAAAGGGAGCAGCTAAACTTTAGTCAGGCTTCTAAGAGCACCAAAATTGTGTAGGCCCAAGCCAGGAGCACCGTGACCCAAAACAGTTCCCAGAGTTAAAGAAAAACACTTTCTAAGACAAACAAGACGGCCTTGGGCTAAAAGAGTTCCCCCACGTAGACAGCCCATGGCCTCGGGCTAAGAGTCTTCCCCCAACCCACATTGACTAAGACCCTAAAGTTTACATTTTCTAGGAGCCTGCAACCTTGCTATATGCCAGCACCAATCAGTTTAAAGGTTAATTGGCCCTAACCTATCAAAATGGAAAAACAATTTGGGGACCAATCGACTTGTACCAACTCGGTTTGTGCCTAGCAACCCTTTGAACTGTAAATAAAAAGGCTTGCTTTTTGCTCCTCGGGGCCGCTTCTATCCTGGGTGTTAGAACGGCCCCAGTATACTGGAATAAATCCTCTTGCTGTTTGCATCGATATCCCGTCTGTGAGTCTCTGTGGGGGTGCGGCGTCCCGGTTTGGGCCCTGGGGGTCCCGGTTCGGATCTCTGAGGTCCAACACTAGTAGGTGAGTTTTGGGTGTTCAGGTACAAAAGTTCAAGGTCTTCTATGCTTCTTGAGGACGGTCCTGAGAGACCAGACAGATGCTGACATCAGTTCCATCAAGCCATCTCACGTGGCTCCCCCACCTGAGGTCTGACGCCCCCTCTAACCTCAGATGCTTACCAGAGCTCTCCTGAGTAAAGCGCGTAGCCATTTCCCCCAGGCTCTGCTAGGGAGAACCTAAACTAAAACCGGAGCCTGCCCGATCGCACTGAAAACTGTCTGCCGCTGATGCTGTGAGGTTTGTCGTTCTCGACCATACGTTCTTCTGTTCCGTGTGGCTTGTTGACTTCATTTTCTTTTTTCTTTTCTTAAAATTTACACACATACACACACAGAAGCGCCCCCCACCCCCAACACCACAGAGAATATATTAAGGCGAGGTCCCAGGACTTAGCTCTAGAACTTTCTGTATAGATCAGGCCGGCCTTGTAGTTGCAGCAATCCTGCTTCTGTCTGCTGAGGGCCGGGATTAGAGATGTGTACCTGGCTTCTGTTGTTTGATATAGGGTGTCATTTAGTCGTGGCTGACCTCAGACTCACTGCTGTAGTCGAGGATGACCTTGAACGCTGGTCTTCCTTTTCCACCTCCTAAAACGCTGGGATCACAAGTACGGGCCTCACATTCAGCTTTAATTGTGTTGGCTGGTTTGTTATGTAGTTAGTTAAATATTCGGAGATGGTGTTTTACAAAGTAGCTCAGGCTTGACCCAGATTT
Source organism: Cricetomys ansorgei (assembly GCA_026225945.1). NCBI lineage: Eukaryota > Metazoa > Chordata > Mammalia > Rodentia > Nesomyidae > Cricetomys > Cricetomys ansorgei. Next base: position 446,986 of record JAMJFZ010002690.1, on the reverse strand, counting down.
GCAGCCTCCTGCCTCTGTGCCTGGCATGCTGGGTGGCATGACAAGTGTGTGCCTCGTACCCAGCAGTCCTCTCATTTTCTTGATGGGTGCAGCTGTCTCCCTAAGGTTTCAGTGATTTATGGTTAACCATGGTAAAAAAAAAAAAATATTAAGCATGAAACTCTAAACATAAACAATGCATAAGATTAATCTCACTCTCACTGTGAGTGGCAGGATACTATCTGTAGCCACTGGATTCTGCCCTGGAAGTGAATTAGGAAATCAGCGAGGCCCATCTTCCTTCTGGGCTCCACAGTCCAGGAGACACAGTGGTCATGCTCAAGTAGGTTTTGTCTTGCTTAATAAGGACTCCCTCAGTGGCCGTGCTGGCAATTTGGATATGCCAAAGACAAGCCATAAAGTGCATCCCTGGACCTTGGGATGACTCAGCAAGGGCGCCTACCCGCAAGCCTGACTGCATCCTAGCCGCAGGATGTGTGTCAGCGGCTGCTCACTGAGAGGACCAGAGTCGGCACAGAACACACCCGGAAAACAGACTCTCAGCCCAAAGGAGATTGAATTGCTCCATGAGGGACAGAGGACAGGAGGCCCTTGTGATCCTTCTTCCTCCGCCTCCCTAGTGCAGGGATTACGGTTGTCGCTGCTGTGCTGTGCTACTGTATTTATTACACAGGTTTAAATCGAGAGATATGAATCCTCCAGGTTTGGTCTTCACTTTCGGAATATTCTCTTTTGATTTATACCGATTGTGGTGGTACACACTTGTAACCCAGTCCTGGGAGGCTGAGGCAGTAAGATCTTTAGTAAGAGGTTTTCATGGCTGCACAGTGAATCTGAGACCAACCTCTGTAGTGATACTATTTAAAAAAATCCTGTCTGACTCCAATGCCATACTCTTTTCCCTCTCTCTCTGTGTTATCTCTCTCCTTCTCCTTCTCCCTCTCTCTCTGTGTTTGTGTTGTTAGTTCATTGATTCGCTAATAGTTTTTGGATATTCAAGAACCTCGCATTGGTGTTGGCTCAGCTCACTACTGTTCATGACTGCCCTGCTGAGAGTTCCGAGGTGGTATGTGACATCATATCGCTAAAGAAGGGGAACACGTGTGTCTACGTCTATCTGGCCTGCCCTGCTTTGAAAGTGACCAGGACTCAGCCATAGGGCTGGAGTGGGTTTGGGTGTTACAGGTCAAGGTGGAGGAGATCTGTTTGGAGTTCCTACTTTCTTCTCCTCCTCCTGTTAATCTCACCTGGTGAGAATAAGACCACTACCGCGATTTGAGCCAAATTGGAGCAAGCTTGCCTTTTATTTTTAGGTGCACAGAGAACTGGCAGAGACTGCCTCTTAAATCTAAAGAGAGCAGCTCTGAGTCCATTTCTTGGGCCCCTTTTAAGGAGTAAAATCATGTGCGGGTTTTACACAGTGAGACAATGGGATAATAAGGAAGTACAGAAAAATCCCAAAAAACACAACATGGGGCCCATGTAATTAGGATGGGTGACTAGGGAGGGTCACGGTGATTTCAAAGTCAAGGTCATGGGTCAGGAAACAGCTTATGGAGTCAGGCAGGTTCCCCGCTTCTTCTTTTCCTCTATCCCTGAAGGAGTCGTTGGCTCAGCTTTTTTTTTTTTTTTTTTTCCATATTGGGGATTGAGCCTAGGCCACACGCCGAGCCACAACAACTCCTGCCCTTCATCTTTGCTCTCACACACAGAGTTGCTAAGTTGCCTGGCACAGGAGTACAGTGCTCACAGAAACCAGAAGAGGGCATTGAATCCACGGGAATTGGAGTTATAGGTAGGTGTGAGCCAGCAGATGAGGGCATTAGGTCTTCTGGAGTTGCGGTTAATGTTCTTCACCAGTGAAGCATCTCTCCAGCCCCATGGATGGTGTTTTGCCTGCGCGTGTATATGTACGCCAAGGGCATGACAAGAAGCCAGAAGAAGGAGTTGGACTTCCTGGGACTGGAATAGCAGGCAGTTGTGAGCTGTCAATCGGGTGCTGGGAATTGAACCCGAGGGCAGGGGGAAATGTATAAAATAGTTACATGTGTGGGCTGGAGAATGGCTCAGCAGTTAAGATCGCTGGCTGTTTTTCTAGAGGACCTAGGTTCAATTTCCAGCACCCACAATGGGGATTCACTACTGTCTGTCTATAATTCCAATCTCAGAGGATCCAACACCCTCTTCTAGCCTCGGGCACGAGGCATGCATGTTGTTGAAATACATTTGAACATATCTCAGGCATTGTACTAAAGATCATTTCACTGACTGCCTGAAGCCAACAGGATGGGATATTAATAGCCGAGCCAGCCAGTGTTATCATTAAATAAAGGTACTTCATAGAGTTGCTGATAAAGAGGTCAACTGGATGCTCTACCAGACCAGAGGCCACATTAGGCATGGCCTGGTCTTCAGTTCCCACACTGTAAAAGTGGACACAGCTCAGATGGGTGGTACCCCACTATAAACATGGACACACCTGATGGCCAAAGGTTTCTGAGGAGTAAACCATTGTCTCTTTGATAGTGCAAACAGACTGCCAGGAGAGAGCTAGGAAGCTTTTAAGATGCATGTAGACAAGCACTCTGCCACTGACTTATACGCAGGCTCCAGGTACACTCCATCACTCTGTGTTTGTAAACACCTGCGTGTCTCAAAGCCTGGAATGTCGCCTATCTTATCAATCACAGAATTGTTAGCTTCTAGCATAGTCTTCAGCAGGAGTTAGGGTGAGAGACGGCTGAATGGTGAGCTGAGGTACAGTAGAGGGCTGTAGGGCAGAGCTGTGGTCTCACGTAGACAAGGAAGGACATTCTCCCCATGGGAGAGTTAGGTTCACACTAATAGCTCAGTTAGACACTGAGTGATTTGTATAGCCATACGAAGCAGTTTATTTTCCAAGGATTACAAACTGACATCAGGGCTGTCCAATTAAAAAAACATGGCAGCCTTGAAAGCTGGCTATGAGGTCTATTTCAACCAAACAGGTGGTGCCTAGGGGATCCTTCTGATTGGTCAGGAACTGAATACTGGATTTGTTGTCATATCTTGGAAGGAAGCAAGGGGCTTCTGGGAAAGCCAGTATTTGACAGTAAGCAGAGAGGCAAGTTCAGTGCCTTCCACCACTAGGGGGAGCTGGTCCTCCCAGTAGGAGGATTAGAAATTAGCATAGTAGCTTTCTGCCTGAGAGAACACAGATGTTTTGTTCATTAGTCTGTATTTCTCCTTCTGCTCAGGTTTCTGCTTAGAAAGACTAGGTTTGTGTTCTTGTTGTGAGCCCACCAGTAAAATATGGAAGGAAGCTAGACCGAATCTCCATTTTTCTTTTTTCTTTTTTTGTTTTTTTTTTCAAAGCAGAGTTTCTCTGTGTAACTCTGGCTGTCCTGGAGCTCACTCTGTAGACCAGGCTGGCCTCCAACTCACAGAGATCTGCCTGCCTCTGCCTCCCAAGTGCTGGGATCAAAGGTGAGCACCTTCACTGCCTGACAAGTATCTCCATTTCTCAAATGGGAAAATAAATTGAGGTTCAGTGACTAAAACTACTGTTTCTTCTCCAGAGAGTTTGGATGACCTTTGAATCACCATGAGGCCGTGTGTTTTTTTCTGTTTGACATCAAAGTCTGTCCTGCCAATGAAAATCATTCATTCTAAACCCTAAGACTGCCTGAAAACTGCCCACAGCCAGTTGGTAGCATAGTGCAGGAACTGTTCCTTCCTAAGGTATCAACGTTCTCCAGATAGAAATGTTTGCCTCATACAAAACAGATCAAAATTAGGGTAAACTGTATAACACAAACAAAAACAAATTTTAATGTTACTAATGTTGTAAAGTTCAACCTATCTGTATCATTCTCACATTCTCCCCTCCCCTGGCCTGTGATGGGGCCGGGTCCTCACACATGCTAAACAGACGTGTCTGCACTAAGCTACATAAACCCTGCCTGTCACAGCTCTTTTAATACAACTTCTCAGCAAGTTCCTTCAGACGCTATGTCTTAGTTGTATAACTAATGGTAACAAGCATTTCCGTGAGGTTCTTCTGCACTAAGACACCAGCCTACTATCATTTCTGATAAACATTTCTGTGAGGTTCTTCCGCACTAAGACACCAGCCTGCTATCATTTCCCGTAAGCGCTGAGTAGTTCAAAAAATCAAGAGTGATTTTTTTCTGAGACGCTCCCTGTGCATCTGGGAGTGACTGTACAATACAGTCAAATGAGAGCTGAGTAAACTCTGGGGGCTCAGCCTAGGCTGATCTCATTTCTGTCTCAGTCACCACCTAGCTTTTGAGACTCTTAGTCACTTTTGCCAAAATATGATGGAAATTACCAAAATGTTTATGTGATGGAGCCGATTTCTATGACAACAGAAATTAAGTCATTCAAGAACATTTTAAAAGTAGAAGAATCATAAGTATGTGACTGTTTCAATAAAGAGCAAGGGCACCTCCCAGAGATGTAATATCTGGGTGGCTTAGGCAAAGGTCTGGCCTCACATGGCCTCTCTTTGCTTCTCTTCCAGGTCCTTTAGTCACTCAAAAATCCCTCCCACCCCCCACAAAGGCCTTCATCTGCATTAACACAAGCAAACGGCCTGTTTATGTGGAGATCTAGGGGACTACATCCATTTGAGGGGTGAACCTGTGCAGGAAACGAGTCTTTACAGAGTGAAGCAAGTTGCAAAGCATAGGAAGCGCCCTTCCCCCACACAAAGTCCACAGGAGTGTCATTCCATAAAGGCAGAGTATATAACATATACTATCTAATTCAAATATCCCACTACATGTGACTAAGGAAAGTTTCTGCTTTTTCCCTCCCTCTCCCTCCCTCCCGCTCTCTCTCTCTCTCTCTCTCTCTGTATGTACATGGAACACAATAAAGTGCTTTCGGAAGGAAGACTCAGTCGTTACCGAGTGAGCATGAGAACCCAAGTTTGGATCCCTAGTACCCACTTAGGAGCCATACACGGCAGTGCACATCTGTAATCCAGAGCTGGGAGGCAGGAACAGGAGGATCCCTGGAGCTCACTGGCCAGCGGGCCTCGCCAAATCATTGAGCTCCAAGTTCAGTAAGAGAGAGAGAGATTCTGTCCCCAAAAATGAGATGAAGGCAACTGAGTAAGACACCTGGCGACAGCCTGTGACCTCCATACGTATACAAATATGAACATGTACTTGTACATATTTACACTCAACACACACACACACAATCAGGAAATGAAGTCAGGTGTAGTGACACCTGCCTGTGATTCCAGGACTCAGAGGCAAAGTCCAGAGAATGTCTGCAAGTTCAGGGCCAGCCTGGTCTATACAGCAAGTTCCAGAGCAGCCAAAGTTACATAACAAGACCCTATTTTAAAACAAACAGAATAATTAGAAAATGTGACTATTTTAAACAAAGTCATCAAGGGGCTGGAGAGATGGCTCAGCAGCTAAGAGTGCTGGCTGCTTTTTCAGAGAACCCAGGTTCAGCACAGACATGGCAGTTCACAAGCATCTAACTCCAATCTAGGGCATCTGCTGCCCTCCTCTGGGCTCGTAGGGAGCATGCATACACATGGTGCACAGAAATACAGGCAGACAGAATGTCCATACACATAAAATAAAGTCATCAATAAGTTTTACTTCTCTACATTTTACAGATAGTTCACTATATATCTAACTACTTTAAAGGATATTATAGAAAGATGGTATAAAAAAAGGTGGATTAAGGATTTAGCAAATAATTTAAAGGGTATTCGCAGCATATGAATAATAAGTATGTCCTGAAAAGCAGCAAGTATGGTTGTCAGTTAATCAGAATTAAAGAAACAAGTTAAAGCATTGTTTCTGGGGGAGATTAGCTGGTTAAAAAATAGGAGGGGTTAGCTCATGCCTTTAATCCAGCAGAGCAGGCTGATCTCTGAATTTGAGGCCAGCCTGGTGTAAAGAGCGAGTACCAGGACAGCCAGGGATATGTAAACACCCTGTCTCCCGGGGGAAAAAAAAAGAAAAAGAGGGAGACGTAAAAGAACAGTCCAGACGTGGGAGGATGAGTGGACCTAATTCAGTTTCTAGAAGATAGGAGCCACGTCCCCGGCATTTGGGAATCAGAGGCCGTGAGTCCCAAGGAGTAACCCAAGTCCTGATTAATGGACTGCATGTGAGGGAAGGGGACGAGGGGACTAGTGGAGCCTTAGGGCTCTGAGAATCGAAGGGACCCACTGGTCATCGCAATACACTGCTCATACTCCCATGTATTTATTTTCAGATAAGGCGTGAGCGTGACGGTGGCACCACGGGGCAGCGAGCGAGAGGCGCTCCTGGAAGGTAAACCGGTGACGCAAGCCTTGCCCTGGCCCTTGCCCCAAGCCCAGAGTCGCCTAAGAGGCCCGGGAGCCCCGCCTCGAGCCCCGCCCCCGGAGCCCCGCCCCCGCGCCCAAACCCCGCCCCAAGCCCCGCCCCGCCCCGCGCCCCGGAGCGGTGTGCGTGGCTCGGCCTCCGCGCGCGCTGCCGTGCGTGAGGGCGGGGCGGGGCGGAGGCGTTAGTCCTGCCACGTTGGGTCCGGCGGTTCCGGCTGCGGCGGTGGGGGTGGGGCCGGCGTGGCAGCCGGATCCGGATGCGGCGCTGTGACCGGCCGGGAGACTGTCGCGCCGGGAGGAGAGCGTGTGCGACTGTGGCACGGTGAGGCGACCCGGGGCTGGAACGCGAGGGCGCCCGACGGGCGGGCGGGCGGGGGCCAGACGCCCCTGACCGGGAACCTGGCGGTCCGGCCGGGCAGGGTCCTGGAGGGCCTGGGAACCGAGAGTCGGTGGCCTGGGGCTGGGCACGGTCCTCGTCCTGGTCCTTCACCGGTCCGGCGGTCAGAGCTGCAGACACGCTCCCGCTCGGAAGAAGCCCACGGCGCATGCTGTGAAGCCTGGGGGTGGCTGGGATTTGTACTCTTAGGAACACCGCCGGTGTGATTTCTTTTGTGTGTGGGAGCTAATGTTTATGTAAGGCAAACATCAGGTTGGGTCGGTTAAAAATAAATGGGGATTCGTTTTGTTGGAATGATCACTCCTCGATTAATCCGAAAATGGGTCTCAGGAAATTGAGACGATACTAAGGCAGGATTCGAACGAGGGAAACCGATACCGTGATGCAAAGGGAAAACAAGAGGCTCCTCATCGCTGACCTCTCGTTTGATGATGTAGCCTTTAGGCTAGTCTTGGGAACTCTGTGCTCCAACTATCCAGCTAGACTGGGGATAATCAGATGGTGGAGATGAAATACACTATCGGGAAATACCTCGTCGTGTACTGACAACACTCGGGCGCTAGCTACCTACCTGTCGCCTAGCACAGCAATTTTGATTTGGCTGTAGATTCTGTTTAGGAATTTGTGCATCTTGGTCTTCAGTGTTCACTACTTGTTGCTTCCTTTTGTTTTTCTCAAAGCAGCTGCTTCCCATTTGTATTCAGTGTCACTCAGAGGCTGGGAAACCAAATTTGAAATTGTCTCAATTATTCGTTGGGGCAAAACACAAAAACCCCCACTACTACTATAAATGAAGTCTGGTGCGTGGCTTTTGTGTTGTTGTGGCACTGTGGCAATCCTTTTTTCTTCGTGACTTCCTGAAGTGTGATTGCTGGATCATATCTTATTTCATTCATTATTCATTGACTAGAGGTTTACCGAACACCTACGCAATACTCTTGCCTTGTAAATGAGCGCCAACTTAGCAGTTAAACACAACAGGTTGGGGGAAAGGTGCTTTGGAGTTTGCATTTTATATATTTCTGTTCATATAACCAAACTTTAAGGAAGTTAGCTGGTGATGACCTTTAAGTGCTACAGAAGGAAGGGTTTTTGGTATAATAAGACAGCACCTGTGTAGCCAGGGCTAGCCTTGAACTTGCTCCACCCAGTGCACAGGGTGAGGTGGGTGAGGGAATATCTTAAAACCAAAAAACTTTTTCCATGTTTACTCCAATTTCCATAATTAGTTTTTATGTATATTGTTTTTAACTCGAAGTGTTTATGCCTGTCGTCCTAGTGCGGGATCACAGGTGTTTACCGCCTCACCTGAATTTTTATTAGATTGCAATGAGGTGTGACCTCTGTCAGAATCATAAATCCTATCTTTATGACTAGGAAAATAGGTTTTTAAAAAAATCTTTGGCCTAGCTTTATAGATCTTAGAAAGGAGTTTGACTCTATTAATCTTTCAGCTGGACCAATGGCTGTTCTCATCTATTTAGTAATGAGGCTGGAACCTGATTGAAAGTGGCTTAAGGGGTGTGGTGTGGAGGGGCACATGGACACAGGAGAATCAAGAGTTGGAGGTAGGCTGGGAGGTGGCTAGAAGGGCAGATCATCTGCAGCTGCGCCGGACTGAGGACTAATTCTGATTCCCACCTGTAGGGTGGGAAGTAGGGTGGGCTTGATGGCCCACCTGTAAAGGCAGCATCGGGAGACAGAATCCTTTGAGTAAACTGGCTGTTCACACCAACCTAAAAAGTGAGTTTAGGGTTTGCAGAGAACTGGCTTCAGCGTGTAGAAGGGAGAGTGATTGAGGAAGACACTGATGTCAACCTTGGGCCTCCACACTCACAGACACACGTGTGCACATGTACCCAGCACACATGCAGACATGCCTACACATATGCACACACAGCAAACCTAGGCTGCATGATGAAACCCACTCCTAGAAAGTGATGAGCGTGCCATTGTTTAGTTCTCTCTCCCTTTACCCTTTGTGTGACTTCCTTGTAGATAACATACTTCCTCACCTGCTGACTTCGGACACGGTGGCTAACCAGTGGAACGCGGCTAGAAATTACTGTGTCAATCCCAGGTTGCCCTTTCTGCTTACCCCTGGAGTATCTGACCATTGATGGGAGGACGGCTTATCTAAAATGGCCTTTTCAGCATGGGTGGTTAGCCAGCTCAGCCAAGAAGAGGGTTGGGGGAAGGGGCACAGCTTCCACACCTTTTTGGGCAGGCCCACCTCCTAAGAATCTCCATGTGTTCAGTTACCTGAAGTCGCAGGGTTTATCTTGTAAAACAGAGATGATACAGAACTTCAGCTGTGCCGCGTTCAGTGAACCTAAGGTATTTCCTTCGAAAGTAAGTATTAGCAACTCATTTAGTTCTTCTTTACAATCCTTTGGGGATGTGGTGTCCACCACATCTTGCTTTCCCTTTCCCAGCATCCTAGTTGGGTACCACCAGGGTTTTACTATTTGAAGATAAGTTCAGATGAACCTAAATGTAGCTGCCTCTGTTTTGTAAACAGTTCATTAAAACAAAACAAAACATAGTAGTCATTTCTGTCCAGAATGCTTTTATACATTTTAGTCTGAAGTTCTCATTCCCAAAACAGAGATTCCATGCGATGTTTTAACTTTTTAACTCTTGTACATTAATGGAGTGTAGGAATTTAGCTATACTAGCCTAGTAGTTGAAGAGGTGACATCATTCTGCCTAGCAGCATCAGTGATGTAACTGGTGGTAATGTGCAAAATGAAAATGCAGAGCTTACTGTCAGGAAAGTACTAGAATTTTGGAGTAACAGCAAACATTAAGCAGTGTAGGGGTCTCTGCATTGGCACCTGTGAAGCTGCCTGTTGCCTTGTTATGCCTATTGGCCTGGGAGCCTTGAGCAAGTTCCTGCGTCCACTTCCTAGTCTGTAAGGTGGGATAAATCATGAAACATCTTTTATTGCTTGTTAAAGAATTAACAAATATAAAGCACTCAACAAACCAGTCAATATCACATTTTTATGATCACAGAATAGGACAAATCTAGCTAAAGAAATGTACAAAACTGAAACTATTAGTAACTGGTTAAAATTTGTTATGACTTGATCTGTTTTCTTTTTTGAGACAGGTTTCATATCATATTAGTCATATGTGTGTGTTTTAAGAAAGTATTCTACAGTGTAACACAGGGGGGCCTAACACCCTTCTTTATTCAGTGCCTGAAGTTCTGGGATTACAAACATGGAGCGCTGTGTTTGGCGCACAGCATGGGGGGGGAGAAAACGACATTGGTTATCTGTAAACCGTTCAGAAGCAGCTAACATGGGCTTTCAAACAAAACACGTCATGAAAAGAAAATGCGGAACTCGGTATCTGCTGCACGTGAGGTTAATAATTTCTGTGAATGCAGAGAGTGATGAGGCAATTTGAATAATTCCTAGGCCTTCTTGTTTGTGGTTCATACAACAAACAAGTCAATTTACAAGCTCAAGTGAGTCTTTAGTGACAGGGGACTATCAAATGATGTCTGAGCCTAGCAATGAAATGCAAGATTATCACTGTACAAATCTGAGAGCCCATGAGATGTCAGTGTTACTCGTGGCACCGCTCACAGGGTAAAACCTCTTCAATGACCTGCCAGAAAATGGAGTTTTACAGTTTGGTTTTGTTCAACTTAATTTCACCACTGAACCCATTTTCCATCTGATAGCAGAAATGGTTTCTCTACGTTTACAGTTGTAGATTTTAGGCAGCTAAAGTAAAATTGCTCATATGTTAGATAATACATTTATGTGATGAAATTACTTTCTCATTAAGCACACTTTTCTTTTTAATAAAGCCTCTTAACATTTGAAATTTTATTTTAGAGTTCACTGGGAAGATGAAACCCGATGAAACGCCTATGTTTGACCCAAGTCTGCTTGAAGAAGTGGACTGGAGTGAGAATACAGCTACGTTTTCTCCAGCCATTTCTCCAATGCATCCTGGAGAAGGCTTGGTTCTGAGGCCTCTCTGTGCTGCAGACTTGAATAAAGGTTTGGGCCCAACTTTATGAATCCTGACTGGAATCTGATGCTTTTTCCATAAGCATGATGCTTACTTAAAATAGTACTTGATTTTTGTACTTAAAGTGACTGGAGCACTCAATTGTAATAGGTATCTATCATGGCTAAGGCCAGATATTACCATGAAGTAGTTAAAGTAACTGAATACAATAGTACTTCTTTCAAAAGATTGTCTCAAAAACAAAAATGAAGTTATAATATATAAACACATGGAAGAGTTTTTCCCAAGAAGGTAGACAGACAGAAATAACATTTCTTGGACAAACTGAAGATGTTTTATCTAGCCCAATGTAATCTTTCATATCTAAATTATCCAAAATAAATTTCTGAAACTTTAGTAATAAAAACATTTTACTATTTTCGTCTAGATAGGGTATTTAAAGAAAGTAACTCTGGTCAGAATTACTGAATGTAGAAACATTTAAGACTCAAAGTTCTAAATGTGCTTTTAACATTGTCTTTTTTTTTTTTTAATTTTGAGACAGGGTCTATATAGGCCTAGCTGTCCTGGAACTGTTTATGTAGACCAGGCTGGCTTTGAACTCACAGAAATCTGCCTGATTCTGCCTCCTGAGTGCTGGGATTAAAGGCATGTGCTACCACACCTGGCTACATCAGCATCCTGCACTATTCTAAAATCTTATGCAGGCAAATATTTTTGAAGGCTGTCATTTGCTATTCTGATTATGAAAAGAATAGGTTGCAGTTTAAAATCTTAAAATAATGCAATAGGTACTTGTATGAAAACATCCTTGTATAATACAGTGCTTTGTACAATGAATGCTAACAACAGAATCTGTTGGAATTTGTGTTTAATCAGCAAAAATTTGATCAAAGATTATAATGGAAACATGAGATAGAATTTTGAAAAAGTAATTTCCTTTAATCTACTCAGTGAACGTTTTGCTTTTCATATTTTAATCTTTCTTTTACTTTTCTCCTGACCTGATATGTTTTAAAACTAGGTTTTTTTAAGGTACTGGGTCAGTTGACAGAGACTGGTGTCGTCAGCCCTGAGCAGTTCATGAGTAAGTACCACAGATACGTTGTCTGAATGTTTAGAACGCTGTTCAGTACCCTACTCATTCAGATAGCTGAAAGTTATGAACTAGCCATCCTTAGTTACAGAATGCAAATGTTTTATGTAATAACTCGCTTATTACTGGGGGACCAATTTAGAGCGTCCCCGCTCCTGGTACTGTAGTATATCCTATGTAGCTATGTTGAACACGGAACTTTCATTACCAAATTTATTCCTACTCTCCTTTTGTTCTAAATTAGATGTTTATTTCTATTTTTTGCTTTTATATTGAATTTTAAGATTGGCAGACATCTTAATCTAATAATCCCGTCCCCACTTTGAGACACGATAAAGTGGGAAAGTTCCCAGAGAGAACCAGTCATAGCCAAGATCATAGTTAATCATTGGCAGAAAAGAACTGGAACCTTCTTAGCTTCACCCAGTGTTCTAACACAGCCTGTTCCCGTTTTCTACTAATTCATTTCCTTCAGTAGATAATTTCTCCAGTCAGGCTGAAAATGAAGATCAGTATTATACAGTTCTGTTTATTTTCCTTCATTAATTTTTTTTTCCTACTTCAGGCCTATGTGGAGTGAGACTGTGAAAACAACCAGTATCTGAGTGCAGGCTTTGGCTTTTAAACTCCTGGGTTTCTCTTGCATACACATCAGATTAGATGAAACATTGCAGCTTTTCCAGCAATGTAAAGTGCCATACGTTATTTGAGGGAGTGTAGCTTTGCTTTGATTGTTGTATGAGTTTGGAAAGCCTGCTCAAGTGCTGACTTATCTCTCATCTTTGTAAGGTGCTTTCAAAGCAAACAAATCCTATTTCTAAAAGAACAAGTATGTAATCATGAAACACTGGGAAAACAAATGGGAAACTGAAAACTGTTTTGTCAAAATATTTTGAAATCAAGACTATGAATTGTGGATATAATATGCTCTTGTAAAAACCTGCAGTTTTGTTCGTTCTAAATAAATGTAAATTAAATAGTTAGGTATTGACATTTTAATTAATTAGTCACAGAAATAGCAGCACATACAATTTATCTGTAATATTGAGTGTTACTTTGTTACCAGATTGTGTTTTTCTTGGTGTTGAAACCAGGTAACTGTACTTGGCCCACTCTCCACTTCTGGTCACAGATGACTTTAGATGTGTGGACCACTGAGTGCGCTTGTTGGTATTTCAAATAATGGAAGTGGAAACTAGACAGGGGTAGTGGCGCACACCTGTAATCCCACAGCTTGGGAGGCAAAGGCAGACAGATAGCTGTGAGTTTGAGACCAGTTTGGCCTACATAGTGAGTTCCAGAACAGCCAGAGCCACAGTGAGACCCTGTCTCAAAAAAAAAAAAAAAAAACCAAATAATAAATGTCTTATGCTCAATCTACTGCACCTGTTTTTTTTTTTAAAATAAGTGGAAACTAAAGTACTGTGGCAAAGTAGCTTTAATATTCAAAGATAGTCAAACAAATCTAGCATTTTTCTTGATTCAATAAAACAGAATGTCTACCATCTAACACCTTTGACATTTTCACAGAGTCTTTTGAGCATATGAAGAAGTCTGGGGATTACTATGTTACAGTTGTGGAAGATGTGACCCTAGGACAAATTGTTGCTACAGCAACTCTGATAATAGAACATAAATTTATCCATTCATGTGCTAAGGTATGTGCTCACACTAATGCCTATGAGTATAGCACACAGATGTTTCCTAATGAAACCAAGTTGGAAGCTTTATTAGCAAAGAGTTTTCCCGTAATTTTTCATCACTTAGGAATTCCTTAGCAGAAGATACTTTGATGTTTCTTCAAGAAACAGTCCAGTGAAAAGCAGATGAGACAGTGCAATGGCTCAAGGAGTGAAGGTGCTTGCCAAAAGCCTAACCAACACCCATGTTCCACCCGGACCAGCTGGTGGGAGGAGAGAATTAACTATTACACGTTGTGGTGTGACCTTCATAGATGCCCTCAGGCCACACATGCACACACACCGGCTCACTCTCCAAAAAGCATTTAGAAATGTATTCTATATGTCAGCAGTTTTGGTTTCTACACTTGAGATTGGTAAATTGCGCTGGATATAAAAATCAGCAAGTTGAATATACTATATTTATGACAAGATTACATTTTGGTGATTGGGATTCTGAGGTCTGCTTCAAGCAGTAGAGGGGAGGTGGGGATATAGCTAAAATGGTAAGAGCACAGCTGATTTTCCTGCTTCTATGACACGGTAAAAACTGTAACTGTCTACTGTTACTTGTCGGCTCAGTGGAACAGGCTGAAGGCTCATCCTGTACTGCTGTATTGTTTGCAGAGAGGGCGAGTAGAAGACGTCGTTGTTAGCCATGAGTGCAGAGGGAAGCAGCTCGGCAAACTGTAAGTAAAGCATGTAGCCCTGGCAAACTGCATCGTCTGTCTCAGTTTGGTCTCTTGCAAAAAAACCTCATAAGGTTTTCCTCATAAATTTTTGGCCTTCATTAATTCTGAACTCATTCTCATTCTATATCTTAGGCCGAATTTAATGAAAAATTAAACACAGTATGTTAGTTTTACCTCAGAGTTTGAGAATATTCCACTTACCAAGTATAACATATAATTATATATGTTTGTGTGTGGTACTTTTGAATCAAACATGGTAGGCAAGTGTGTTCTACCACTAAGTTTTGTTGCCAGCCCCCTCCAGCACCCCGTCTCTCTCTTTTGGTTTTTCCAGACAGGGCTTCTCAGTATAGCTCTGGCTGTCCAGGAATTCACATTGTAAAAACAGTCTGTCCTCTTAACTCAGAGGCCCGCCTAGCCCTCCAGAGTACTGGGATTAAAGGTGTGCACCACCACTATCTGACATTTTTCTGAGACAAGTGTCTTATTAAGTTGAGTCTGGCTAGGTACTTTTGATCTTCCTCCCTCAGCCTCTGGAATAGTTTAGAATAGGCCTGGCTTATGAAAAGTGACTTCTTTAACTTTTAATACTGTTTTCAGACTTGAGCAAGTCACAGCAAGTACTCAACTTCTCTGTCAGATTAAAATCAAGGGAATGTTTAACTATTATATGTTAATTGCCAAGATATAGGTAGAACTTGCATATAAATATAACATCTGAGTTTTAAAGAGCCTACTCAATAAATAAATAAGCATCAGGTAAGTATAATGTAGTATCCTAGGTATTTGGAATACTTGATACATGAACTACACTAGTTTTTCTATCTGATGCATTCAACTAGTCTTCCCTAAAATCTTACGATATGAAGTCTGTTTTTTCCTTCAAAACTGATAAAAGATGGTTTATTCAAACATGAAAGCCAGATCAGCTGATGGTATATAACCATAAAATTGACACTCAGGAGGCTGGGGCAGGAAGATCACCACAAATTCAAGGCCAGCCTGGGATGACAGATCCTGTCTAAACCCATAACAGAAAACCTTTCAGTTAGCACCTGTGGGATTTTTAATCCTTTACAGCAATCATTTCATTTTTATGCAGGATTTTGATTCTTTGGGCTTTGTGAAGATGGTTTCTGAATCCTAATCTTAAGTTTATCTGATCCATATTTTCATGAAGAAGTAGCTTTTAAAATGAGTAAAGCAGCTTAGTGTGGTGGTACACACTTTTAATCCAGATCACAAGAGGCAGAGGCAGGCAGATCTCTGTGAGTTAATGCTAGCCTGGTCTACATAGCCAGTTCCAGACCAGCCAAGGCTACATAGTGAGACTGTTCCAAGAACATAGCTATTATGTACTCTTTTTTGTGAACACGGCAAGGTTCCTTAGTTGGAATAATTTAGAACAAAGTAGCCCACCTGCAACCTTATGGAATTAGATAAAGAATTCAGGGCATTCTGGATGCTAGGCATATCTGATCACTGAGCCCCTGGAACAAAGATATTTTGGGGTTTGTTTTTTTTTTGAGATAAAGTCTTCACGCTATTGCATAGTGGAAGACAACCTTTGATTTCAGATCTTCCTGCTTTTTCTCTGCCTGGCACTCAGATCTGCCTGCCTCTGCTTCCAAAGGTGTGTGCTACCACGTGTGTGGTGTTTTGCCTGCGTATGTATCTGCACCATGTGTTCCTAAGAGGCCAGAAGGCAGCATGGAATCCCTTGGACAGAAGTTACAAATGGTTGTGAGCCACCATGTTGGTGCTGGGAATCAAATGTAAGAGCAGCCAGTGTTCTTAACTGCTAAGACTTGGCTGGCCTGGAACTCACAGATCCACCTGCCCCTGCCTCCCGAGCTAGGATTAAAGGCATGCGCCACCACTGCCCAGCTTGTGTTTTGTTTTTGTTTTTTTTTTAATTTACACATTTAGATGTTTTGCCTTTGTGTATGTCTACATTCCACTTGCATGAGGGCCAAGAAGCAGAGGAGAGCAGCAGATTGTGGGCTTTGGGAACTGAACTCCCGTCCTCTTTGACTGTAACCCCTCATACACGCAAATTCTTAAAATGTATTTTTAAAAAAAGATTCAGAACCTGGTGGCACATGCCTTTAATCCCATCACTTGGGAGACAGAGGCAGGTGGATCTCTGTGAGTTTGAGGTCAGCCTGGTCTACAGAGTGAGTTTGAGGGCAGCCAGAGTTACAACAGAGAAATCCTTTCTCCAAAAAGAAAACAAGGGTTTAGAGGCTGGCAAGATGGGCGAGGTGACTGCACTCCCAGTGTAAGCCTGAGCTTGATCCCCAGAGCCTACCTAAAGGACTAGAGTCCTGTCCTCCACACTTGTTCCTTCCCATAATACAAATGGGGGTGTAAGTTATTTATTAATAGGCTGGAGACATAATGTGTGTTTGAAACAAAACAGAAACGTTTATCATGTTTACAATCTGAATACTTGAATAGCATTGGAAAGGCCATGATCTTAAAGCTACACTGAATAAATACTGGTAATATTTATATGTAACACTAATCCATATCGTTATCAAGGTCCCTACACTTCCCTTTTAAAAATTTCAGGTTATTGTCAACTCTTACTCTGCTAAGCAAGAAACTGAACTGTTACAAGATCACCCTTGAATGTCAACCACAAAATGTTGATTTCTACAAAAAGTTTGGCTATACAGTATCTGAAGAAAACTACATGTGTCGGAGGCACCCAAAGTAAAACTACCATCAAGAGTTAATGCTGCAAGACTTTACTGTTCTAGAGTTCATTTTTGTTGCTGCAACCTAGTGAGCTCCATAAGGCCTACACTGGGAAACCACTGTAGGCAAGTGTAGTGCAAAGGATACCCGGCTGCTGGGACGTGCTCTGCGTCAGCACATGATTTTTAACCAAAGGAATATATTTTCAAGTTGAATCTTTTCCTGCATTGTATTTTTCTAAAGTTTGTCTTCTTTTCTTGGTAGTCAAGAGTACGGGCAGTAAAGAGTTATGACTGCTCTGTGCTGCTCGTTTTTAAATATATGTATATATACTGAATAAGGCTGTTTCTTACCACAAAAATTATTTTTGACTCACACATCTAAGTAGATTTAAAGGTACACCATAATTTCTCATATTATGGGGAGTAGGGACACATAACCAGAAAAATATTTGCATATCTAAACATTGTTGATCTTAATACTGAACACAACTTGGGACAGTTTTTTAAAGAAATAAATGAAAAATAACTTTTGAAAAGTTTGTATAGTTCTGTGCAGATACTATACCACCTGTTTCATCTGTCAGTGTCAGAATTATCCAAGAGCAGACAGTGAATGAGCCGTTCTCGGTGGTGGCACTTCTACCAGAGTTTCTTACCATGGGCATCTGAAGCCTCTGAGTCACACTGGAATATTAAAGTGTGTGGTATTGCCTTTGTTACATCCTTAAAATGATGGTAGCTTTCTATTTAATGTGATTATAATGGTACTATTATTCTGATCACTGTCTTATTTATTAATTTTTAAAAGAATTAGATACTTCATTAATAATGATTCTAATCTTTTGCATTCCATGTTATTACATTAAACTTGTTTATATGAATAGTCTCTCCGTTAGAATCTTGTGTTTTTCTTTTGTTGAGACAGGGTGACCTGTAACCCACACTAGCCTGGAATTCCCTATGCATGTTCCAGGAGCTGGTATTTCAGACATGTACCACCATGACCCGCTTGGGTCTATCAGGTCAGGACATGGCTTATTACAACCTAGTTTTATATATTTTTTTTATTACTTCAATTGGATTTTGATTTTCCTCTAATCTTTAGGTTGACTTTCCAAAACAGAAATGCTTTTACTGAAGAGGAACAGATGTTTTCTATGACAGCTAGTGACCTGTCACTAGTGAAAGCAATAGGTCTTCAGAATCCTGTAACCTTGATAAAGCTTCATTAGGTTTTACCCATGTTAAATAAGCCTCCCCATACTATGTTAGTATCTCAATAAATCCCATGGAGTTGTGTCTTCTCTTAGATCCCCTTACAGAAACAGCTGTGTCACCAACTGTTCTGATAGTAAATGTTCACTCATCTTCTTAATTTGTAGGAGTAAAGCTGAGTTACTTTTACCCAAAAGGTAGAAATTTTGAGGCATAAACAGTATGAATGAGCTTCTCAATCATTTTTTGAGGTACAATGGCACAACAATTTTAATACAACAACCAGTCTTCACAAAATAGCTTTAATACTTTGTGCCCAGGCTAGCAGCATCTTGCACTGTGACATTCCTATACATACATAAGCATTTTATCTTAGTACAAATGTTAAAAGCAGATTAACGTAAGCAATTGCCTATACAGAGGTAAATAGACACTGTATGTTATTTTTCTTGAATCATTTTTGCTGCATAGTAAATTGCAATTACATGTCAGTATGTTATTGAGAAAACACTTTGAACTGTGAGGTATGGCAGCTCCCTGTGAGAGAGCTTAACATGTAAACCTGAATATTTTGAGTGATTTCTTTTTTTTTTAGCTGCCATGAATGGGAAAGACAAAGAATATCCAGCACTCAAGACTCTAGAAAATTATTTTCCTAATAAAAAATAAATAAATAAAATCCTTGAGTAATTCTCAGCTATTTCCTATCATTTCCTTATCGGAGTGTTGTTGAATGGACGAAGATAACAAATACTGAAGTGAAGCTATGCTTTAGGACTGTGGATTAAACCAGTTATTAAAAAAAAAAAATCCGCCAAGTAACTGCTCATTTACTTTACATCAAGTTGAGATCCTAATATATATATCTCAACTTCATAATTCAAGATTGCACTTAAATACTTCTAATTAATTTGAATTACCATAGTAATTAAACAGGAACCTTATGTTTTCTTACAAAGGACATGCTTAGCATTTTCTGACATTACTTCTAGACTCAGATTAATAAGCACAACCCCACACCCTGCAATGAATATTCTGCTCTACAAGTGGTTGAAAATTGGCAGCGAAGCTATCACACTTGAACATTCCTACCACAGAGTTGGTACAGTCAACAAAAGTAGCTATTACAGAAACATTTAATAGACAAATTAACACGAACCAGTTAAACTAAGAGAAGACCCTCCATCCCAAAGTTCAGTATCTGTCTCAAACTTTCAAAATGGCAAGTAATGCTGTTCCCTCTGTTTTGATAGAAAATTTACTTTTAATTCTGAGCCCAGATTACATATTTAATGTTGAAACTGGGTGGACATTCATACATTATTCAAGTTCTCTAGAGAATAAATCATGATTGGTTAAGTTTTTCATATTGACTGTTTTGAAACATCACTAGAAATGGAACCTAAGACAGCTACTTAGTAAATACAGTGGGAGAAAACAAGAAACCTGCAGAATTCTCATGGAAGAAAAACATCTGTCCACATCAACTGTGCTCAACAGTCTGAGACTGTCTCTAGGATATCATGCTGGATAGGCACTTTATGTGAGAACATAAAAATGACAGTAGTTGGAAAAGTGGAAAACTACCAACTACAAATGACTATCAATAACCTAATCTATTTTTGGCCAGACTCCTAAAGAATATGTATTTTTAAAAAAACTTCCTTTAAAAAAATTATTTCAAATGTCTCATCTTGAAAGACAAATATTTTTATGGAGATTAAGCACAATGAATCACAGATTATGAATTGACTGAAAGAAATCTTTGTTGACCTGTCCAGTGGTGATGTGTGTACAGGAATTTCTAATACCCAATGTAATCTTGACTCCACTAGACCACCACAAATGACAATAGAATACTTGATCAAAATGTTTTTTTAGGGTGGAAAGATAGGAAACAGGATGGGAAATCAGAACAGGAATGAACTAGTTAACAGTAATTCTGGTTTCTACTCAGGCTCCTACAATGCAGGGCAAAGAGCCTTTTCTGTACTGCTATGCCATAAGGTGGGGAGCAAAGCAAGTAACCTAAGTGTGTTACCTTGCACAGCGCCTTGTGGTATTGAGGAAATGTATGGGTATCATTACCAACACTAAAGCACCTCGAGAGAGGACTGAGAAATGTGAAATAGAAACGAGTTGTGTTTGTGCTACCCTAAAATCATCAAATACAGAAAAGGTTAAAAGCACTTCTCTTCTGCACATCACACTTAAAATAGCAAAATGTTTTTTTTTTTTTTTTTTTGTAGAACAACTTTTATACATAAAGATAAAAACATGGAAAACTAAAGAGCCATAAAGTGACTTTGCTAATGCAAATTATGGGGTAAATCTGAATTAAAGAACAAGTTAAAATAGTAATTTACAATACACAGAAGCCACTCACAAATTGCTTTCCCCAATGAATGCATCTTCAAAGCAAACTGCAAGCTGACCCCCACAGAAGCAAGACAACATAAGATGAAGTAAATGTTTCATACTCCAAATAATTTACTTTCTTCAAGCTTCACAGATTCAGTTAATTTAAGGTTTAAAAACAAGAAATTACAGAAAAATGTTCATAGCTTTTCACTGCTCTATATACTAATTTAGAGGTCATGAGGATTTGTTAATGCAAGGCACTTTTCTTTTGGGGGGTTTTCATATTGTAAAAACATAGTGCTACATTGGTTTGGTTTCTTAAGAGTCTATTTTGAAACATTTTGGACAAAAATAAAAAGAGTTAGACAACTCTGAAAGACCAAATCAACATTTGGTTTAAACAGCAAAAAGAAAAAAGCCACATGGAAAAATCTACTACTGTCCTTATTTCTGAGTATCTGGTTCTAGAAGTTAAGACCAACTCTTTTTTTCTCCTTTAGCTATAAGGAAGGCAATTGGAAAGAAAGTATTAATTGGATTGAACCAGTAAAGGAGGATAGTTGGCTAAAGTCATGATTTAAAGATAAGGGACCAAGAAGTTTAAAAAAAAATGGTAATTAAGTCACTGAATTATACTAAAAAATGTGGAAGAGTTCTCTATTTTGTTAATGTTTCTGTAAGAGGCTCCAAAACTGAACTGTAAAATTTACTTTAAATGTAACACAAAATGAGCTTTTAGGAAACCTTAGGAAATTTTGTTATAAATTATCCAAAATTTATAAACAAATCCCCCTAACTTGCATTTTGTTTAAAGTAATAACTTTATATTATACAAATAAATTTCAAGTATGAAAAGTGCATTATTGCAATAATACCTCTTTCCAAGTCCAAAATTCTTGGTTTATAATAAAACCATATTTTTTTTTTTTTTTTTTGTTTTTTGTTTGGTTTTTTTCTTTGTTTTTGTTTTTTTAAAGTAAACCCATCACCCATCAGTGCCATCTACTGTAGAAGTCCAACATCTCAAAGTGTTGCTCAACAAGTTGCAGAGAAACATGTCTGGAAGCAACATATAATTGAAAATAAACTATTTGTTTTTTTACATCATTATCACTAGGATTTTCTCCTTCCCAAAGAAGAATTCACATCCTTGTAACAGTGCTCATAGGTCAGCCGTTCTGTGCAGTTGCCACCTGCATGCTTCCAAAGTCATCCTCTTCCTCATGTGTTCTCTTCAAACTACCTAAAAGTTATTGAATGAATACAAACTAAAGTGAAAACTTACATAAGTGCATGTTAAGATACTAGGGGCACCAAAAATTTGTTCTTTTACCAAGCGATACTAGAAGATTTCATGCTTAAATTTACAGCAAACTTTAGTGAATTCTTTATGTTGCGTCATGAAAATAAAGTTACTTCAGCAACTTAATGTCTTAGGTATTGCATATAAGAAACATCAGTTTAAAAAACAGCATGAAGTCAGTGGTGCATTAAATCTGACTACCCCCAACTTTATGCTTTTTAGGCAGCATAAACATGCTGTTGGACACATTAGTAGATGACTTTGTTCCTATGATTTTTAGATATAATTGTTCTGTTCACACAGTTGCTGTTATGAAGAGGAACAGTTGAAAATTTTCTTCAGCTAAAGTTGTGGCTTTATCATCCAGACCTATGGGTTAGGAGCAAGAAAGTACATAGCCGATAATACATCTAATTTACTCCCTACACCAGACTCCCGTGTACAAAAGTATCCCACAAAGAATCAGAATTATCTCTCTGTGCCCTGTAGTTACATTTTAAGAATCCATTTACAAGGAAGGAGGTCTTATGGAGGGACACATGAAGGAACAGTTAACTGGCACCAGCTGTGCTCTGTGAGAACTGTGGCATGGCTGCAGGTCATAATGTAATGCAGAATGCAGATTAAGTTATTGCTTCACTAGAAGACTAACAAAGATGTAAATATAGTATCAACAGTTCATAGCATAAGGCTTTGAGCTTCAGAAGGTGCAGTGATACACTTCTTTGGGACTAACCCTGCATCAGCTGAAGGGATGGCAGCTAAGCTACATGTAAGAAAAGGGAAGAGTATTTTGCTGCATTTAGGTAGGAAAACACCCTGGAAGACTTATCAGTTCAATTTTTGGAAGTGTAGACACAAACTGAAAAGCTAGAAGGGCTTTTACTATATATGATAACCTTTACTACCTGTGGCTCTGCATTAGAACCATTAGGGTTCTTTAGCTGGCATGCTCATTTTGGACCTTTCAGTCTACACTCCTGGAGGAATAATCAACGAAGTCTTTGGCAAAACAAAAACATCATTACAAATAAGAAAAATAAATTTGACCACAATGTCTGTCTAGAACATGCCAAGGTAATTTGACTAAGAAGCTTGCGTTGATCTAAACAGCCTTTATTTGAAGCATTACTTAGAAGGAAATGTGTTTTAAAGAGGCAGTGTTTATTTAGAGGGTTGAGGTTTAAGAGTCAAGGATAACAGGGAAGCTGAGCACAAGGAGGGAGCATCTGGCTTAAGCATTTTAGGCAGTGCAGAACAGCGGTGCTTTCTGGACTTGTACTTCAATGTTAGCTCAGCAGGAGGCACGTAACCTGTTCTAACCTTAAAATAACTGTTACGAGAGCAGCAAGGGCTTGGAAAAGGAAGATAGAAATTTGAGAGTTTGCTTAGATTATTAACTGTGAGTAACCCTAAAAGTATAAAGTAGTAGCTGGGTATGGTGGCACACACCTTTAATTTCAGCACTTGGGAGGTAGAGGCAGATCACAGCTTGAGTTTCTTTCCTATACCATGTGAGCCCACAGGACCAAGCAGGTTGTCAGGTTCAGTAGCATGTACTTTAATTCAGTGAGCTGTTTTACCAGGTAAGTTCCAGGTAAGCCTGGTCTATATAGCCAGTTCTGGACCAGCAAGTGCTACATAGTGAGACCCAGTCTCAAAACAACCACAAAGTGAGAGGGATGGCTCAGCAGTTAAGCTGCTTTTGCAGAGGACCCAGGTTCAGATCCCAGTATTTACCTGGTGGCTTACAACCTTTGTAATTCCAGTTCCAGGATCTGTTGCCAACTGATGTCCTCAGAAACTAGGCATGCACCTGGTGCACGTGTGTACATACATGCAGGCAAAACACTCAAAATACATGGAATAAAAATAAAGCTCTAAAACAACAAAAATTCAAAATAATGGTAATGAAAAATTAAAGTAGCTTACATTAGTCGCATTGTTGAACTTTGGTGTATTAATCATTTTTTTTTTAATTTTGTTTTGAGACAATTTATGATCCTCCTGCCTGTTACCCAGTGCTGGCATTATAGGTATATGCTACCACATCCAGCATTTTAAATGTCAGCCAGTTATTCAGACTGGTCTTATTTTAATCTTTACAACAGTGATACAACTTAACAGAAATAAATTAAAGTGAACATGTGATTGTTAACTGGCTATTATAATTAGCTATGCATTACACATAGTTTATGCATACCAGAGGAGCATTTACTGTTTATTAATTAGACAGTTAATCCTTTTGAATGTTTACTCACAGTTTCTAAAGCTTGTTCAGTAGTACATGTAAAGTGTAATAAATGCTTCTTTTCTACTTCCCCCACCATTACCTTTCTCTTCAATTTTTCAAAAAATGAAAAGCCCGCACCTGTGGTTCCAGAATGAACAGATAAGGACCTTTCTATCTGGAGTGGTGACATCATCTGTATTGTTAATTTTGCTAAGTAGATGGCTTCATATTCCTGCAAAAATATCTTAATTAGCTTAAATATACATTTATATTCTTAAATACACAAAACAACGATTAATGCGGATATTTGTTTTCTTAATTTACAGTCAAAGGGCCGGCAACATTCTTACAGAAGGAATGAAGGTTCACAATTCCTATCTGGTAACTGCCAGTTACTGACAGAAATCAAGTCATGTCAGTAGCTTACTGGTACAGAATGTATCTTCTACCACTGGGGCACTAACTATAATGGTCTAATTCTGTATGTTAAAATAGTACAAAGGGGCTGGGCAGTGTGGTACACATGCCACACAGTGGTCGTAGAAGTAATTACACCTTGAGTAGGTCCAATAAAGGAAAAGACAGTTGTCCTGAGATGAAAGCCTGAACAACCTAGACAGAAAGGACAGTCTCTCCTATGGACTGAACGCCAACTGCATGGTCTCTCAGGAGTTTTATTAATTGAAAGCTCCGTCCTACTGACTCAAGGCCTTATTTGCCTAATAAACAGAACCTTCACAGTGCAAGTTAGTCAAGGCCCTAGGAAGACATATTCCTCCTCCAGTGCTAGTCTGAGGGAGAAGACCACAAAAAGGTTCCTCCATTAACCATAAAACAATCAAATGCCTTTAACATTCAGATCTCAGTGGGCAAGTGAAATTGCTCCATCCAAAGGTTTTGTTTTTATTTTATGTGCATTTATTTTATGTGTTTTGCCTGCATTTATGTTTGTGTGAGGGTACTGGATCCCCTGGAACTAGAGTTACGGTTGGGAGCTGCCATGTGGATTCTGGGAATTGAACCTGGGTCCTCTGGAAGAGCAGCCAGTGCTCTTAACTGCTGAGCCACCTCTCCAGTTTATCCAAGGGTTTTCAATAGGCATTGGTAGCAGACCATTAATGAAGTACCAAAATACAAAGAGCAAGCAGCTTTCTGGACAGCAGAAAGCTACAGCTTTTTCACATGCAGGAAGCTGGCTTTTACAGCATACAAGTTACCCATCTTGTTAGCAGCCTAACTGCTGACATAGTAATTGTCTTAAAGTTTCAGAGGCATACAGCAAACAATCATTCACTGCACAGATAGAGGTTATGTCTCAGTATTGTGCTCGGTTAAAAGAAAGTTTAAAGCCAGGTGGTGGTGGTGGTGCACACCTTTAATCCCAGCACTCAGGAGGCAGATGCATGCAGATCTCTGAGCTTGAGGCCAGCCTGATCTACAGACTGAGTTCCAGAACAGCCAGAGTTACAACAGATAAGTCTTGGAAAAACAAACAGATAAATTATTTTATAAATATATATGCAAACTTACTATGCAGCTCTGGATGGCCTGGACTTACTATGTAGATCAGGATGACCTTCACCTTGCAAGTGATCCTTCCTGTCTGCTTCCCAAATGGGGTTACAGGCATATGACATCACACCCTGT
Organism: Cricetomys ansorgei; assembly: GCA_026225945.1. NCBI lineage: Eukaryota > Metazoa > Chordata > Mammalia > Rodentia > Nesomyidae > Cricetomys > Cricetomys ansorgei. The sequence goes on along the minus strand of JAMJFZ010002690.1, from coordinate 421,325 downwards.
TTCTTCAAGATATTTTAAGACTTATTTTACACTTGTTACTGCTAAATTTTGATTTGTTTGTCATATCATACTTTTTCAAGTATAAAAATATGCTGTAAAATGGATGTTTTCATACAAGGCAAAAAAAGCAAAGAAACTTAATAGTGTCTGTGCCAGGCTCAGAAGACTTGAGCCACAGAAAAACTAAAACAAACAGAACAAAAAAGCTGATAAACTTATAGCACATGTGACTATCCCTTGATTTTGAAATCTTCTAGACTTTACAATAATATCTTGAATAAACTTTATTGCTTCAGAACTCCTAATCCAAAAGTAACCACTAAAAACTTTTAGTGTGGAAGCAATTTAAGGTTTCACACTAGAGATGCTCAACCTGCACTTGGAGCCAGACACTCATATTCTGTGCATGGTCACTATCCAGGGGGAAATCATCACATTTTCTACCTGTGTATAACCCTACTTTCCCTTTTTAATTGATTGACTGGAGGAAGAAACAAATTTGCAATGGGTGTCAAGGTCAGAGGACAATTTGGTTCTCCTATAAGCACTCCCACCTACTAAAGCTTTCTCCCTAGCCCTCTCTATAACTTGTATTTACCAATGTTCCTTTAACCCATTTTCTTGGTAACTGCAACTGCAGCTCAAGCTGGCCTGGAATTTATGACAATCCTCCTCTCCTGCCTCAGTCTCTTGAGTGCTGGGATCACAAGCATGAGCCACTGAGGGCCAGTTAAAAAAAAGACACTTTAAAGGCTGGGTGTGGTTGCTCACACCTTTAATACCAGCACTCAGGAGGCAGAGGGATCTCTGAGTTTGAGGTCAGCCTGGTCTACAGAGTGAGTTCCAGGACAGCAGAACTACATAATAGAGAAAACCTGTCTCAAAAAACCAAAACCAAAAAGACGTTTAAATAAAGATGCAAACTAGTAATCAGATTACAGTATCTGTATCAAGTATTTACAGTATCAAGTATTTACAAAGTAAATTCTACACCTAGCCTGCACAGACAACCCATCTTAATCATTTTACACTCTGCCGTAAAGATGACACAGGAGTTAAGTTACCTGAAGTTGATGGACAAACCCAGCATTAGGATTAATACAAAATCTCCTTTCTTGTACATAAGCAAATGCATCTCTGAAAACAGATAAAGAAAAATGTAAGGGAACGAGTTCATGAAATAATCTAATTTTTCTTTTTCCATAAGAATTTATTTGAATTTTCCCTAAGGTGGGGACAGAGCTCCAATGGATCTTTAGCCATGCAAAGCCCTAGGTTCCCACAACAATAAAACTCAAATAACAATTTTACCAAAATAGGAAATCAAAGTCACACAGTTTAATACTACAGAGGTTGCGTGTGGTAGTGGACAGAAGTTAAGTCAACTAAATTCACAATTCCTAGGCTCACTCTGTCACAGGGAGCCTGCTCTATTTTTTCTCAATGGTAAACAGGTATTATAATGCTGAGTTGAGACTACAGTGAAGATGCGAAAGCACTTTGTTCGTGTAGCATACGTGTCATGTGATACATATGCTCAAACATTAAATGAGAAGTCCCTTGTGTTGTAAGGCTTACATGTGATATCTTGTTTAAGTAAGCACAATGGAATCAAGAGATTATGAATATTACTGACAAGATTCCAAATAAGAGAATATTAAATATAAAGTTTATCAATGCGTGTTAAATATTTTCCAATTATTTGCATTAAAATATTTTTAAACTGTATCAGTTGTTTTTTTGACAATTTCACAATCTCATCTCCCTTACCCTTTCAAATCTCCTTCCCATCCCAATCAACCCACCCCCATTCCCCTCTGGGGCACTGGATCCCTGTCTCCTTTTGGGGAATCAATCACTTTTGGCGTTGTGACCCTGTTATGTCCCAGGTCAAAACACTCCTTCTTGCAGGAAGGCTAAGGCAAACAACTCAGTAGCGTCATCCCTGAAACTGACCAGATTTACTAGCCCCTGCCTCTAAAGACCAAGAATAAAGACTGCAGAGTCACTCTGACAAGCCAAGCTGCAAAGATTCTCACATATGCCAAACTGCCTCGAAGAAGCAGAGAACCACCAAGCTGCTTATAAGAGATTTATACTCAGGGACTAAATCACATGGAAAGTACATTCTCCAAGCTGTTGCGCTCTGCAAACTGTGCAGTATGTTCTAGGATCCTAGCTTTTGTGAGCTGTCACCCAGGCTGGGTGAGCTTTGGTTATGTAGCTGTCTTTGATTCATTTCTTCTTCTGTAAGTAACCTCTTACCCATATTCCTGTAAGTCACCCCAATAAAATTCACTGGTTCACCAAGTTGGGCTTTGGTGATATCCATACTTGGTCTGTTGTGGGCTCAGTATCTGAGGGTAGAAGGTTCGCGTATTGGATCTCCACAGGAAAAGTCTTATCACACAACAGACCCATTTAGTGTGTGACCCTGGAATTATCTATCGGAGCCTGTCTGGGTCAAGGGGTCAGTATATAACTGGAAGCAATGTTTTCCACTTTTCCCTAATCTGTCAAAGGCAACTATTAAAACAAAACAAAACAAGGAGGCCAGAAAAGAGTGCTGGATCCCCCGAAACTTAACAGACAGCTGTAAGCCCCATGTAGTGCTGGGTACTGAATCAGGTGCTCAGCCAATTCTCCATCCCCAGGAAGTCAATATTGTTTGTAAGTGATACAGAGCTGTCTAGCTTTCAGAAGACTAAGAAAGGTAGTACTGTACCCTAGTTTGGTTTTTGTAGTGAAGATCCTCAAGTCTTCCTCTCCTTAAAAATCTACATACTAATTGTTTTTGGTTTTTCTTTTTTTCTGAGACAAGGTGTCTCTGTTGTAACTCTGGCTGTCCTGGAACTCACTCTGTAGACCAGGCTGGCTTCAAACTCATAGAGATCTGCCTGCCTCTGCTTCCTAAGTGCTGGGACTAAAGGTGTGCGCCACCACTGCCCAGCCAATATACTGTACTTGTAAAAGATGTGTTTTGGTATGAAAGACCATCCTGATTTATAAAAGGGTGCTACAGATAATTCCTAATTAATGTTTCATTCAATTCTTAATAAAAGAGTATGACATGAGTTTATTTTCTTAGACAGAGTCTTGATTTGTAGCCTGGGATATGCAGCCCAGGCTTTGGCTTCAGTTTGTAGTCATCCTTCCACTTTAGTCTCCTGAGTGTTTTGATTACAGGCATATTGTACCACACTTAGTATACAGCAACTGAAAGCTCCAACATTTGTATCCAGTTTGAAAATTGAAAATAACCAACTCCCTAAGGCAGGTAGTTTTCCAGTTTTGCCTAATCAACTATGACTACATTTAAAAAAAAAAAAAAGAATATTAAACCTTCAATTCCCAACTCTTTATATATTAAGTCCATTTAAGTAAGGGTGGACTGGGTGTCCTCACTTACCTGTACTTCATCCCGAACGTCTCCATGATGTATGCAATAACAAAGGCAGCACTGAAGAAGAGAAAACAATTAGAAAATACAGCTCATAGCTAAACACAAGAGACAAAGATTATCTATCTTCATACCTTCTGGAGATACCTGCATTCCCATGGACAAGAACTTTTCCTGAAAAAGTTTAAAAAAAAACAATTATCTGAAAAATAAAGAGTTCAGAGGTAAACTATATCAAAACCACATATCAGCCTACAGTGAGTCTTGCTTAGATATTTTATATCATTATTAATTTAAGTATTTATTATGTAGAGAATAAAACAGATTTCAAAAGAAACTGAAAGTAGTTCAGTGGAAAATTTTTAAAAAGCATAACAAGATGAAATAAGTAGCTGGGAAACTATAAATCTGAAAATGGTCTACCATATTAAAATAGAATTTCCCTTTCCTACATTTAGGAAAAATATCAACTTAAAAAGATTACTGCAACAAAATAGTCTCCTAAAAGTAAAATGAACACTACAGCCTGGAGAAATGGCTCAGTGGTTAAGTGTAACCGTGGGTTCCTGTTCTGCCCCTGTTGGAGTAACTGAATTCTGAGACAGATTTGTAGCTTGTAAGTGATTCCCAACTGTAATATTCCCACTGTGCCTTTTACTTTCTAGCTGTAAAAAGAGACAGGAAAGAGAAACTCTTTTCTCAAAGTTTTTTTCACCACTCATGCAGGTGGCCTTTAAAGATGGAAAGAAAAAAAAATTCTCTGCCCTTTTTGGCTGTCCTTAGCTTAGAGAACAGGAGCTGGTAGCATCTCACAAGCCATCCCACCGACTGTCCTCTACCAGGAGCTGGAGCCCGCCTGCTCTCCCTCCCACTGTCACTGCCAACTGCCACTGCCTCCTTTATAGCCTGAGCTGTTCCCAGAGGTCCAAGTGACACACAACCATAAGGAGAGCTGCACAGGACAGAAAACTTCTTGGCAAAGCATTTGTGGCTCTTGCAGAGGACCAGGTTGGATTCTCAGCACCAACAAGGCAGCTTACTGTTTACATTCTTGTTTCAGGGGATCAGATGACTTCTCCCAGCCTCTGCCAGCACCGGGCACCCATGCAGCCACACACACACGTAGACAAATATGCATACACATAAAATCAACAAATCTTTAATAACAGAAAAAACATTATTTACCTCCGTTTTGTAAGCTTCCATCAATAAACTCTTTAGTCTGAGGGCAGGAGAGATGTGTTACAGTAAAACATGTACAGTAAGATGTACATTTAATATAGTAAAACAAAAGGGGGTTGAGTTGAAAATCCTGAGTTCCAGAGCAACACTTCATCTTTAAAAAATAAAATTCTTGGGCTGGCAAGATAGCTCAGCCTACCACCAAGCCTGCTGACCCGAGTTCCGTCCTGGGACGCACAGTAGAGAGAACAGACTCCCAAAAGCTGTCCTCTCTATGTCTATATGCACATCATGGCTCACATAAGTGTGTGTGCATGTATAAGCACACACACACAAATGTAATAAAAAACAGAAAGAACTCAGTGAGGGGCTGGTTATACGGCATAGTGGATAAGAGTACTTGCTGCCGATTGCTCATGCAGAAGACCAGGGTTCAATTCCAGCATCCACATGATGGCTCATGACCATCCACAACTCCAGATCCAGGGGATCCAATGCTCTCTTCTAAGGTCTCTTGAACACATGCGGTATACATATATACATTTAGGCAACACAGTAAAAAAAAACAGACCCCTAGTAATATAATTTTTAAAGTTAAGTAATTCACTTTCTTTTAAAAAGTAAACCTAGATTCTTTTCAGTTGTAAGAAAATAAAAAGTAGTTTTATAATCTAAATTAATAGATCCAAATCATAAACTGTAAGTGTTATTAAAATACTCATACCTACCATAGGGAAAAAACGTATTATATTTTCAACTGGATTATCTGCAATATCCAAGACTAAATATCTGAAAACAAAACACTTAAGGTAAGTACAATCTCAGATAAATCTCAACACAAAAAACTGATGTATTCAAGTCAAAATAATATCCCATCTCTTTATTATAAAAAACAAACTATAAATCTCGATTTTATTTCCAGCCTATTGATCTTCCATGTAAGCAACTCAAGTATGTGATAAGTGACTTTTTAAGCTAACTTTTACTCCGTGGGCTCCATTTCCTTGTATGTTCTTACTGTGAAGATTTACATTTATTTGTAATATAATATTTTTATTAGTTCTTTGTGCCACCACTGTCCAGTGTACTAAGATATTGTTAGCCTCAGCCTCCTGAGTAGTAGGATTATAGGCGTGTACTATCAAGCCCAGCTTTTATATTTTTATGTTTTTCCCTCCTTCCCAGATCCTCTCTACCTCCTTACCAAACCAATTTCAAATCTTTCACTATTAAACACACTTGCACATGAACGCATGCATGCGAGCACACACACATACAAATGAGTATCAAAACAAGTAAACAAATACCAAAACAAAATGTAAAAAGCAAAACAAAGCATACAAAAGACATGGATTTTATTTTGTGTTGGCCAACTATTCCGGGGCTCAGGTTTAGTGTCAAAAAAAAAAAAAAAAAGCTGGGTGTGGGAGCCAGAATGATGGTTCAGTGGTTAAGAGTACGGACTGCCCTTGAAGAGGACTTCACCACTTTTAAGTCCAGTTCTAGGGGCATCTGCACTCAAGTGCACATAACAGAAACACACACTCATGATTTAAAAATAGTATCTTGAAAAGAAAAGCTAGGCTTGGAAACTCTCACATCTGTAATCCCAGGACTCCTATGGCAAGATGGGAGGCAGAGACAGGAGACTCCCCTGAAGCTGTGTGCCAACCAACATAGCATATGCTGCAGTGAACAACAAAAGACCAAGTCTCAACTCAAGAAAGAGTTGCTCTCTAAGCCAGGCAGTAATGGCCCACGCCTTTAATTCCAGCACTTGGGAGGCAGAGGCAGAGGCAGGGGGATCTCTGTGAGTTCAAGGCCAGCCTGATATACAGAGTGAGTTAGTTCCAGGACAGAGTTACAGAGAAACTCTGTCTTAGAAAAAAAGGAAAAAAAAAAAAAAAAGAGTTGTTCCCTGACCTCCATATGTAAGGAGGGTGGGGACACACTCAAAAAACTATTAAGAAAAGCAGGATAGTAGTAGCATACATCTTCAATCCCAGCACTTGGGTAGCAGAGGCAGGAGGATCCCTGTGAGTTCAAGGCCAGACTGGTCTACAGAGGAAGTTCTAGGACAGCCAGGGTTACAAAAGCCCTGCCTTAAAAAAAAAAAAAAAAAAAAAAAAAAAAAATGGATACACAATGAAGAGATAACAGAAGTCTTTGGGGAAGGGGTCTGAGTATCTAGGAGATAAGAGTACAGACATTTTTTAGTATACATTCTTTTAAGCCTCTAGAATTATGAACATGGTTTAAATATTTTTAAATACATTCTATTAAAATATATACCATATAGCTAATATTAAGTTACACTGCATAAAACAAACTTGAAACGAGGATATTATAGGACAGGTAGAATACTTGCCTAGCATGCTTGAGGCTCTGGGTTCAATCCTAAATACTTCGAAGATCAGTAACAATAATAAAACATTACATGTTTTGTCCTTAATAGTTTTCTATAAACCACAGAGATAATTCTTACCTAAATAACTGCTGAAAGTTAGGTTTAATAAAGTTTGCTTCAATATTTTGCCGTATGCAAATTATATGAGTTATCCCATGTTTCTGTAATATAGGTAGCTATAAAAAATGGGAAGAGATAATAGTTTAAAATACAAAACATCACCTTACAATAATATGTACATTTGGAAATAGACAAGACTCATATCTAATTCTTAAGTACAGAAGATGAAAGCTGACTACAGTAACTAATGTGATACACAAGACAATCCAATGATTTAAGATTAACACACAAAATGTTCTCTAAAGGTTGACATGGACATTACTTATGCTTAATTCTATAGCTTGATGCGAACTTAAAGATAACCTGTCAAGAAACCAGCACTATTAACAATCTTGGCTATAACCATGGAGTTTAGAATCATGAGAATCTAAGCGAGAAATCCCAGTTCTTCCAATGATCTGAACTCTATGGGAAAATGCTACCCTTACCTGAGTGGTTACGATAACTATACAAGGAAGGAAAAAAGTGTACTATATAGAATCAGTTAAAACATGGTCATAAGATGGAAATCTCACTTGGGAGTATGTTCTCTATATGACAAAGGAAGAATCTCTCACTGTGTCCTCCACGTGACTGTAAAGCAAGGAGATACCATTCAAAAGCCAAAGGCCCTGCTCCCAGGAGTGCATGGTGGAGGGGAAGCCATCCATGCCATGGAATTTATCAGATGTCCAAATGACTAACACAATATGGCTTTCAGCAATCTTAAATGTTAAGCTTGACAGCAAATTTTCTTGTCAGTATAGATCTGATAACCAAATTCCAGTTTGGGCTATCTTTGTATTTTCTGAGTATATACTGGGATATAAACAGGAGTATTTGGAGGATTACTCAGAAGTGTTTGATAGGATTAATAATGATCCAACGTTCTATATTCACATATATGCAACCTCCAAAATTAATTCAATATCCATTCTTTAAATGTAAAAAACAAGAAGACAAAGAAATCTGATGTAAGTGGGCACAGAGGCAGAAGCCTTTAACTGCAGCACCTGGGAGGCAGAAGCAGGCCGCTAATCTGAGTTTGAGGTTAGTCTGGCCTATATAGCAAGTTCTAGGCCAGGCAGAGTTACATATTGAGACTCTCAAACAAAAAACAAAACAAAACAAAATAATCTCCTTTAAAAGCTTTGAAGGCACTTTAGACTAAGTAAAGCAAACCTTTTCAGAATAAAATTCTAATGTAATAGTGAACAGAATATTTGTACCTTTCAATAGATGCATTTATATAAAGAAAACTAAGACCATACCTTCTAAATACACGTAAGCTGCTGACACTGTCTTCTAGGAAATCAAAGCTCTATTTGCTTACTCACTGTTACACCACCTACCCTCCCGCTTCCTTGTTGGTCACCTCAACTATCAAAAACCTTTTAATTTCAAGATGACTCTGAAAATTTTGATGACAAAATACTGACTTCTGAAATCAGCAAGCCCCTGGGAAAGATATTTGCTATACAATGTTTCACACTGTACAACATTAAAGAAGAATTAGTATCATCTCCATAATTCATAGAGCTGAGTCCCTTAGGAAGTGGCAAGAACCCCACTATACTAAAATAGCACTCTTCCTCAATCTCAACTGAGCAACTAAAGCAGTCTATCTCCAATCTGCAGGATCTACAGGTGGCTCCTAATGGATGGACCTTCAGACTCCAGTCTTCTAGAAGAAGAATCACTATAAACCATGCGCTCTCTTATTTTGATAAAGGATAACAATATGTTCTATTGCCTCCACTGGAACTCTGCACGTATCTGATGTTGTTCAGAAGATGTCCAGCAAGTACAGATGTAGCATTTTAAAATAGTAAATACACTACTGAAGGTTGTAGGATGGGCAAATCTAACAAACACAAAATTTCATGAGAAAAATAAATTATAAAAACTCACTTGTAATTTGTGATGAAACACTTGGAAAGCTATTACTGGTCCAGTAAATTTGGAAGTAGGTATAAGTACTATGAACATAGCTGCATATAAAAGTTTCCTAGTATAAAATTCTTATTATAAAAAACTTACCCGATAAAAAGTTGGTTTACTAAAGCCTCTTGGAGAACCTAATCTAAAGTTCATACCTTGCTTTTCATAGCAGAGGAGTATGGGCCTAAGAACAATCCAGGCAAAACTTCCTAGAGAAAAAAAATGCAAAAAGTTTAAATCTATAGCAAATATTATATAACTAGAATTGTCTGTGTGTTCACAGGCTAATAGCTTTTGCAATATTCTGCTTAGAACTTAATTATTTAGGGAGCATTTCCCAGTCACATTTAGCAAACTGGGATAAGAAATGCAGGTGTGTCTTTGTAATTTCAATTTTATTCTAAAAACCCAAATATTTGGCCAGGTATAGTGGAACATAGGTATAATCCCAGCATGCAGGAGGTAAGGCAGGAGGATCCTGAGTTTGAGCCAGGCTGGGTTACATAGTAAATTCTAGGCCAGCAGTAACCCACAATCACACCCTGTTCTCCCCTCAAAAACAAAGCAACACAAGATGAACAGGATACAACATCATCACAGTAAGCAGAAGACAAGCTGTAACTAATTACTGAATATAATACTGCACCTTTTTTTTTGTTTTGAAATAGCATCTTATGAATATAGCTAAGGCTGGCCCTGAACTCCGGGCAATCCTGCCTCAGCCTTGAGTGCAGAGATTATAGGAAGGGTCCCAACATGTCACAAGTATAAACTAACATTTTGCTTCTGCTTGCGTTCCCCATAGCATCAAGTCAGTTCTCACATGTACTCACATATAGTTAAACATGTAAAAGGGAACCTTTTCTCTTTCCTTTTTTCTGAAGCAGAGATGGGGTTTGATAAAGCATGAGGGTTGAGTGAAAGACAATCAGGAGGAAAGCCAAGACACTTGAGAGCAAGGATGTGGGCTTCCCAGAGAAGAGTAGCCCAAAAAGTGAGCTTTCATTCTAAGGAAAGTAGCAGATTTTTGGAAAGTTTGGGATTAAGAGTGAGAAACACTTCTTAGGGCTAACAAAGTTGATTGCAAGTGATAAGAAATACAAAGGAGGAACTGAATTCATTCCTAACAGTTAAGTATTCAACTCACTGAATACTACACAAATCAGTTATGGATGTCAACTGGGAAGCAGACACAAAAATTAATAACTACTTAGAAGTTTCTGTTTTATAGACAACTCTCCGGAATATATCCATATTAGACAGGAAAGCAAAATGCTTAAAAGGAATGAGAAAGAACAGTGACTCACTAAGCACATCCATATATCCATATATCCTGAATCTAATCAAGAGAGATAAAGAACTCATTTCACATATTAAATTTTATTGACACAAATGGTAGATATTTACCATGTGATATTCTAATGCACATATATATATATATATATATATATGTATAATATTCATAATGGGGTAAATATGACAAACTTACAGATCATGAGCCAGCAGGTCTCCTTTCTGAATTAAGCATAAGCTATTTAATAATAAAGGGTCATCCTAAATAAATTAAAAGTTGCCATACCTGCATCTCTCGTCTCATAGGATAAGTCCACTCCTTGAAAAGGAAGAAAAAGAGAAAGTAAATAGTATGAAAAATAAGATGGCTCAAGTCTGACAAGGTGAGTTTGATCCTTGGAACCAGGAGAAAGAGACGGGACTCCCAAGTTACCTGTGACCTCCAAATGTACACCATGACACGAATGCCTGAGCATGAGAGCGCACAACTCAAATACACGTGCACACACGTATGTGTACACACAAAAGAAATGTAAACAACAAAACACTTTAAAAAAATACCACAAAGGCATGACCAAAAAAAAAAAAAAAAAAGAGCTTCGTGGTCAGCAAGATGGCCTAGCCTGTAAAGCTGTGAGAACCACTGCTCTCTCTCCCCATCCCTACCGCTGCAACCTTTAACACAGTGCCTACAACCTTTAACACTACTTTCGTTGCTACTTCACAACTGTGATTTTGGTATTGTTATGGGTCGTAATATAAATATCTGACGTGTAGAAGGTCTTAGACGGCCCCTGTGAAAGGGTCGTTGAGAGCTGCTGCTGTAAATAGTGCTTGCTACATGGAAGCCTGACAACCTGAATTTCACTTCACCCCAGAACCCATGGACAGCTGAAATGAGAGTCAACTCCACAAAGTTGTCCTCTGATTTCCATGCATACATGAGTTAATTTTTAATATCTGTTGTTAAAAATTATATTATACTTTTGTGTATGGTACTGGTAAAGTAAACCCATGGCCTTGCGTGCTGGCAAGTTTTGTAGCAAGAGCTGTACTTCCTCCAAAAAGAATTACATTAAACGTGAAAACATTCTGTATCACTGGGCCTACAGTTCGGTGCTAGAACTCTTGGTTGACATGCAAGAGGCAATGAGTTGGAATCCTAGCACTACAAATAAATAAAAACTGGCATATATCTATGCCAGTTTAGGAGGTAGAATCAAGGGGATTGCCAAGAAGTTCTAGGGCAGCCTGGTCTACATAGTGAATTCCAGGCCAACAATCAGTGATAGTCTTGTCTTAACACACACATCTATAGCAGATATCCTTGGTTACAGAAATCAGATTACAATTTGCCTGGTGTTTATGTGTCTGGGTGTTTTACCTACATTATGTCTGTATACCACTTGCCTGGTTCCCTCAGAGACCAGAAGAGGGTGTTAGATCCTCTGGAACTGGATTACGGATGGTTGCAAGCTGCCATGTTGGTGCTGGGAATCAAACCCAGGTGCAATAGAAGAGCAGCCACAACTGAACCATCTCTTCAGTTTCAATGAGATTCCATTCTATACTGATATATTCTTCAATCTTGATATAGTAGTAGTCAGTAGTATTCAGTCAGTAGTAGTCAGTAGTAGTAGTCAGTAGTAATGAGTACAGTATACTTAACCAAAAATCATTGGATTATACATTTAATACCTGTATACTGCACTCTATTTAAAAACATAGCACTTAAGCACCAAGCACTCAGGAGGCAGAGGCAGGCAGATCTCTGAGCTTGAAGCCACCCTAGTCTACACATAATGAGTTCCAGGATAGCCAGGGCTACACTGAGAAACCTTGTCTTGAAAAACCAAGCAACCAACCAACCCATCAACCAACCAACCAGTGAGCACTTACCCAAAATGATACATTATGCAACAAAAGAATTAGAGTAACCCACAATAGAAAAAAATTCAAAAGCAAAATTAGTCTTAGGGTTTTCATTGTTGTGATGAAACACCAGAGCAAAAACAACTTGGAGGGAGATAACAGTCCAATTGGCCTACATATCTCAAGTCATAGTCCATTGAGGGACACCAAGTCAGAAACTCAAACCAGAAGGGAACCTGCTGAGGCCGTGGAAAAGTGCTGCTTACTGGCTTGCTCCTCATACTTTGCTCAGCCTGCTTTTTCTGATGCCTGTAACGTGTCAGGTTGACATGAAATTAGCAGCAGAATAATCAGTGCTACCACTTTTCAAGAATAAGAATACCCAGAAGGCAATCCCACACCAAAGCATCTCTGCCTAAGCCATTTAGTCCCTCTCTGCACAGCCATCAAGACCAGAGCTCAGATCCCAGGGCTCATGGCACAGGCATGAAACCCACAAATTCATGCAACTCCATCTCTGAAGTAGATAGACACAGGAGGATTGTTTGGGTTTTCTGGCTTCTGGCTTTGCTGGAAAAACAAGAGCCTCAGGTTCAGTCAGACACCCTGCTCAGAACAGGCCTGAGTGATAACGGACTGTGTGTACACACACAGATGCATATCCATTCATGTATATGAGAAGATTTTATAATCTTTAAAGATTTCTTTCAAGCTGGTAGGGTGGCACATGCCTTTAATCCCAGCACTCAGGATACGGAGGCAGATGGATTTCTGTGAGTTCAAAACCAGCCTGGTCTGTATCACCCTCAGTCCAGTCAGAACTACACAGTGAGATCCTGTCTGAAACAAACAAGCAAAATAACAATGGAAAAAGACAAAGAAAACAAAACAACTTTTTATTAAGGCCAATTCTATTCCATTTCATTCATTCATTTATTTTGTTTTTCTGAGACAAGGTTTCTGTGCATAGCTCTGGCTATCCTGGACTCTGTAGATCAGGATGGTCTGGAACTCAGATCTGCCTGCCTCTGCCTCCCAAAGGCTGGACTTCAAGGTGAGCCTCTACCTGACTCTAAAGACCAATTTTATAAGCAGAAAGAAACTTTCAAAAAATGGTCTGTTAAAAAAATAAAATAAAATAAAATCTATTACTGCAACTATTTATTTTTCTATTTTAGACAAAGAATTTTATTTTTTAAAGGTTTATTTTTATTACTTTATGTGTGTTAGTGTTTTGCTTGCATGCATATACGTGCACCATGTGTGTGCCTGGTTCTCCTCAGAGGTGAGAAGAGATCGCCTCGCCTATCTTGTTACTGGTGTTGACAGCTGGAAGCTGCTATGTGGGTCTTCTGCAAGAGAAACAAGTGCTCTTAAGTGCTGAGCCATCTCTCCAGCCCTGAGAATCTTACTTTTGAATCTCGATAAGCAGGATCTCTTAGTCAGTATAACTCTATTCAGCCTTTCAGTGTGAAAAAGAATCTTATAGATGTATCTTTAAACAAAGTCTGATTGCACAGAATGACAATTATGATTCATGAGGCTAATAGAATAGAATAGCGTGTGAATTTCAAGTCAGTACAAAGATAATATAGCCAAACCATGTTCACCTGCTTCTTCAACTTACCACTAAATAAATACTCTAATGGTTATTATTTTTTAAGCACTGAATAGTTTTATAATTTAGGCCAAAAATCCTGTCTTTTTTAGTGATTATGTCCCTAACATTGAGTGTGATGTATTACAAAGAATAAGCACACAGTGGGTATGCATTCTGAAGATACCTGGCACTGGCACTGTAGCATTGGCTGCTTGCTGGCCTGGAACTCAGAGACCTACCCACCCACCTCTGCTCCAGAGGTGCCTCTGGGACTAAAGGCATGCACCAAAGAATTTCAGCCATCTAATGGCCAAACTTATTTCCTGTGGCAATTTGTTACGATCATAAGGAAAGCAATTAAAGAAATGTGTTACTTAAAACAAAAAATGTGTGTGTGTTAAAGAAAAAAACAGAAGCATATATAGAAATGGTATGTAGATCTTCTGAGGGATACTTGTGTAGGAGTCGAAAGGCCTCTCCATCCTCTAAGATGTGATAAAAATTCAGTGTATGAAGTAAAAGCAATAGATGGGCTAAAAGAGACAAAGGTACAGAAATTTATTATGTGCACAGGGCAAATACTCAACACCAGCGATATTTAGGAGCTTAAAGCTGAGCATGGTGGCACCTGACTCCAATCACAGCACTTGCAAGCCTGTGGAACGATAGTGAGAGCTTGCCCACATAGTTAAGACTATGTGTCTGTCTGTATGTCTGAGAGAAACTCAAACAGATATGCACAGACTCTCAGAATAACAGACAAGGGCTTGTGATAAATCTGGGTATGGTACCCACTTCTGTTCTGTAAGCTAATTTTCTATTGTTTACTAAACTCCCTGAAAGCAGGATCTATCTATAGGCAACTGAAGGGCATTCAAAAAAAGTCTCTTCTGTATCTGCTGTTCTTATATATTCCAGCACCAGAGAAGCAGAAGCAGGCAGATCTCGAGTCTGAGGCCATCCTGGTCTACAAAGGAAGTTCAAGGACAGCCAGGGCTACACAGAGAAACCAAAAAAAAAAAAAAAAAGAAAAACAAACAAAAAATAAACTTAATAAACATAACTATAGTGTGCTGGAGAGGGCCTCTGAAAGTGATTAGGCTTAGATAATGTTAGCACAGGCCTCATGACTATATCCTGAGTAAAAGGAAGACTATCTAGATTGATGACTGACAGACAAACAGAAACTAACTGATGTATGGATGGACACACACACACACACACACACACTCTGTCTCTTGTAACATGATGCCATGTACTACCTGAGGACTCTACAACAAGAAGGCCATCACTGGATGCAGGCCCTTGACCTTGCACCTTGAAGACCAAAAGCCCAAATAATCCTTTAAAAAAACAAAAAAACCTTGCACTGAGCTATGTAACTCCAGACCACTACCTTTTCTATTCTCTTTCCATCTCCCTCTCTCCTTGTTTTTTTGAGACAGAGTTTCTCTGTGTAACTCTGGTTGCCCTAGAACTCACTCTGTAGAACGCTAAGATCCCCTGCCTCTGAGTGCTGGGATTCAAGGTGTGCACCACCACTGTCTGGCATCTCTTTTGGGGACTGTCTTGCATTATGGCTAAAGTAACCCACACATAAATGGATTTACTATGTAGCTCAGATTGGCCTGGCATTGTACTTGTAGCAATCCCTTTGTCCCCTCCCTCAAACACTAGAATTAAAGGTATAAAACCGCCACACTTGGCTTTCCATTATTCACTTTTTTTGGAGGGGTGGTGGTAGAATTTATGCAGGCTTGTATCTGTGTGCACTGTGTGTGTGTGTGTGTGTGTGTGTCATATATAGAGGCCTAGAAGTTGATATCCACTGTCTTCCTCAGTTGCTCTTCTTCATTTTCTAATTATTGGTTTTCACCACATAGCCCTGGCTAACCGGAAGCTTACTATATAGACAAGGCTGGCCTTGAACTCAGAGATCAGCTTGCCTCTATGTAGACTAGAATGTGCACAACCACATCTGACTATTTTGTATTAAGGCAGGGTCTTTTGCTGAACTTAGAACTCCCAGACTCTGGCTCCTCTTGTTAGCCAGCTTGTCCTAGGAATCCCATGTCTCTACCTCTAAAGTGCTGAGATTACAGGGAAAGACACACCTCCCTAGCTTTTGTGAGCTCTGGAGATCCAAACTCTAGTCCTTAATCAACTACATCTCCTTATGGAAGGTTCAGCCTATTATGGAAAAGAGACAATTATCAAATGCTATAGCATGTGGGGGGATTAAACTGGGGTGGGAGAAGGGTGGGAAGAGTTGGCAAAAACAGGAAAAGCTTCTTTGAGGAACTATTGTATAAACTGGGTGGTGGCATATGCCTTTAATCCCAGCACTAAGGAGGCAGAGGCAGGTGAATCTCTAAATTCAAGGCCAGCTAGTCTACAGAATAAGTTCTTAGACAGTCAGGGCAACACAGAGAAACCCTGTCTTGGAAGCCCCTCCCCCCAAAAAAAGAATTGGCTAAATTTAAGCCAAGTTATGCAGTTAAGAATCTACTAAAATCCCCCTCAACCCTCTCCTTGAGTTCCTCTATGAAGCCCTGGTTGTCCTGGAACTCACAATACAGACAATAGTCTTAAATTAGTGGGAATCTGTCTGCCTCTGCTTTAGGAGTAGAGAAGTGTGCACTACCATGCTCAACTTAAAATCTCTTTACCAAAGTAGGGTTTGGTTTGAAATTTTGGTTTTCAGTGTGGAAGAAACTGCTGGTCACTGGGAAACAGTAAATCAGCGTTGCTAATTAGGTGAAATACTCAAGTAGGAATATGCAGAGAATATACTGTAAATACAATAAAAGATGAAAGAATTTAAACTACAACTTCTATGAATAGGGAAAGGAACTAAGGAGTATTTAAAAAGCCTTAAAATAACTAGGGGTCAGGATTCCAAGGTCTGAGTCCTGTGGCGTATCTGATATAACACTTATTCTAAGTAAACCTCAGTGTGTGAGTTTGTGTTCCAACCAAAACCTGAGTGGCAGTCAGAAGACTGCTGGTGGAGTCAGCTCTCTTCTCCCACCATATTCCATCACAAAGGAAATTACTTGCAGAAATGAAATAACTGTTATTTGAAGGCAAAAATCATACCTCTCATTCACACTACTGCATGCTAAAGAAAAAGGTGTAAATTTGTTTTTTAATTTATGATTCAATTAAAAATGTATGTAAGTCTCAAGCACCACTACTCCATAAGAGAATTCTTCAGATGCCTGTAATTCCATTACTTGGGACATCTGTGGCTACAGCAAGTTCCAGACAGTTTGGCTGCATAAGACCTTGTCTTAAAATTATAACCAAGGCTGCCTTGAACTCCTGACGCTTCCACCTCCCAAGTAGTGGGGTCACGTGAGTGTGCAGCCATGCCAGCTCCAAACACCTTTAAAACACTTAGAGGGGATTAAGTGCTTCTCAATCTGGGGGTCGTGGTCCCTTTAGGAGTCAAATGACCCTTTTCCTGGGGGTCAAAGGCCATCTGCCTAACAGATATTTACATTTTGATTCCTAACAGTAGCAAAATTACAGTTATAAAGTAGCAACGAAAATAATTTTATGGTGGGGGGGTCACAAACATGAGGAATTGTACTAAATTAGGGACACAACTAAGAAGATTGAGAACCACTGGAGAGCGCACACCTTTAATTCCAGCAGCTGGGATGCAGAGATAGAGGAATCTGAGTTTGAGGCAGTCTGGTCTACATCGTGAGTTCCAGGACAGCGGACAGCCAGGAGGCCATGTTAACAGACTGTCTCAAAACACACAAAACTCTAGAATCTTTTCTTGATCCTATTAAGTGTCACAGCTAAGAATCCTTGTTTTGTTACTAACCTAGCCTCTAGAGAACTCTTATTTATCAGTTTCTGATACCTTAAAATATTTGCAACAGATGAAAAAAAAAAAAAAAACAAAAACCTGAGAATGTCAAGTAAGGAAAAATCAAGGTGGGGTGAAAAGAATCCTGAATTGAAGAATCGGGAGAAGGTAAAGGAATTTTGCTTTCAACAGTAACTTTGCTCCAAGGGCAAGGTTGGTTAATTAAAAGTTTTCAAATTCAAAGAAGCTAGTTTTGTGCCTTTTTTTCCCCCTGTTGCTCATAGTTTGTTGTTGTAGTTATATATATATATATATATTTTTTTTTTTATCTTGGGGAACTATTACAGGGTGCAATTCCAGAGTTCACGCCTTCGGTCTATTCCACACGTGGGGCCATGTGTCCCGCGTGTGAACCGATCATCAAGCTCAGATTAAAAACAACTCCGCAGCGTGCTGCTCTGGCAGTCAAAGATGAGCCTGACTCCAGGAGATCCTCAACCCCGCGGCGAGGGGCCAGCGGTCCTCTCCGGCCGGCTTCTCTGCCCGGGTCGCAGGGGAGGAGCAGCTCGCGGACGCCCCCTGGGGAAGGGGAGCGTCGGCGACGGTTGGGCCAGGGTCGCCGCTCGGCCGGAGTCTCGGAGGCGGCCTGCGGCGGGCCGGGACTCACCTCGGCGTCCTCTTTGCACTGCGGGAGCGACGGGAACTCCAGCTTCACGTCTTCCATGGTCCCAGGGCCGCGGCGGGTGGGCGCGGCGCGAGGGACAGCGGTGCGCCCGGCCGCCCCCGGGCTGGCGGCGGCGGCGAGGGAACGAGGGCGGGCGGACGGCGGGCTGACGCGCGGCGGCCTTACAGCGAGCACACGCGGACCCTGGAGTCCGGGCGGCAGCCACAAGAAAGCAGCGGGCAGGGCGCCGCGCTACCGGCCGCCATGCCACGGCCGTCTCCTCCCGCAGGTCTCCGCGCCCCTCAGACAGCCGAGATCCGGGCCAGGCACGAGCCCATAACCGTCTCCTCCCGCCCCCACCCACGCGCCACAGCCAATCCCAGCCCACGCTCGCCGTCGGCCCGCCCCCGCCGCCGCCAGGTGTCAGCGCGCCTCCGCCCTGCCCGTCCGCGAGCGCGCAGACGCGGGGGGAGGGGCCTCCTGCGGGGCGGGGCCGCGTCCGAAGGGAGGGAGGAGAGGTCCAGGGTGGAGGCAGCCTGCTGTCAAAACAGCTCGGCCTTCCCAGACTGAGTCCCTTCAAAACGTCTTCCTGGACCAGCACTCAGAAGGAATGCTGCCCAATTGCTGGGGAAGTTATAATCCAAACCGGAAGAGTTCAGTTTAAATTCACGTTCGACTACACAGAAAGCAAGATACCCATCACCGAAAACAATTTAAAGTGGCCTCTTAGGAATGAATACTCTGGAGATTAACCAGAAAATCAAGAAAATGATAAATTGAAAGTCACCAGAAATGGGAATGATAGCTCACTTACTAAACTGTACTCAGATTTCTCCCTTTGAGTTAAATTGTCAACACATAACGTGATTGTGTGTGAGAGGAGCTTTTGTTGGAGTTAAAATTTTTGTTTTTGGTTTTTCAAGACAGAGTTCCTCTGTTGTAACTCTGGCTGTAACTCTGTGGACCAAGCTGGCCTTGAACACACGGAGATCTGCTTGACTCTGCCTTTGCCTCCTACCCAGGCCCCAGTGCTGGGATTAAAGGCATGTGACACCACAGCCCAGCTGGAGTTAATAGTTTTTAAAGGTTAAGAACTTTCTAGCCTGGACAGTGGTGGCACACGCCTTTAATCCCAGCACTTGGGAGGCAGAGGCAGGGGGATCTCTGTGTGTTCAAGGCCAGCCTGTAGAAAGAGTTCCAGGACAGTTACAGAGCCCTGTCTTGAAAAAACAAAAAGAATATACTTTCTCAGGGTTTTACTATGTCGACCAGGCTGGCTTTAAACTTACAAGAGATCTACTCGCCTCCCGAGTTCTGGAATTCAAACTGTGTACTATCATGCCTGGCCAGAAGCTTCTGGAGAAAAGGAACCACTGCTTGGCTGCAAGGTGTGTAAGTAACACTTAGATAAAAATTATATAAGGCACAGAATACCCTTCTAGTAATTTTTAATTAAAAAGTAACCAGATGACAGGTATGGTGGTGAATATCTTCTATCCCAGCACTTGGAAGGCAGAGGCTGGAGAATGTCTGTGAGTTGAGATCTAATCCATATAGTGAGTTGTTGAAGTGCAGCTAAGGCTACATAGTGAGACCCTGTCTTAAAAACAAAGTTAAAAAAAAATTACGTAGCTAGCCAGGTCATTTAAGATTGGTCCTTTGGTATTTATGAAACTGAAGTTTGATGTCTTTTTTCTTTTTCCTTCCTTCCTTCTTTCTTTTTCAAGACACGGTTTCTCTGTTGTGACTCTGTCCTGCAACTCAATCTTGCAGATCAGGCTAGGCTTGAACTCAGAGATCCGTCTGCCTCTGCCTTCCAAATGCTGAGACTAAAAGTGTGCTGGGACCAAAGGCACATGTCACCCGCCCAGCTCTAACAGTCTTTTAACTGTAAATAATCTCAATTTTTAGGCAACGATGACTTCCTTATGACTTTGCCACATGAAATTACAAAGGATTGCATGCAGGTGACAGAGCTTCTGCTTTGAACATTTTTGACATTAACGTTCCCTCCAGTAGACGCTCTCAGCCTGGCATCTACCTGCAGATGTTTACAGAATCTACTGGTGAGCCTGGGAAGCAATACCTCTCTGGAAGTCATGTATATGCAGAATTATATGTACAGACTTCTCCTGGACCCAGACATAACAGCCTCAAAGAGAAACTATTTTTTCACATAAAGTTAAAATTAACTGTCAAATAGCCTAACTGCAGTAGGTGAAGACACCCAGACATCTAAGATGTATGCAAGACGATTTTATGGACTTTGTGAAAACTGTTTTAAAATGAAAATATCTTAATTTTCAACTTCATCTGGGCTCTCAAATCACTTACTTACTGAACCAAAAAGATTAGAATAAATGTGCTCTTAGAAAAGACAAGAATATATATAGGACAACTAAAACAGATTTTATTCCATTTTTTTTTTAGAACGAGGAAAACAAAATATAAAATAAGTCATAAGAAATGCTCTCTTGTACTATCTTAAACCACTTTGAATGTTGTACAAAATGCTCACAAAGCAAATATGAAAAGCTTCAACATGTCTTTTGTAAATTCTGTTGCAGCAAATGCAACATTAACAAATATACAACTTTCTTCTATAACCAATTTAAAAAGAATTACTGAATTACATACTATTGTTGTTCATACATATGTTTATTCACTTTTACTGAGATCACTGCCAATACATACATTATTTTCCTTAACTTTAATTTACATTAAGCCAATGCCTGTCATGCAGTCATCAAAAACCTTACAGTAAATCACACAGGTTTGTAGTCCAGTTTAGACTCTAGCTTCTTAGAATCAGCCACTTTTCTGACTGCTTTCATGAAGTCTTCCTGAACTACAAAATCATGATCAGCACGAATTGCAAACATACCTGCAGAAAACAAAACAAAATTGCTGCTTATCATGTGTGAATTACAGATGCATAAGAAAACCAATCTGGGAACAGCGGCACATGCCTGTAGTCATAACGCTTGGACTGAAAGAGGAGTATTGCCATGTTGGAGACCAACCTGGACAACGTGTCAAGACCTCGTCTCAAAAGAAAACGTGAAAGAAAACCAAATCATCTTAACTCTGGAGTAAATGAGAAGACATAGGTTTACTGCTTCTGAGCCAGCAGTGCTGATTTATTAGAAACCACCGTCTCCACTCAGATCATTCCTCAAGTAGAGTGAACACTGTGTTTCAAATGAGGCAGATAATACAATCATCTTGATATTTACATCCGGACTGTGCAGTCTCTGTGTCCAGTGCTAGTTCTCAATCAGCCAACTTCCAGTAGTTTTGGAAATGATCACCAGTCACTAAGCAAGGCTGGGGTACAGCAAGGCTGGGGTACAGCAAGGCTTAGGGGATATAGCAAGGCTGGGGGTACAGCAAGGCTGGGGTACAGCAAGGCTTAGGGGACACAGCAAGGCTGGGGACACAGCAAGGCTGGGGACACAGCAAGGCTGGGGACACAGCAAGGCTGGGGACACAGCAAGGCTGGGGATACAGCAAGGCTTAGGGGATACAGCAAGGCTGGGGGTACAGCAAGGCTGGGGATACAGCAAGGCTTAGGGGATACAGCAAGGCTGGGGGTACAGCAAGGCTGGGGGTACAGCAAGGCTGGGGGTACAGCAAGGCTGGAGGTACAGCAAGGCTGGGGATACAGCAAGGCTGGGGGTACAGCAAGGCTGGGGATACAGCAAGGCTGGGGATACAGCAAGGCTTTGGGGATATAGCAAGGCTGGGGATACAGCAAGGCTGGGGGTGCAGCAAGGCTGGGGATACAGCAAGGCTGGGGGTACAGCAAGGCTGGGGGTACAGCAAGGCTGGGGATACAGCAAGGCTGGGGATACAGCAAGGCTGGGGGTACAGCAAGGCTGGGGGTACAGCAAGGCTGGGGATACAGCAAGGCTGGGGATACAGCAAGGCTGGGGATACAGCAAGGCTTAGGGGATATAGCAAGGCTGGGGATACAGCAAGGCTGGGGATACAGCAAGGCTGGGGATACAGCAAGGCTGGGGATACAGCAAGGCTGGGGATACAGCAAGGCTGGGGATACAGCAAGGCTGGGGATACAGCAAGGCTGGGGATACAGCAAGGCTGGGGATACAGCAAGGCTGGGGATATAGCAAGGCTTAGGGGATATAGCAAGGCTGGGGATATAGCAAGGCTGGGGATACAGCAAGGCTGGGGATATAGCAAGGCTGGGGATATAGCTATTGGCAGTGTTACCTAGATTGCAAAGGCTGGTTTAATCATCAGCACTGCATTCTATAAGCCTATAATCTCAGCACTTGGGAGGGAAAGGCAGGATAATCACTATACACTGTGTATTTTTAAAAAAAGAAGAAAGGATTCTAGGTGTTTTCAGAATGAAGGAATGATAACATGTTTTTCTATTAATATGTGCAATTTCCATCAACCAGTTTTAAAACGTTTTTCAATGTGAGAGGAAAAAAGATCCTATCAAAATTTGACAGCATCAGCCTTTAAAATCACAGTACTACTTTGACTCCGTTCTCACCAAAGTCATCCTTGATAATTATGTAGTCCGATACAGATTTTGGAACGTGATAAATTACCCTAGATAGTTCAAGTCATGTTAGCTTTTTATTAACACTGAAAAAGTAACTACAAAAAAAACACCGCAGACATATCTTGGGTTTGAATATTCTGAATGGAAAATGAAGATTAAATAACTCTAGCTAGGTATGGTTTCAAAGTCATTTGTTACCAAAAATAAAACTAGTATCAAAAAATCCAGAACTGTATTTAAGAATTTCATTTTAAACACACTGCAGGACCACAGACTTTTTGTTGTTATTTATTTATTCATATTTATTTATTTATTTAGAGACAGGGCTTCTCTGTGTAGCTCTGGCTATCCGGGGACTCACTCTGGAGACCAGGCTGGCCTTGAACTCACAGAGATCTGCCTGCCTCGGCCTCCCAAGTGCTGGGATCAAAGGCATGGGCCACAACTGCCTGGCTAGACCACAGTAAATCTTTCAAATATCTGTGGGATTGGTCCACTCTAAGTCTAGCCACAGTGTACCAAACAGTCCTGCAATTCAGTCTTCCTGCATAGTGCCTGTGGGCAGCAGGGAGTGCTTAGGAGTTAACACCCCCAAGGGCCAGTTTCACACACTGGAGGAGGAATGCTGGTAAATTAATGTTCTAGGTTCCCCCACTGTTCAGCCACACAATCCTCAAAGGCATTCCATAGGGTTAGAGTTAGGGTAAGGTTTCCCCAGGTCCCTCACAAGAAACCACTGGAGTACTACTATAGTGGTACTTGCTCCCTTGTGCTGTTCTATTCTGCTTCTTGAAAACAACTCTAAAAAACCCAAACATAACACAAAGTTCTGAAATTCTGACAAGGTGCAGCTCTGCTTTAAGATAAACTTAGGACACTGTTATCGATAGTAAAAATATGCTTTGTACTCTCACCTGCTTCAGTACAAACATTTCTTAGGTCTGCTCCATTAAAGCCATCTGAAAGCTTTACAATTGCTTCATAATCTGTTTAGGAAAAAAAAAAGAAATTAAGAAGATAAGTAATAATAATAAAAACTCAATATTGATTTTTGCCCCTAGAGAACTTTAAATGGATGAGTTAGTTCTGAATTTGATCATCATTACCCTTTCTACTATTTTACAACATCAACAACGGAAGCTAAAACAACTGCAGAGAAAACCAGAATCAAGGACATATACTTTTGAATTTTTAGTCAAAAAATGTTGGCCGGTGGTGGCGGCGGCGGTGGCGGCGGCGCACATCTTTAATTCCAGGGCTCAGAGGCCAGCCTGGTCTACAAAGTGAGTTCCAGGATAGCCAAGGCTACAGAGTGAGACCTGTCTCTAAAAACCAAAAGGAAAAAAAAATGTCATCAAGATTTGAAGGGGCCTGCTTTTAAGCAGTAAAACAAAGTAACTGCAAAACTTTGGCTCATTAAAGCTTTGCACACCTGTAATCAACCTTTCTTTCAGGGAGAGTGGCAGGAAGACAAGTTCCAAAATAGCTAGGCAACGTAGTGAGACCTCGGCTCAAACAGTCCCAAGACACACACACAGACACACAAATGCTTTTCCTAACTATAAGCAGCTAATAGTTACAGGAGGAGGGAGAGACATCTTCAGTGGTGTAGCCATTGGAAAAGTGTCCTCACTCTTATAAGCAGCCATAATTAAACTCACTGGTGCAGGGACTAGAGAGATGGCTGTTCTTCCAGATTCCCAGCACCCGTATGGTGGCTAACAACCACCTGTAGTTCCAGTCCAGAGGCTCCAACTCCCTCTTCTGGTCTCCATGGCATGCGCAGACATACATGTAGGCAAACACTCATACACATAAAATAATAAAATCAAACTATAAAGGCCCAAAAGCTCACTAGGTGGTAAAATAAAACACATGAAAGGAAAAGGGGCTAAGTTGGGAAGAAGGATCAGTTAGAACGGGAAGAGGATAAGAGAAGGAAATGAGATATAATCAAAGTACAAAATATATATATGAAAATGGCATAATGAAACCCATCATTATTTATAATTAATGTATACTAACAAAAATTCTAAGGGCTAGGGGTATGGCTTAGTGGTAGAGCACATGCTTAGCATTTCTAAAGTCCTGAGTTCAATCACTGAACCTCAAAACAAATCAAACAGCAAAAATAAACAAATTTGGGGGCTGTTGAGATGTTTAGCAGTTAAGAGCCCTTGTTGCCCTTGCAAAGGACCCAAGTTCACTTCCCAGCACCCACAGAGCAGCCAATAACTATCTGTAACTCCAACACACACACTCAAGCACATACACATACACATACAATTAAGCATACGAAACAGTAACAATAAATGGAATGTACTTCAGTCATGGATGTCAAGTGTAAAATGTAAAGGCAGACATAATTTTATCAAAATAGACTTTTAAATGCTTAAGTAAGCATTTATTAGCTTTCTGATTTTCTTTGCAACTTCAAGTTCTATCAGATCTGAAATAACAATAATAGTTAAAAGTGAACTGGGCGGTTGTGCACTCAGGAGGCGGAGGCAGAGGCAGACAGATCTCTATGGGTTCTAGGCTAGCCTGGTCTACAGTGAGAGTTCCAGGACAGCCAGAGTTACAACAGAGAAACCCTGTCTTGAAAAATAAAACCTTAAAAAAAAAAAAAAAAAAAAAAAAACAAAAAACAACAAAAAATTCTCATAGGAACAATGAAATGAGATGAAACAGTCAACTCGTAGCTATTTGGAACCACTAAGTTCTAAAGGGTTTTCTTTGTTGTTTTGTTTGAGACATGGTCTTACTGTGGAGTCCTGGCTGGCCTGAAACTTTCTATGTAGACCCAGCTGACCTCAAATTCTCAGGGATCCTGCTGCCTCTGCCTCCAGAGTGCTGGGATTAATACTGTGTGACACTATGCTCGGCTCTAAGAAATTCTCATTTTGGGCTTACTAGTGATTGAGCCCAGGAGCAAGCAAGTAGAACTCAACCCATAAGCCACATTTTGCTATATTCTAGTCCCTCACTTGCATATGTACTTTACAGTTATTTTAAAACTTTACTTTAAACTTATTCATGCAGGCTATTTTGCCTGCATCTCTGTCTGTGCGCCATGTGCATGCAGTGCCCGCTGAGGCCAAAAGAGGGTGTTAGGTCCCTTGGGACTAGAGTCACTGGTTGTGAGCTGCCATGTAGATCCTAGGAATTGAACCTAAGGCCTCTGGAAGAGCAGCAGCCAGTGCTCATAACTCTTGAGGCATCTCTCCAGTCTACACATGTAACTATGTTACACTTTTCCCTCTGCCCTCAGGTTTATAACAGTGCTTCCCCGTCTTTACTCTGAGTTTGCATTTTATTTTTCTGAGAAGATAAAAGCATTCAGAAGAGTCCGTCAAGTCCTAGCCTTTCTGAGAACCTGTCAGCAGCAGCAATTATTCAGCCTGCTCTTCTGCCATGCTTAGAAGGAAAAAACACACTTACAGCATTACGTATACAAAACAGTAATAAATGGAATGTACTTTAGTCATGGATGTCAAATGTACTAAGATATCCAACTTTAAAACTAAGTTAAACTTGTACCTTCTCAATAATTGCATAGAAAGAGAAAGTAAGGAGGCATTTTAAACACAGTGCTTTAGCAGCTATACAACCTTTAAAAACAAACCCACATAGGAAGCTCACAACTACCTGTAATTCTAGTCCAAGGGATCCAACACCTGACACCCGAGGTCTTCAGCACTCAGGTGTACATGTCCTCCCACAAACACACACGCAACACTCAAAATAATAAATACACGTTTTTATTACATATACTATCATACATGCGTGTGTGTGTGTAAGACGTATAAAGAAAAGGCCTTCTTGGCAAAGCCTTCACTGTGCTAACCCTTCCCCATTTCTTCAAAATCTACACACTGCTCATGCTGCTCCTGACACTTCCCATCCCCTTTCTTGCTTTACTTTTCTCTACACCATTTATCATCATCTAATACACAATATATGTCACCTTTTCATCTGTTTTTCCTGACAATAATGAGAATTTTCTTTTTCTTTTTTCTTTTTTTTGTTTTTGAGACAGAATTTCTCTGTCGTAACTGACTGTCCTGGAACTCACTCTGTAGACCAGGCTGGCGTCGAACTCACAGAGATCCACCTGCCTCTGCCTCCTGAATGCTGGGACTAGAGGTGTGTCCCACCACAGCCCAGCTTACTGAAAATTCTCTAAAGGCCAGAATTTATTTCATTCACTACCATGCCATCCTTAGCACTCCTAACCCGAGCATTCACTATGTGCTAGCGAGTATTTACTGAACTAAAACCACCACGTCTATGCGATGGAAACAGGAGCGCCGTAATGCTGCGCTTCACTCACCAACGTACGCGCGATGAGCACTTGGCTCTCTTACCTATTTCACCATGCTTTGTGATAGGGCCCGCGTGGATTTTCAATATATCTAATCTCGCTTGTTCATTTGGTAAATCGATATCTGAAAATAATAAGAAATTATTCTGTACTCTGGCTGTTGGCTCAATAGAGAGGAGGGTAGGTAAGAAGAAAAAATTGACACAGAGAGAAACAGAGCGGATAAAGAAAGTAACTCACGTATTTTTCTATCTAATCTTCCTGGACGAAGCAAAGCAGGATCCAGTGTATCTGGTCTGTTTGTAGCCATGATCATTTTAACTCTATGCAGAGTATCAAATCCATCCATTTGATTTAGTAACTAAATAAAAAAGCAGAGACAGACCTACCAAACATGTACACGTATGTGCACACACACACAAAATTCAACAAAATAATAAAAAGATAACTAGCCGACAGATGATATCTGCTAGCTGATGACATCAGCGACATGAATAACATTACTAATTGTGTTGTTCTAAAGAACCTCTAATGGTTTTGGTTTTTGTTTTGACACAGGCTGTCATGTGCCCCCGGTTAGCCTCAACTTTACTATGTAGTTAAAGATGACCTTGAATTTCTGGTTTTCCTAAGTCTACCTCCTGAGTTGTGGAATTACAGTCATGGGCCACCTAAACTGGCTTATTTGGAGCAAGGATGAAACCTACAGCACATAACCAAGGACTCTACCAACTGCACCATACCCCCAGGCCCTCAATTTAATCAAGGACTGGTCTACATAGAAGCTCCAAGCTGGTCAGGTCTACAAAGAAGACACCCTGTCTAAAAATACAAAAACAAAATTGTTCATCCTGAGTAGATCAGCATTTGTGAAAAGTGATCTTCAAATACTACAACCAAAAAGAACTGAAATCGAATGACCTGTGCTACCTAGTTTCCATTTGCAGCAAATGCGATCTTGTTTTATGTACCTTCTTCACTTCACCACCTATCGTCTCCATGATGCAAACTCATTTACCCCACGGGCTCAGACAGGGAGAGACAGGGAGGAGATGCGACCCTCTAGACACACGACAGCACTGCAGTCATGAGCTCACAGCAGCTAAGACTGTCTGCCCAAGGTCAAGTCAGCAATAATCCCAACACGACTGGTGGACTCATGAGGTTACTGGCAACTGATGGCTACTGGGAAATAATTTCCTTCATGGGCGTGGCCTCTAGTAGGTTGCTCAGGCAGGAAGCACTAATTGGACTTAGTGAGTTACTGAAAAGGAGAACATGAAGGTGGATGGTATGGGGTGTCTGGAAGGACTGGAGATAAAGATATGGGGTAGATGTGAAGACACATTTTATGTGTATATAAAACTGTCAAAGAATAAAAAATATTTTTAATAATCTACTTTAGTTGCCAAAGTCTTAGCAATAAAAAGCGAAGCACCCACAAGTATAACTGTAACCCATTTACTGCTGACAGTCATAATACATCTGTTACTCATACCTTCATCAAACTAGCATAAAGTCCCATGCTTAAGAAACTATATAATTTGTATCTGAGTGGCTGACCTATTAGAAAACTATAGAATAGTATAATTTTAACAATTAGAATTTTGTAGATAATTTTATTTTTTAGCACACATTTTTCTCTTCATTTTCCCTCTTTATATGAAAACATTAAACTGCACATTTAGGTGGTAACCATATGTTTTAATGCATACATACATGTATAACACTTAAATCATGTTAAACATGTGTTTCCTCACTCATCATTTCTTTATGGTAAAACCATTATTTTTCTTACTGTTCTGAAATATGCATGATTTTTATAGATACCCCAGTACCTAGCAGACAACACAACTGTTTGCTCCCATCTACTTAAGTATCCACTGATCAACCTTTCCCCATCTTTTAGTCACTTCCTTCTCTCGAGGATGTGTGTAAATGTAGTATGTGTGCGGGGAGGGAGGTGTCCTTTTAGGGGCCACCAGCGGAGAGACATCAGGCATACTACTCTGCTTCTCCGACTTACTCTCTAGAAACAGTCTCTCACTGAACCTGGAACTACACTGGCAAGAAGCAAGTAAGCAAGTCCCAGCTAATCTCCTGTCTCAACCCCTCTTTATGCTGGTATTACAGACACACAACTGCCAAGCAAAGCTTTTTACATGAGTGCTGGGGATTCTATCTCAGGTCACCATATTAGCACAGCAATCACACTTAACCACTGCGCCACCTTCCCAAACTATATGCTAATAATTTTTCTCATTAGGGATTATGACACAGGAATGTGCTCAGTCCTGGCAACATTTAAAACTTCATGTTTTAATTTTTCATCTATACTGCTATATACACTTTGACCTTCAAATATGCAATGTTCAATTTTTCATTAGTAAGTAATTGACTCTTTATAATTCTTCTTTTCCAAATATTACCTCCATTAAGGTTCTCTGAATCTCTCTGTCAGCTGATGTACCCTCAGAAAAACGACGGCCACCTAAAGGAATGAATTTGAAAATGTATACACATTACTCTTACTCTGTGCCCATCATTTAATAATAGTAGCTGGGGTTAAAAATACTAAGTAGAAATTAAGTAGTAGGAATTACACTAATTTAGAAATGATTTTGGAATATTTCTCATTTTGTTAATCTCAAGGTTATTTACTAAATCTGGTCATGTTCTCTAACTTTTGCAAAGACCTATCTAGGCAGGCGGTACTTTGAGAATGACGACTCATTGTGTTATCTACTTCATACAAGTCACAGCTATTGGTCAGGCAGGAGGTTTCAATTTTTAAACAACTTCCTCTAATACTTTCAAAAAACATTTAAGATAAAATTTGAAAGGTATCATTCTTACCAATAGCATCTATTTCATCCATAAAAATGATGCAAGGCTGGTGGTCCCTGGCATAATTAAACATTTCTCTAATCAAACGAGCACTCTCGCCAATGTACTTGTCTACAATAGAACTAGATACAACCTGACAAAAAAAAAAACAGTGATATTAATTAGACATTTCAAATAAATTTCATTTCAATAATTATAAAAGAATTTTATTCCCTTACCTTTAGGAAGTTGCAATCCAGCTGGCTGGCAACAGCTCGTGCCAAGAGTGTTTTCCCTGTGCCTAGAAATACCAAACACAGTGAGATTAAAGCAGAACCACTTTTAAAAGCCTTTCAAAAACATAATCTTGGGAGCTGGAGAGATGGCTAAGTGGTAAAGAAGGCTTCTGCTCTTCCCGAGGACCAGAATTCAGTTCTTAGCACCTTGTTAGGCAGCTCATAATCACCTGTTATTCCAGTTCCATATGACCCAACACTCTCTTGTGGCCTCCATGGGCACCCACCCCAACATGGAATTTACATACACAGACACACACAGACTCATAAAACAACAACATAATCCTTTTGGTAGTGAATTTTATAAAAAAAATGAAGCTAAATCCTAAATTTTCTGTTAAAATTATAAAGTACTTTACTTGCAATATTAAAACTTGAATTACAACCTGAAATATCCCTCTTGTTTTTAATCAGTAAATAACTGTGAACATTAAAAATGTGACATTTAAAATTATACCAGTGTATACATTGTAGAATGATTAAATCAAGCTAATTAACATATCTATCAACTCATATGCTTATTACTTTGCAGTGACAACAGTAACGCTATTCTTGCATCACTGTGGAAATACCTAAACACCAATAGCTATTTTTTTTTTTTTTTTTTGGTATCCTCCTGAGAACAACCCATCCACCCCTCTTTCCCTGGGACTACAGTTATATACACATGGTCATGAACCACCAAGTGGGTGCTTGGAATTGAACTCACAACCTCTGAAAGAGCAGCTTAATCTCCAGCTCCTGAATAGATCTTTTAACTGTATACAATATCTTTAACATCAATTGTTGGTTATCTGGAAACTATGGGTTCAGTGTACAAATTCTAATATTGACATTTTCATTATGTAACATTCAAAACCATCCCGCTCATCTCATTATCAAAGGTTTTTTTTTTTTTTTTTTTTTTTTTAAGAATTAACATATTAGAAAGTTGTCAAGTTCACTGTGTCTAGTAAACATTTTCAAAAATTCTAATTTGGGGGCTGGAGAGATGGCTCAGCAGGTAAGATCACTAGCTGTTCTTCCTAGCACCCACATGGTGGCTTATGACCACCTGTAACTCCAGTATTAGGGAATCCAACACACTCTTCTGGCCTCTGTGGACACCAAACATGCATGTGGTATACAGACATACATGCAGGCAAAACACCCACTGTGGTGGCAGTTTCAGTTAACTTGACACAAGTTAGAGTCATTTGGTAAAAGGGAGCCTCAATTGAGAAAATGCCCCCGTCAGTCTGGCCCATGGGCAAGCCTGTGGTGCATTCTCTTAACTCATGATTGATACGGGAGGGCCCAGCCTATTATGGGAGGTGCCAGCCTGTGCTGGTGGTCCTGGCTGTTATACAAGAGCGGGGAAAGTCAGTCACAAAGAACAAGGCAATAAGCAGCATTCCCCCATCAGCTCCAGCCTTCAGGTTTTACTGTTTGAGTTCCTGCCCTGACTTCCCTCAGCAATGAAGTGTGACCTGAGAGCTCTAAACTGAAATAAACCCTTTCTTTTCTGAGTTGTCATGGTATTTTATCACAATAACAGAAACCCCAACTAAGACACACATACTCATAACAACAGCTTTTAAAAATCCTAATTTTCACTTGATATATCAAGCTTTATGACTACCAGAAGTTTGTCCCACTCATTTCACGCATTCTAGAAACACTATAGGCTGAGTAACCAATATCTAACTGCCAGTAAGCAACAAGCAGTCCAAGTCCCACAGACTGCAAACTGTCCTTCCAAGTAAAAGCTATTCCGTGTAAAGCCTCTCACTTAGACGGCACTCAATAACCAAATAAATGTTTTTCCTAAGCACATTATACTTTTCAGCTCGCAATTGTTCAGAAGTACTTTAATTTTTCCCATTTAATCACACAAAACATCCATCAAGGATGAAAATTTAATTATTTTTTACTCTTTTACTAGCAATGCTTCAAAGTAAAACTGGCATTTTTGCCAACACTGCAAGTGTGTGGCAGTCAAAAGCAGTGACTACTAACATTGCATGCCAGTCCTGAGCAACTCTACCTACGATGCTTTTGTACCATTAGTAGATGCCAACACTAGGAAAGAGCCAGATAACGTATTAGTTTGATGACAGTAGTTCTGACCTCGGAGGCTCCATCAAGGTGTCTAAGAAACTACCATACGTATGAACTATAGAATTACAAGGCCTGGGACAAGGCACAGAGGGACCCCGCATGTCTGAGGGACAGCATATGCACAACCCTTACCTCATTCTCACTCTCAGTACCGTGGAGACTGGAACTGCCTCCACTAAACTCCTATCTTACTACTTTTTAATTCCATCATCTACTCCTTTATTGGAGGGGTGGAGATAATTTGATACCAACCTGGTGGTCCATAGAGTAAACAGCCTTTTGGAGGTATTATTCCTACACGCTGGAAGAGTTCTGGGTTTGTAAGAGGCAATTCTATTACCTGGAAGAAAAGTTGTATGTTTCTTAAACAGTAAAAATTTCAATATATTTTTAAATATTTAAAGTCTAATACCATGTAATAATCTATGAGAGAACTATACTTCCATGCTGTACAAAATGACAAATATTATTGGTTCAGATGGAGATAGATCTCTTAAAACTAGAAGTTAAAAAAATGGTTGTTTTTAGCAAGCTACATATATGATTACACACAGGTACACATTTTGTAAAAATGTGTAAAAACGCACACTTAACATCTGTGCATTTACCAGGTGCATATTTCACCTCAATAAAAATTATAAATTATAGTATAAGGAAATCACAGAAGCTGGGTCTAGTGGTACACATCTGCAATCCATCCTGCCCAGGAGGCCAACGCAAGATGCCTGCAAATTCAGTCCCAGAATGGGTAATTTACCGAGACTTCATCTCAAAGACAAAGTGAAAAAGAGCTAGAGTGTAGCTCAGTGGAGAAGCACTTGTCTGGCATACATGAAGCCCTAGGTTGAATTCCCAGTATTAAAAAAGAATTGCCAGGTGGTAGTGGCTTGAATTAGGAAAATAAATAAGACAAGGTAACTTTCTCTGCAGACGACTGTCAAGAAGCCACCTGGGCAATCCTAACCTGACTCATCCTTAAAGCTTAAAAACTTCAAGTTACTTCGATAGCCAATATTTTCCTAAAGAGCAACAAATAATTTGAATAAAATGAAAACATTTAAGGCAAAAGTAACAGCAATTTTTATTGTACAGAGATGTTAACACTACCAGCTTTATGAGAAAACCACGTAGCATGCTGCCCAATGGGCTCTGACTTAAGTACGCTAAAGACAGCTTAAACTATAAATGGCAAGGCCATTGGATTGTATGGCTTTATTCTTTGCTTTCTCCAACCTTTTTTTTTTTTACAGCCTGTTTCTCTTTTCGGACACCATAAACAGAGTGGACTGAGATCACAGCACACAACACCTACCTCTCTTAATTCCCGAATTTGTTCTGACAGCCCTCCAATCTCAGAATAAGAAACATTTCCAGGATCCTCATGAGACATGTTGTACACCAACGGATCCACCTCTCTTGGCAAATATCTAGAATGAAAAAATTGAGCATTTTTCTTTTAAAAGATTTCTTTTCTCTCAGTTTGTAGATTAAGGACAAACAATTTACTTAAGCAAGTACCTATAAGCACCTTCTAAAGATAATTAACTTAGTAAGAAATAAGCAAATAGTAATAAATAGGAAAAGCATTGGTGATTCTGCAAATCATGTATTTTTAGAGAAGCTTTCCTCTGTGAGAATGTGAAATGTAAACTAAACAGAATAGAAACCCACCTCATGATGGTTAGTGTAGTCATGTCCAAAGCAACTCTTGTTCCTGGCTTCAGCTTACTTTTATCAAGCTGGTTTTATAAAACAAAAGGTGTTATACAAACATTTAAAAAGGGAACCGCTACTTAACAAGAGCCTAATATTCAGAAGCCACATGCACATTTTTATATACCAGAAAAGACACAGATATCACATTATAAACTCCCTGTCACTAGATGGGCTTATGAAGTAGAAGCTTAACAGTTATTTCTATGTGTCCTTTGTGAAACCTCAGCATGTATGTGAAGCCTGAGGGAGCAATTGTCTTTTTGTTTTTTAAACTTTTTTTTACATCTCTGTGTGTGTACACAGCCAGAGGACGACTGATAAGAATCAGTTCTCATCTACCATTCCCATGCATTCCTGAGACTGAATTCAGGTGGTCAGAGTTTATCTATTGAATTTACTGAATCTACTGAATTTATTTATTGAATTTTTAAGAAGAGAGACTTTGAAATTTTATTCTCAAAAGCTCATTACTTAATATAATTATGTTATTTTTGCTCAAAATCTATAGTAAAAATTACTTTGGGAACTAGTACCAGGCTATTTACAAGAAAAAAAAAAACCCTTTAGTTGCTGGGCAGTGGCGGCACACACCCTCAATCCCATCATTCAGGAGGCAGAGGCAGGCAGATCTCTGTGAGTTCCAGGACAGCCAGAGTTGCACAGAGAAACTCTGACACCCCCCCCCAAAAAAAAACCAACAACAAATCACACACACACACATCCTTAATTTTGGGAGAAAAGAAAGGAAAATAGTTTGTAAGTATATCCATTAAATTTATTTTGAGCAACTTCTAGAAGGAAAAATGTATCATAGAAGGAAATTGTTGTTTCCTCATAAGAGATTTTTATTAATACACTAAAGATATAAAAAAAGAACAAACAAAATAAAAAACTACTGTTTATGCCTTTGTATATAAGAGACCTTATATTGAGAACCTTAGGTTGAATAATTTATTATCATACCTAAGCAAAGTTAACTTACTTGGTTAGAACTGGTTATTCTATTCAACAGAGCATGTTACACTTGAGACCCCACTTGTCAGAACAAAAAGTTACTTTCTAATAGTTTCAAAATTGTTTGCCATGACATTTTCAGAACTACATAACTGACTACTTTGTAAAGGAATCTACCATGAGCTACAAATTTAGGAGATTGTGCTCACTAAAACTGAAATGATCCACAAAAGATAGTTACTGATAACAACACTGATTAAGTCACTTAAAAAAGAACAGGTTCTGGAAAGTCACTTGGTGCCCAAGCTCAGGGCACAGCATTTTTAGAAACAAAATCATAATTATATCAGTGGTGTGTGTGTATTTCGGAGTTTCGGAGTTGCCTAGTAACATCTGCTTTCTTTGCAAGGCCCATTGAAGATCTCCAAGACACTATATATTATGTTTGGACCATGTTTAAAGTCATGGACAGTCCCAGAAACACTGCCAAGGTCAATGTGGCTATTGGGAGTGGAAGGCTGAGAAATGACCAGGCAGGCACAAAGTAATGTTGGAAGAGAATGGCATTACTTAGTCATTTCAAAATAAAGTAGGGGTAAGGAAATCGCTCAGTGGGTTAGAGTGCTTGTTTTCAAAAGGGAGAATCAGAGCTCATATCTCCCAAACTTCTGTAAAAAGTAAGCCATGGCTATTGGTACCTGTTAGTCCAGCACTGCTAGGTGGATATAGGCTGAGCCAAGACTTCTAGTTCTATATAAGACCCCATCATAAAGCAGTAACATAAGAATGATGTCTTGCTCTGGCCTTCCCATATGTGCATCACACAACTATATGCTTGTATCACACCTATAACACACACACACACACACACACACACACACACACACACACACACACACAGTGAAAATAGGCAAACCATTAAATTTGATGGATTAAGTATTAAAAATGGCCTTTATAAGCAAAGTGCTTGAGAAGTGATAAATCTACAGAAAGGTATTTCAACACAGAAATATCTTATAAATGGCAACCTTTGGCATCCAGAGGGCCTTGAAAGGAACACAAAAGCCTTCCTCTGATTAGGACATACCCACAGATACATTTTCACTACTAGGGATTGAACCCAAGGTCTCTCATGTGCTAGTCAAGTATTCTGCTACAGAGCTACATCTCCAATCCTAGGCCTGTAATATTTTTTAAATTTTTATTTGTTTTATGTATATGTGCATTTTTGTCTGCATGCATGCTATGTACCATGTGCATTCCTGGTGCTTGCAGAAAATCATAAGAGGATGTAAAAGCCATTGGGGCCAGAGTTACAGATGGTTGTGAGCCTCTTTGTGGGTGCTGGGAATCAAACCCATGTTCTTTGGAAAAGCATCAAGTGCTCTTAATTGCTGAGCCACCTCTCTAGCCCCTAGGCATGTAATATTTGATTAGAAAAATATCCCGTTATATGCCGAAATCCTAAGATTAGATTTAGACTCAATGTTCAATACTATTCTAGAGTATTGCTATATCAATGTTTTAAAACTTGAACTTGGCATAATGGCATATACCTGTTATCCCAGCACTCAGGAGACTGAGGCACCAGGATTTTAGCTTAAAGCCAATATGGGCTACATAGCAAGACCCAGTTGCATAAAACAAAACCAACAATGAAAACTTAAAATTGATTACGACAAATACTCAGAGAAAGCTCTTCCGGTAAATGCTTAAAGCACTTCCTAAAGAATAGAATGGCATAGAGACTGCACATGCTCCTGAGTCATCGTCAGCTGCTTATTGTTTGCTAAAGTCTGCAAAATGAAATTCAGAGGTATTTCAATTTATCTATTCTGGCCGAAGTATGACCTCCTATAAAACAAACTACAACAGCGTCTGTAAGTAACATTTTTGAATGTTTAAATGTAAATATAGGTAACTGATAACATTTTTCATCCTTTTCAAGAAATACATTATGCTAAAGCAATTTATGTTCTAGCTCTGAAATTACTTGATTTCCAAGCATGCATACCCTGACTAAGACAATATGAGACAGCAGGAACAAAGAAACTCAAAGTCGATTTTTTTTTTTAATCCAGTCTTTGCTAATCATTTGCTATGTTTGAGCAAACAACTCTTGGGAGTTATGGGCACCATGCCTGACCTGCCTACCTCAAGAATTAAGTTCTTACATGAAAGCATTTTCCTCAGTTACAAAGCCTTATACACACATTAAAGTATTACCTGCCGACGACAACCCACGACATATCTTGGTCCGTTTGTTGCTTTAACAATGACTAGAAGAAGAAAAAAGAACAAGCTGA
Organism: Cricetomys ansorgei; assembly: GCA_026225945.1. Classification (NCBI taxonomy): domain Eukaryota; kingdom Metazoa; phylum Chordata; class Mammalia; order Rodentia; family Nesomyidae; genus Cricetomys; species Cricetomys ansorgei. Next base: position 383,985 of record JAMJFZ010002690.1, on the reverse strand, counting down.
AAAACAGAGTTAGAAAACAAACGTATCTATGTCTGTGGCAGGTGTCGTTTTATTTCTGACCTCTAAGAACAATGAACACCAACTGCTTGCATCGCTGTCACTAGAATCGTAGGTATTTCAGGGCTATTCCGACAGCCTGTCAAATAAAGGCACCTTCAGCCACGTCCACTGGCCTGACTCTGTCTAACCCTGGGTCCCACATGGTGGAAGGAGAAAAACAACTCCAACAATTTGTCCTCTTGCACACACACTGTCACACACATACACAAATTAAAAAATGCATTAAAAATTAAAAGGGCTGTGCCTTTAATCCTGGTACTGGGAAACCAAAGGCAGGTAGATCTCTTCTGAGTTCAAGGCGAGCCTGGCCTACATAGGGGGCTGCATCCAGAGCTACATACTGGTACACAGTCTCAAAAACATTTCAGAAGCTGGGAAGGAATTGGCATTTTTTGTTTTTGCTTTTTAACTAATTATCACGTTAATCCACTTACATTTTTCTTCTGTTAACTGTTTAAGGACTTCACCCACAATCTAAGAAAAAAAAAAGTACCATTACCTTTTGCCAACAGATTTTTTTTTTTTAAAAAAAAAAAGGGCAAATTAGTGTCACTTTCAAACTATCACTTACCTGTCCAACGCTTTGTAGTGCCTTCAGATCATTTTCAGACTTTTCATACTGCTTGGTAAGTTCTTTTAATTGTTCCCTTACTGAAATAAAATTTCAACATTTTAAATTAAACAATTATCTAACTGCGTTAAAATATGTTTACTTATGTCTTTCACTTTTTGTAGGTTTTATATCCACTGTACCAAACCACAAAAAAATATTTTGCAGTTTGTAAATGATAGGTGACAGGTCTTCAAAAGAAATTTAACAGAGAAAGTATCGTATTTATATTTTCTTGATTCGAAATACTTGTGCAGACACATTTTAAGTTACATTTTTAACAGTGACACCCTGCCACCTTCGGATTTGCTGCAAAACTAAACGATAATCCGTGAATTAGACCCTTCACAGCTACACTAGATCACCTGGCTTACTCTGGTTGTCTATACTAAATAAAACCAACACAATTCTTCACCGAATCATAGACTGTGGTCTTCTCTCATTCAATTAAACTACGCAGGCTTTTCAAAAGCAAGTGCTCAGGATGTGCAGAAAACCTGGCTCCTAACAGGAAGCCAGAGGAAACACAGAAAGGTTATTACAGCCACTGGGCCGTTTCTCTTTTAGGCTCCACGTTCGGCTTTCTGCTCCAAGCACAAGCCTCCTCCGTGAGCCCCACGTCCCGCTGGAGCTTCTTTGACTCAAGCGTCTTCCCGTCCCCAGGTCCCGAGACTCCAGCCTCTCTTGCACCTAACCTGGGGTATATCCCCAGCCCACTTGCTCCTCAGTCCTCTAGTTCTCCGCGCCCCTTCCACCTCAGACGCCTGGCTGTCCTCTACGCCACCCGGGACGGCCGAGGCGGTGCTGCACCCCTTCTCGGCGCGGGATGACAAAGCGTCTCGTCCCTGGACTCAGGCCTACCCAAGCCGGGCGCTCGGTTTTCGGGCTCGGCCGAAGCCTCCGCTCTAGCAGAGACAGAAGCGGGTCCAAGCAAGAGAGAGCGCGGAAAGGCTCACTCACGCTCCTTAAGACGGCCGTCAATCTCCTTGTGCTCTAGCAGCTTCTTGCGGTAGTCTTGAAGGGCCTTATCTCTAGGGTCCGCCATGATGAGAAGCCGTCGCTCATAGGGGATGCTGGGAATGGCCATGGCCGCCCGGGCGGGGGAGGGGGCGGGGCGAGGGCGCAGAGGCGGCCCGGGGGCGGGATCGTGGCTGGCCCCGCCTTTTCCGGTTGACCCGCCTCTGGCTCCCGGCGCCGACGTCGGTGTCTTGGGTCACCTAGAGTAGCAGAAATCCTGGAAAGTGCTGGGAGAGACCTCCGTCCACACTGTCCCCTGCAGGCCAGAGTGGGCGAAGCCCGGATGGCTCCCGACTGGCCTCGGTATTAAGTCACTGCTTTCCTAGAAACGCCAGAGGCTCTAAGATAAACTGAAGAGGAAGTCACAAGATTTTTTTTTTTTTTTAGACAGCAGCATGACTCACCGTGTAGCTGAGGACTTGAACGCTGGTCTCCTGCTTCTTAGTGGTATTACAGGCGTGCATCGCACATCCAGTATATGCCGTGTGGAAATCGAATCCAGGGTCTCCTGCATGCTGGGCAAGCATTCTCCCAACTGAATTACATTTCTAGATACAGCCTTTTTCTTTCCCAAATAATTTATTTTTATTTATGTACATGTGTGTGCGCCTTTGCCTCACGAATGCAAGTGCCCACAGAGGCCAGGCGATGGCGTCGGTTCTCCTGGAGCTGGAGTTACAAGGGGTGGGTTTTTGTTTTTTGTTTTAATTCTAATTTATTTTATGCACATGAATGTCTTTCCTGAGTTTATGTATGGTGTATATAGTATGTGCAGCACGTGTGTGCCTGGAGGCCAGAAGACACATGATCCCCTGAGACCGGAGTTACAGGAGGTGGTGAGCCACTGTGTGGGTGCTGGAAACTGAACCCAGATCCTCTGTAAAATCAACCTGAATGCTTACCCTCTGAGCTATCTCTCCAGGCCCTGTGACTGTGATCTATCAAATTGTTATTTGCTGGCTAGGAGTATAACATTGGTAGAGCACTTGCTTAGCATACAGAAGACCCTGAGTTTATCCCCCAACACCCCTAAAAAGCAAATGAATACACCCTACAAATACACAAAGGTCCTTGGGAAGAGCAGGAAGCTCACATAACCAATGAACCATCTTTGCACCCCCAGATGCAGCCTTTTGATATTACCTGCAAGTGCAGAAGTAGACCTTTTCCAGTCACTCGATAAAGAACTGACCTGTTTATGATTTGGTGAGGAGATTAAAGTTATTTAAATAAGGGCCAGAGAGACGGTTTATTGAGCACAGGTGCTTGTCATGGAAGCCTGGTGGCCTTATGTGGCCTGAGAGCCCACACTTACAAATGCACAAACAATAATAAACCATAACGAAATCATTTGGATGTAATAAAATGGTACAATAGAGCTAAAAGTGATATTATTGAGTAAGGAGGAGAATGAATTTTGAACACATCTGAGATCAGAAGGTGCCAACTGGAGAGCCTTCTAAACAGATCAAACAAGTGTGAGGCCCTGAGGTAGGGAAGAGTGGCTCACTTCTGGCAGAGAAGTGATGCCAGCAGGACTGGAAAGAGGTGGACTGGCTATGTGGAACACAACGTTTCTGCATTGACTGAGGTAGGAATTTTGAAGTCTGCTAAGACTACATCAGACTTCCTGGGGGAGCAGTGATTTCTTTTGAAATCAGCATAATTGCACATATTTTTAAAGGTTGTCATGAGCATTAAATAGACAACATAACTAAAAAATGTCAACCCAACATAGGGCGGCATATAGTAGTTGTGTTCTTTTAAATTGTTATTCACAGGCTGAGAGTATAATATTGATTGAACACTTGCCTAGCATACAGCTGAGTTTAACCCCCAGCACCCTACAAATAAGTGAATATGCTTTACAAATACATATAGAGTTATGTGAATTAAGGCCCAAAGTGGCAAGGGCTTTCAAATTCAGTCGGAGAAAATGGTAAGTATTATGTGAATTCTGTTGTATTTTTTCCTAAATTCATGTCTTGAAGAAGACAATAAACAAAGGTAGCTTAGGCAGGGGTTGTTCTTTCTCCCACCCAGTTATAACTATTCTGTTCAGATAAGTAGATCCAACAATATATGTCAATTCTAACATCAAGAAGAAGAAGCTGGGTGGTGGTAGCTCATGCCTTTAATCCCAGCACTTGGAAGGCAGAGGCAGGCAGATCTCGGTTCAAGGCCAGTCTGGGTCCAGGACAGCCAGTTACACCAAGAAGCCCTGTCTCAAAAAAAAAAAAAAAAAAAAACAGAGAAGAAGGAGTAAGAAGAGGAGAAGAAGGAGGAGGAGGAGGCGGCAAGGTAAAGTATAAATGGCACCCCAATTTGGTACAGTTGACAAAAATATATCCACATAGGGGTGGCTGGAGAGCTGGCTCAGTGGTTAAGAGCACTGTGTACTCTTCCAGAGGACCTGGAAGGTCTTGCATGGTGGCTCACAACCATTCCCATAACTGTAGTCTCAGGCACCAGGTATGCAAGTGGTACACAGACATACATGCAGATAAAGTACCCATACATATGAAATAATAAAGTACAAATGTATTCTCGGAGTTAAAAAGAAAACATGGGCATGGATTAGAATTGTTTGTTTTCAGAGACAGGGTAGCACAAACTGTCCTGTAACTTGCTCCACAGTAGACCAGGCTGGCTTGAACTCAGAGCTCCACCTGCCTCTGTCTCCTGAGGACTGGGATTAAAAGCGTGTACCAACACTCTCCACTTAATTAGACTATACTTTTAACATTGCTCTCATCAATCTTTTCAACCCTTGATTCTTTTTTTTCTCTTACCAATTTGGCAAAATTCTAACTTCAGCTGAACTTTCTATTTTCCTCATGCTCACAGTAACCTGATTCCTTTATTATATGTGTGTGTGTGTGTGTGTGTGTAAGAGTAACTCAATTTGTAAGTACACATTCATAAATGTGAATAAATGTCTAGTGTCTTTCTAACCCCCTGAACTAAGACCAAGAGCTTACACAAAGGTGGTGACTATTTATTGCTCGTGATATCTCTAGGACACTGTCTGAAAATACAGACTATATGTATGTATATAAATAAATCGATGTATACTTAAATATATAAAATACGTAAATGAATGTCAAGGACTGTAACAGGTAAGGGGCCTGAGAGAGGGCCTGAGAGAGTATATTCTGTACTTTGAACCACAAACATTTCATCTCATAGCAACTTCAGAGCAAACCCAAGTTTGCTTCCCAGTATCCACATCTGAGTCTCACAGTATCCTGTAACTCCAGCGCCAGGTCATGTGGTGTTCTTTTCTGGCCTCCATAGGCAACTGCATTCATGCTTATGTGTATGTACACACAGACACACACACACACACACACACACACACACACAATTAGAAGAAAAAAATAAGTCTCAAAAAAAATCAAAGAAATATCACCAGTATTCAGAGAAATTAAATATCAGAGTAGAACAGATGTGAAAATATAGGGTATTTTTAGTTTATTTGGGGGTCATTAAAAGTAGTATAACAGAAGACTAATGGCTCAATGGTTAAGAACGCTGGCTGCTCGTGCAGAGGATATTAGTTCAATTCCCAGCACTCACACAGGAGCTTACAAACATCTGTACCCCAGTCCCATGGGATCCAGCGTCCTCTTCTGGCTTCTATGGGTACCGCACACATGCACATGGTGCAGATATACCTGCAGGCAAAACACCTGTACACGTACAAAAATAAATAAATAAACAAACAAATAAATAATTTTTAAAATTAACCAACAAGACAGATTTAGGCCCTCATAGAGTACACTCAGTTTTCTAATTTACATTGCTATAATTTAGTCCTGATGGGTTTAGTGATTTTAAGATGTATGCACAGCTTTGACACTTACCGTTTTAGTAAATGGAGCCTAATTCCTCTTTCCCAGAGTAGCAACTTCTTCCTGATGATTGAAGTGGACGTGACAGCATACAACTGCTGAGACTAGGTCATAAAAAACTGAGGCTTCCTTTTGACTCTCGCTTGGATCACTCCCTGTGGTGGGGGAAGCCAGCTGCCACACCATGAGGTTACATCAGCAGATCTACGGAAAACCCCACAAGGAAAGAACAATCAACAGGGAGCCAAGGCCTCCTGCCAACAGTCGTGGCCAGTGAGGTGCACCGGCTGCAAGTGTCTAGCTCACGGATGACTTCAGAGGGGTGCAACCCTAGTCCTGATTGCAGCAGCATGAGACTGAGTCACATAGCTCAGCTTACTCATCAGCTCCTAAGTTGCTGCCCAGCAAAACTGTGAGATGAAATGTTTGTGGTTTAAAGCCATTAGATGTGGGAGTAAATTGTTGCACAGTGATAGGTACAATAGAACTGCTTTTTTAAAAAAGAGACAAATTGGCAGATAGTACCAGATTGGCAAGCAGAAACTACTTTTGCTCACATATCACCTATGACCACCAAGGTTTTGTTTTATTTTTTTCTTTGGATGTAGCTCTTCTTAGACTCATGGACTCAAATAAGTCCTCCTACTTTAGTCCCCTGAGTTATCTGGTAATAGCCAGAACTATAGGCATGTGCCATGGTGGCCAGTATGTTGTCAAGTGTTTAGAAGCTTTTCATCCCATACATGTACTTCAAATATCTACCAAAATCCACTTAACTGGAAGTGTCTATAGCTAAGCAATAAGATGTTTAGGTGAGAATGGAAAGTAAGTTCTTAAGCTACTGAGAAATACCTCATTTTAATCAGACAAGATGAGACATATGAAGAGTGGCCGCTGACCATAGTTAGTGTTCTCATCAAAGTAATGTACACAGATGATCTTTTAGAATCCTATATTCAAGCGGAAAAGAATTGCTGGGCTTAGTCCTCCTACAGAGTGTAGGTTGGGCAGGAACTGTCTGCAATCCTTACGCTTTGGCCTCCTAAGTGATGGTAGTTCCTGACATGCACCACAACAGCAGCCCTAAAATATCCTTTTCTTTTGTCGAGAATGGAGGGCAGGTACAGCCAGATGGTCTCAAACTTGGAATTCCTCTTCTCAGTCCCCCAGAGAAGTACAATTGTAAGACTGCTCACCAGGTCTGACTTCAAAGTGTCTTATATCTTAAGTCTACCTTCAATGTGATGAACAGTCGGTGTGGGCTCTATCATTCTCTCAAGATTGTGAAGGTCCATCATCCTGTGGTTTTAGAGTGTCCTTCTGATTCTTAGCTCTTTGTAAAGAAACAGGTTTTGGGTCTTTCACTCTAATAGAGACACTGTCCACTCACCTCGCTCTTCTTGTTAGTTAAACCTAAGATCCTTTTCTCTGTCTTAACAATTTCACGTGGTGGATAGATTCTGCTCTTTAATCCTTTAAGTTTTTCATTTCTTTTAAAAATTCAGAACTTGTCCTCTTTTTTAAAATTACATTTTAGTGTGTGTGTATGTGTGTGTGCATGTGTGTGTGTGTGCACACATTTGCGTGTGTGTGTGTGCGCGTGTATGTGTGTATGTGTGTGTGCGCGCACGCAGGTGTGTGTTTGTATGTGTGTGCGCACGCAGGTGTGTGTATGTGTGTGTGTGTATATGTGTGTCTGTGTGTGTGTGTATGTGTGTGTGTGTGCACGCGTGTGCGTGTGCATGTGTGTGTTTGTGTGCCCCAGCTGATTTACCATGTGGGTCCTGGGCCTTCTACTCAGATCATCAAGTTTGGTGGGAGGAGCCATTACCCACTGAACCATCTCGCTGGCCTTCCCGTTTCATTTACTCTCTGTGCTTTTTATATCACTTCTTAAATGTTTTTTTTTTCTCTTAACATATGAAGCCCCCCTCCACCTTTTAAATGTGATTGATAACTGTTAGCAATTTCTCATTTTAAGAGAAAGGTGTTAGAAATGAAGCTGGGGTAGGTGGGGCCAGATCTTGAGAGACTTTGAAGGTCATGTTGAGAGTCTTGAACTTTCAAACTGCTGGAGGCATTGCAAATTTTAAAGCTGTAGTGTAATCAGATTCACATATTTGGAGCTGGAGTTACAGGCACTTATGAGCCAACAGATGTGGGAACTCAGAAGCTCTGCAAGGGCAGTATGCCTTAACTGCTAAGCCATCTCTAAAGATTCTTATTTCTGTCATCTATTTCGTTTCTTCTGTTTGTTTTGGTGTGAGGAAGGGTCTCACTCTGTAGCCCAGGCTGGCTCCCACACAGAAGGAAGGGCTGGGTGGATGGAGTAAGTGGGAGGTGGGTGGTGATCTCTTGAGCTGAACAACGCAGGTGCTCTGGCTAGGGTTTTAACGGTGTCTCCACAAACTCCATTTTATGATTGGTTCAGAACTTGTCCTCTTTTTCCTGAATTGTGCCAAGTCTTTGACTTTGTAGCCACTTTTGACTGTACAATCCCAGCTCTGAAATGTTCTCTGAATGCACTTGGTAACTCCACATTCTGAATCAACTGGTAGTTGGAGCCCTAGTTTCCCAACGTATTTGCCACATCCGTACCTCTTGTAATTTTTTCTTGTCAATTCTAATTTTATTGTGTTCTCACCCTCACCCAAAATTATGATTGTCCTCTAATGGACTACAATTGGCTGCTTGTCCTCTAAGCTTACAGCATTTGCTTTAATTTGTTTCTTTTAAACAACACATTGTCCTGTGAGACCTTAAGCTGTCATTACCTTTCTAGATTCGTTAATTGGTTAATTTACTTATACATTCATCATTTCACCCAGGAGTCATCCTTTGAACACACACTTTACTGAGGAATGAGGGCTGAGGAAGCTAAACATGTCAAGTCAAGGTCTCTACCATGTCATGCAGAAAACCTATACGTAAGCAGGTGTATTTCATTCCACATGTAAACACAATTATGGAAGCACAGGACAAGAAAAAAATGTCAAGCCTGGAAACTCATTTCAAGTGAGTGAAGACGTGGAATCTGAAAACAAGGTATTTTAGGGGGGGGGGAACTGTTAACAATTCATCATTTTAAAGAGAGAAGTGTTGGAAATGAAGCTGGGGTGGGTGGGCCAGATCAAAAGGGACCTTGAAAGTCATGTTGAGAGTCTTGACCTTAACTTTTCAAACAGCTGGGAGCACTGGAAAACTTAAATTCGCAATGTGATCAGATTTACATATTTAAGAAACTGGCCTTGGGTGGAGGATTTATTTATTTTTGAGGGATACAAACCATCAAGGCAGCTGATTAGTTAGGAGAATGAGGTAATACATTAGGTGAGAAAGAATAAGGGCCTCAGTTCAGTTCTTCTCTATGAAGATGGAGAAGAAGAAAAAAATTGAGAATTCATGGAGAGGACAGACTGTCATGACATGGTTCATCAGAAGGTGTGGGGCAGGAGAGAAAGACAGAAAGAAGCCCAAGGCACCTTCCTGCTTTCCACCTGCCTGGCGTAGAACTGTCTCTCAGAAACACTTGTATATGTGTCCAATAGACAGTTGAATGTGAAGCTGAACTAGAGATATACACTTGAGAGTCTTGAGCATAGAGAAGGTATTTAAAATTATGGGACTAGGCAATTTTCTCAAGGAGAGCCCATCGATACTAAGAGGTAGATGGAATCCTTAGGAGCAGACACATCTTAAAGGTGGGCTGTGGGAAAGATCACGAAGACTATCATTAAGTAGTGTAAGAAAGGTATAAGGAGAGCAGGGTGTGAGGCCGGTGCCTGTGGTCCTAGCACATGGAAGGCTGGGGCGGGAACTGTACATAAAGAGTTGGCAGAGACAGCTTACGTTGCCTTCCTGCTGTAGATGGTTCTAATCATGTGGCAAGAAAGGTCTGACAATATGACATTTGTAGTCAGTAAAGATTAGATAAGTGGGTCAAATCGTGAGGCACCAAGCCTTTAAGGTTTTGCTTAGTCATTCTGACCTGGCTACATCTTTTCCTTTCAATTCTTTCTTCCCTGTCTGTGTAGTACTGGAAAATGTTTAGGTATTGAGTTTTCTGTAGACGCCTCCACGTCCCATTTTGAGAGACTGGCTCTAGCTACTTCCTGCTTTGCTCATTAAAAAGATAATAGCTGCTATTTACATAGCAGTCAGGATTCCGTCAAAAAATGCTGTGCGCATGAAGTCTGTCATGATGTTGTTCTAGAATTAGAATAACAAAGTTGTGATCTTGTTCATCTCCCAAGTATTTAATGTCGTAACAGATGGGGAGGCTGGGCTTTCAGGCTCAACTTTATATCACGTGGCGCCATAAAATTGTTTATTGAATGACATAGGTCCTCATACAATTGAAATGATTACCCGGGACGGCATGTTGAAGAAGTAAACTCACTCAGAAGACCTGTCTGAAGGTCTCTCGGGAAGCTTTAGTGATACTAATGAGTGCCACACATGGGAAAGCTCACGTTTTTAAGTTCTCCCAGGCTGTAGGTTCTTGCATCAGTGTAAATTTTCAGCTGAATTCGTACTTCCTTCTGAAAGCTTATACTTACTTAGCATTCCTGTTTTCTTGCTTTGTCTCTTGTTTTTGATAGTCGAGTACTTGGTCATAAGAAAGCTATTCATTCCAAAATGGAAAAGACTCTGGGAGTCCACGGTATGTTTGAGATGGAGGCCATGCTTAAGGGGTTTAAAGAGTTTGCAATTCAGTGGTAGAAATATGAAGAAGAAAATGTTATCAGATTTCATACAGATGTTGAACGTGAAGAGTGCAGGAATCTCTTCAGTATATACTTTTCAACGCACTTGGACGTGTACACAGAAGTAGGGCATTTATGGAAATGCTCACATTGGTAATTCTATGTTTAGTTTCTTGAGGAAATCTCTATTTTCCAAATTCGATGTACATAATTATTTTTCTCAATTCTTCTTAAGACAAAGTCTTGCTACATAGCCCCACCTGGACTGAAACCCATGACATTCCTCCAGTCTTTCTTTTCTAATCTTTTCAAGATAGGGTTCTCACTATATAGGTCTGGCTGTCTTGGAATTCACTATGTAGGCTATCCTGAAATTCAAAGATCTGCCGGCCTCTCCTGGGACTAAAGGAGTATACCACTAAGCCCAGTACAGCTTTATTAGCCATTTTTGTTGTTGCTGTTGTTGTTGTTTGATTGGGGGTTTTGTTGTTTTATCGTGTTTTGCTTTGTTTTGTTTGAGACAGGATCTTGCTATACAGCCTTGAACTGTTAATGTAGGACAGGCTGGCCCTGAACTGTGCTGGGACTAACTACAGCTCACCAAGCCTAGCCACTTAGATTTTTGATAATACTCCAAGAGATTTGAGTGGACACCTCATTGTGGCTTTAGTTTATATTTTCCTGATGCTTAGAGGTGTTGAGTACCTCTGCAAAGACCTCTTTTCCACAGTATACATCCGTTGGAAAAAGGCCTGTGCAGCTCCTTTCCCGTAGTTGAATCAGGTAATTATTATTACTTAGCTAAGGAGTTGAGTGTTTTTATATTCCCATGCTTGTTTCAGCATTACCCACAGTAGCTAGGAGCAGTTGTAAGTGTCCATCACTGGATGAACAAGCAATGGAGCACACACGTGAGTATGTATACTCCCACAGAGTACTGTGCGGGTAGCCCAGCTGTAACTGGAGAACATCATGCTATGTGGAATGAGGCAAGAGCAGGGAGAGCAGTGAAGAAGTAAGTGATCTCACAGATGAATTTTAAAAGGCTGACCTCATGGAATCTTGAGGAAAGGAGGTAGCTAGAGGCTAGTGGGGGCAGAGGGAAGTTGGAGAAAGGAAAGTTGGTCAAAGGGCACAAAGTTGCAGTTAGACTGGAGAAGTAAGTTTTATTGATCTATGGCATTATGCGGAGGCTTCAGTTTATATACCAGGTATTTTGAGGTTATTAACATTTTTTTCAAACATTCTCATTAGAAAAAATTAAACTTGGGAGGTGATTGATATATTAATTTGATTGAGTCTTCCTACGATGTATATATAGATTGAAAACATCAAGTTGTACCCCACAAATACACACAATTATTAATTAAAAATAAGATCGAAAGGCTGGTCGAGATGGCACAGGCCTTTAATCTCAGCACTAGCGAGGCAGAGACAGGTTGATCTCTGTGTGATTGAGGCCAGTCTGGTCTACACAGTGAGTTCCAGATCAGCTAGGAATACATAGTTGAGGCCTTTTATCAAAATAAAAATGCACTATCCCAAGCAAAACAAAACAACGATGAAAAGACAATGACATCGTCAGTTCACGGGTGTCCTCCACACACAGGGGCTGGGCCTTAATGCACTTTTGTACCCCCAATGTCAAGCTCAGTTCTGCAAATTTGTATTGAATTTAAACTTACTTGGAATCTGGACCTGTGTGAAAAGGACATCAGGAAAATCACCTGAAAAAGAACGTGATCTGGCTCTAGAAAAGACACGTAGGAGCTGTAATATAGATATAATGAAGGCATTCCAGGTAACCAAGGAGGCCATATTAGTATGTGTGCAAGGCACACTACAGGTAACAGGCTCAGCAGGGTCTCCCGAAACGAGAGAAAGTGGTCTGTACCTTGCTCCGGCTGAAGAATGTTCCCGGTTCTTTTAAAACAAAGATTACAATGTTTTATGAATAAACTTAAAGTTGAATAGCTAGCTGGTTTAATGAACACATTTATTTATCATCTATGTAATTATTTATTTATAATAGGGACTAACTAGCACAGACAGTTCCGGAAGTATGTAGCTCAAGCTGTCTTTGAAAGTGAGCAATCCTCCTGCCGCAGCCTCTGGAGCGCTGGGATTATAGGAGTAAACCGCGACGCCCAATCCGTTTTCAAACCAATTTCACCTGTTCCCTTTCTATCGGCACAGCCATTAGAAAATTCTAAATCGTGTGTGCGGCCGCGCTCCCGGGGATGGACTTCCACGGCCTTTCGGCGGCAGGCGGCCGCAGCACGGCCCACACGTAATCCAGGCTCGACTTCCGCGCGGGGAGAACGAGCTGAGCGGGCTTGCGCTCCAGGCGGAGCAGGCCGGGCTCGGCGGAGGCCCCGACCCCGGAAGGACCGCGTCCCGGCCCGCACGTCCGCAGGGGAGGCGAGCGCGGAGGGCGGAGCGCGGCGGCGGGGCGGGGCCGGGCGCGGGCTTCTTCTGCGGGCGCGCGGCCTGCGCCCGGGAGCCGGGGACCGAGGGCGGCGGGCGGCGATGGGCTGCGGCTGGGGCGTGCTCTTCTGCCTCCTGGGCGCCGTGTGGCTGCTGCGTTCGGGCCGCGGCGAGGACCGGCGGCCGGAGACGGCGGCGCAGCGCTGCTTCTGCCAGGTGAGGCTCGCGCAGGCGGCCGGCGGGTGCGCATCCCCGGGCGCAGGCGACCCCGGGGCGCGGCCCGCGCCGCGTCCCCCGTGTCCTGTCTGGCGCGCCGGACGCTGCGATGGGCGTCCCGCAGTGGGGTCGGCGTCCACAGGACCCGGGTTCCAAGTGGACCCGGCTCCTGGGCACCTCGTGCGCGCTGTGCCCGGGGCGGCTCTGGCTTCCTGCCGCGGACGGGCTCTTGAGGGGGTCGGCGGGGGGCACCTTCTGCTCTCTAGGTCTTGCTGTAGTTGTCAAGGGGTCGAATGACCTTGCGTGGCTCTTTGGGTGCCCTGGTCCAGCTGCCTGGTCTCTCTGTGGCTGTGGTTGTCCTGACTCCTCGGCCTGTGTATGGTGCACTTTCTTCTTCCTGAAGCTTGTTCTCGAATCCTGACACTCTTTCAGCTGTTTGAATCCGAGGCAGACCCCGGCTCTTCAGTACTTTGATTATGAGCTGTGATTATATACTTCCACAGGACATGTGAGTTCTGTGAGCAAAACATTCCAAGATTTATTAATCTTCCTTCTTTCTCCGCCCCCCCCCGCCCCGTGTGTGTGTGTGTGTGTGTGTGTGTGTGTGTGTGTGTGTGTCTTTGTAGTATAAGCCTGTTACTTTTGTATTAAGCCATTTAGGTTAGACATCTTGAAACAACTGAATTTCATTTTTCATTTTTCCGAATATGCTAACCAATAGATAGCTTGAAAACATCCATAAGAACCTGTGCTAGTCTCAAGTCTCAAGTGCGTTCTTGTAAAGTCTGGAAGAATTCTTGAGCATTAGTGATCTCCGCTTTTTTTTTTGTTGTTGTTTAAAACTATATCAGATCATTTTATTATTTAGTTACTTGATATGTGAATTGTATTGCTCAACAGGTGCTCACAACCACCCCTGACTCTGGCTTGCAATTTATCCCTCGCCTTGTTCATTACTGTTCTTCACAATGTTTAAAATACCGGTTTACTTTGTATGTGTATTGTACGTGTGGGTTTACGCATAGCAAGGTGTGCTTGTCTTAGTCAGAGGACAGCTTGCAGGAATCTGTCTATCCACCACGTGGGACCCAGGGTCAAATTTGAGTAATAGTAAACTTAGCCCTGCACAGTGATGCTTTCGTGTAATATCTGCATATCTGCTCTCAGCCTGGGGCAGAAGGCCTCAGGAGTTTGAGGCCAGCCTGAGCTACAAAATGAGATTCTCTTCTCCAAAATACAGCCTGGCTAATGACAGTCAAAATGGTCTGAGGTATTTTCCTTCCTGTCGCCTGTCTTTCTTACCACTTCTGCATTGGGTTACCACACCACCACCCCACTTCATGCTGTTGCATGGATTCTGGTTTGTAGTTGGGGTTCAGTCCCCAGAATCTCTCTCATGAGTCAGAGCAGTGTGTTTGACCCTAGAGAGTCAGTGCAGTAAAATATACAAAGTTCTGGAAGCAATCAGATTAACTTTGATAAACATTCATTCAACAAGTCACTCATCAGGAAGTGTTGAGAGACCAAAACTGAGTTAAAAAATATTTTCGAAATCTGGTATTTGATGGGTGCTCAGCAAATGTTATGGACATTTCATCACAAGATGTAAAAATACCTTTAGTTTAGCAAGCTGTTTGCATAGTTTGTTGAGACTGGACTTCTGATGGGTTGATGTGCTAACGAATTTTGGCTTGGTCAGTTATTACGTGTATTTGATGGTTTTAAGGCCTTTAACTTGGTTTTCACTGTTGTAAATTCTTTAAAAAATTTAGCTTTATTTTATGTGTATGAGTGTTTTGCCTGCATATATGTACGTGCACTAAGTGAGTGCCAGGGGCCACCCGAGGTCAGAAGAGGGTGACAGATTCCGTGGAACTGGAGTTAGATGGTTGTGAGCCATGTGGATGCTGGGAACTGAGCACAGGTCCTCTGACCTCTAACCACTGAGGCGTTTCTGCAACCCTTGTAAAACTTTTCTTTCTTTTCTTTCTTTTCTTTTTCTAGACAGGGTTTCTCCACGTAACAGCCTTGGCTGTCCTGGAACTCACTTTGTAGATCAGGTTGGCCTCGCAGAGAACCATCTGCCTCTGCCTCCCGAGTGCTGGGATTAAAGGCGTGCGCTTCCACTGTCCAGGGTAAACTCTTTTCATAATAGTGTTTTATTGTTTATTGTTCATACTCAAAGTGATTGTTTGGAACTTGTAAAACTTTTTTTATGTACAATCACTTGCTTTTTTACTGTCCTATTAAAACATTAATTAGTAATATTAATTTATGTAGAAAGTCGGCTCTTATCCCTGTTTGAGTAAAGAATCCTGTAAGCAGGAAGCACCCCTATTTGTACCAAAATAGTATTTGTTATCACAGATACGGATTTAGATGAAAGGAAGCCCTTCCAGTTTGTTATTTTTATTTTTTGATAATTATGTCAAATTATGTATCATTAGAGAAAGTGAATGTAGCAAAAACTTTAGGCACAATTAGTGATATGTGTTTTAAAAGATAGAATCTCAACAAATATTGGAGCCAGTTACGGCAGAAGTATGAAAATATTTTGCACTTAATTAAAATGAGTGCACACTCCTTTTCAGTAATCTGTTTTACTGTTCTTATGTTTGCTGAGCAGTAGTAATGATCAGCCTCCTGAGTTGGTAGGTCTGTTCCTGAATGTGGTGGGTCTATCTCCTGGTTGTGGTGGGCCTGCCTCTGGCTGCTGCAGGAGGAGCACTCAGAGACGTGAATACTTTACTTGTTCGGAGTGCATTGCAGACCTATGCAAGGAAAATGTGCTTCAGTGGATTTAACCTGTCAGGTGTCCTGTTAAATCAGTTTTAAAAACAGCTTTGATTGTTAGGCTGAGTTGCTGGACCATGGCAGAGATGGTTTGTTGGATTGTAGGTGGACATAAACTCAGGATTAAATCCTAGTCAGAAGGATCTCTCCAGGTTATACTGGAGAGGTGGCCTGCGACATCCCTGGCTTTTCTGAATGAAGTATCTGGAAGAAATACTTGTATAAGGGTTGCTATCCTTTGAGTAACTTCACAATGTGATGTGTTTTTCTTTTCAATTAAAAAAAGATTTACTTATTTTATGTGTGTGAGTGTTTGTGCAGTGTGTCTGTGGTCCATATACATGCCTCTGGAGGTCTGAAGAGGGCATCAGATACCCTGGAACTGGAGTTACAGTTGTGAGAAATCCTGTGGGTTCTGGGAATTGAACCATGGAACTCTACAAGAGTGGCAAGCGTTTTTTAATTTCTGAGCCATCTTTCTAGCCCCGCATTGTAAAAGTTTAATAAAATTAAGACATTAGGCAGAGATAACTCTCAATATTCTGTGCCCTGCTGTCTGCTATAAAGTGTTTGATATGTTGTATCCTTTGATTTGCATCGTCCCAGTTCCTCCTCTCCCCATTGCAGTCTCTCTTTTTCTCTCTAGCCAAGCTCCTTTCTCTCCCCTCTCCTATGTCCTACATGTGAGACCATGCAAGTCTTCCTTTCTTTCTTTGACTTAACTCACTGAGCATGTCCTCCAGGGCTACCCAGGTTATATGGCAAGATCTCCTTTTAAACCTCAGTAATATCTCATTGTGTGTATGTGGCATTTTCTATTACCTGTTTATTATCTTGGTTGGGCATTTAGAGATTTAATGCACAACACAAGAAGTACAGTTAATAGTGTATTCATGAGTTTTGCTAAATGAGTATGTTACAGCTATTCTTGTCATGGGGGAGATGGGTTACGTGAAAAGGTGGATATGTTAATTGGTCCTGTTATAGTAACCCTTTTACTATATATAACATTGCACCATGCTGTATATTTTATAATACAGAATAAGATTTATTTTAAAAATTTGTGTTCTTTTAAGCTTTGTGTTTGTGTGTGTGTGAGAGAGAGAGAGAGTGTGTGTGTGAGAATATGCTGTGCAAGTGCCCTTGAACACTAGAGGAGGGCATTGGATCCATGAAGCTGGAATTACAGGTGTGTGTTTGTGAGTCGCCTCAATAAACCAGTGGGTCCTGGGATCCAAATTCCGGTCCTCATGATAGAGTGGCAGTGTTCTGAATGGTTGAGCCATCTTTGTAGCCCTTCGTGTTCTTTTTTTTCTTTTTCATGGTCACAAAACATAATAAAATTAAATAATCTTAGTTCTGTGACAAAGCACATTTTGAGTACACACATCTATTTATTGAGAAACACTAGGGTATATTCTAGGAGATGTCTTAATGCACATGTACACATTGGAGATTGTAATCAAGTTAATTAATCATATCTACCATTGCACAGTTAGCTGCATGTATGGTGAGAATACTTAACAATCTATTCTTTTAGCAAATATGCACTGTTACTAACTACAGTCTCTATGTTGTTCATTCAGACCCCAGAACTTACTGGTCTTGTATTTCTCCAGGTCTCCCACTTCTACCCTTCGTGCCCTTGACTTTGACCTTCTTAGATCTCCCAGGTGAGGGAGGTCATGAAGTATCTTTTTATAGCTAGCTATTTCTCTGAGCATAATGTCTCTCGGATTCATCCAGGTTGCCACAAAGGACAGAATGTAGTTCCTTCTTGTGTCACATTATCTACTCTAGCCTTGCCCGAGACTTAGATGCTTTTCTTTCTTGGATAGTGTGTGATGCAAGGAGCACAGGTGTGCAGATGTCTCTCTGAGCATGGTTTATTTCTTTTGGATGCATACCCGGAAGAGGGATGGCTAGATGAAAGGCGGCTCTCGTCTGTGTCTCACAGAGAGTCCACACCGGTCTCTGTCCTGTCTGGTGGTGACAGGCTTGCTCAGCAATGGTGAGTAAGCCTTCCTGGCTCAGGACACGCCCACCTACCCTTCCTTGTAACCTTGGTTACATGTCTTCCTAAGTATTTTATCTGTTTGATGCGAATGCAAATGGGATTGTTCTCTTAATTTTTTTTCCCCTGATAGTTTATTAGTTCCTAGATCTGAAAATGCTGATAAATTTTAGTTTTACTTTTTTTTTTTTTTTTTTTTTTGAGACAGGGTTTCTGTGTAATTCCAGCTGTCTTGGAACTCACTCTGTAGACCAGGCTGGCCTCTAACTCACAGAGATCCGCCTGCCTCTGCCTCCCGAGTGCTGGGACTAAAGGTGTGCACCACCACCACTGGGCTTAGTTTTTCCTTTTTAATTTGAATTCCCTTTCTTTTTTTCTCTTTTCCTTAATTGATGCTTTCAACTAAGCTTTTCATAACAAACAAATGTAAGATCTAGTCTTACAGTATTTGAATGAGAACTAAACGCTTACCTATGATGGGACTAGTCTTTCTTAGTATTGCATACAAGACGACTAGGAGGATTTTTGGTTAGTTGTGTGTTTGTTTTGTCTTTCATTGTGAATTAAAAAATACCTCTCACTGCAAGAAGAAGCCCCTTACTGTGATTCAACACAGAGTGATCAGCCTTGAAATCATTTACATACCACTCTTGAAGATGGACTCAGAAGGTTATGTGTGTGTGTGTGAGAGGGGGAGAGAGAGAGAGTGTGTGTGTGATTAGACATACATATCTTTTCTTGCCTATTGCATTTGACCAAATCAACTGTAGTCAGTGGAGAAAGTAACTGAGCTTCCCCTCCCATGCCAGTTTCCCATAATCTGGCCCCTTATTCCAGCGGGACTACTGGAATAGTAAAAATAAGAATTAGAAATTTTGTTGGGCAGTGGCGGCGCACACCTTTAATCCCAGCACTCAGGAGGCAGAGGCAGGCGGATCTCTGTGAGTTAGAGGCCAGCCTGGTCTACAGAGTGAGTTCCAAGACAGCTAGAGTTACACAGAGAAACCCTGTCTCAAAAAACCAAACCAAAATAAATAAATAAATAAAAAAGAAAAGAATTAGAAATTTTGACTGCAAACTAGGACTTTATTTTCTTTCTCATTAAGGAAATGTGGGCTGCTTTGGAGAGGCGTAGAGCATTTTAGCAGAGATAGACTAATAATGTCGTTTACCATTTTTCAAACATTTGTTCTCGTTATTACTCTGAGATGGGAACCTCAGAGATTACCCTCTGTGAGATGGGAATTACTATTTTATGGAAAACATAGTGACAGAGATGGGCTGTAAACTTAAATAGGCCTAACTACAGAGTATGGCCATGGAAGGGCGTGGCCAGAGAGGGGCTGCCCTTCGACAGCTTGCAGCAGGTGCCTTCAGAGACTTTTCAACTCTCTCAGACTAGTCCTTAGCTGGGTGAGGCTATGTGCTAGGCTAACCAGGTCCTTCTGTCCACCCACTGTCCCTCAAAACTCTTTTTTTGTTAGTTTTTTTTCAAGACAGGGTTTCTCTGTGTATCTCTCTCTGGCTGTCCTGGAACTCACTCTGTAAAGCAGGCTGGTCTTGAACTCAGATCTGCCTGCCTCTGCCTCCCAAGTGCTAGGATTAAAGGTGTGCACTGCCCGGCATGACAACTCTTTATAAGGGAAAACATTTAATTGGGGTGGCTTACAGTTCAGAGGTTTAGTGCACTTTCATCATTGTAGGGTTCTGCATGAATGTGTGGAGTCCCCAGCCTGGAGGCTTCCGCCTCTGTGGAGGGCTCCATCCTCAACAGCTCTGACACTTCCATGTGGAGGGAGCTCCACCTCCACCCCGCCCCCTTGCCAGGCCCAGCCCTCCTGGCCCTGCCAGGTGGCCATGCAATTGAGCTTCCTCAACCAGCCATGGACTGCTTGCTTCATGGTGGGCCCTGCAGGTGGCCATGGCAGCAGGCAGACTGAGGTGAGGACTGGCTGCTCCTTGGTCAGAATGGCACCTCACTGCCATCTGTGTTCCTGCAGACGAGCAAATCTGACTTTTCCCAGCTGCCTCCAACTGCCTTTTGGGGCTGCTGCTTGATGTCCTCACTTCCCCTGCTGGGGGCCCCAGGACCCTGGCCACCGCCCCTTGTGCCCACCATGAGCCCCAAATGGTGCCAAGGACCACTCACTGGGGAGCCAGCATATTTCCCTTTTGTGGAGTCTGGCTCTCTAAGGCCTGTATTTCTGGGACTTGAGACAGCCCCCCCCACCCACCCACCCAAATAGGAAAGCTCCACTCTGGGACTATCAGGGACCCCACTCCCAGCTGGCTGCGGCGTCCCACAACCTGGTAGAGTAGCACAGAAACAGCCCTAACAAACACACATGGCCCTAGGCCAGGCCTTTCAACCTTCTCCAGGCTAGCAAAATTGGCAAAAAATCTCACCAATCACAGGCCACCCTGGGAGGCTCCGCCCTCTCAGGGACACTATATAAAGAGCAGTCTCAGCACAGCTGGGTGTATTTCTTTTCAGAGCTGTAACACTGGGGAAGCTTCTCCCCTCAGAGAAGAGCAGAGCCTAGCTAGAGCTGAGCTGAGCCAAGAGGAGTTGTTACATTGTAACACACCAGCTCAGCTGGGAAGTCTTCCCTGCCTCAGAGCTATAAGAGCTGTGTGGTTCCTGAAGCTTCCTGAATGTCAGGTTACCTTCCCATGGGGGACACGTTCCCCACCTCAGAGCTGTGTATATCCTGGCTTCCTGAATATCGGAATACCTTCCACTGGGGATGCCCCACCCTTGGTACCTGAATTGTTGCTTGGCTTAGATTTCTCAGTGTCTTTTCTATCTTCATGGAGCTCTCTGCATCTATTGAAACCTTGTCATTTTATTTTGCTTCCAACCTGTGGTTGTAGTGGGGAATATGGCTTTTCCACATGAAGAGTAAAGGGCAGAGGTTTAAGTCTTGGGGGTGTGCTGTGTCCTGTTTCTCTGCAATGCCCCGCTGTGTCTTCCCTCTGCTCTGGGGGCTCTTGTGTTCCTTCCTGGCTCAGGGCTTCGTCTGGTAGGTATACTTTAGAATGACATGTGGATAGACAGAATGTGGGGTGCAAAGGGTTATCCTTATTGCCTGTATTTCTTGCCTTGTGAGCGTGCCACTGCCAGATGTGCTCTTGGGCTTGGCAGGAGCTGTGTCTCAGCAGAGAAGTAGGCAGCACTGTTAATCACCTGCTCACTCCTTGAGTGATCAGACATCTGCTGAGTCTTTTCCAGCAGCTCAGCGCTGCAGGCTGGGGTCACAAAGGTGAACAAACATGACTGCCTCAAGGATTGTATACTCTAGTTGATCTAGATAGATACAGTCAGGGCAGTGAGGGAATTCTCATACTGCAGTGCTATGTGGAATGTTCTGAAGCACCCAGGAGAAGCCACCGACCCCACAGTGGTAGAAGAGGACCCTAGAGCTCCCAGAAGTGACAGTGCTGAGCTGTGCCCTGCAGGGTTTTCCTGCACCTTGGCGATGAGCTCCTGGGGCGTTTGCTTCAGCTCAGGTTTTTCTGTTTTCCCTTTTGTAACTTGCTGTCTCTGGCCTGCTGATCTCCTTTTGATCAGCATGCTATTTCTGTGTCGTCTTTTGTAATAATTCAAATCAAGGGCGAGAAATAGTAGGTGGATTCTATCTTTACAAGTTCAAAAGAAATGAAAACAGATATGATAGAGCGTGTCGATTAGATTTCTAGAAAATAAGAAGGACTGGAAAAATCAGTAAAAGGGGCTGGAGAGATGGCTCAGCGGTTAAGAGCCCTGGCCGCTCTTACAGAAGACTGGGGTTCAATTCCCAGCACCCACATGGCAGCCCACAACTGTGTGGAGCTCCTGTTCCAGGGGATCTGCTACCCTCACAGAGAAAAAAAACACCAATGTTAAAACAAAAAAAAATTTTTTTAAAAAAAAGTATTAGTTTTGAGACATCGCTGTTATCATATTCCTGTTTTCGGGTGAAAAGTCTGTTACTGACTTTCAGTGTTCTTAAATTAAGATAGTAAAGGATTTCACATAATGCAAGCGTAAAAATATTAATTCAGAATTTTAATAAAGTTTTACCTACCTGCTTGCTCATTTTGTAAGAATACTTTAAAGTATGTGTGTGTCCGTGTGGGGCTTGTGCCTGGAGACTGGAGGAAGGCCTTGGTTCCACTGGAGCTGGAGCGACAGGTGCTGTTGAGACAAACTTGGGTCCTCTGGAGGAAAAGCATGCGTTCTTAACTGCTGAGCCATCATTCAGTCCTCCCCTCCTTTCTGGTAATATTTTTACTAGTTCTTTGAGAATTTCAGACATGCTTACAGTGTATTTTGATCATATTCATCCCCACTCCTCTAAGAGCCCCCAACCCCCTTAATTTCATGTCTTTTTTTGTTTGTTTTTTTAAAGACAGGGTTTCTCTGTAGCCCTGGCTGTCCTGGAACTCACTCTGTAGACCAGGCTGGCCTCAAACACCTGCCTCTGTCTGCTGAGTGTAGGATTAAAAGTGTGTGCCATGTCTGGATGTCCTTTTAAGAAGCTACCCACCGAGATCAATTTGTGATCTCCGTATGTAAGGATTTGGGGCCGCCCACCAGAGCATGGCCAACCTGCCAGGGCCCCACATACCTAAAGAAAGCTCTCCAGAGCAGCTGTCAGAAGCTCCTCGATGAATGGGCGGGCACTTCCTCATTTTCAGTGTAGTTTACAATGTACATACACCAAAGCACTGTGGGAATCTTTTCTGCAGTGTGATGCATTTTCTTTTCTCTATTTTTTGAATCATTATATACGTGTTATTTAATGTCATATTACTTTTATTAAGTGTTTGCTCAGCTTCAAATAAATGCCCCAACCTTTCAGTTTCACAGTCAGTAACATTATGACTTCTTACTACATCATGACGTAGAAAGTTAATAGTTTGATCTAGGAGGTAGGGTCAAGACATCGGTGCTAATTAAGCATTGTAGTCAGTTTATTTCCCAGTGTTGCTACGATAAGGAAATTCAGAGCACCATTTAAACCAAGAAAACCTGCGATGGCCCAGTAGTTGGGCTTGTCTTACAATGCGTGACTATTTGTTTAGTTGGTATTATTTCTCTTTACACATTCACCAGACTGTCTCTGACCTATCTAGCCTCTGAAAATTAAAGAGCCAGACAAAGTCAGTCCCAGGAAAACGCAGAATTAGAATATAGCCCTGCTCCAGATAGCCAGGGCCAAGTGGGAGGTGGGCTCTGGAGATTCCGTAGAATCTGTTTCTGTCTGTGTGTGTCCACTCTCTAAAGAAAATGTATCTTTGAAAATATTTTTTTTCCTCTGCTAATTGGTTTGTGTGCTCATCAGTTCACGTGATGGAATATGAAATTTGATTTGAGTTTGTTTGTTGGCTCAGCCACAGAGAGACACATCGCCCTTTATTTATTTATTTATTTATTTATTTATTTATTCCTCAGGACAGGACTTCTCTGTTGTAACTCTGGCTGTCCTGGAACAACTCTGTAGACCAGGCTGACCTCGAACTCAGAGATCTGCCTGCCTCAGCCTCCCAAGTGCTGGGGTTAAAGGGATGTGCCATCACTGTCCGGCTCATCTCTCCCTCTTGTGTGCCAACTCTTGGTCAGGTCAGTGAGGTTCTGGAGGGCAGGCTTACAAGATGGCTGCTAGGGGTCAAGTTCTGTGTAAGAGCCTAGTCGACCCCATAGAAGTGGCGCTCATTGCTCTAGAGATACCAGAAGATCAAGAGCATTGTTGGATTGTTGTCGTTCTCCATCTTAGAGAACCAAGAGAGGTGGGAAGATAAGGTTGCTGAGTAGCAGGCTTTTTTATAATAACTATGTGAGGAAAAAGACCCTTGTGGTGTCTGGGACATTTAAATCCAATTTTTCATTTTCTTTGTAACAGGTTAGTGGTTACCTGGATGACTGTATCTGTGATGTTGAGACCATCGATAAATTTAACAACTACAGACTTTTCCCAAGACTACAAAAACTTCTTGAAAGTGACTACTTCAGATATTACAAGGTATTTTCTATTTTTTAAGTAAGTGTGCTGCGATGGATGGTTATGTTTTCTTAGTTAAGTAAACTTAGTACTGTTATTTGAATCGGTAATTACTTAGATGTGTACAAAGTTTAAAAGATTGTGTGTGTGTGTGCGCGCGAGTGTGTGTGTGCATGTGTGTGTGTGCCTGTGTGTGCATGTGTGTGTGTGAGTGTGTGTGTGTTTGTGTGCCTGTGTGTGCATGTGTGAGTGTGTGTGAGTGTGAGTGTGTGTGTGCATGTGTGTGTGTGCCTGTGTGTGCATGTGTGTGTGAGTGTGTGTGTGAGTGTGTGTGAGTGTGCCTGTGTGTGCATGTGTGAGTGTGTGTGAGTGCGAATGTGTGTGTGCATGTGTGTGTGTGCCTGTGTGTGCATGTGTGTGTGAGTGTGAGTGTGTGTGTGTGAGTGTGTGTGAGTGTGCCTGTGTGTGCATGTGTGAGTGTGTGCGTGTGTGTGCCTGTGTGTGTGTGTTTGCACACATGTCATGGCATGCCTGTGGCATTAAGAGGACAACTTTGTGGACTTGCTTCTCATCTTTCACCCTTTATGTGGGTTCTGGGGTTCAAGCCCAGGTTGTCAGGCTTACGTGGCAAGCACCTTCACCCAGTGGGCCATCTCTGACTCATAAATGCATACCAAGTTTAGTAGGAAAACCTGGTTCACAGGTGAACTGTTTGATTGAGAAACCACCCACTGGACTCTGTGCAAGAGGAAGCCCAGGACACCTGTGGGAGTTGTTCTCAGGCATAGCTCACGTCTCTTCCAGACTTGTTCTTTTTCTGGCCTGAGCTATGACGAATAGGCTACATAGGTTTGGCTAATGCCTCCCCAGTCCTGGGATTTCAAGCACTTGCACCCCACCCCCCACTTTCTTTTTTCATGGCTTCTGGGAAGTGAATTCATGCCCTTGTGTACTTTGCCAACTGATGCTTTTATCTTCAATAATTTCTAGAGTTAGAAACTAACTGGTAAAACTGAAGTTAAAATAGGAATTTCTTTATTGTTCTCAAAGTAGTCTATTGCTTTGTCAGCCATCAGGTGGGTTCCAATTAAGACAGACACTTTTTCTTGAGAGGAGGCATTTTTGCATGTGTTACACACAGTATTCATCACGAAAATGCTACTGAGCGTGCTTCCAAAACCCGGTGCCCGGCGCCTCCTCATCCTCCGCCCGCGGTCTCTTGCTGGAAATAGGAGCCGAGCGATGCTGACTGAGCCCTGCCTCCCAGCTGCCACCTGGTCAGGGTCTGTTTAGTGGTAGTCTACGTCTCTCTAGCCAGACTCACCAGTTTACACCAGTTTACACATTTGTGCAGCCAATGAAGTTTGGGAAGTAGTGGGAGAAACAGTATAATCTCTGACAACATGGTATCATGATTCCAGCAGTCAATTATACTCTCGGGCTTTATATTTCATGGCTTTCTAATGTTTCCAGGTGAACTTGAAGAAGCCATGTCCCTTCTGGAATGACATCAATCAGTGTGGAAGAAGAGACTGTGCTGTCAAACCCTGCCATTCTGTAAGAACTGTTCCGCTGTTTTCATTCTCTACAGATCTTCAAAGGGGGCCAATATAATGAAATTATAATTAGATCCTGTTTAAATATGACATTTAGTATTTCATATCGCAAACCCAAACTTACAAATATAAAACTTACTTGAGGATGTGCGCGCGTGCGCATGCTTGCGTGCGCGTGCCTGTGTGCGCACCACTGGCACGGAGGCTAGAAGCTGACGTCAAGGGTCGTCTTCTGTCACTTGTCACTTTATGTTTGAGATGGCGTCGCCTACTGAACTGTGAAGTTCACCGATGAGGCGAGACGGCTGCTGCCCTTCAGCACAGGGACCATGGGGCCGCCTCCATGGATGACTTCTCCCATGGATGGCGGGGTCTGACTCAGGTTCTCATGTTTGTGTGGGAGGCACGTTGCTGAGCCATCTCCCAGCCCGACAGAATCTGTGTTGAATTATACCGTCTTCACGTAGACGGTGATGATTGCTGGTGGACAGCGCCTCTCACTGTAGCCCTGGGTGGTCTAGAAGTCATCATGCAGGCCAGGCTGCCCTCAGACTTGAGAGATCTGCATGCCTCTGCGCCCAGGTGCTGGGACTAAAGGTGTTCACCATTATGCCAGTTATTAAGTTACTGTGGTTAATATACTTTTTATTTTTTATGAAGTCAGTAAATTAAACATTTTTATTACATTATTTGTTGGT
Source organism: Cricetomys ansorgei (assembly GCA_026225945.1). Classification (NCBI taxonomy): domain Eukaryota; kingdom Metazoa; phylum Chordata; class Mammalia; order Rodentia; family Nesomyidae; genus Cricetomys; species Cricetomys ansorgei. The sequence continues at coordinate 358,050 of JAMJFZ010002690.1, read as the reverse complement.
GTTGAGGGGCTTACTTGGGGGGGGTCAGAGGACAACTTTCTGGAGTCAGTCCTTTCCTCCCAGTGTGTGGGTTCCAGGGATTGAACTCGGGTCAGGCCTGGTGCCAGATCCTTTACCTGGGCCATCTTGCCAGCCTTGCATTGCTCTCTACTTAAGGGATTCCACATTGGTTTTCCACTGCCTATCAAGGTAATGCAGACTTTTATTAGAGAGGTTAATTGTTCTGTTGGCTTGATACTTGTTTTTCCTCCCGAAGTTTGAAGTATTCTACTGTGAAAGCAGAGATTTTCTGTTTTGAACTTTCAAATGTTGCAGTTTTTACAAGTGTATAGGACAGGGGCTGAGCTCAGTGGCAGAGCTCTGTCTACTGTCAGCGGCCCTATCACCCTGATGCTGAGCACCACCCGCGTGTCTGTATTTTCAGTTCACATTTTTATCGTGTGTCTCCCAAGCCTGAGCACTTAACCACTTTAAGCTGACGCTCACTGACATGAGGTACATGTATATTGTGCAGCCGTCAGCACTGCCCACTTCTGGTCCTTCTCCTCCTCGCATACTGAGACCATGCTGCTTAACCCTAACCCAGCCCCTATCAGCCTTGCCTGCCACCGCTCTGTTCTCTTCTCAGTCATTCTGACTGCTCTAGGCACCTGTCATAAAAGGTTATACATTTGTCCTCGTATATCTGGTTTTGTTTCACTTCGTGTACTGCTTTTAAGTAGAATATATCATAATACATATCAGAATTCTGTTCTAATGATCAATGTCTAGATTTATATATATATATCTATATCTCCATTAGTGCTAGAATATATAGTAACATATCCATTCGTTTGCTGCTGCTCAAAGCATCTGTACCACTGAGGCACATCTCCAGACTTTCAGGTTTCCTTGCTATATACCTGCAAGTGCGGTTGTTAGATTGTGTGGTAACTGTAAATTTTGAGGAATTACAAAACTGTCTTCCCTAGTGATCGTAGTGTTGTATGCTCTCATTGGTGGCACACAAGAGTTCCCGTTTCTTCACACCCTTGACAACACTGTTAGTTCCGGGTTTAGATGACGGCTGCCCTAACAGGTGTGATGCTGTACTGTGGTTTCGAGTGGTTTGTTGTTATGCAGGCAAGTGCTGCTACGTGGTGATGCCTAGTATGCGAAGTTAAAGCGAATGTCTACTGTTGTTTCTAGGTATTTCTCCATGGGAATGTCAAGTATGCTCCCAGTGATATTAGTCCACATGAATGCAGCTCTTCAGGGGTTAACTTATAAGATCCTTACGGCCCTGAATTAGTTGCTTTCCCATTACTGTAACAAAGTACCTAAGACAATGATCTTATAATAGTGACAGTGTATTCTGGCCCACAGTTTTGGAGGGTGCAATCCGGGGCTGTGCCTGTTGCTTTGGGCTGTGGGAAGTCAGCATATGGAGGAGGAGTGGGCAGAGTGAAACCACCCATCCCATCATCATGAGCGCAAGAGAGGAGGAAGGGGCCAGAGCCACACAGACACTCCGTGGTCATTCTCCCAGTGACCTAAAGGTCACCCACAAGGCTCCACCTCTCAAAAACTCCTCTACCTTTCAAGGTGTCCCGTGGGTCTGAGCTTTTAACACTTGGGCATTTGGGGAACATTCAAAGCACAGCCGTTACTATGTTAAAGTCTGGCATATCACTAAGATACTGCCAATTTAAATATTTAACTTATAAATTCTTACACTTAAGTGTTTGATAATAGTAAAATAGCAACAGGAAAAAATAGTTGTGGAAATTTAAATTCAACAGGGTTCGAGGAACCTGCGGTAAGAGCAGTGGACTCAGCTTCTGCAGAAAGAGGGCTAAATGCCCTTGAATCCGGTACTCTTGTTTCTTAGGCTGATGCAGTGTTTGACTTTTTAAAAGCCATGATGCCTTCCTAATGACCAGTGGCTGCTGATGGGCTCTGGGGAGGGCAGCCGCTGCCTTCAGTTTTGCCCACTGAAGAGCCCATTAGGCTCCACTGCACAGCTCCTGTAAACCATGGTCCTACAGATGACCTGGGTAAACTCAGTGGATCTCAAGAACACAAAACCAGAAAGTCATGACTGTGGGAAGAGGGGAGTAAGAGAAGTGGGAATGATATCAGAATGCACGTTATCTGTGTATGAAATTGCCGTAAACAAGTTAGTAACTAAAGTCAAAAGGAAACCCTAAGATAATTGGAAAATATCAGCTCAGCTGTTCTCATTATATGCATAAAGACTGGCAGAGAAGCGCGTGCTGTAGAAGAGATTTGTGAAGCATGAGAGGGAAATGAGATGGGGAGAATGGTCGAGTCACCAGCTGGCATGTGGTTTGAATAATGACTGTTCTGTGTGGGCCAGCAGGGTGCCAGATCTAGGGTATATGAGCTTAGCCCTCTTGAGTTGTGGTTTAGTAGAGAGGAAGAAGCACGAATTAACCCTTTAAACACAGATACCACAGCCCAGTTACAGAGTCTGAACTACACAAGCTAAGACCCAGAGACACTCAAGTGACATTGAGGGACTGAAACATTTCCACTCCCTGCCGACAAGCCTGAGCTTCATCCCAGTACTTCCTAACAGGGTGAGCTGTAGGGGCCGAGAGAGACCAAAGAGCATCTCGAGGATTTGGGACTCTTGCCACAGCTTAGTCAGCTGTGTGCCTGCGTTTGTCTTGCGATAGAATGTTTGTAAGCATTTTTCTATCTCCATGGCGCAGTACATGATCAGCAATATATGGGCCTTGAGTTTTATTTTTGGAGTGAAGGCTCATTTCATCGCTCTAGCTGTGCCGCCCAGGCTGGTCTCAGATGCAGAGACCCACTTGCCTCTGCCCTTGTGCTACCACACCTGTCAAATTTTTATTTACTTTAAAAGTTATTTGAAATTTTCTGACCCTTCTGACTTAAAAATAGTCACCAGTAATTTGTGAATTTGAGTCATAAGAATTTAAAATATTCTTTCAGAAGAGAGAATAAATCTGTTCTTTTTCAGGATGAAGTTCCTGATGGAATTAAGTCTGCAAGCTACAAGGTATGCACATACACTTATTCGTGTGTCTGCTATCTATGAAAGTCTTGGAAAGTCGATTTCCCTGCTCTCCTCAGTGAGGTCTCTTGAAAGTTAGTTTATGTTCAGGAGCTCTCACTCCTTTTTAAAAACTATAGGGAACATTTAAGTAACAGTAGGGCATGGAAACCTTTCCTGTTACCCAGCAGTCATTAGTGATGGCCAGTTTTGCTTCATATGTATTTCCTACTCTATTTTACCAATGATTTTAAGCCAAGCTCAGAGAAATCATCTTGTTTAAGAGCAATACAAAATTAGATCATTTCAGAATTAAGTTGAATGGGGTTAGAAATTTCTCAAAAAATAGAGCTTATGAAACATTTGGGTTAAAATATCACATATTTATATAGAAGGAGTATTTTTTCATTTAGAAAGTATCTGCAGAGAAGAGTCAGCTGAAGTTATAATTTCAAACAGATTAATCAAGAAGAAGGCTGTGATCAGTTTCATAGAAAATTTAAAATAATAAACTATTGGAAAAAATGTTCTTCAGAAACGTTTCTGTAACCTAGCAAAGTGATAAATATAATTAAGCTGAATAAATTACTAAATGGTACTAAGAAATTACTTTAAAAAATTTCAGATAAGGTTTTTAAATTTTTGTTTTATATATATATATATATATATACACACACACACACACACACACACACAAATATATATATATAAACATAGAGTGTGTGTATATGGGACTTGTATATATACACACACATATACATACATATATGCACATATGTACACACACACACTTAGGCATATGATAATTTTTGAGTAAATTTAAAAATGTATTAATTGTTTTGCATGTGTGTGGGTATGTGTGGGGGCGGAGCCTCTCATTTCTGCCCGCTGAGCACTATCTTCCAGACTAGCAGGCTCTTGTTTTCTGCTTTCCATCACTGTGGGGGGTGCTGGGAATACAGATGTTCTGCATCTGGCTCCTTACATGGGCTGTGGGGTCAAGCTCAGGTCATCAGGCGTGCATGACAGACGTAGCTACCTGTTGAACCGTCTGCTGGGCCCTTTGATGTTTACTTTAAATTTTCTTTTGAAATAATTTTCAGTCTATGACTGTATCACCCTGAACATGCCAAATCTTACCTGAAGGAATTTCCAATTTATAGCGAAGTTGTAAGATTGGCATAAAACATTTTGTATATTGTAGTCACTGATTTTTACATGTTAGCACATTGTTTTGTCATACTTTTTCTATGTGGATATTTTGAGCCATCTGAAGGCAGGTCAAGTAGGTTATATATCTTTACTCTTTTATATTTAACTGTATATGAATGAATTTGAGTTTCAAGAAGCTTTTTAAAATTAAACTGTGTATATATTAACTAATATAATGAAGCACAGTAGTCAGCCAATAAATAAACATTTCAAAAAATCTGATCATTTCAACTGTTTAGTGTTCCCTAAAAGTTTAGTCATTTCAGTTCTTTCAGGGTCAGAGTCTGGACAGACATTCTGTGGTTGTCCTAACAAGTCTATTGCTGGGTTCAGTAAACTGCTTCCTGTCTTACCAGCTGGTGGTGATGCGATCAAGTCTCACGAGCCTGGTCTGTGCTGTGCACTGTCTACTAGAAAAAGATGTATGTTTCGACGTCAAGAAGAGATAGCAATGTTAAAGCATGTGTTTCAAATACCTAAAGCTATTAGCATGCTTCATGTAAAGTGTTCTTCCAATTATGGCGTGGGGAGAAGCTGAGACGCCCAATCTAGTGCGACCACCGCTGTCAGGGGGAGGAAACCGGCGCTTACATAGGTCACCAGTCTGCTGCGTTCTGATGGACCCATGACGTCCACGTACCTCAGAAACTTTTCCTTGTGGAATCTTTGTCACTGTTTGTTAGAGTGATATTCTGTATTTTGTGAACATGATAGTAAATTATGTCTAACAAAACCAAGAGGCAGAAAAGCCATTTTGGATGTGAGAGCTCATTTTATAAGCTTCGAAGCCCCCTTTGATATTGGCAGGTGGAAAGAGCCTTGGCTGGCTTTTAATTCCTTAAAAATGTTCTTTTTTTTTAAAAAAAAAAAATTATTATTTGGTTTTTGGAGACAGGGTTTCTCTGTTGTAACTCGAGTTGTCTTGGAACTCACTCTGTAGACCAGGATGGCCTCGAACTCACAGAGATCCTCCTGCCTCTGCCTCCTGAGTGCTGGGATTAAAGGTGTGCACTGCCACTGGTAAAAATGTTTCTTAAGGTTGTGTGGCTCATACCTGTCATCCCAGCATTTGAAATTATGTGTTTGAAGTTAGCTTTGAGCTACGTAATATGACTCTGTCTCAAAAACGAAAAATAGGAAGCAGCAGTTTTAAAAAGTGGTAAATCTGTTTTCTTTCCATTAGTATTCTGAAGAAGCCAACCTCCTCGAGGAGTGTGAGCAAGCTGAGCGACTCGGAGCAGTGGACGGCTCTCTGAGGTGATTTGCTCTTCACATTACATTGCTTTTCTGCATCACAGTTGTCTGGAAAAAAGAATAATGCAATTTTCCTTATTTGAAGTGAGGAAACCCAGAAGGCTGTTCTTCAGTGGACCAAGCATGATGATTCTTCAGACAGCTTCTGTGAAGCTGATGGTATGCCATTTTATTATAATGTGCATTATGTTCCAAATGGTGCCTTAGGAAAAACACAGCCACGCAACCTACTTCTTTCCTGCCTGCCTGCTCTCCCCCTCCCCCTTCGCCCTCACCGCCCCCCATCCCTCCTCATCCACCCCCTCCTGCCCTCATCCTATTCATTGTATTAAGCATTAAGTGCAAGCTTTGGGTATGCTAGCAAGTGCTTTACAGAGCTGCTCCAGATGCCATTCCTTAATTCTTGTAAAATTATTTTAAAAACCTCAGTTCTAACAGTGTGCCAGTATGATACACACTTAACACATTTCAATTATTTTTGCATCGAGTGATACACACATAGACCTTGTGCCTCTTGAGTGAACATTGGTCTACCTGTGTCTGAGTCTTTCTCCAATTCTTTGAGTTACATACCCAGGAATGTCATTTTGTGTGAACATTCTTGTATTTCACGGCAGAAATACCTGTGTGTGTCTGCGATTTTTATGCATTTTTCTTCGTTCTTTTCTAGTGCTAGGCAGGCGCCGCGATGCTGAGCAGCACCGACTTTCCACCCCCCCCCCCACCCACCCCCAGTCAGTGCTCACGTGCTCATGGGAGGGTCCTGTTCCCGTCGGGGAGCGCATGAGGGTCGCGTCCCATGTTCTCCTCAGCTCACATTCCTGTCGTTACCACTTTTATGCAACTGTTGTACAGTTAATATGGCTGTTTGTTTCTTCGTTTTCCTTTCTCCTAAAAAGTTGTTCTGAAATAGGTAAGATTTGGTGAAACGCGCTGTCTTGCAGACATACAGTCTCCCGATGCTGAGTATGTGGACCTGCTGCTCAACCCCGAGCGCTACACAGGCTACAAGGGGCCGGACGCCTGGCGGATATGGAGCGTCATCTACGAAGAAAACTGTTTCAAGTATGGATTGCTTTCCTAGACCTGTGCTGGTTTCTCCTTCTAACCGGACAAAGCTCCAGTGGCCTACATTTGCAAAGCAAATTCATGTCCTTAAGATTTATTTGGACATAGAAGCTTAAATGTCATTAATCCTGTTCCCTCCTGGGGCACTGGCACAAGTTTACCGACTTAGCTAATATTGGACCTTTTAGGATTGGAGACACTGAACAAAGATTTCAGAGTGGATTACAGGATCTCATTATGTAGATGAAGTAACTCAGATCCAGGGACTTTGCTTCACTTACCAAGATGATCATAACCAATGGTGGGGTATAGATAGAATCTACAGCTTAAGACTCTGTTTGCTACTTTCTGCTCTCCGTTCTGTGGCCGAAGTTATTTTATCCTCTTTGAGTTAAATTGATTTCAGAGAACAGCTCTGAGGGACATTTGTGTACTCAGTGTATGCTACACATTGTGTTAACATGCCAGACATTGCTCCTCTAGTTCTCGTGGTAACAGTGCATTATAGTCATACCTGCTTACATATGGAGAATCTGAGACTTCAGCTAGATACTTGTTCAGTGCTTAGTGTTCACCCCCAAGTAACCAATTAACCAACGAAATGGAGCTGATCACTGGGTGACTGAGAAATGCTGAAAGTTCTTCACTTGAAAGCCTGAAGGCTCTAAAGAAGGTACCAACTAACTTTAGGTGTGTGCATGTGTGTGTGTGTGTGTTTGTGTGCTTGCACAGTGATTCTCCCAGGGACAGAAGATCTGCATGACAACACATTCCATTCTCTAAGTCAGACGTAGTTATAATATCGGTAACGCTGATGTGTCACACAGTACAATTCTTTTGTTTCTAGGCCACAGACAATTCAAAGGCCTCTAAATCCTTTGGCTTCTGGTCAAGGTGAGTTATTTGCATCTTCTGTTGTTTATTGGCTAGTGAACTTGGGTTAGAGTGAAGAGGAAGGAAGGGTTGCGTGGCGAGGGCAGCTGAAGTCCTGTAGTCCACTGGTCCTGCTCCTAGAGGAGTTACGTCTCACCTTGAGAAGGCATAGCTAACTTCCTAAGGATACCCAGGGTGTTAGGCCATCGTAACAGGAAGATTAGGTTATGTATTATGTGTTTTTGCTGTGCAGTAAGTAGTTGTTCGCCTCTTCAGTTTTATTCATCCTCCAGATAAATATTCCAAAATTTACCTAACTTTTCAAGATACTTGAGCTGGGGAGGAAGCTTAGTGGTGCAGGTCTTGGTCAGCATGTCTGAGGCCCGGGGGTTGATTACTAGCCAAACAAATGCTCAAGTTTTAAATTCTGTTTGTATTCCATATGTGGTCTGACTATAAATCCAGATATCTCTCTGAAAGTTTTCATTGTCCATCTGCACTCAAGTTCTGGTCTAAATGCTGCTGTCCCAAAACATTTTCTTCCCAATCTCAATAAATAAATAAACAAACAAACAAATAAACAAACAAACTCAATAAAACAGTTTTATTTTGAATACTGTCAGAGCAGTGAATAAAATCACTTATTCTTGCAACAAATGGGTATTCGCCATCGTGCTGGGCGTTATGTAATGGGTGCCAACAGTGGACGCTGATTCAATTAGTTATAATAATTAACAATAATTTATGGAATAAACCCTTTCTTCACTTTTTTTTAGAGATTATATATCTTTATTGCCTTATAGTTACTTTTCTATAGTTGTGAAGAGATAGCCTGACCAAGACAACTTATAAAAGAAAGCATTTAATTGAGGGCTTACATTTTCAGAGGCTTAGTCTGTGCCCATCGTGGTAGGGAGCATGCAGGCGGGCATGGCATGGAGAAGTAGCTGAGAGCTCACATCCGATCCACAAGTGCAAGGCAGAGAGAGAGCCAACCTGAGAGCCCACCTCCAGTGACACGCCTCCTTGAACAAGGCCATGCCTCCTAACCCTTCCCAAGCAGTTTGGGGACCACCCATTGGAGACAGGAGCCTGTCAGGGCCATTACCATTTAAACCACCAGTTATCTTCTAGTGTGAACTTACTGAATTTCCAATGTCCTTTCACCAAATATGCAAGGTTTTGACTTTCTTAGTTCACTTGAAAAGATGCCGATGTTCTATTTAGATAGCCAGTGGGCATACACTGCCTCGCAAGAATTTCTTAGGCAAGAAAGACCGTTTCAGGATATACTGTTGTATGTGGTGACTCAGTGGAAGCTTGGTCTAGTATTAGGTGAAGTGCAGATAGGTAAGTGTTCTGCATTATGAACTCATTTTATGACTTAATCACTTTGAGCCATTTTGATAAAAATGAGAAGAATTTCAATTTTGTCAGAAACTGGCTACGTAGTACATGTGTGAAAATAGTATCTGTAGCTTATAGAATAGTATCTCTGAATACGTATAGACACAAAAAATAGCACAATTTCCAAATATAAATGGTGTTTGTCTTGGGGAGACAAACTGGGACCTGGATTTGGGTCCTGGTGCACACACGGTGGCTCACAACCATCCTAACTCCAGTTCCAGGGCATCTGCTACCCTCTTCTGATCCACAAGGGCACCAGGCACCCATGTGGTACACATGTGTGCACACATGCAGATAAACACCAATACCTATAAAATAAAATAACAAGTCTAAATTAAAAACATTTGTAATTGAGTATATGTTCAATAAACAATGGTGGTGTTAGACAAAGCACAAAATGAACCTGATGGTATTTTTGGAGGTTTCATTGTCCCATAATGCTTTGTTTGGGGCTTTTATCCCCCTCGTGGGCTTTTGCCTGTACATCACAGCTTCCGATTTTGTTTCTTTATGGGGTTCTATGTGTGTGAGTGTGTGTGCCTCTGCTTCTATATATATGCCTGTTTTCTTTCTTTCTTTCTTTCTCTCTTTTGGCTCTTTTTTCTCTGTTTGTTGTGTTTTATTCAGGCTTATTTGTTTTTATTTTATCTGATTTTATTACTTTTTATATGCCTTTTTATTTTCTAACGTGAGAGAACAAGAAAGGCTATGGATTTTGATATCTGAAGAGGTGGGGAGTTATCTGGGAGGAGTTGGGTGGGGAGACCATGATCAGAAAACACTGGATGAGAAAACGTTTCTACATAAAAAAAACAAAAAAAAAAAAAAAAAAAAAATGGGGAAAAATGAAGATGTTATTTCAACAGTAATTAAGCAACTGCATACAAACTGCTGCATTATGAAGAACTTAAATTTTATCATTTTTGAAAACATTCCCAAGGTTAAATCTTATGTCAGTCTGGAGGATTTAGAGCAGTAACAAACACCTTTAACGAGAATTACGGCACAGCGTTAGGATGATAAATGTACAAAAAGACTGCCATTCAGGTGAGCGTAGGCGCTTGAGATATGCCAGCTGCTCTCGGGCGGTGCTCCTTTCCCTCTGCCAGCACACGGGACGTCTGCCGGGCGTGCGGCTGTGCTGCTCTTTCTCCTGACTGACATACACTGATGGACTAAAGTGAATCATTATTAAAGTATTGTTTTCATGAAAGCGTAGCAAGGCGGAAGTTTACAATAATGAATGTTTTGTTTTGTTTTTCAGGAAAAGGCGAAGGTAAGTACCGTTGTCGTGTGCTCTGTGGTCAGGTCCACTTGATCGCAGGTGTGTGCACTGGGGTTTGTGGCGGACTGTACTTTTTTCCACTTCCTCTGTCACATTTCCTCCTTCTGTTATTTTAGAGATATCTGTAACGCAGTTGGAGTGTCAGAGTTCTGGAGTCCTCTTAGCTGTCTCATGGCCTACAGTCATGAGACGCCATGCTAGCTCTTAAGTTTTATCTATCTATCTATCTATCATCTTCTATTATTATTCATCTATCTATCATTTATTTTTTCATCTAAGGTGCTGGAGGTGCAAGAACGGATGAAGGGAAGGACTCTTTAGAGTCACACACCGGGACAACCTGCCGCAGCATCTGGCTGCTCAGTTGTGTGTTTTACCCACAGGTTGTAGAAACCGGGCATCAGCCGAGTCTGCCATAGAAAACCTCCCTGCTTAGCTAGCTGAAGCATGGGGTATGCTGGGCCTGACCAGGAGAGGTTCTAAACATTTTTTGAGTATTGATTCCAGAGTAGGCTTTTAAGGCTTATACTGACTCTTGGGTTTAGTTATCACTGCAAAGTTTACTTTAATAGGAATGTTGAAATTTCAAATTATTTTAGGGTTACTTTGCCTTTTTAAAGAATCTTTTTGCTTTAGGGGTGAAATTGAAATAATCTTTGCTATTCTATAGACTACTATTTAACTGAGCCTTGTGGTGCAGGTTAATAATTCCAGCTTCTTGGGAAGCTGAGGCAGGAGGATTGCAAGTTCAAGGCCAGTCTAGATTATATTGAATGAGTTCCAGGCCAGTGTGGATGAATTAATTAGTGAGATCCTGTCTCAAAATAAAAAGTGAGGAAAAAAAAGGTATATAGCTTATTGGAACAAAGGGAATATCCTAGTTTAAATCCTTGGTACTGCCACACACAGAGATACAGGCAGACACTGATACACTGTGTGGAGAAACTGAGTCAGTGCTTGGCCTTAGTCCATTTAGATGAAAATGTTGAATGTAAAGTCTTTTCTCTCTTCCTCAAAATCTCTTGTTTTCTAAACATTTTTTTTTTTTTAAATACTTTACTTAATTTTATTTTATGTGCATGGTATGTCAGATACCCTGGAACTGGAGTTACAGTCACCTGTAAGCTGCCATGGGGTGCTGGGAATTGAACCTTTGGAAGAGCAGCCAATGCTCTTAACTACTGAGCCATCTCTCCAGCCCCTTAAACATCATTCTCATGTTTAATTTTTATTATTAATCAATTAATTTATTTAGTGTATGTGGTGGGTGCACACTGCCATGGCTTGCCTATGGAGAAGAGGGAACAACTTGGGGAATGAGTTTTCTTCTCCGCTGTGTGGATCCCTGGGGTTGAAGGTGGGTTCTCAGGCTTGGAGGCAGGTGCCTTTACCTACTGGGCCACTTGGAAGCCTGTATTTTTATAAGCTGTTTTTGTATTGTGCTCAAATAACAGGATATGAAATTCTGATAGCATTGCTGTTTTACTATCATTTTAGTAGTACTGTGGCAGCTAAATGAAACTCTAAACCAGACGCGAACAGTTTGGAAGGGACATGCTTTAGCAGTGGGAGGGTTTCCCATGGGTGCCCACCTCTGGACTGGAGAAGTTGTCCTATAACTTCTTGGTCTGGATAACCTTACTCTCCTTGGGCAGCAGCTGAGTTCTTTGCTATATTCTAGATACATTAGAAGGCTTTTTGTCTTTCCAGTACTATTTGTCTCTTGTGAGAAAAAAGATCATTCATTTGTCCTTAGAGATCTATATTCTTATGGATCTATATCTATAAATATTGCATTGATTTTGGCACAGGGCAAAGGGCTGTTCTGACAGCTGCCATATTACACAATTATTTAACTATGCCAGGGTCAGGTCAAGTTGAGGGGCTTTCAAATTTGTTTTTATTTAAAATTTATTTTTAGCCAGGCATGGTGGTGTGCCTTTAATCCCAGCACTCTGAATTCGAGGCCAGCCTGGTCTATAGAACAGGTTCCAGAACAGCCAGGACTACACAGAGAAACCAAGTCTTGAAAACAGACAAACAAACACATACATAATTTATTATTTGTGTATGAATGTGTACCGCATGAGATCCTGGAAGTACAGATGGTTGTGAACTACCATGTGGGTGCTAGGAATTGAACTCAGGTCCTCTGGAAGAGCAACAGTATTTTTCTTTAATAATTAAAAATTTTTTTTTTTTTTTTTTTACTTACATTGGTGTTTTGCTTGAATGCATGTCTGTGTGAGGGTGTCAGATCCTGTGAAACAGGAGTTACAGACAGTTGTTAGCTGCCATGTGGGTGCTGGGAATTGGACCTACGGTCTTCTGGAAGAGCAATCAGTATTCTTAACCACTGAGCTATCTCTCCAGACCCCGCAACAGGTACTCTTAATTGCAGAACCATCTCTCTACTCCCACACACTTTAAAAATAATTCTGTAGATGGAACTCAGGACCCTGTACATGTTACATTAGTGTTCTACCCTGGCTGCGTTCTCCGTCCTTATGTCAAGTTGAGAACAACTATTTCTGGGTGAAACTTAACTGAGAATGTCATTGGAGGGTTGGGTTTCAAGCAGTATTGTCCCATAATCCCTTAACTCTAGTAAAAAACTGGGGGTGGGGTGGGGTGTTCTTTTGAAGAAATAAACTATTTGTACTACCACAATCCCTAAATAATAATGGTAATGTGTGTGGGATTATTGTAAGCAGTTTAAAAATATGATTTTTCTTAATCCTCTCCACTGTCTTAGGAAGGATAATTGTTATCCCCATTTTATAGTTTGAGGAAAACAAGTTCCAGAGAGGGTTAGGAGCAACTTGGCTGAAATCTGTGAATTGTAAGTAGCAAAATTAGGGCTCAGGAGCCACACTCCTGGTTATTATTTCATACTGCTACTCTGTTAAACATCTTGACAGTTTTGATAAATTCATAATGTACATACATAAACAGATACGTTTATGTTTATCTGGTCTTTGTGGTCATTAGCTGTATTCTAGTTTGGTTTCTGGTACTGTGAGAAACACCATGACCCAAAAACAATGGGGGAGGAAAGAGTTTTAGTTCCCAAGTTACAGTCAATCATCGAGGGATGTGGAGGCAGGAGCATGAAGCAGAACTTAGGGAGGAAGGCTGCTGGCTGGCGTGCTTCCTCTGGCTTGCTCATATATCCCAGTCCCGGCTGCCTGGGGATGTTACTGCCTACGGTGGGCTGGGCCTGCCTACATCAGTCAGGAATCATGGCCCACAGACAGTCTGATGGAGGCGGTTCCTCAGTTCAGGCTCCCTCTTCCCAAGTCTGTTGACAGCTGAAACTAATGATGGCTGCGTTAAGTATTTTTATCATAACGATTTATTTTATTTTTAATCATATTTATGTGTATGTCTCTTTGTGGGTATGTGCATGTGAACGCAGTTGACTGTGGAGGCCAGAAGAGGCTGTCAGGCGTCTGGAGCTTGAGTTCTGTGCAGTTGTGAGCTGCCTGACACGGGTGCTGGGAAACAAACTCAGACCGTCTGCAAGCGCAGAGCATGAGCCGTCTCTCCAGCCCATACTTTAATTTTGAAAGATAAAGATACTCTTTTAATTTTCGTCCTTTAGTTACTGGCATGACCGAACAATTTATGTCAATTACTCTGGTTGCAGTCTTTCATTCCCATTTATCTTTCTAGTGGACACTTTAACATTTTACTGTTTATGGGTTTTATATATTTATACTTGGGATATGAGCCCTTTGTCATACCTGCAACATATATTTTATCCAGTTGTTTGCATTTTGCTTGCTTTTATTTAGTTTTCCGATTTAAAAATGTAAGTTTTTATATAGTCAAGTTCATCATTTTTATTTTTTCCATAGATTTATGCTTGGCTGGTTTAATATTGTAAAAAACGTTAGCAAAATAGAAGGATCCCTACATAACATTATTTACCATTTTCATAGGAAGTACTGCATGAATGTTATAATTTCCTACGTATTTTGTAAAATGTTTAAAATATTTCATGTTATTGTTCTGTTGTAATTCTTTTTCAGTTTTAATAGTTGTGTTAGCTTTACCACGTTATCTAGTTAAATATTCTGTTATCTCAGGCATTATGGGCGTTTTTATTACTTGAGGTTTTAGCAATACACTTTTTACAAATTTCTTAAAGTTAAAATAATAACCTTTTTACAAGTTTCTTGTCCTCTCCCTATTCTATTTCTTTAGAGCATAATTCTAAAACCAGAATCACTAAGCTTTAGCACACTGGTAGTGATATCACTCGGTCACGGAAGGAGAGCAGTTGTGTTTAGAGCTGCCCGGCTGCTCTTTGGCGGGAGTGAGTTGCACGGAATCCTGTTACATCTGCAGTATCTGCTTGTAGTGTTTGTTTCTCCCTCAGTTAAAAGTATGAAATAAATCCTCACCCGAAGCATAGGTTGCTGTGAAAATTCATCTAGTTAGGGAATCTTGATAGGTCTACAGTGTGTGTGTATTACTTGTGGGAGAGCAGTCTGGGGGATTGGACCCGGACGCCATGAACATGGTAGCCAAGAGATGTACCACAGTGACATCCCCCTCCACTCCACATTCTACAGTGAGGTAACATCTGAAACATTTTATCCACAGAGTTATGAGACAGGGTCTGAGGAACAGAGTGGTACCTACCTGGATCCACACCCCAAACTTTTCTTCCTTTGAAGACATAGTAAGATTTGGACCTTTAGCTGGAACAGTCTTTAAAACACTTGAAAATTTACATTTTGGTATTATGAAGAAATTATGACTTATTTTTCTTTTAATTTCAGAGAACACTTTCTACAGCTGGCTAGAAGGTAATTAGAAACTTTTTAACAAATTAAATTTTTTTTTTCATTTTTAAATCCATGAAATAAATCTTAAATTCTCAACATTAACATATAAAATTTTACATCTGAGCCATTGATTTCTTTCAGGCCTCTGTGTAGAAAAGAGAGCATTCTACAGGCTTATATCTGGTCTACATGCAAGCATCAATGTGCATCTGAGTGCAAGATATCTTCTACAGGGTATGTGACTTAAGATCTTTCGCACACTTGTTTTTAGTTTTTCTTAAAATTTCTTGGTATTTACCTGGGTGTGCAAAAAAAAGAGAGACTTGTTTGTTGAGCAGTAAGAATCCGCTCCTAAATGGTGGTAACTAGGGATGTAGAAGCAGTGTGTCCACCTTAGCTTGGAAACGTTCTTTTGTTTTGCTGTGGGAACTAAACTACCCCAGCGGCAGTTTGTCCTGCGTGAGAGCCTTTCTCTGTATGCAGACTTTAATGGCTACAGCACTGTCTGCTGTTTTTCATGGTTTAGGACACTGATGGAAAATCAAACCATCAAACCACGACTCATTTCCCTCATTAACTTATTTCTTCTGGAATTGGAAAGTATTTTATCTTTTAGAAATAAAATGGTAACTCTGATATGAAATACTGCTTTAAACTCGTTAGTCATTTCAGATAGTCATAAAAAAAGATTTGTTTTTATTTTTAATTAAGCGTGTGTGTGTGTGTGTGTGTGGGGGGAGGGTATGTGGGTGTGCACGTGAATGCAGGAGCCTCAGGGAGCAGAGGTGTCAGGTCCAGGAGCAGGAGTTCCAGGTGGTTGTGAGCTGTCGGGGATGCTGGGAACTGAAGTCAGGTCCTCTGGATGTGTTCTTAACTGCTCAGCCACCTCTCTATACCAGTGAGTCATTTTTTAATTATATATTTTGACTTTATGATTGTTTATATCCAGAAATTTGATTTTTATCAAAACCTTGTTTGTTCTGTAAATATTGGATTCATTTTTGTCTTAAAGAATGGGTTCCTAGCTGGGCGGTGGTGGCACATGCCTTTACTCCCTGCACTCATGGGAGGCAGAGGTAGGCGGCATATCCCTGTGAGTTTGAGGCCAGCCTGGCCTACAGAGTGAATTCCAGGACAGCCAGAGTTAGAACAGAGAAACCCTGCCTTGAAAAACAACAACAAAAGAATGGATTCCTGGGGGCTGGAGAGATGGCTCTGTGGTTAAGAGCACTGACTGCTCTTCCAGAGGTCTTGAGTTCAATTGCCAGCAACTACATGGTAGCTCACAACCATCTATAATGGGATCAGATGCCCTGCAGGTATGCAGCAGATAGAGTGCTCATATAAATACAATGAATTAAAAAAAAAAGAAAGAATGGGTTTCAGATAGCAGGCAGTGATGGCGCACGCCTTTAATCCCAGAACTCAGGAGGCAGAGGCAGGCGATCTCTGTGAGTTCGAGGCCAGCCTGGTCTACAGGGTGAGTTCCAGGGCAGCCAGAGTTACAACAGAGAAACCCATCTTGAAAAACAAAACAAAACAAACAAAAAAAGAGAGAGAATGGGTTCCAGCAGATAAAATTCTTACTATAAAAATTAAAAAATTTTTGCTCACCTTTGATGCTGGCACTCTGTATGTAGAACAAGCCGGCCTTAAACTCAGAGAGATCTACCTGCCTCTGCCTGAAATTAAAGGCGTGCACCACTTCACCTAGTTTACGGCAGAATGTTTAAAAGCTCAATTATAAAGCAAAACAAAACTTGTTTTTTTTTTGGTTGAATTATGCGTTTCAAACTAGAAAGTGAAATTGACTCCTGTGAGTATAAATAGCCCCTCATCACTAAAAGAGAATTAATTAGCTGTGCATCAGTCACCAACATTTTCCTCCTTTAGACACGTGGCTGGAGAAGAAGTGGGGCCACAATGTCACAGAGTTTCAGCAGCGCTTTGATGGAGTTTTGACCGAAGGAGAAGGACCGAGGAGGCTGAAGAACTTGTACTTTCTGTACTTGATAGAGTTGAGAGCTCTGTCTAAAGTGCTTCCGTTCTTTGAGCGCCCAGATTTTCAGCTCTTCACTGGAAATAAAGTCCAGGATGCAGAAAACAAAGTGTTACTTCTGGAGATTCTGCATGAAATCAAGTAGGTTCTGTCTGGTACAGGGTATGTCTTAGCATCTGGGGGAGGGGTGGTGTCCAAAAATAAACTCTGCATTAGGAAACTGTCTTTGAAATAATGGAAATGTAGTTCTGTCCACTGGACTTTTGGGGTTTTTGCTGCTGTTTGTTTGTTTGTTTTGGAGATGGTCAGATTCTCCTGCCTCAGCCTCCTGGCTGCTGGAATGTGGGTATGCATCGACACTGGCCTTCCCAGATCTAGAATTTCTTGGTTTTGCTTTGACCCGTGCATCACAACATTCCCCCCCACACCCCCAAACAGGGTTTCTCTGTTGTAACTCTGGCTGTCCTGGAACTCACTCTGTAGACCCAGCCTGGCCTTGAACTCACAGAGATCCCCCTGCCTCTGCCTCCTGAGTGCTGGGACTAAAGGTGTGCACCAGCACTGCCTGGCTTTTTTTAAAAGTTCTTAATTCCCACATTACTTTTATTTGCACAGTTGAAGTTTTGGGCCAGACTTCTAGTAGTATTTAAATTTGATGATAAGTGTTTGTTTGTGTCGGTGTTGGCTTTACTGATTTTTATTCTAATTGTATTATTTACCACTGACCAGTAAAATATCTTACAGCATCTAGAATACATGAACATAACCTTTCTCTGTTTAAAATGCAGGTCATTTCCTTTGCATTTTGATGAGAACTCTTTTTTTGCTGGGGATAAAAATGAAGCACAGAAACTAAAGGTAATTATACTTCAACTTAATTGATAAAGACAGCCTGGCGAGTGCGTAGGTGTGTAAAATAACCAAACGTTATTGGAAGTTGAGTAAAATGGTGCTTGTTAGAGGCTGTTGAGAGAGATGGCTGAGGAAGGAAGCTATTGGTCAGGGCACAGAGTTTCTGTTGGCGGAAACGGAGTTTCTTTTGCTCAGGTAGATGGTTAATAAGTAGGCATGTATTATATATTTCAGAACTGTTAAATTTAAAGTTTTACTACAAAAGGGTATGCCAGGTTATGAATTTGTTACCTTGGTTTTATTGTTCCGCATGAAATAATAAATATCAAAATATCATCGAACTCCATAAACAATCTGATTGTCAACTAAAAGCTAAATGTGAAATATAAACAGGTGTTCACCCTTAATTCTGAATCTTGACTTAGAGCTCAGTGGGTTTGCTATGACTGCAGAACATCTGTAACCTCTGCTCTGTTTCTTACCACGGCGAAAGAGGCTAACGTATCAACTCACACAGTGTTGAGACCCGCGATGGATCGGCTGTGGTTCCCACTGCCTCTGTCCTCCTCCGCGGGCTCTAGCTGCAGGAAAGCGCCTCAGAGGTTGTGCAAGGCCCACAGCTCTCAGGACCTGAGACTGAGGGCGAGTCCCCGCGGCAGGACTTCTTCGTACTGTTTTCAACATGCTCCTTATTTTTACTTCACGTGCCGGTTTGTTAGAGAGCGTCTCGGCATCAGCTCTTTTTAGACTGTACAAATTAGAAATATTTCTCACAGTGTTTTAATTTGGTACAGATTCCAGAACATTTGGCTTTTATGTGCTTTGAAGTTTATATATAGTTCTTGCAGAAAAAATTGTTTAGGAAAATTAAAAAAAAACAAACATGTTCATAGCAGATTTACTTTAAAAGCTTTTTGGTAAACATAGGTTTGAATATTACTTATAAATTCATTTCTCTGGGCATGGTGGTGCACACCTTTAATCCTAGCACTCAGGAGGCAGAGGCAAACTGATCTCTATGAGTTCGAGGCCAGCTTGGTCTACAGACTGAGTTTCAGGACAGCCAGGGTTATACAAAGAAACCCTGTCTCAAAAAAACAAATTACAGTTTTCATTATGACTGCTTTATACTATCGGTGTACAGGTAGACAGAATTACTAGTGTTCAAAATATATAGGGTCTGAAGTTTATGAAACAATTGAGAATTTTGGCAAGAACTGGTCTGTTGAGTTTAATCATTCTGACAAACGACTATAATATATGATGAGATAATGGGCTGTGGCGGTGTGTGGCGGTGTGTGGCGGTGTGTAGCGGTGTGTGGCAGTGTGTGGCAGTGTGGGCCAGTGTGTGGCGGTGTGTGGCGGTGTGGGGCACTGTGTGGGGCAGTGTGTGGCAGTGTGGGGCACTGTGTGGGGCAGTGTGTGGCAGTGTGGGGCACTTTGTGGGGCGGTGTGTGGCGGTGTGGGGCACTGTGTGGGGCACTGTGTGGGGCACTGTGTGAGGCGGTGTGTGGCGGTGTGGGGCACTGTGTGGGGCACTGTGTGTGGCGGTGTGTGGCGGTGTGTGGCAGTGTGGGGCGGTGTGTGGCGGTGTGTGGCGGTGTGGGGCACTGTGTGGGGCGGTGTGTGGGGCACTGTGTGGCGGTGTGTGGCGGTGTGTGGCGGTGTGTGGCGGTGTGTGGCGGTGTGTGGCGGTGTGGGGCACTGTGTGGGGCGGTGTGGGGCACTGTGTGGGGCGCTGTGGGGCACTGTGTGGGGCGGTGTGTGGGGCACTGTGTGGGGCGCTGTGGGGCACTGTGTGGGGCACTGTGTGGGGCGGTGTGTGGCGGTGTGTGGCGGTGTGTGGCGGTGTGGGGCACTGTGTGGCGGTGTGGGGCACTGTGTGGCGGTGTGTGGCGGTGTGTGGCGGTGTGTGGCGGTGTGTGGCAGTGTGGGGCACTGTGTGGGGCGGTGTGGGGCACTGTGTGGGGCGCTGTGGGGCACTGTGTGGGGCGGTGTGTGGCGGTGTGTGGCGGTGTGGGGCACTGTGTGGGGCGGTGTGGGGCACTGTCTGGGGCGCTCTGGGGCACTGTGTGGGGCGGTGTGGGGCACTGTGTGGGGCGCTGTGGGGCACTGTGTGGGGCGGTGTGTGGGGCACTGTGTGGGGCGGTGTGTGGGGCACTGTGTGGGGCGGTGTGTGGCGGTGTGTGGGGCACTGTGTGGGGCGGTGTGTGGGGCACTGTGTGGGGCACTGTGTGGGGCGGTGTGTGGGGCGGTGTGGGGCACTGTGTGGGGCGGTGTGTGGGGCACTGTGTGGGGCACTGTGTGGGGCACTGTGTGGGGCACTGTGTGGGGCACTGTGTGGGGCGGTGTGTGGCGGTGTGTGGCAGTGTGGGGCACTGTGTGTGGCGGTGTGTGGGGCGGTGTGTGGGGCACTGTGTGGGGCGGTGTGTGGGGCACTGTGTGGGGCACTGTGTGGGGCACTGTGTGGGGCACTGTGTGGCGGTGTGTGGCGGTGTGGGGCACTGTGTGGGGCGGTGTGTGGCGGTGTGGGGCACTGTGTGGGGCACTGTGTGGGGCGGTGTGGGGCACTGTGTGGGGCGGTGTGGGGCACTGTGTGGGGCACTGTGTGTGGCGGTGTGTGGCGGTGTGGGGCACTGTGTGTGGCGGTGTGTGGCGGTGTGGGGCGGTGTGGGGCAGTGTGTGGGGCAGTGTGTGGCGGTGTGTGGCGGTGTGTGGCGGTGTGGGGCGGTGTGGGGCACTGTGTGGGGCACTGTGTGTGGCGGTGTGGGGCGGTGTGGGGCACTGTGTGGGGCACTGTGTGGCGGTGTGGGGCGGTGTGTGGCGGTGTGGGGCGGTGTGGGGCAGAGTGTGTGGCGGTGTGGGGCGGTGTGGGGCACTGTGTGTGGCGGTGTGGGGCGGTGTGGGGCGGTGTGGGGCGGTGTGGGGCGGTGTGTGGGGCACTGTGTGGGGCAGTGTGTGGCGGTGTGGGGCGGTGTGTGGGGCTGTGTGGGGCACTGTGTGGGGCACTGTGTGGGGCGGTGTGGGGCACTGTGTGGCGGTGTGTGGCAGTGTGTGTGGCAGTGTGGAGCACTGTGTGGGGCGGTGTGGGGCACTGTGTGGCGGTGTGTGGCGGTGTGTGGCAGTGTGGGGCACTGTGTGGTGCGGTGTGTGGCGGTGTGGGGCGGTGTGGGGCGGTGTGGGGCACTGTGTGGGGCGGTGTGGGGCACTGTGTGGGGCACTGTGTGGGGCAGTGTGGGGCACTGTGTGGCGGTGTGTGGCGGTGTGTGGCAGTGTGGAGCACTGTGTGGGGCGGTGTGGGGCACTGTGTGGCGGTGTGTGGCGGTGTGTGGCAGTGTGGGGCACTGTGTGGTGCGGTGTGTGGCGGTGTGGGGCGGTGTGGGGCACTGTGTGGGGCGGTGTGGGGCGGTGTGGGGCACTGTGTGGGGCGGTGTGGGGCACTGTGTGGGGCACTGTGTGGGGCACTGTGTGGCGGTGTGTGGCAGTGTGGGGCACTGTGTGGGGCGGTGTGTGGCGGTGTGTGGCGGTGTGTGGCAGTGTGGGGCAGTGTGGGGCACTGTGTCGGGCGGTGTGGGGCAGTGTGGTTCCGTGTGGTTCCGTGTGGTTCCTGACTACCTGGGAGGCTGAGGGAGGACTTCAGTGCCTGCCTGAGCAGCAGGACAACAAAGAATTGTTTTTTTTTGTTTTTGTTTTTCAAGACAGGGTTCCTCTGTTATAACTCTGGCTGTCCTGGACTCACTCTGTAGACCAGGCTGGCCTTGAACTCATAGAGATCAGTTTGCCTCTGCCTCCTGAGTGCTGGAATTAAAAGTGTGCACCACCACTACCCAGAAAGAATTTGTTTTAATAATTTAATTTCTGATTATTTTAAGAACTGCATATTTTTAAATCTGATTAATCTTTGGGATATATCCAGATTATTAGATATTGTGGTTGTTTGTGGGGTTACAAGGGTTTTCTCCTAATTCAGTAAATTTCTGGCATCTTAAGTTCACATAGGTAGGAGATATGCTGCCTTACGTGCTGGCTTTACCTGCTACGTCATTTGGCTATTATGAGCAACAATGTGCGCTCTCTGCATATCATGCAAAGGTTTACTCAAATGTTCAGGTATTTGAATTACATAGATTCCAGCACTGAACTTCGACAAAAGCAGGCGTAATCTTTTAGAATAGAGGCTTATAACTTTGCAGTTTTTATGGTCTCTTGAACATGAGTTTGTTTTTAGTATCCTTTGATTGTGAGAATCGTCAGAAACCCACTTTGTATTGGGTAACATTCTTTAAGTAAAGCACGTCTTTCCGGCACATCACACCGGATGTGTGTAAATCCAGTCGGACATTATGGAGCGTGTGTGAGCCACTTATTCTTCTTTCTCTAGATAACTTGTCTGCATATGGATTCTGTAGCGCTCTAGCACAGCTATTATTGTCACCAGTCCTCAGGGAGGGGCTGGGCCTCACAAGCCCCTTCCCCTGAAGTAGGCGAAAGCACACTTTTTTCAATTAAAAATTTGTTTTGAATTAAAATATAGTTGAATCGATTTCCCCTTTCCCATTCTTCCCTCAACTCCTCCCACGGCCCCCACCATTTGTTCCCTCTCCAGTTTATGGTCTCTCTTTTTTTGTTACTGTACCCAACACACACTGTGCAGACCTGTTTAGTGAGCAGAGCGTTACTTGTATGTATATGTGTTCAGTGCTGGCCAACTGGTATTGGATGAGGAACTAGGGACTCATCCCCAGGGAGATTATTTCTCCCTATTTGTTTTTTAGTCAAAGTCAAAACACTAAAGGAAACTTTCTATCACATCATGAAAACTGTCCACAGCAATACTGAGTAGTGAAAAAAAGAGTTAATTTTTGAGATGGTCGGTCTCATGTCTCGTGTAGGCTGGCCCAAGCTTGTGTAGCTGAGGGTGACCTTGAGGGTACAGGTCTCCACCACCTGGGTTTTGTAGTGAAGGGGCAGGACCGGGGCTTTAGGGGCGAGGAGTCCAGTAACTGGGCTACTTCTCTGTCCCATGGCAGTTTTATTTAAAGATTTAAAATGAGGCCAATCTCTTACTGAACTGGTCCAGAAGTAGCAAATGGAGGAAGTTGTTAAAGTGTAATTCATATTCATTTTGCCTTTGTACTAAATTAGTAAAGATGTAAGATCTTGAGTCTTATTAAAATATTTTGCATGTTACAGCTGTTTCAGTCTCAAGCTGAATCAAGTTTCTGGGAAATCTACTTCTGAAGCAAATTGAGGTGTCCCTTGAATATACTGCATAGCCATCTTTGTTTATGCCTAGTTTTAAATCTACAGTTCTTATGTGGTTGAGTCTTTTATACGAGTTATCTCATAATAAAAAAATTATAGACTACTGAAGGTTTCTTTTATATGTCAAATTTCTGCTTAAAATCCTGGTAGTTCAGGGCCGGTGAGAAGGTAGTCTCAGCCAAGCCTGATCACCTGAGTCCAGTCCCTAGTGCTAACATCACAAGTCTTCTGACTTTCCCACATGCATGCATAAATACACACACACACACACACACACACACACACACACGGCGGGTAGAGAGGGTGAATAAAATCTAGTTTCTGAAAAAAAAATTATTGGTAGTTTGGGATTCCACTCTTAAGACAAAGAAAAAGTCACTTGGAGAATCAGTTATTAATTTTGATTCAAATTAAAAAAAAACGTGCTTGGCTCCATTCTCTGTCTCTCTCTTATTTTTTAAAAAAGTTTTATTTATTTGTGTATGTGAGTACTCAGTCTGTATGCCAGAAGAGGACATTAGATCCCATAACAGATGGTTGTGAGCCACCGTGTTGTTGCTGGGGATTGAACTCAGGACCTCTGGAAGAGCAGTCAGTGCCTTTAACCACTGAGCCGTCTCTCCAGCCCTGGATCCCTTCTCCTCATCCCTTCAGGACATAATACAACTGCTTTTAGATGATTGGATGCATGCTTCTCTGTTATAAATTATGTAATACCCTGGTATATATGTGTGTGTGTGTGTGTGTGTGTGAGAGAGAGAGAGAGAGAGAGAGAGAATGGAACAGTACCCCAAGTCCAGCATAGCAGTAGGATAGGTACAGAAATATGGGATGATATGTAGGGAGTTTTAATTATATTTGTAATGGTTTCTTTTTAGAATTTGATGGTACATACATGGCTATTAATTATATTTTGTATATTAGTAATATCATTAGTGAAGAAAATCGAGATGTTTTCCTTAATTCCAGGAAAGCAGAGCTGTCATTTAACTGTTATCAAAGGTCCTTCCTCCTTCGTGCCTCCCTTTAGCTTTTTGGTGATGCCTACTAATCCCACAACTCCCAACATTGACGTATAAAACTAAATGACTTACATCTCTTTTCAGATAGTGTGGATTTGGAGTGAGGCAGGACTGGTTTCAAAACGTACACGTCACTAGGGGTGTGAATTTGGGCCTGCTACCTAGCATCCTGAGTCTTTTAAAGATACTAATGAGGGTAGATAAATGCAGTTGGATTTGTGGGAGGATAATTAAGCGACCTGGAGGGGTTCTGTTATGCAGTAGGAGCTCCGTGCGTGCTGTTCTGCGTCTGGCGCCCTGTAGTAAACTTCCCAGGGTTAAGTGCATGGGAAACACTAAGTTCTTAGCGGATCATATTCGTACACGATAACTTACAAAATTTTATCAAATTGTTTCTAGGAGGACTTCCGACTCCATTTTAGAAATATTTCAAGAATCATGGATTGTGTTGGTTGTTTCAAGTGTCGACTGTGGGGAAAGCTTCAGGTAAGTGTTGTCCAGACTTCTTATTCACCCTTTGTTGAAGGATCTTCTTATTTGTCCTTTTTTCTTATTTCTGTTTTAGACTCAGGGTCTGGGCACTGCTCTGAAGATCTTGTTTTCCGAGAAGCTGATAGCAAATATGCCAGAAAGTGGACCAAGTTATGAATTCCAGCTAACCAGACAAGAAATAGTGTCATTGTTCAATGCATTTGGAAGGTGAGTTTTAATGTGCCGATATCTTTTCTGCTAGCCATGTAAGTCTGATGTAATAGGTACACTTTCAGATAAAACTAGGAATGCCCTTTTTAGTAAAATGATTTTGTTATAGAATTATATGATCTGATGCCATACATCAAGAATACACATACAGTTACTACTTGATTATTTCCATCTATTGGTTTTTATATTCATGTTGAATTTACTGTTAGATTTGGGTATCATAACGATTTTGAACATTTTTGCTTTGTTCTGAGGTGAGAGCTCACTATGTAGTGTTGGCTGGCCTGGAACTCGGTGTGTAGACCAGGCTGGCCTCTAACCAGACTGCCTTCCTGCTGGCATTAAAGGCATGTGCTTTCAGGCCCAGCTTATTGCAATTATTTAAAAGGATTTCATTGATGTTATTTTTGAGGGTTATGGGAAGTCTCGATATTTCTGTGAACTCAGCATTATACAAAAACATTAGTAATCCTTTAAAAATAGTTATTTTCTATCAAAATAACTTGAGGAAAAGCACAAGCATAAGGAAGATCCATCAACAGTTTTAAATGTGAATGGCGTTTCCTTCTGGCTCATGTTGATTCTCTATAGAAACCTTTCTTTCTCGGTGCTGGAGATTGACCCCTAGTATTGGTAGGACATATTCTCCCTCAATTAACATTTTAAGGGCCTCATTTTTCACTTAAAAATAATACCAGACACTTTAGGCTTGAAATAATTGGCCTTAAAAATGATTTTCCTAGCACCTAGGAGCTTGACTGTTACATTTAATTGTGTGTTCTACTTTTACCATATTGGAGAGCAGAGCGAAAGCACATTTAAAAAGAACATGCAAAATACAGAGCAGATTTTACTATATATAAAAATTGGTGAAAACAGTTGGGTCAGAATTGGCCTTTCTCCCTCTTTAAAGATCAATGGCTTTGATTTTTGTACATTCAGTGTTGAATAAATATATATAACTCACTGTATTCTTATACTTCTGGATATATAAAATACTTACTTTAATGTTTCTTCACTTCTGTACTTTATATTATGTATGTAATACAAATAATGAGTACATATATAAATATCTATAATATCTAAGTATTTTTTACTTATACATGTGTTTTATACTAAATATTGATGTGCTTTAAATACATTAAGATAGTTCTGGATATTTAAAATACACATCTATATACTTCTATGTGAATATATTTTAATACTTCAATATTGAAAGTTAGCTAATTTGGAGAATATTGCCTTAGGCTTGCCTTGCCAGGTTGAAAACTAAAACTAAAGGATAGAAGTAGATTTATGTACCTTTCAGTTTGTTGAAATAAACTACTTTAAAATTTCTATATTCTCTAAAAATGCAAAATGATTACCAGAAAATGTACGAAAGATGGTTTTTAAGTGGAGTCTTTCTTATTACAGGATTTCTACAAGTGTGCGAGAGCTAGAGAACTTCAGGCACTTGTTACAGGATGTTCACTGAGGAGGACGGATCGAACGTGCCCGTGTCTGGGCAGGGGAGGCCAAAGAGAGCAGCGTGATTGCAGTGACCGTCTTAAGCCAAATGTTTTATATAAAGCTGCTTTTGTAAAAGGAGGAATACATTGTTTTAAGTAAACATTTTAAAAAATTGTGTTCATGTTTAATATTATTGTGAATAAAAGTAGTATTTTGATAATGTACACATTTTAATACTGAGCAAAGGTAATTCCCATATCAGGAAGCTAGGTGAATGTCTTAAGCTTCTCAAGCTAGAGTTGTACTTAGAAGATGTGATGCACATAAAGCTATGGTAACTATGGCAAAGTGTTTGGTAGTAAAATATCAGAAGGCTCACAAATAACCAATGCTCAGCAGCCTAAAACAGCAGTGTGTTCATTTGCCTCATTTGCAAAGAAAACACAGACTGCCAAGTTAGATTTGGATTTTAGATAAACAACTAGTTTTCTTTTACATGTAAGTATGTTGTATACAGAATTAGGTTTGTATTAATGCTAAAAATTGTTTGAAGTTCATGTTTCACTGGGAAGCCTGTATTTTCATAGCAACCGTAACATACACTGGTCTGAAACATTCCTCTTAAGAGTTACATAGCTATTATGATTGTGCTGTTTTGGTATGTGAGGAAGTAGAACAACTTCAGATGCACAGGAGATTTCTAAACATTGTGGAGAGGTGAATAGATTATATATATTTATTCTCATAATACTTCCCCTAATAGTTAAAATTTTGGGGGAAATTTTATTTTTATATAATTTCAGATTTACAGAAAAGTTTAAAAACCTGTACAAAAAAATCTGTTTTACTCAGATTCACTGATTGTTCACATGTGTTTTAACCACTCACTCCATCCCACACTGGGGATTAAACCCAGGATCTCAGGCATGCTAGGCTAGCCCTCTTCCCCTGAGCTGTATCCTCAGGCCTTGCATTATCTTCTGTGTAGACACAGATACTCTATTTTTCCTTAATTGTTTGAAAACTAGTCATGGGCATCATGTTTTAACCCAAAATACTTTGCTCAGTAATTTCCTAAAAGTGATTTTTTTGTTTTTTAGGGAGATACCAAACCGTACAAATCTGAGCTAACCTACTATAAGCCTTGAAATATGAAAACATTTTTCATCCCAGTCTCATGGAAGTTTGAGTTCTGTTCCCTTTTTTGACCTGTACCAGCATAGGGTACATATATAATGTCTGGGCAGTTAGGATAGGTTGAGATGTCACATAAGAAAAGCAAAATTTATCTATGTAGAGGTGAGAATGTCACTCTGCACTACTGTGTGTCTTCTCTAAGGCTTGGTCCAGGGCCAAGCATGTGTGTCTAGAATTCGCTGACTGAATGTCTAAGTATGTGTTTAGTACACTTCAAGTGAATGATCATATTACTGTGTTTAACACTGTGTCCTATTATCCTTTCCTTCTCATTTTTTTTTTTCTTTCAAATTGGGTAGCGAGCAAAAGACATGAACCCGCTAATTGAGTCAGTTTTCTTGGGGACTCAAAGTACCAGGTGATCTCCATATACAAAGTATTTCAGCAGCCAGTCTTTTTGAAAACCTCACTGCTTTGCCTTGCTGCCTCCCACTTGATTGTCCTCTGTCCCTCCAATGAGGTCTCAAATCTTTTCAGTCTACAAGCCACTGCTTAATGTGAACTTTTCCTGCACTTGACAATGCTGACAATCAAGGAATTGTCAATCGTGTCCTTGTGCTTAGCTTGCTCCTGGATGTCTGTCTCTGGGCCCTTCATTTACCCTGTCATTCCTCAGACTTTCCCTTCTTGCTCTCAGTCTCTGTATAAGGGCAGTTCCCATCCAGTGATTTTAAAGTTTTTAGCTCAGACTTTTCAGCCTGTTTTCCTGCTGTACTCACTTGGTTTCTCCACCATCTCTTCTGTGAGTTTAAGGGATTAATCTCCACAAATCTGCTGTCTGTGTTCTTGTTAATTTCAGAACCATTGCACCGTACAAGGTTTTACAGTTTATTGTTCTATCTTCCTGGTGTTTTTAAGTTTTGCTAATTTTACTCCCAGCTTTCTGATAGATCATTGTCTTTCCATTTTTATTACTGTTTCCCAAAGGACTCCCGAAGTGTATTTCCCCATCTCTTTGCTGGTCCGTATCATCAGATTAGGCTTTCTAGAAGCATTCAGCTAACACCTACTGACGATTGTATGAGCTTTCTGGTGAGAGCTTGGTTTGCTGTCCAAGGTCCTCCTGTCTTTGTCACTCTGTTCTGGTAAGAGTATTAAAAGTTTTCAAAAATCCAGAGTTGGATCTCCCCTCCAACCTATGTAGACACCATATTTGTACTGAGAATTGAGAGACCCAGGCTTCTTCCCCCGCTGGTGTTCCGTGCATTCTTGACATTCTGTGAAATTACCTGGCCCTTCCTCTGGTCACCACTGTAACTGCAACCTACCTCTGCCGAACCACGTATTGTACTGTATGTTTGTTTTTTTAAAGTGTCCTTTACTAGAATGTGAGCTCCTTAGGGGCAGGAACAGCAGCTATCCCTTTTGGCCTCTCTGTAGCACAGTGTTGGCATGTGAGTACTTAATGTCTGTTGAGTACACTGCTTCACAGTGACGGCTGAGCCTGCCCTCGCTCCACAGCAAGGGTGAGACGAGCGGGCAATAAAGACAAAAAATGACTGAAACTGTGGTGTGGCGTTTGGTCAGTCACGAGTGGGTCTATTTTGGAAAGCGGGGAGGCAGCGTCACAGGAGTTTCTTGAATGACAGCTGGGATTGTAGACTAGGCAAACTTGAAGATTCTCAGGAGGAGGGAGATGTTATAAAGTATTTCTTGAGAATTTTCTTAGTGTTTGAACAAATGTCTACCTAATAACACGCCATTTAAAAACAGTACTTAATAACAAACTGAAATACGGGTTGTGACCCAGATATAATTTATTATATTCATAAAAGCAAATTCATTTGTAATGAGATTTTTGAAAGAAACTGGATTCCATTAAGGGACATTAGGAAAGCACACCTCCAAATGAAAGCACACTCTTCGCAGTAGTGTTTAATTATAATTTAGTGAAACAAGAACAAATAAATACATTCATTGGCCACAGCTATACTTTTGCAACCAGTTTGAAGCTGATTGTATAGCTGAGAAACACTTAAACAATAAAAAGGCAATTATGCATAAAAAAGCCACTTCAGCTATAAATCACATTGTCCATAAAACTACAGTAAGTGGTGAGAATTTCAAAATAGCAACCCAAATGAAACGAACGATAACAAATATTGCTAATCATCACAGAATTGTACACTTCAACAGTGAAGTTCAGTTTTCTAATTAATGACTGAGGAAGGGCTGGATTGCCATGTGCTTCAGTGCAGGTGGACAGGGAACTGTAGCCCTTTGACTTGATAAACAGCTCCTTCTGAGACCAAACTTAAAGTGCTGCTAGTGCTTTTGAGTTTTTAAGCAAACAGTGGGGCAGATTTCTTCTTTGGTGATGTACTGTGAGATGTGTACAAGGAGACAAATGTTAAGAATTTAGGTACTTTATAGGCCAGGTGTAGCGGCACAGACCTTTAATCCCAGCACTCAGGAGGCACTCCGAGTTCGAAGCCAGCTTGGTCTACGTAATGAGTCCCAGGGCAGCCAGGACTGTATAGACCCTGTCGTTTATTTTTTGTTTTTTTTTTTAAAGCAAAGAATCTAGGGACTTGAGTCAGTGATTAGGTATAATAAATAACAAATCTCAAAATCATTATAGTCAACCAGTGCGGCTAAAAGAACTAAGATACTTTCTGAAGAGTTTAACTTTTGTTTACTTTGTCAAACAGGAGGTTTGTGTAGAGAAGCTTAACTAGAAAAAATTATCATCTTGAACCCAGAAATTAACAAAGACACGACCTACATACCTAACATCATCAAAATAAACTACAGGCATTCTGAAAAGTTGAGTAACTAAAAAGACACTCACAGTTGTGGACTATATTGTTAGGCTGTTGTCTTAGTACCAAGGCTAACATATGTACTATAAAAGTTTAAATAATTTGTCACAATAAGAACTTATAAACAAATGCTGTGTATTTATAAGTATGCTTCTGACTGAATTTAAAATCCATTGTTCATAAAAAGAAGACAAGTATTTGGCTTTGTACCATCCTCTCAAAAGACAGAAAGGATTAACAATATGTTTTCAAAGATTCATGTATTAATACTTTTGTGAAGCTGAATTAGTCATTACAAAGCTGAAAGATATTTTAGGTACGAGTACAAATAAGACATTTTCTAGTCAGTAGACAGGAGAGGGCAGCTCTGTTTGTCTCAGTTCCAAAGTGGTCAGCAGACCCTGTGGGCTCATCTCTGTCTGTGTGGCAGCCTCTTAAGCTGTCTGTCCCTCAAGTCTGAGGTATTCAGCACCTGCTTTCCGCGTAGACACAGGCACAAGGTGCATTGTAAATTCTGCGTTGTCCTGGCCTGCTACTGTGTGCGTCTACAGGCACGCGGCTCACAGCAGCATATTTAAGACAGTTTTAATGAAATGCTAAAATATTCCAATGTTGTTAACCTCTTACACTTCTCTTATTTACTCATTAATCCAATGCTGGAATTGATTGGAATTAATTTGGTTTAGCCCATATACAAGGTATAAAATGTGAAAAATAAAGGCGAGATTATATATCTTTAAAGTATTGCACTTTAGTTCACTGCAAAATGTCTCATAAATTTAATTTACCTGAGGGCAATCTTGACTCAGTAGGTAGGGTTAACTCCATCTCCTTTCAGACAAATTGAATGCTTTTTGAAAACGTACTGTTTTTAACTTATCACTTTTTTATGAGCAGTCCTTAAATGCATCTGTAAGCTTGTTTAGTCCCAAGAAGCTCTACAGAAATCCCCTATGCAAACATCCCTGCTGCTCCTGGAAGAACCACGCTTAACCTGCTGCTTCTCTTAGTCATACAGAGTAACCACCTGGCAATTCTACTCAAAGTAGCCACACAGTCTCCACTGGCGTGATGCTCCTCCGCTTTCCAGAGAACACTGCCATCCAGCAGCACCAGGAAGGGTTCTACTATCATTTGTTTAAAATAACAGAGTCATTTCAATTGACATTTTTTTCAAAGCATGCCTTAAAACAGTCATCAATGTACACAGTTTTAGATTTTTAAAAAGAATGATACATATTTAAGCCTTAACTCTGTGCATTGATCACACTTTTAGAGCCGTAATTAGGTAAGGATTCCATGTAGGCTACACCACTAAATTTCTAGGTTTTGATTTTTGTGGAAACTGCTTTCCAGTTTGGTGTACAATATTCTGGTGTAAATACTCGGAGTGTGGCTTTGGGGACTACAGAGTATGCTTTCTGAACACAGGTAAAAGTGCAAATATGCAAATGTGCATCGGATGTTCCAAAGTTAGGAGGTTCTAAGGTCATCAAGTACCTTAGTATCTAACCTCTGTTTCTCCTCCAAACTCCGCATTTCACTATGCAGAGGTCAAAGCAAACAGCTGTGTTTTGCATGAAACACAGCTGTATTTCCAGACTTTGTTAGTTGCAACAGATGATGCAATGTTGATGCAGATGGTTTTGAAGATGTTGAGTACACGTACACGGTCATGAGAAACAGCTCGCGACTCTTGCTGTGGGAAAGCCATCAGTTCTGTGGAGTAACGTATAAGCTATGGTGATTCCTCATATCTAAATTACTGCATGTGAAGAGCAAAGGAGCTGTGTCTGTCACAGGTCCATTCAGTGGGGGGGTGACTGTGTACGCACTGCCGCCGCCCCCAGTCATGGTGCCATACCAGCCCAAACTGTGCGAGTTTGATAAACTGCAAGAGCAACAACAAAAGACAGAAAGGTCACAGGGCTGTGATCAGAAAGTGTCACACTGTTATTTTTTTCTAACATTTCCAAAGAATTTTACAACACAGAAATATATTAAAACAAGTCTGCAGCATAACAATGACTTTCTACAAAATTTAATGGCTTCTACGTATCTCTGATCTGTAACACATTCACAAAAAAAAAATGATTCTTAGAAGTGGCAGGATGTGCTTGACTATAATAGTAAGTTTTTAT
The DNA here is from genome assembly GCA_026225945.1 of Cricetomys ansorgei. Taxonomy (NCBI): domain Eukaryota; kingdom Metazoa; phylum Chordata; class Mammalia; order Rodentia; family Nesomyidae; genus Cricetomys; species Cricetomys ansorgei. Next base: position 325,735 of record JAMJFZ010002690.1, on the reverse strand, counting down.
GTGCTATGCTTTGTTCCAACATATCTGTGTGTACAAATACTCTTTAATCCTCATTACAAGCCCGTGAGAAAGGCTGTGTTAAAATCCCCACTCCATGAGGATGGCTCAGCGGTAAGAGCACTGGCTACTTCTCCAAAGGACCCAGGTTCAATTCCCAGCACCCACACAGCAGCTCACAACTGTCTGTTCCAGGAGGTCTGACATCCTCACACAGATATACATGTAGGCAAAATGCCAGTGCACATAAAATAAAAAAAATAAATCATTAAAACAGTCCCCACTTTACAGATAAGAAACAGGGCAAGTGACTTGTCCAAGTGAAGTCAGAATTAATGAAGTCAAATCAAGCTGAAAGAGTCTTGTTGGGATATGGTCAGGTTTTAAGATGGTTTGGAACAGGAAGGCCTGGGAAGATTTTTCTATTTTAATTTGGAATCACACGAGGAACACAGAAGCAGACACACAGTGTGCAGTAATCTTTCCCTGTCCATCACCCTGCATGCTCTTGCTGTGAACTAAGAATGGGTCCTTATATGATATGGTCCCACTTTACTTTTTTTTTTTTTTTCCAGAAAGGGTACTAGACAGGCTCCAAGTCAGCTGACAGTTTAGAGCATGTCCTACCATGCCCTTAAGAGCTAATGCGTTAAGTCACAGTATTTCACGATCGTATTTATCAACATGTACTGCCAAATCACCTGTTTAGTGGGTGGGTTAAAGTTCAGAGTTGTTCTTTTCAATCTATTTCAATACTAATTCAGCATAAGTGACTGGTTACATCTACCTTCCTTCCCGTGAGCTCCCCACTCTTGGCAAGTCGTCATCGCTGTCGTACCGTCTTGGATTGTCAAAAAAGAAAGCTCGGGAGCTGCAGCTGTGGCTGCTTATCATGCCAGCGGGTGCCTGAGGACACAGTGTTAGGACTGGGTGAACGCAGGAGACAAGAATCTAGGAGTTTTAGCTTCAAACTTCCAAAAAATAAAATAAAGTAAAATAAAATAAATAAATTCAGGATAAATATTCCATGCTTTTAAAAAATGAGATTGAGCATTGAGGCTACTAGGATATCTTACCAGGTTCTGGTTTAATCTCTGTGCCCGGAAAAATAGTACCACTGACCATGCTGGAACATGCTCCCACAAAAAGAGGACCATTCCAAAGATGATGTAGTCCTCTCCACTTCCATCTTCTCCACGAGCCTGTCCATAGAGCATGGCAGAGCAATTTTCACCCTGGTTTTATATTTAAGCAATCACCTGCCACAAATGCTTCAGAGTGGTGAGTTAACATATATCACGTGTAAACACGAGAACACGGAACTTTCCTGTATTTGTGATTTCTCGTGTAATGGTTATTTTTCCTCCAAGGAACATAACAATACTTTCATTTTTTACTACACTAAGACAATTACATTTTTTTCAATGTATCTACTTAGAAAAATAATTTTAGTCTTTGGATAATAGGAAATGATGTCATTTTGAGGTGCTGCAGTCTGAAAAGGGTTAGTTATAAGGGACTACTGTTCCAGCCGCCCCACTGGTACAGCAGTACCCCAAGTCAGGCCTGTGAAAGATGAGAGAGCTAAGTAAATCTGCATAGCTGACTTTTAAAATACGCTTTGGGACTGCTCTACACATTGAACTTGTCTCTGTTCCACCAGATGCTGGTGAAAAATGGCAAAAGAAGCGAAGAGAATCTGCCGCATGGAATCACACATGAAAAATTGATGTCCTTAGCAAGTGAATGAGGGTCTTCTAGAACACCTTGGGCTCGGTGCAATGTGAAGCTAATGCAAAGACGTAACATCTAACTGCCACTCTGCCTTTATAGGAAGGGGGTGGAGCATGCTGAGAAGGTAAATATGCACAGCTACAATGCTGCAAGTTACAGAAAACATCTGGGCATGCAAAGAACTGGTAATGCCAATTCGTGGCTGAAAAAAACAGATTTTAAAGTAAATATTTCTTTAGATATACAAACTGAACAAAATATTAAGACTTTATGTAGTTCTTGGTTAGGTAGTTAATGTCATCATCACAGTACATTAGCTATATTCACTGGCTAATGACCGACAATTACCTAGATATATTAAAACATCATCCTTTAAAAAGTCAATAACCACACTGGGTGGTGCTGGCACATGCTTTTAATCCTAGCACTCAGGAGGCAGAGGCAGGTGGATCTCTGAGTTGGAGGCCAGCCTGGTCTACAGAGTGAGCTCTAGGACAGCCAGAGTTACACAGAGAAACCTTGTCTGGAAAAACCAAAAAAAAAAAAAAAAAAAAAAAAAAAGGTTAATAACTAGACTTATGACTAATAGGCTTCTAGCACTATTATTATTATTTATAAAATAAATAATTTCTTTGGTAAGACTTCTTTCTAAAGAAGGATTTCTAGGTGTCACATGCAAATGGGAAAATTTAAACAGATTAAACAAGGTTACTGAAAGCAGAGATTGCATGAAACCGTGTCTAAGTCAAACACTGAACGCTCCTGATAGGACTAAGTTGCTTATCAGCTGTATTAACTGTAGGCTGGGAGTATGTGACAGACACTTACCTTGTCTGAAAGATTATCCCAGCCATAATTAAATGGACTCTCTAGCGTATCCTGTGATACGGTGATCACCACCAGATTATAGCAAGCTCTGGAAGAGTAGAGGAGAATGACTACAGAGCCGACGACGACAGCCTGGCACAGAGACATACCCTACAGGAATGAGAAGCACAGGCAGGATTTCAACAAGTTTGCGGTGGTGAGAGAGCTGCTCATCTGCACACAGCACGTCACCTCTTGCAAAGTCCCCTCGAAGGTAGAGTGGACACCTGTTCCAGTAAACTCTTGATTATTTGCCATAATCCCTATTCCTAGAATTACATATTGTGTTTAATATGTGTAAGTGCTTTGCCCACTTGCCAAGTGGCGGCTGGAGGAAGATTTACCTTTGCCAAAGCTGCCTTATTACTCTAGTAATACCTGAGTAGACAAACTGGCCAAGATCTGAGCCATGACTGATTCTAAGCAGAGTAGCCTAATCAAAGCGGGAAGGGGGAATGGAAGCACTTGTCCATTTGATACACTTTGTTTTTCTGATACAAAGCAAAAACAGAGATTCAGCTCCTTGCACATTTTCTTCATTAGGAAATGGATGATAGTCCTCTGAATGACATTATGTTGCTGACAAAAAAAAAAAAAAAAAATCCAAGTACTCAGTTGTGCTTTCAAATGTGTAATGGTTTAAACTATAGCTTTCACCATTTCCCCAGAGACAGCCCTGTGACTTCGTGGTTTTCACTGGCATAGACTACAAGGAAGAATGTGATATTATGGACTGCAGGGACTCTCAACCAGGGGTCTTTACTTTAATACAACTGGTTTCCTTTGTAACCCTACATATTAAAAACATTATTTTAAGAGGTGATGCCATTGCCAAAGACACTGATCAATTTTAAATAAACATTCAACATGGCAATCTGGAAGTTTGTGTTCACTTGCCACAGGCTTAAGGGACAATTACAGCATTTAGCACACAAGGTCCAGGGTTTGCTAAATGATCCTGCAAGTCACAGGGGAGTACTCCCTTAAGAGAACTTTCCTCTGACCTTTATGATATTCAAGAAGGAAAACTAATTTATAATTATCTGGCCAAAATTAAACTCCATTTTATACACTGACATGTCTGGTATCCTGTTTCCTGTTTGCATTGTTATCTGAAGCCATGGAATTCCCTGCCCTGCTGGGAGGATTACTTGTGCTTTTCGTGCTGGCTCATGATCAGGAGTACTGATGACCATCTTCCTATAACTATGCATGACAGCTATTTAATGTTTAAACAATGTCGCATGTCTCCTGTAATATGGTGCTGTAGTGCAGATTAGGAGACAGAATTAACCCGATGTAGGATTGTTTGTGGGCTGTTCTGAATTTTGACTTTCTGTCATAATTAATAGAATATGTCACACGGATGAGCTGCAACTCCAGCTCTATGGAGTCTGTCTCAGCACTGGCTGCTCTGTGCGCAACTTCAGTTAATTTCTTGACTCTTGTGGCATCAGAGCACATTTTCTTACCATGGGCACTCTTCATGAAATGTTCAATGTCATATGGACCAGTGATTTTAAATACTAGAGGTTAGGTCTCAATATTATGCTCTGATAAAAGAAAGTTTAAATTCATCTTTTCAAGGGACAAAAAATGCAGAGGAGAATGATTTCAGACCATGACTGGAAAGCACTCGAGCACCACTGGGAATAAAAACCCATTGTTATCTCAAGTGCAGAATTTAGGGATCCAAACAGAGTGTTAAATGCTAAACTTGTTCCTTTGTTAAATTATTATTTATTTTTTCTTCTTTGGACCCAAGTGGAAGAATGAAGCTCCCAATTTGAATGACTGAGACAGCCTTCATGACCATGACAGCAACAAGCTGAGGGTGACACCGCTTCTTTGAAGTTGGGTGAAAACATATGGATTTTTGATGTTTTTTTAATTTTTATTTTTGGTTTTTCGAGACAGGGTTTCTCTGTTGCAACTCTGATGTCCTGAAACTCACTCTGTAGACCAGGGGAACCTCCAACTCACAGAGATCCACCTGCCTCTGCCTCCTGAGTGCTGGGATTAAAGATGGGATTAAAAGTGCCACAACTGCCTGGTATGAGATACTCTTTGTGCATGTTTATTAACTCACTGAGTGTGGTTTAAAAAAAAAAAGAAGAAAGCAAGGAGCTTTCTTAAACTTTCAAAATTGGAATGAAGGCTCTTTTTAAAAATAAAAGTTGGGATATCCAAAAGGAGTTTGTATAATTTAAATACATGCCAAATTTTCCAGAATCACATACAATGTATAAAATCACTCCTGTTATAATAAAGGCAATTACATCAAACTTTTTTTTCAAAATTTTAACAAGAGTTCAAATGTTTCACAAAATCATAGGACTTAACACCAATACTGCTTGTTGTGACCATAAAAAAAGACTCAACTCTGCATCTGTAGCACCCCATTCATAATTTCTGTCTAGAAAAAAATCTGATTACATCATGCTCCCAGATATACATATTGTTTAACTTCTTTTGTTTCCTCTTTATATTTTAATTATGGTAGCTACATTAAATTTTATTTGTATAGTAGGTTAAAATGTATTGATTTTAGGACAGAAGTATTTATTACTGGGGCCAGTGAGATGGCTCACCCAATAAATGTGCCCATTACTAATCCTGAAGTCCTGAGAGGTACACATTACAGACAGAAAGAACTGATCCCACAACTTGTCCTTTGACCTCCATGCATGTGTGTGCATGTTTGCTCATAAAAGACTAAGCTGGTCCTGGCCGAGCTGAGAATCACTACTGTAACTGACTTCCTCATGAGACCCACACCTTAGAGGCATTTGAAAAGGAAGAGCTAAAGAGCAAAAAAAGATACTTGGAAAGATGTTGATAGTAGAGTTTATTCTTTGAGTTAACCCAGTACATTAAAACAAAACATTTGTTTGATAATACATAAAAGATTAAGTTTGAAAAACCTAAAGATTAAAATCTTCAATAATGTGAATTTTAATTTTCTGACACCCCTCCCTCCAGTTAGGTAGCCACTCAAATGAATACTCGCCCTGTCCTAAACCCCATGCATCTCAGTGAACCTCTATACGGTTACAACCACCATTATGAAGCCATGGAACTTTGCTTACAGTGTTAATTTTAACCATCACTTATAAACTGACAGATTTGAAAGTAGGAAAAACAATTATCTTGTATCATCTTTCGTATCTCGTGTGTGCTTCATCTGCAAGCTGTGCTTCCTCATTGCCTACTATCACCCTTTCTTGGTCTTCTTTATAAAAGTCATACTGGGACCACACTTAGAGCTGTTTGCATATAAACACACATAGATTATAGGCTAGGATCTGCATGAGGGACATAGGCAGTTTCTTTACTTTTGAGCCTGGGTGACTTCGCTTACTTACTATTATACATTCTAAATCTGCCCCTTTTCCTATAAATTTCATTTTTCTTTCTAGCCAAATAATATTCCATCTTGTGCATGAATCACATTTTCATGGTCACACTTCATCTGCTGATGGACACCTAGGTTGGTTCCACTTCCTCGTTAAAATGTTTATTCCAGCAGCAATAAACATGGGTGTGGAGAAATCTCTACGATAGGATATGGAGTGCTCTGTATAAATTCCCAGGAGTGGAATAGTTGGATCACATTGTACTTCTAATTTTAATATTTTATGGGACCTCCAAACTGATTTCCATAATCACTGTATCAATTCGCACTTCCACCAGCAGTGAATAAGGGTTTCTCTCCCCACATCCTCTACAAGATTTATTGTCAGATTTCTGATGATAGCCATTCTGACTGGAATGAGGTGTTGTAGCAAAGTAGATTTAATTTGTATTTTCCTGATGTCTAGAGATGTTTAATACTTTAAAAATAGTTTTGGGGCTTTTTTTTTTTTTTTAAAAAAAACAACTGTTTCATTAGCCCATTTGCCGATTGGCAGTTTTATTTCTGGGCATCTAACTTTTGCATTTCTTTGTTGTTCAATTTTCAGGTTCTCAATTCTGTTCCGTTGGTCTACCTGTCTATACTTAGGCCAGTAGCACAGTCTGAATTACTGTAGCTTTCTGACTCAGTTTCATAGTCATAAATCGTAAATCTATTTCTTTTTCAGTGTTAACTTTCTACATCATTCAAATATAGTATCCACTAGCGTCTTGAGTATTTATGTTTAAATGAAATGTCCTGTCGTTAGCATTGGGCACTCTGCAGTCATCTGTTGTGGAAGTTTATTTTTAGTTGTGTTTAAAGTAATTGTTTTTGTGCACTGTTGGAAAAAGGGATGCATAGGCCTTGGCATTTTGTATCGTCTGCAGGTGTTGGATTTCTGTGGGGGATGTTTGATTGCTTATGATCTGCACCTGAGGAGTTCTGAATGAATAAAACACTTGAGTGGAGAGCTTGGGGTTCCACTATGGAGTCTGGCACTGGCCAGGATGGTGGTTCTCTCTGCTGAGGTCTGGCAGAGCTTGCATGTGTGAGAATGCCTTTCATCTCCCTTGGTGAAACGCCACAGGAGCGTAAAACTACAAATAGCATCTGCAATATGGGGCCCTGACCTCCAGAGCTCCGGTAAAGTACACTCAGGGAAGCTACCAGAGGATAGAGATTAAGGTATTAATTAAAGACTCCTTTAGGAAAAGGAGAGAGAGAAAGGGAAATAAGCTTCTATGAAGAGAAAATTGTGAAAATTGAGAAAGAGGGCTCAAAAGTGAGTCACAGAAGAGAGGCCTTTAGAGAGACACATTTTCATGATGAAGACAGAGCTCAGCTAGGAGCAGGGAAAAAGAAAGATTCTAACAGCTTTTCCTGATCATGGAGCTGACACTTCTTCCTGCAGCTGGCGGCAGCCAGGGCACTGGAAACCAGAGTGCACTGTTGTATAAACTGAGTTTGTTGATGGCTTTTGGGCGTCTGAAGCCCAAGCAGGTCTTGTGTTTGAGGTCTATGAAGAAGGTTGTATGTTTCCCCCTAGTGATGGCAAAAAAGAATGCCAAACCCCTAGGGTGTTTCAACCAGAGACCCTTCCCATTGGCCCAGGACACCCTGCTGTTGTGGAAGCCTCATCTCGGAGCCAAAAAGCCATTTAGTTAAACTAACAAGTTTTTTTTTTTTTTTTTTTTTTTTTTTTTTTTTTTCCTGCAAACCTCACCAAGAGAAAGACAAGCAGCCAGATACTGGTGGTGGTGATGAGAACTCCACCCATGAGGGGCCCCTACTGCAGACAAAGTGAGCAGTTATTTTTCCAGCAAACCACACTCTATCTTAATCATTTGGAGAGCTAGCGCTCTCCACATCAGAAGCCTCATAATTGTTCCTCTTGTAAATAGTTTTGCTGGTGTAGTGTTAAATTGTGTTGTAAGGGTAAAACATTTTTTTTTTTTTAATAAACAGAAAAGGGGAATTGTTATGGAAGTTTATTTTTAGTTGTATTTAAAATAATCATTTTTGTGCACTGTTGGAAAAAGGAATGCATAGGCCTTGGCATTTTGTATTGTTTGCAGGTGTTGGATTTCTGTGGTTGATGTCTGATTGCTTATGATCAACACCTGAGGAGTTCTGAATCAATAAAAACAGCTGAGCTCAGATGCTCGAGGGTCCACTGTCTATTGAGTATGGCACTGGCCATGAAAGTGGTTCCCTCTGCTGAGGTCTGGCAGGGCTTCCATGTATGAAAATGACTCCTTGTCTTTCTTGGTGAGTACAACTATAGTCATCTATGGTCATGAACCATAATGAACATGACAGCTATAGAAAACTTTCATTCCACAGGAAAAACAACCCACTATTTTAAATATTTTAGGTTCTTTGCTTTTTCACATAAATTTTGAAGTCAAATTAAAAAAATTATAAGGTATGACTGACATGCAAAAATCTGTGCACATTAAAGTATACAACTCAGTAAGTTAACCAGCTTGTTCACTTTTAGTTTTTAAGCAAATTTATGGGGAGGTGGTTCAGTAGGTTGTTTGCTGTGTAAGCGTGAGCGCATGAGTTCAATCCCCAGCATCCATGTGAGAAGTTGGGCATGGTTGCACTATGCCTGTAATTCTGGGACTGCAGAGGTGGAGGCAGAATCCCCGGGGCCTCTTGTCCAGTTAGTCTTGCCAGAGGCGTGAGCTCTGGGTCAGTGAGACACCCTGTCTCAAAAAGTAAGGTGACAATGAAGTCAAATCTGAGCATGCTCCATACTATCCTTAGTTGTTCATCTTCCAACAACATGAAAGTCAAAGGGGCCACTGCTATTAGCTAGCTGGTATGGCAGCTGCTTAGTGGTGATATCGAATGCCTGTAGTCACTCAGTTTATATTCTACTCAGGGAACAATACAGAGGATACACCAAATAGCTGGACCTGGTCTGAGGAATTACTTAGAGAACTACAAATTCAATAATATCACACATAAGTCTCACTTGAACACTGCAAATAGTCCAAGTGAAAGAATACAGCTCATAATAAATAAACCAAGTAAATAACACCAGAAGCATAGATCCCAATGCAAATAACACAAGAAGCACAAAAATCAAGACAACACACTCCTCCAGAGATTACTTTTCCCTATAGCAACAATATCTAGTCAGAGTGAATGAGGTGAAATCCCAAAGAACTCAAAATGATCATAAGCATGCTCAAAGACACAAACTGCTTAACAAGGAAGGCTACGGATGGAATGAAGGAGCAATTCAGCAGAATGGCTGAAGAATATATTGGCGAAAAATCAGTTTTAAATCTGGAAATAATAAAAAACAAAACACAGCCAAATAAAAAACTCTTTGGAAAGTTTCTGCAATAGCTGGATCAAGGACAGAACAGAATCTGAGCTTGCACACACAGGGAAGCACTGAGACAATTCAGCAAGGACGCAGATGGGACACTAACAGTAAGGTTCTAAGGGAGTTCTAAGAGGCAACACAGAAAAGATCAAATTGATGGGTTACAGAATCTCCTTCTAAAGGCAGAGCAAACATTTTCAAAATAATCAGATTTCCCATATTCAGGAAAAGAGACGCCAACCCACACAGGAGGTGTTAAGGGTATCAGGCAGACAAAATCAGACCCCCTGCCATATTATAATTAAGACACCAAATGTACAGAAAAACAAAAAAAGTCTACTCAGCTTGGTCTGTGAAAAACAGCAAGCAACATGTACAGGAATACGCATCAGAATAATACCAGATCATCCAACAGGATAACCAGAAGTGCTTGTAATGATGTATTTCAAGTTCTGAAAGACAACTACCAACCCAGAATACTACATCCAATAAAACTATCTATTGTTATGGAAGGGAAAGTATTTTCATAATAAAAGCAGACTAAAGGAATTTATGACCACTAAGATTCCACTCCCTCTCTTACTTTTTGAGACAGAGTCTCATTATGTAGCCCAGGCTGGCCCTGTACTCTAAATATTCCTCCTTCAGCCTCTCAGATATTGGGCTTACAGTTTTGTGCCACCACACCTGGATAGTTCTACTCAACTCCCAATTCTATGTATTTTCTTTTTCTTGGTATACCGAATAGAATTACATCCTCAAAAATCTACAAACATATTTCCTTATTTCTGGTCTTAGGGGCAGACCATTTAATATTTAAATTGACTACTGACTATAATATTTAAGTAGGATATTGATTGTATGTTTTAAAATATATGTCTTTTTAACCAAACAGAAGCAATTTACTCTATTCCCTATTAACTGAATGTTATACTCATGATGGGTGCTGAATATTGTCAAATACCTTTCCTGCATCTACTGAAATGATTATGTGGTTTTTCTCTATTGGTTTCTTGTATGTGTGCATTATGTATGTGTGTATGATGTATACAACTGTATGGTTATTTGTGTTTGGGTATGTGAGCACCATGATGCAGGCCTATGGAGGTCAGAGGAAGCCTTGTGTGTCAGTCCTTGCTTTCCTTCTACCCTGTCTGAGATGAGGTCTCTCATTGTTTTCCACAACTTGCACCAGTTTAATTGGCTGTCCAGCTTTCAGAGATTCTTCTCTGCCTCTTATCTTGCCAGTAAGAAGACTGGAATTACAGATGCCCCATCATACCCAGCTTTCCATGGGTTCTGGGGACTTGAACTCAGGACCTCACCCTTTCTTGTATGTAAGTGCTTTGATCCATGAATCTATCTCCCTTGCCCCTTTGTTATCTTAATGTAGTGAACTGCACTGACATTCAATGTTGAAATAATGTCCCATTCCTGGTTAAATTCCACTTCCTCATAATGTATTATCCTTTTTGTACCTTGATTAGACTTTGAGCCTGTAGTTTAAGGGTTACTGGAACTATAATTTATTATCTATTCAAAGAATCAGTGTTGGGCTTCAATTTATTGTGCTTCCTGTTATTTCCCTCTTCCCCCTAATTTACAGTTGATAGAGGCAACATATCACTGATTCTAGTCTTTTCTAACATACTATTTAAGTACATTAGCAATTAAAGGTATGTTTTCTTCCCAGCATTTAAAACCTTTAGTTGCATCCTACAATCTGTGAAGCAATATATCTCCTCATATTTCATGAGGAGCAAGCTAGCAGGCAGCACTCTTCAATGGCCTCTGCATTAGTGCCTGCCTGTCTTCCTTCAGTGATGGAGGATGACCCAAGATGTGTAAGCCGAAATAAACCTCCCCTCGCCAAGTTGTTTTGGTTGTGGTGTTTTATCACAGCAATAGAAACCTTAACACAGCAACAGTTACTCATGTTGACTTATTTTGATGACGATTTTCATGCTTAATTGAAGGAATTCCCATTCTAGTTGTTGAGCTAATTACACAGTTAATTAGCTTTAGGACACAGATCATGGTCACACTGTTTTATGTTTAGTGATCTATCAGTTGTAGAAGATGATGGGTATCTTCAATTATGCTTGTTGGTCTGCCTATTTTTCTATTTCTATTTTAGTTTCATACACACATTTATGATTATGTCCTTTTGTTGAAATGTACCCTTGTATTTGTTAATATTCTTTGCTTCCAGAAATCTAAACCTATAAAACTATGTAGTTTTATATCTGGCAATATTCTTTGTCTTGAAGTCTTGTCTTATCTGATAGTAATAATGCCTTCCATACTTACTGAATGCAGACTATATTAGTTTCTATGGTTCTATTTTCAACCATCTATTATTGATCTTCACACTAAAGTACACTTTGGAAACCAGTATATGAATGACTTTAAAAATTCATTTTGTTGCTCTGCTTTCTAAATATTAGCACGTAAGTATGCTTGGGTATTGAGCTTATATTTGGTTTCTGTTGTCTCTTTTGTGTTTGTTCATGTTGCTAGAAGGGAAAAGTCCTGAAAGTCTTTAGGGCCCAAGGTCCTGAAAGTTCAAACCCAAACCAACTTTTAAACAATAGAATTTTCTTTGCCCATTTTTGGGAGCTGGCTGTTCCTCTCAGTCTGGTCAGCACACTGCAGACTCTGCTAATGCTAGCTACACGACAGGGGATGGTGTTCTGACCATTTCACAGCCATATGCTTGTGTTTTCTAAAAGTTCTGATGTAGTGGAATTAGGGTAAAATATGTGCATTTTTACACGAGTTCATTTTGTTCTCTGTACTTTTACTGACTTCTTAGTAGTTTCCTTCAGTTGTATCTACTACACCTGCTGAATCCAGTATCAGCCAGTATATTTTGACACGCTATCATTTTTTTGCACCTATATGGAGAACCAAGAATATGTATACCATATAGTTTTTTCCTTACAAAATTTATAACTTTTTTCCAAGTTAAAAAATTAATTTGATATAAAACTCATTTTTTAGATTTAGTATTTTTGTCAGGTGTGATGGCATATATCATTAGTCTCAGCATTTGGGAGACAGATGCAGGTGCATCTTTCTGAGTTTGAGGCCAGCCTGATCTATACGGCAAGTCGTAAGACAGCCAGGACTACAGACAGACACCTTGTCTCAAAAAAAATTATTAGTATTTTACTTTAAAACAAAATACACATTTCATACTTAAGAATGTATCACTGGCTTGGGAGTGGAGTTATAGGTATAGAGTTTTGGTATGAGATGAGAAAAAATGTCCTGGGAATGGATAGTGGGGATGACTGTACAACACTGTGAATGGGCCCAATGGCAATGACTGTCTGTCTAAGATGATACAATTTAGCCTGAGGAGATGGCTCAGGTAAAGTACTTGCTGCATACACCTGACAATCTGAGTTTAAATGCCCAGAACTCAAATAAATCTGGGCATGGTCGTGCACATCTGGATCCTAGTCCCACACTGAGATGGCAGGCAGGGACTGTGGCATCCCTGGAAGCTTGTGGACTCGCTAGCTTGGAGTATATGGAGGTAGGCAACAGAGATGGTCGGAACCAGAGGAAGGTAAGGACTGACACCAACAGTAGCCCCTGTGTCTACACGTGTGCCATGGCTCACAGGTGCTTGTACTCACACACAAGAATCAACACACACACACACACACACTTTCAAAACAGAAAACCATTCTTTATATATATCAAAATAAAAAAATGTCTTCTTCAACACATAGCTGCCCTAAAATGCCAAGAAGGAGGGAAGTCTCAGAGAGCTGACTCAGTGAGAATCCTTCATTCTACCTCAGAGGAGCTATGTAAAACTGTTAGTAAGAAACAAAAATATAATGACAACTATCTTTCAATTGGTTTTATAAAGTTTAAGAGTTTACCTTTTATGTCTTCTGCAACAGAACATTTTTTGAACAGTACTATGATCCAAGTTAAGCTGCAGCATCTTTTTGAGACAATCATTCAGAGCTTAAAGCAAAAGGAATTGAAAATTTAAATGCAGGTGTGATGAATGTTTTAAGCAGCAAATATATTGTTTTATAACTTTTTACACTATAAACAAAGATCAAATGAAATGTTTTTGAGGCCACAAATATAAATTGTTTTATGGTGATTACACCCTTCACTACCATGCATTCTGGTTACAACTGAAACTTTAAGAATTCCTTATTTGTTTGGGTTTGTTTGTGACAGTGTCTCACATAGCTCAGGTTGATCTTAAATGCTCTACAAAGCTGAGGCTGGCCCTGAACTGGTCTTACCTTACCCTCCCAAATGCCAGGATTTCAGGTATGCACCATCCTAATGATAACCTTGACGAAACGGTAAAACTACTTATTGAACTTTGGCCCTAGAGTACTTGTCTATTTAATACTCCATGAAGTGGAATGATCTGCGACCCCCAAGCACTTGTTTCTCATATGGAAACACTGTAGCTGTCCTGGACAAAACAACTTACATGCTTGATTTGGAAGCGGAAATAGTCACTCATTATTCTCTTTTTTCATAGAACACTACCTTTTTTTTGACAGACAACTATGTCAGACAAACTGTGGTTAAGTATGCAGGTGTATTTTTTAATGCACACAAAATAAGCCTATAAATTTAAATAAAACAGTTGGCAATCAAATGGAATTTGAACTTACAAGTGAAAACTAGATTCTGGGAAATCATACACGTTGCATCTATGATTAATGTTTTCTACAAACAGGACTTCTGATGAGACGGTGTGATACATGTGATTTGGGACACAGCTTAATGAAACACAACATCTGAGGATCTGTGATCGCTCTTCTCTAAATGGTCAATGCATTATCTTACAAACATTACCCAAGTATAATACAGACTAACAGAAAGCACCTCGATGCGTTAGATTCTTCGTGGCAACTAACCTTTACGGAAGTTCCACTTCTGCATTTTGGTGTAGTGTTATGGAAAATATCCACAATTACCTGAAAAATTTGTCGATATTCTCCATTTCCCAATTGCATGTATATGTGAAGATGGATTGTCTTAACTTGTATCAACCTGAACAACATATCCTAACACAGTGAATGCAGACACAGATACAAAAACCCAGATGTCTTCCCCCAAGTCAGACATTAAGGATACTTGAGTAATGTAGCATGTTAATCTGCTAATTTTCTTTAGAAAATATTACTCATAAGTTATTTATTTTACATGCAGTGGGTTTGTTTTTAAAAGAATTAACACATTGATATTTTAACTCTTAACATGTTTTATATAAGGTACACCTTACAAAGCTCTGTGAGATCCTTGTTAGTATTTAGGACTCTAATAGTCTCAAGACCAGAGTTTGAGAACCACTGCTCTAAATATTATAATATACATCCTTAACTTTCTATATTCTTCTCCCATACTTCACTATACAGTTGTTAGTATAGAGAATTACTGATTACATTTACATAAGTAAACCACACATTCTATGTTTTTAAAAATGAAGAAATTATGTTTATCCAGATATTAACTATGGTGTTCTTCATTCATTTCTGAAGAGCTGGATTCAAGCCAGTTCGTTTTTCTACAAACTGTAGACTATTCCTAGCATTTCATGTAAACCAGGAATGTTTATTGGTTTTCTTTTATCTGAATAAATTTATTCCTTTGATGTTCTTCATGAATAGTTCAAGCTGAGTGTGGAGGTACACACCTTTAATCCCAGCACTTGAGAGGCAAAGGCAGAAGGATCTCTGGTCTACAGAGTGAGTTCCAGGAGAGCTAAGACTACATAGGGAGACCCCATCTGAAATAAAGCAACAAAAAGACTATTTAGAGTAGCTGCAGATCTCAGAGTTGACAGGGTTCCTTCTTGCATCTGAAGGTGTTCCCATGTTGTTGGCCTCCATTACTTGTGGTGAGAAGTGAGCACCACGTGAATCCCTGTCCTGATACGTGTGGATTCATTTTTCTCCAACTCTTTTAAGCAACATAATGTGCTTAGACATTTTATCTCTGCCCTGATTAAATTAAGGTTGATGTGGACTTTATTGAAATTATAAATGTTTTATAACAAAATTGGAAAAGTTAAGTCATTTCTCCAAATACTTTTTCCAATTTCACTTTTTTTGTTTTCCTTGGCTCCTTTACATATTCAAAAGTAGATCTGAAGATTTTGTTCATTATATTTTTATCTTTCCCCTACCACCCTTTGTTCTTCAGGTTGGGTAATTTCTATAATCTTTAATTTCACTGACTCTTCCTCTCTAATCTGGTGTTAAGTCCAAGTGACTCGTTTAAGTTTTAGAATTTCTATTTGCTTTCATAGTCTATGTTTCTCTTAAAAACTCATATTTAATCTAAATGTGTTTTCCTTTATGCCCTTGAACATACAATAAACTCTCGAATAAATCAAGATCCCTGTCATCTTGTGGGGAGCTGTCTCAGCTCTTTTGAGTGCTTACTGAGTTTTGCTTTTGAGTATGAATTACACCTTTCCTTTCATTATATAGCTAGTAACTTTAGATTGTGAGCATTGTGAAAGACATTTTAAATAACTTGGAATTCTGTTATATTCCTCTAAGAATGACCAATTGTTTTAGCAAACCACATGTTTGCTAGACTTCATCTCAAGCTGTTTCTCATACTAGGTACTAGCTAAAATCTCAGTCTAATTCCTTTATCATTACAGTTCTGCCTAGAGTCTATCTTGACCATATCAGGTATTAGACAAAAATATGACATAGGTTATAACCACAAATGGTGTTTCCTCTATGTGACTGCCTTCATCCCAAAGCTCACCAGTTAGTTTCCACCTGTATTAGCATGAGAATTGCATTTCCTGATTTTTCAAGTGCACCAGAGGAGGGACTCAGACTAGAAGCAGTATAAAGTCAGAAGCTGGTTTAGCACCATACCCTTCTAAGTGTTACTCCCCGGTATCTTCAGTGCCTTTTATATTTTGCCCAGAGATTATCATTCTATCCAGGAGGAACAATTTTGCTCATTATTAGAAGCAGAAAGCCGCACACATTTAAAAAAATAATCTCACAAATGTTATTTTCCTTTTAAAATTAAAATGCAAAGCTCAGCATTAAAAATGAGGAAAACATTTTCAATAAATTTAAAAGTAGGTTTTAATAATTCTAAAACCTCAATAGTTTAAGAAACAATTTCATGCTGCTAAAACACATCGAGAGTCTTTGATTCCTACGATCCTGACATCACAGCATGGATGAGTTTTATTGGGTAGACCTTCTGATCACAGAAAAATCAGTTCTACATCTTGATCAGCAGGCAGCAGAAGAGGGAGTGAGACACTGGGCCTAGCTTGAGCTTCTGAAACCTCAAACTCCACCAGCAGTGATACACTTCCAATAAGCCACAGCTCCAAATACTGCCAATCCCTACCGGCTTATAGGGCCATTGTTATTCAAACCACTACAAGTACTGAGAAAACTTAATTAAATATTAGACACACTACAATCTTTCATACACATTAACTCATAAAAATCAGACAGGCAGTACATAAAAGCAAAATGGTACATACTGTAAAACTAAGCTACTCAAAGGAGAAATCCAGTTCTATAGGGATTTTTATTCTTTTAAGGGTTGTTCTTCCTTTTGAGTTTGATTAAATATATAGGATCTTTTCCCATATAAATCTGGCCATCATTTTCAGATATTTAAAACCTCCTTCAAGGGGCTAAAGAGGCGGTTCTGCAGTTAAGAGCACTGACTGCATTTCCAGAGGACCCAGGTTTGATTCCCAGCACCCATGTGGAAGCTTACAAGCATTTGTTAACTCCAGTTCCAGGGAATCCCATTCTCTCTTCTGGACTCCATGGGTATCAGGCATGTGCATGGTACACAGACATATGTGCAGGTAAAACACCCATACACATAAAACAAAAATAAATAAATCCAACAACATTCCTTCAAGCTAGGTTACCATCTCTTACAACTACAAAGCTAACATAAGTACTTCCTAAGTACAACACAATCTATGAGTTATTTATGTGCATTTTCACTGAAACCTGACAACAAACTTAACCTCACAGGAACCTAGGAGACCAACCCTATCTTATCTCCACTTTGTAGATCAGGTTTTTTTTTTTTTTTTTTTAATTAACTTACGAGTAAGTTATTTCTGAATGGGGTCTCACATATACCCCCTTGGTTGGTACCCCTTCCTCCCTCTGCCGTCATTTCCTATTGTGGCCTTTGCCCCTACGATTCCCATCTCCATCCTTCTCTTGCCTCCTCCCACTCTTCCCGCAGAGTCTCTTTTTCCAGTCACATAGACTGCTTTCTAGTTTCTAGGCCTTTATCCACATTTTCTCCCATCTGGATTCACATTTAAAGGCTAGGATGCCCGTATGAGAGAGAACAAACTGTGCTTTTCTTTCTGAGATTTGGTCATCAGGTTATCTTCCTGCAAATTTCATTTTTCATTATAACTGAATAAAGTCACATTTGTATATATGTATATTTTCATTATTTATTTCCTTGTTGATGGACATCTAGGTCAATTCAATTTCCTTGCTATTGTAAAAAGAGCTGCCTTAAATACGAACGGACACGTTTCTGTAGTAGGATGTGGCGCTTTTGGGTATGTGCTCAGAAGTGATGTTGCTGGGTCATAGGTATTTTTTTGAGAAGCCTCCACACAAATTAGCTCAATGGCTACTCTACACTCACACTAACAGTGTGTAAGGGTTCTTCTTTCCTTACATCCTCTGCAGCCATTCTTTGCCATTTGTTTTCTTGATGTTTACCATTCTTACTGGAGTGAGAGGAAATCTCAAAGTAGTTTTAATTTCATTTCTCCAATGGCTAGAAGATGCTGAACACTAAACAGAAATTACTGGAAATTTTTATTTCTTCCTTTGCAGACTATCTGTTCAGGTCATTGGCCCACTTATTGACCACCAGTTTGGTTTTACTAGGTATTTAATTCTTGTAGTTTTTTATATATTCTAGATATTAAATCTATGTCTCCTGTAGAGCTGGCAAAGATTTTTTCCCTGTTCTGTAGGCTGCTTGTTTTTTGTTTTTTTTTTTTTCCTGTTGATAGTTTCTTTTCCTGTGCTGAAGCTTTTTAATTTCACATAGTCCCATTGTCAATTCTTGGTGCTATTTCCTGTGTGAGTTGGTTCTACTGAAAACATTTGTTGTATATACCTACATCCTGAAGTGTTCCCTATAGCAGTTTCCATGATTCTAGTTTTAAATTAAGGTCTCTGATCCGATTTGAAATGATTTTTATGCAGGGTAAAAAGACAGATCTAACTTCATTCTACTGTAGATGGCTATCTGGTTTTGTCAGGTTGTCTCTTTTTCAGTGCATTTAAAAATAACTTCATAAAAAATTAGATGTCCTCAGCTATGTGAGTTGATCTTTGGGTCCTCTGTTATATTCCATTGGTCAACATGTTTGTTTTTATTCCAGTACCTAACGTTTTTGTCACTATGGTTCTGTAGTATAGTTTGAGGTTAGGAAATGTGATGGCTCTTGCTATGTTCTTTCTGCTTAGTTTTATCTACCTGGCCTTTTGTGTTTCCATATGAATTGTTTTCTCTGTTTCTGTTAAGAATGTCATTGGAATTTTGATGAAGATTCCATTGAATCACTAGATTGTTTTTGGTAGTGTAGTTATTTCCACAATATAGACTCTGCTAATCTAGGAGCATAGTAAGTATTTTTTTTCCATGTACTGTCTTCAGTTTCTTTTTTTAGTGTCTTCACAGTAGACATCTTTTCACTTCCTACTACTGTAAAAGCATGTTTTTGCTGACTCAGCAGGTTGCTTGTTGACACACATAGAACTTGTTGATTCTTGTATGCTGTGAAGGGGTTTATCCGGTAAGATGAATACCTTTAAGATCAGAGATGCTATAAATTACCTAAGGTCACACTTGGGCAAAAACAGCTCAGTTAGATTTACATTCTTTGTCTCAATCTCAAGTTTCCGTCTTCTAGTTCCTAAAACACACCATCTCTATGGTCTTTCTGTAGTAAATAAAAAAATCAAGGAAGAAATATAAACATACCCAAAGGTATATCTACTCCTATTTTAAATTTACATAAGGTACACACAAGGTTAAAAATAACCGTAAGAGGACTGGAGAGAAGGCTCAGTGGTTAAGAGCACATTGGCTGCTCTGTTCCAGAGGTCTGAGTTCATTTCCCAGCAACCACATGGTGGCTCACAATCATCTATAATGGGATCCAAAGCCCTCTTCTGGCATGCAGGAGTACATGCAGATAGAGCACTCATAAATCAATCAATCAATCAATCTTAAAAAATACACATAAGAATAAGTTTGTGGGTAGAAAAGAATGAGATGAAATAAGAAGGCAGTAGAATCAGAGCAAAAATTGATACAATAAGGTCTTTTACAATTGATAGGGGCCAGCTGCTTATTTGCTTCTGAATGGGAGGCATACTAACTTAAAGAAATAATTTTAATCAGTGACTTTTTTTTTTCTGAAAATGGAAAAAAAAAAAAAAGGCCTTTTCTTGGGGACTCTATGTAGTTAACACTGTCAACATTATCCAACAAACACTGGTGATTTTAGAATAAATCTTTAAAAGTTTTAAGATATTTATTTACTTATTAATGTGTGTGCTCAGGCATATACCACGGCACAAGAGTAGAAGTCAGAGGACGACTCGTGGGAGCTATTCTCTCCACCACGTGGATATGGGGATTGAACTTGGGCTGTCGGGCTCAGTTCCAAGCACATTTACTGGCTGAGCCATCTAGGACTCACCGGAACAAATCTTTTATTTATTTAGGCGTCTGTAGGTGTGTGTGAATGTATGTCAGTGCATGTATGGGTAACGGCAGAGGCCAGCAAAGGGCACTGGTCTTCTGGAGCTGGTTCTGAGCAGTGATGTGGAGGCTGAGAATGAAACTCGGGTCCTCGGGAGGAGCAGCTGTGCTCTCAACTGTGATCCACCTCTCCAGCCCTAGGGCAAACCTTTCTTACAAGAACATTCTTTCAAATGCCTCAATGTATGCCAAAGCACGATGTTTGTCACAGACTGGGTTAGAACAGACACTGAGTCCAGGGTATTACTCAGGCTTAATGCAAAACTACAGTGATCTGGTCGAGCTGAGCATAGAATCCATATTAGAAGGCGAAACAACTATTACCCTCTAGGTAATATTTTTGACCATCAAACTTGAGAATATGACAAGTGAGAATTTATTCTGACAAGGACCTGAAATACAGGAACTTTAGGTCAGCGTCACCTTGGTGGAAAAGCAAGCAGAGGGTGAAACTGGAAACTTCTTATGGAAATTAGGGGGCCTAAAGATGATAAAACTTCTTTAGATTTCAGATTTCTTCCCAGGTGAGCTGACAGAGATAATGTATAATTAACAATGGTGTGTAAGTAAGTATGCAATACATGAAAGATGACTGAAACACAAACCTAAATTTTCCTTCTTTTTAAATATTTTAGTTTTTAAACTATGCAGATGTGTATTTTGTATGTATGCATGTACACACGGGTTCAGGTGGCTATGGAAAACAGGCACTGGATCCTCGAGGAGCTGAGTTACAGGCACTTGTGAGCTGCCTGGCATGGGTGCTGGTCCTCTAGGAGAGCAGTATGCATTCTTAACCACTGTGCCATCTCTCCAGCCTCTACTTGTTTCTGTTGAATAAAGGGTGTTGCTACAATACTATAAGGTTACAGAAAACTGTCAAAATAGTTCTTGAGGAAACATTGTTCTACATATATTTATAAAAGAATGAAATTGTTTATAGTTTATATAAGCACTTAGATATAGAAGAAGGTAGCAGCCTTAAATATTTAAGAAAGTAAAAAAAAAACAAACAAGGGAAAACAATGAAGGCACAGAAATAAATGATCCAAACTCTAGGTAACTTTTTTTAAAAATAGCAGGTCCTCATTACATAGCCCAGGCGGACCTCAAATTAGCAGGTCCACCTGCACCTGTCTCCCAAGTGCTGGGATTAAAAGTGTGTCCCACCATCCCTGGCTCTCAGTAATCACTGTTTTAATAGCAAGTTAAAGTCCTCTTTGAAAAAGAGAATCAAACAACAGTACTGGGGTAACAAAAATTAAGTAACAAAATTAAGTAACAAAAGAGAACATAAAAGACTCTCAAATGCTCTGTAAAGGGAGTTGTAGATGTAATTACTAAAACCCTTACTCCAATTTTGTGAAGAAAAGTAACAATTTAGAGGCTGACTTTTTTTTTTAAAAAACATTTCAACTTAAAAAAAAAAGCTATTTATTTATTTATTTATTTATTTATTTATTTATTTTTAATGTGCGAGTGTTCTGTCTGTATGTACACCTACATACCAGAAGAGGGCATCAGATTCCTTTATAGATAGCTGTGAGTCACCATGTGGTTGCTGGGAGTTGACTGAGGACCTCTGGAAGAGCAGCCAGTGCTCATAACCACTGAGCCGTCTCTCCAGCTTGATATTTTTTAAAAATGCCTTCAAAAGCTATCAGACAAGAGTTAAAATTTGATATATAATAAAATGTAGTCATAAATTTTTAATAATATGAGAAAATTCTTTACTAGTGTATGGTGGAAGGAAGCATAATGTTACATTTACTCTGAGTTCTAAATATAAGTATTATTGCTGCTTCTTTTTTTCAGAGCTGGGGATGGAACCCAAGGCCTTGTGTACCGAGCAAGCACCTCACCACTGAGCTACATGCAGTGCTCTGCTGCTTCTTTTAAAACTGTAAAATTATAATCTCTCATATTGCCAAGTTATAATAGTCAGGCTGGAGACTGCAGGTCTGGTGGAAATAAAACCAGCTAATGAACAATATCAGGGTAAGCTAAAACAAAACAAAAATACAACTTTCCCCCAAATAGTTATCTGAAAAATTTGTTCAAAACTTTTTAATAAGTCCTCCATAAAGAATGCGAAAACATAATGATAGCGATAAAGCAGCTAACATTTCTACTTTTAGTGCCAGGCCAGACGCTGTGATTTCTCTCATATTACTGTTTTATCATTATGGTACTACCATGGAGAGACTTACAGAGAGGTTAAATTCTGAGTTAGTAAAACCCAGGCAGCATGATCCTAGGGTCTCAATTATTTTTGCTTTTATTGTCTTACCTGCTAGTTTATGAGACAAACATGCTTACATTCTAAAATATGACAAAGATACAAAAGGGGAAGTGGCTTATTTTACTTAAAACCTATGTCTGTATATACACTATGTATACACAAATGGTAGCTTATAGAAAATGAGAACTCCCAGGGTAACACAATGTTTCAGGGCACGGCAGATAGTCAGCTTTGCTAAACTTGATTCTGGAGATTCAGAGAAGAGACTGAATTAAACTAGGGCTTTAAGGTTGGGGAGGAGAGGAACACACAGAGAGCACTAGAAAGGGGAAAGGCACTTTTAGATGATGCAGTTCAAGGATGTAGACACAGGAAACAAACCATGTGCCATTTGAAAATTAGGTGCATACAATTTGGATGAGAGATTATTGTCAAGTATGCAAAGGAAGACAAATAGAAAGAGGAAAGCAGAAGACCAAACCTGAGCCTTAAACCATTTTTAGGGATAGCGAGAAAGCTTATGTGAAACTGAAGAGGTGGTGGCTTGATAAACACTGGTTGACTGAAACAGCCATCACTGGGCATTGCTACAGGGGAATACATACTGATGAGCCTAGTGATCTCACAGGGAGAGATCAATGCAAGATGACGTGCTGCTTGAATTCAGCAGAGGCTCATTTGGGAAAGAGATTTTAAAGTCTGTGCGTGTGTGTGAGTGTGTGTGTATTATAATATATATATTATATATGTATGTATATATATAATATAATATATATAATATATGTAATTTTCAAAGTTTTGCTTTACTTTCTCTAGAATACATAATGTTCTGAAGTAGCTGTCAGTCTGAGAAGACAAAATTGTCCGAGTTCTGCAGAATATACATAGGTATATATACATATATTTACACTCCAATATCTACATATCTACAACCCACACTCAATGCCACACACATACTGTGATAAAAAATTCACTATTCAATGACATTGTCAGTTATCATCAACAGTAGAAACTTCTCTGGCTCTTCATTAGCAAATTAACATTTATTTTTCAAAACAAGGCATAACTGTGTCAAGATTCATCGGGAGAAGGCATGGCTGTTTCAAGTATAATATGAACTTCTCAATATGAAGTAACACTTCTAAATCATCATACAAATAAAAGGCATTTTATCTCCATGGCATATTTACACTGCTAACCTGAGTGAATGCACACACTGTCTGGTAAGTTTGCTTAATGGCAATATTACTGCTCTTACTGGACAAAACCTTAAGTTCTTTCTACAGCTTTGTAAGATGCTTTGTTTTTTGAACAAGCCTTGGTTTTTATTATTTAAAAAGGTTTTGCATTTATTCACTTTCTGATTCTGTGCTTGGGTCTTCAACACTTTCACGATTTTTAGCTCCTCAATAAGAAAGCACGCTTGATCCTGTCTCAGTCATGCTTGGCACACATGGAGCCAGAAGCCTGCTGGCTTTAGGTGCTAACGGCACGACTCCTTGAGATCTGCCAGGGCACACATCACTCATGGATTTTCGTGCTTTCTCATCCTTGGTGAAAAGGTGAGCAATCCTATCCAGGAGTTCAAGACAACTCGGCTTTGTTGGAGTCTATTTTGAAGGCAAGCTATTGTCATAGGCAAGTCAGATGCTGGGCCATCCTGAGTGCGTCTAAGCACTGTCCCTGGAAGAGTATAAAATGCTTTTGATTCATTCATATTTGTTCTGGTTTCTTTATCTGATGAGCCTCTTATGCAGAGCCACAGAAAATATTTAAATTATTGTTTAATAAGAGTTGAAAGTTGGCTAGAAAGACGGCTTAGCTTTTGAAGGCTAAGGCTCCCAATCAAAATTTGAACATGTTTTAGTTGCTATGACTATCTTTCATGCTGAAAATGTGACTGCCCTTCATAGTACTCTTCAAAAAAGCAACAAAAATTCCCCATTAACATATGATCCATAGGTTTAGGATTTGAAATTAGACTCCCAGGCATGTTTAAGGAACACACGTACCTTTGATTCGAGGTAGACACTTGCTGATGACATTTTTGTAATTCTGCATATGTAACTAACTAAGGAGACGGCACACAGAATAAACAAGCTGTTGTTAGTTAACACTCGGACAAACACAGTCCACTTCAGCTGATTTTCTGGAACGTCTCCATGGACTAGCATTGCACAGGTCAGGTTCACTGCTAAAAAGAGAAGGCTGGCCAGGAGAAAGCCCAAATGCAGTAGAATTCTGAAAGGAAAAAAAAAAAAGCTGATTTGATGTTTGTAAAATTATTGAGAAGCTACTGTTATTTCAGGTACGAGAATTCTTTCAGATTAAAATGTTTATAAATTCACTAAACACTAATTAATAATCTCTCAGAGTTACTTATCCTATCTGCTGTTATGAACTTAGTATACGAACTATTTCAAAGTGGCACTGATTCTAAAGCCTTATGTCAGAATTATACTCTCCTGTGTAAAAATCAATACTAACCCTGTGGAGGTGAAGAAAACATTGGACCATTTTAACACCATTTCAGGCAATCGTGAATATTTTCATTTTAATACTACCGAGTGCATTTGCATTGACCTTCCCATTCTAACAATTACCAAGTTTTAAAAATTTGCCTAGAAAAATTAATTTGCTGCACCTAATTAATTTTACCACAGCATTAATTTAAAGAGCTATGGGAAATGTGTTTAAAAGAATGTTTGAGCCTACAACTTGATTATCTATAGCAAACATGTTTCAAATTTGATCAAGAACGACACGGGAACATGGCACGTAGTTCCCATGCAGCACTCATCATAAAAACGCTCGTAAGCTGTGCCCATCCGTACCAAGAATCAGTTAAAGGCTCTCTTGTGAAAATCATCCCAGGGCAGACACATTCTCCAAATTAAGTATGTAAGATCCAGCAATTACTTTGCATTCTAGTATCTTCTGCTTTAGACTGCTTTCAACAATGGACATCATAAACCATCTGCCCTTGGAAATAATTTACAGAAGACAAATTTAAGGCAATCTGTGATCAGTAATAAGAAAACTTTGGTGAGTATACAAGTGAAGCAAAAATTTTTTTCTTTTAGTTTTTTAAGGTTATATTAAAAACATTTTGCTTTTTTTTAAGCAAAGGTGGTGGTGGCGGCCACCTTTAATCCCAACACTTGGGAGGAAGAGGCAGGTGGATCTCTATGAGTTCGAGGCCAGCCTGGTCTACAGAGTGAGTTCCAGGACAGCCGGAGTTACAACAGAGGAACGCTGTCTTGAAAAAACCAAAACTAGTCTCCCCAGTGTTGGGATTATATCATGTGCTACCACACTTACTTAAACGTTAAACCAAATAATAAAATTAATTAAATTAATTAAAATAGATTTAAATTCAAAAATAGCCTTGAAATTAAGCTATGTAGTGAATTAGAATAGTTTAGGAAACCAAAGCATAGAAGAGTTAAGTGAGTTAGTAGGAAATTTAGGTATCAAACTCATGTCTCTCGGTTCGTCTGCTGTTTACTCTGTTGAGATTCATCAGTACAGAAACATTGCCTAGCTCAGGAAACTGCCATACACTAGCTTTTGCATAGGTGTACTCAATAGGGTGGTGGGAGGGAGAAGGGGGAGGAGGGAGAAATGAGGAGCCAGAGGGAAAGGAGGAGGGGGGATAATTGGGAGAAAGAAGAGGCAGGGAATGAGCATGCACACCATGACTATCACAGCTGATGGGAGAAAGTGAACTGCTGGACCTATTTCTTTTGAACCAATCTAATGACTTAATTTTCTATAAGACTGAAAAGGCACCCTCAGCAATTCACCTTTATCAACTGACTGTTAAAGATATTTACTTAGGGGCCTGGAGAGATGACCTAGCAGCTGAGGGCACTGACTGCTCTTGCAGAGCACCTGTGTTCGATTCCTAGCACCCACATGGTGGCCCACAATTGCCTTGTAACTCATACATGTGGTGCACAGATATACATGCAGGCAAAACACCAATATGCATGAAGTAAATAAGTAAATTAGAATAATTACTTAAATCCTGTAGATGCTAAGCATTGATATTAATGAATGAACACTTTAGTCCTTTCAGACAGAAAATCTGATACTCAGGAAACTTACTTGTGTTTGTCAAGTTCAGTGGCACATCTGACTTTACATATAACCTAGAAAGAGAGTATAAAAGAGGGTTGAAAATATGTGTTAGCAGAATTTTTCAACTTATTTTGACTTTGTGCTTCAAGTTATACAACTATAAAGTTCAATGCTTTCAGTTGAATTACTGTGAAACAAAATATCCAAATTTCTTAAATTTCTACCTTAAATATCCAACAAAATCACTTTAAGTATGTATTGAACTTTTGCTATGAAGCAGATACTGTGCTGCATAGCTTGCCATCTATTCTAAACTTTCTTTTCTTTTTATTTTTTTTTCAAACAAAGTAGCTTAATTTTATGTGCACAGGTGTTTTGCCTGCATGTATGTCTATGTACCTAGCAACTTTAAAGGCCAGAGAACATCAGATCCATGAACTGGAGGTATAGACAGTTGTGGGCCGATGGGAGATGTGGGTGCGTGAATTAAACCCAGGTCCCCTGGAAGAACAGGAAGTGAGTGCTCTTTAGTAACTGAACCATCTCTCCAGGCCTCACTCTAAACTTTTTTTTTCCTGAGACAAGCTTTCTACGTTGTTACCCTGGCTGTTCTGGAACTCACTCTGTAGATCAGGTGGCCTCGAACACTCAGAGATCTGTCTGTCTCTGCTTCCCAAGTGCTGGGATTAAAGGTGTGCGCCACGACCACCCTGCAAAATATCTTATTTGTTTTTATTTTATGTACATTGGTATTTTGTTGGCAAGTATGTCTGTGTGAGGATGTCAGATCTCCTAGAACTGGAATTACAGACAGTTGTAAGCTGCCATGTGGATGTTGGGAATTGAACCCAGGTCCTCTGGGAGAGAAGCTAGTGTTCTTAACCGCTGAGCCATCTCTCCAGCCCCACCCTAAACTTTTTATTAGTCATATTTTGTTGTAAAACAGAGCTTGTTACTTAAATATCAATATAGCTATATTCTCTAAAGATCATTTCTTTACTGGTGACCTTGAACTGTATTCCTCAGATAATGGGGAGGGATTTTATACAGATATTTAAAAAGCACAGGATTTCATTAATCTGGTATTAACATACAGGCATAACAGAGGAAGTACAAAACAGAAGTGGGTAGAGCAGTTAGTTACAAGATTACTGAAGCATGATATGAACTTTGGTGGTTTGGAAAGAAAACAAAATACAAAATGTAATGTACAAAAATATTGTAAGTACTCAGGAACTTACTGATTTCACTCAAATATTTTTTGGGCACTTATTATTATTCCATGTTCTTTAATGTGGTACCATGTGCCTGTAATTCTCACACATGGGAGGCAGAGGCAAAGGCAGAATGATGCAGGGTTTCAGGTTAGCTTGGGCTACATGGTTAGACTCTATCTCAAAACAAAGACAAAATAAAACAATGGGGAAAACCCAGAGATATCTCAGGCTCTATGTAAGCTGTAATAGATTCATAAACAGAATTGCTATTTATACTTTGAAGGAACTCACTGCACAAAAGAAAAAGACAAGCCATCTATTTTGACATATTTTGGTGCAAAGGCAAGGGTGCTATCATAAAATTCAGAAGAGCAATGAGTCCAGGACAGAATTAGAGATAAAGTGAGACTGTAAAGAGCGAGGCGGAGCTTCTCAAAGGAACCAAGTTATGAAAGGTAAGACAGTGCTGGCAGATGGATATTTACGTATAGCCATATCTCCTGCATTTGGCTAACATGCCACCATGCACTCAAAGCTCAGTGTATGGCAGAGTCTAAAATATTATCCCATCAGTTTCTAAATTGTGCTCCTTACATCATTCTCAGATTTACCCATTTTCTGTCTTCATTACCACAAGAGCCTTTTAATTGATTTCTCTAAGTCCACTGCTAACGCCATCTCTTCTGTAGAAGAGAACTCTTCCCTTTCATCACCTTTCCTGTGTCCTGATTTAATTTTGAAATTGTGGTACAATATATATAACATAAAACTACAATGTCACTATTTAAAAATATCTGTTCCAGTGGCATTAAGTACACTCTCATGCTACGCAACCATCACCATTAGTCCCCACAACCTTTCCAGTCTTCAAGTCCATTAAAGAAATACCCATCTTCCAGCCTCTCACAACCATTCTATTTCCAGTCTTTATAAATTTAACTCCACTTATATAACTAAACTCATCCAATATTAATCTTCTGTGATTTTGCACTCAGCACAGATGCTTTTAAGATTCATCTGTGTCAGAATTTCCTTCCCAAGACTCTTCATACACACACACACACACACACACACACACACACATTTTTACTTTATTCATTCACTCATCATTGAAAGTGTAGGTAGCTTCTACATTTTTGTCACTCGTGAGTAATGCTGCTATGAATATCTATGTTCTATGTAAAAATTTAAGACATCATTTGATAGTGAGTTGTAGATTTACCTCTTAAGTACTTCATTGTACTTTTCCTTTAAGAAGTAAATTCACATATAATCATATAATTACAAATATCATGAAGTTTAAAAATTTTATGTCTGTCTGCATGTATGTGTGTGTACCATGTGTGTGCAGTGTCTGTACAGGCCAGGAGAGAGATCAGGTCCTGTAGAACTAGTTACCGATGGTTGTGAGCACCTCGTGGTCCTGGGTTCTCTCTCCAGCTCCATTAATACAAAATTCAATGTTGAAACAATAGTAAACTTTTTAAATTTTTTGTGTGTATGAGTGTTTTGCCTGTATGCATGTATGTGAGCCATGTACATAGCTCATGCCTGCAGAGGTCAGAAGTAGCACTGAATCCCTTGGAACAGTTCTGGGTGGTTGTGGGCCACCATGTGGGTGCTCTGCACTGTCCCCAAGTCCTCTGCCAGAGCAACAAATGCTTTTAACCACCATGAAATCGTCTCTTCAGCCTAGTACTTCCTTTTTGAGATAGCATGTCACTATGTATTCCTGACTGTCCAGAACTCTCTATATGGACTAGGTTGGCCTGAAACTCAGAAATCTACCCGCTTCTGCCTTCTGAATGATTAAAAGTAGATATAACACTATTATGTAATTTTCAGGCTTTTTTAATATTTTTCAGTTGCCTTAATAATGTCTTTTGGTAAAAAATCAGGAATTATGCATTAAACACACATTTCATGTTTAGTCTCCTTCATTTTTGTTTAAATTTATCTTGTGTTATGTGTGGGCATAGGTGTTCCATGGTACACATATGCATATCAGAGGATAACCTACTGAAATCTGTTTTCTCCTTCCACCATGTGGGTTCTGGGGGCTCAGTTCATGTCATCTGGCTTGGTAGCATGCATCTTTACCTCCCAGACGTCTGTCTTTGTTTAGTTTCCTTTAATCTATCATACCTTTGTCTTTTATAATTTTACTCAGAATTTGTGTGGCTCTTCTGTCTTACTTCTTCAGCATATCCATTTGTTAAATGTGTCTCCACCTTGGATTTATCTGTTGTTTACTTTTGACTGGACTTATGCTGTTCAGCAGGAAAGCCACAGAAATGATGATGAAATATCCTGTTCATCAGTGACCTATCATGGTATTTTATTCAATTTCCTATGTTGCTAACTTTGATTCACTGGTTGAGGTAGAATCCATAGGTTTTTTCCACCTTGTTAACTGTTTTCTACATTGTAATAAGCATTAATTAATGCAAATAACTACTAAGTGTTACGTGGAGATGTATTTAAAAACTATGTAATTATCTTATTCTTCAAAAGCTTATTCACTAGTTTTAGTATCTATTGATGATTCTTGTCTGAATGAATTACTATAGAGCATTGTCTTTGTAAATCTGATCATGCCATTCCAAGAAAACTTTAATACATGAATGGTCTTGTATCCCACCTTATATTATTTTAGCTTCCTGCCTTCCATTTTTAGATCCAGTCATTCTAAAATATTGACAACTTCTCAATAAAAGGGTTCAATTTTATTTATCTTCATGCTTTTATACATATCTGTACTTTATCTGGAATGTGCTTTCATGATCATGTAATGAATTTTAACTCAATCTCAGGACTACCAACACATCACACTTTATATTGTCTGGCTAAGTGCCTCAGGGAAAGAGAAATTGCTTCATGTCATCACATCACTAATCACACTGCATGGAATTTATTTTCATATTTACTTGTGTAGTTGTAAGCTGGTGTGGGGGCTCAGCAAGGAGACATGGAGGCATATTTCATAACTGCAAACCCTGCCAGACCTCAGCAGAGGTTCCAGAACCACTGTCCTGGCCAGCACCAACAGTGGAACCCCAAGCATCTCAGCTCAAGTGTTTTTATTGATTCAGAACTCCTCAAGTACAGATCATTAGCGATCAAACATCCCCCACAGAAATCCAACACCTGCAGAAAATACAAAATGCCAAGAACCTAGGCAGCCCCTTACCCAACAGTGCACAAAACAGTATTTTAAACACAACTAAAAATAAACTTCCCCAACATACTTGCATCTTGAGAAAAGTCACAATTTACTTAGCCTCACTTTCTAGCATAATGACTGGTTCATAGCAGGTTTTTAGAAAATATTTTTTAAAATGATCAATGAATTCAGGTCAAAGCAAGTACTTTGGTGGTATGGAGTAATATGGGTGTGTGTGAAAAGATAGAGAGAAATTGAAGCTGGAAGGATAAGGTGTCATCTAATCAGAGACCTTATACAAAATGCTAGGGGAGTAGGCTTTAGCCTTTTACAAAGCGTGGTGATTCTTCCATGACCGCATAAAATGGAGTGAAATGAGGTAAGTATTTTTCATTAAATACTATAAATATGACCGAATCTACTAAGCCACGTTTCCTGGTTTAAAAAATTAACTTTTAAAATCACATTTACTTATTCGTGTGTATGAGTGTGTGGGCATGCATGTGCCATAACATGTGTGTGCAGGTCAGAGGACAGCTTGTGGGAGTTGGTTCTCTCCTTCCACCATGTGAGTTCTGGAAATTGAACTCAGGTGGTCAGGCTTAGTGGCAAGTGCCTTCACCTGCTAAGCCTTCCTGCCACTACTGTTACGGGTTTTAAATCTAAAGAACTATTAAAACCAGGGACCAACAAACAAAAGAAATACGTCAGATTATGGGATTCATTTTTATTTTTAAAATTTATTACGTCTAGACAGTGAGTTTGGAATGTACAGACATCCGCAGAAGTGACAACTGAAACTCTAGTAGCAGATGTTTGAGGAACAAAGACGAGAGGTAAATCTGTGGTATCTTTGTGTTTACCAGGCAGGATTTAAAAAGTACAAGGATGAAGAAAAAAAGTAGGTAAGGAAGAGAAAACAGAATTAGTCACAGAAAAGAGCAGAATGGTTTAGAGTTAAAGGGAAGTATAGCCCTTGTACAATTTCATGAAAAGTGAAAAACGATTAAGAAGGTAGCATTTGGTTGGGTGAATGGTATGTCACTAATACCTTGCAAAGAAGAGTTTCCAGGATAACAAGAGTTCAAGAAGTTACACAAAGTATAACCACAGAGGCAGTGGATATAGATAAGAGATAGCTGAAGTTAAAAGAAGCTAGGTAATGTGTTGGGAGACAATTTCTCTAAATATATGTTATTTGCATGGTTTAGCCCTCCTGAGCACTGTATAGTAAACATCTTTGAAAGGTAGAGAGAGTTTTAACCTTAAGGTAGAAAAAGATTCACTTTCATACTAGTAGAATAAAGAGAGAACATTTCTTTGCCTGAGGACATTCCTGGAGAGATAGCAAACCCACTCTCCTACTGGTGGCAGTTTGTTTACATTCAAGAGCAAATGTCCATCTTTCCTTGACTCTGTCTCTTTCTTCCCTTCAGGTTCCCCTGTAGCACACCTTGTTGCATGTGAACATAATTCTGGTCCCTCACAGTGAGGGACTGGAGCCCAAAGACCTGATATAAAGCCTTGCTTGGGTAGCTGTTTTTAAAAGCCTTGAGTAATAATAAATGACCCTTTCCTCTGACTCACGAGTCTTATGTTTCTTTTGGCATAGTATACAAAATGGTGACAGGTACTCTGTTACGTATCAAGCAGAGTAAAGAGACCCTTCGTAGTTTTGATCTAATAATCTTTTTGTAGAAATGAACTGGACAGAAAGGGTGAGTCAGAAGGCAGAGGAGAAAGAGGAAAGAAGACTACAGAAGAAGATTGTAGCAGAAAAAAATTAGCTGAAGAAAGAAATACACACAAATTTGATTCAAGAAGGAAGAAAAATTTAGAGTTCTATATGGAAGATCAAAAATAATTTATAAGCTTTCTCCTCATTAAAAACATCTGGGGGCTGGAGAGATGGTTCAGTCATTAAAGTTACCTGCCATGGGACCTGCATAGTGCAAGGAGAGAACAGATTCTTTTGGGTTGTCCTTTGACATGCTCGTCCGTAAACATACATACACATGTTCACATACAAATAAGCAAATGTAGTAAAAAAGAAAAACTGACACTACAGATTGAGACATTTTGATGTTAAGCACGATGAGAAAATTTGGCAAATAGATTCTATTTTATTTTTCTATAAAAGTATATATTTTCCAATATATAAAACTATATTCTGGGGAAGAATGTTAAATATAAGCACTTGGGACATGGAAAACACAAATAGAAGTGTTTAAAAGAATATATTAAGATGCAGTTCACAGCAGGTATAGCCAGCAAGATTTGTTGATTTTGAAACTGAAATAACCTAATAGGGAAAATCAGACATCATTATAGAATGTTCAAGTTTAACTGGGGTGAATTTTTTATGTGCTGATTTAGAACAATAAGCTGTGGAAACTACTCTGGAGCAAGAGCTTCTTCTGATGATTGCACTAGTCTGGCAGAACAAAATGTCAGGAGATGAAGAATAAAATAGAATGGAGTAAGAAGGGGTAAAGTGACCAAAGGGATGAGGGAAAATGAACTGAAGACATTTAGGGGAAAAGAGAGAAAACACTGGTAAGAAAGAATAGCTCCATTTAAGAGAACAGTTTCAGGGAGTGGCTATGGGTAGCTTAAATAAAAATGGGAATGTTCTGGAAAACACTGAATTGAGGCTATTGGTGGGCTTTGAAATTGGTCTTCTAGCAAAGGAGACAAGGCAAGACAAAAGTGCTGATTCACCCAAGGCGGGTACAGGTTATTATTATACCCAATGATGACTTAATCAGATGGCATAGATTTCGGAGAGGAGACAGATGATGGTATAACACCAGTAAAGAGTATCGGAGACATAAAATAGACTTACTGTCCTTCTACAAAAGCCATGAGTGCCACCTGGGAATAGCTGCATTTCAGAACAGGCCATTAAAAAGATTGTATCAAGAGGAGAATGAGTACTGGTTTAGAAGGGTAATTCATATTACAGGTGATGGAATAATGGGTGCAGGAGGGCGTTGAGCTGAATAAAAACAGAATTAAAAGGTCAGTCAGTGACAACCTGGACTTGCAAAATATATTTCAATGTAGTATTTAATCAGGTGCTTAAATAATATTTTTACTGTAGGAATATTAAAATATTATAGGAATTATTGTAAAATATTAAAGGAATGATATTTTTAAGAAATTAAAAATATAAAAATAATATGATATTATTATCAATAGTCTCCAAGTATTTTACTACTACATCTAACAGGATATAATCCTGAGTGAAAATATAGTTACTATAAAAAATAAGCTTAACAATATATATAATTTGCTAAGATACTTAAGATAACTTATAAAGCATAATAAACACATGCTTTATGCAGATTATTTGAAGCTTAGAATGGTAAATAAATAATGTTAGTTCAGTTCATGTCAGATGGACCATTTCTTGCCAAATTATTAGAAAAATAAAACAGGCCATTTATATAAGGGTATTTTTCTTTATATAAATGTATGAAGAATTATGAAGGTTGGTGAACATGAAATGTTTTTCATCATACACCCCCTTTCATCCCACATACACACTACCACCTTTAATTGAGAAAGTATTATTTAGCGTGTGTGTGCACGTGTGTGTGTGTGTGTGTGTGTGTATGACAAGGAAGTAGAAGTAAAATTACTGGTGGACAACTGGGTGGTTGTGGCGCACACCTTTAATCCCAGCACTCGGGAGGCAGAGGCAGGTGGATCTCTGTGAGTTTGAGGCCAGCCTGGTCTACGGAGTGAGTTCCAGGACAGCCAAGTTACAATCCTGAGAGAAACCCTGTCTTGAAAAAACCCAAAAACTTCTGGTGAACAGAGGCCAACAGAAGGCATGAAGAGGAAGTGGAAGGGAAACAGGAATGAGGAGGTATGTTCAAAATATATTATACGCTTGTATGAAAAAATCATTATGTAATCAAGCAGCACAAACAACAAATACATTCCAATGGGGAAAAATACAAAAGAGAAAGTGTTGATGTAGGATTTGGTGATTAATGAAGACTTAGAATAATGTTCTTATGTACTTAATTTTATCTTATATTATTCAAATCATAAATAAGCAATCTGTAACATTTTTCCATCTTAAAATGTAAAAGTATGAATTCTATTTTAGTTTCTCAAAGGGACAGTGAGTGTGGCAAATATATTTTGTGTGTTAATATTATCCCATGTAAGTCTACTAATGTCAGTATCCCAGATTTGAAGATGGTGTTATGGACTGAATGTTTATATTAATTAATTAAACATTATATTAATGTTTACATACAATAGTACTCATCAATGTGATGGTATTAGAAGGCATGCTCAGCTCACACTGATGGAGTTCTCATACATGAGGACTTACTATTAAAAAAGACTTCACAGAGACTTCTATCCCAGAGTCTTCTATCACCTAGGTTATGGTGGGAAGCCACAATCTATGCTACAAAGTGGGCTCTCATTAGACAGTGAATTTACTATAACCATGGATTTTTCAGCATGTAGAATGGTGAGATAATTTTTAGTTATCCGTAAGCTTGTTTATGATAGTTCATGGTAGTCTGTTTCCTCATCCTGAAAGGTCTAAGGTGGATGTATATATTATTTATATACCCCCACGGCATGTAGGACATGCTGCTTCTGAAATATGTATAGAACAAGCACTTTTCTGTGGAATTTCTTTCTCATTTTTGTTGAATTGAAATAAAAACTTTACCAGAGAACGTATCAGTATAAAATTTAGAATTCTTGCTAAAATGAATCATGATAAATATAATCTCTTCTCCATGGTGAACAGCTAGGCATACATATCTGACTATGTAGATCGCTCCCACAGAAGTTATCTAACTTCCATCTCGACTGTTCAAGTTCGTGCGCAGAATGGTACATCACTCCCAAGCTTACTAACGCTGTTGACTCCATAGGGTTTATGAGGTTTCAGCTACTTCAGTTATAAGCTGAATGATTTCTCCTTCCAATGCCAATCATATATTTAATGTTCAAGAGCTGTCTTCTAAGCATTTTTTCTTTGTAGCATCATGTTCTTATTTCCAGGATGTAATATCCTCTTGCATTTCTCTTAGGAATCTGGTGTCCTAACAATTGTGATGTTAAATTTTCTTTGCTCTACTTTGTTTTTTTGAAAAGTTGCTGAAAATTATTTTAGAAAATCAAATTGAAAAAATAAAAGTTTCAGATGAATGTACCTATATTATTTTTACCTGAAAAAAATGGCATTAAGACAACAAAGGGGTTCTCATGACAAGCACAAACCCACGAGTTTGAGAAGAATGTGAAAGGACACAATAGCAAAATGTTGGAGTCTAGAAAGCAAGTGTGTGTGTGTGTGTGTGTGTGTGTATATGTGTGTGTGTGTGTGTGTGTGTGTGTGTATGTGTATGTGTGTGTGTGTGTGTGTGTGTGTGTGCGCTTATACACTGCTCTCCTTAGAAAGCCTGCTTGCAAGATTGGCCATGTTGGAAATTTGTGAACTGGATTTCAGGAGGTCCCCCATAATTTTCTAAAAGATAAGAGTGTTTCAATGTACTTAAATTGTATAAATATTATGGTTTATATTACATACTGGATTTCTTTCTCAGAGCCTGGAATTTTAGCTATGTGTTGGAGAGAAGCTGCCTACATGACCAACCCCCTGTAATATCTAAATCTCTCCCTGGTAGACATCACTTCGTGTGTGTTGTCATAACGAGGTAAAGCATACCCCATGAAGCTCCACTAGGAAAGAACTGTAGCTTACTCTAGACTCCTTAGCCATGTGGCTTTTCCCTGACTGATCTTACTCTGTATTCTTTCATTGTAATAAGCTATAACTAAGAGCAAAACTCTGAGTCTTTCTAACAAAACACCAAGCCTAATGGTGATCTTGGAGACTCCGTCACACTATATACCAAGTTATATTGCTTCCCAGCTACGAGTGAGGAGGTGCGAAGGAGTTGATAAGCATTTCAGAACTGTCCAAGGTACAGGAGCCAGAAGAACCAGGCAGGAGTATATACTGGTTTGAGAGTTGAATAAATGAATCTTACCCTCTAGCTCCTCAGGAAACCACTCCTTCTTTACTCTGGCGGATATCTGTGCCTTTATTCTATGAGGAAGTCAGCAAAAATCTCTTTGTCTTAAAGTGTGACATAAGTTCCAAGCACAATTGACAGTTTGGCACCACACTAAAAACAGGGAGAGTGAGGGTACACTAAGCATAAGTATTCTCCTCTAGCTTTCCTGCCTCAGTCTGCTTTTAGAATGATGAGTGAACTTCTGATTCTGAATGATTACAATCTATCTCCCCTGAGGAATCCGATCAACCCAAGAGGGAATATGTGAGGTTCTATGCCTTGTATCAGAGACACCTAACAAGTGGTTCACCCAGATCTTGTTAAACATAGCTCAAAGTACACATGACTCACGCACATGCTCAGTTTTCTCTAATTATGAACAGCAAGCCACATGTAACCAGAGTCCCTCGAAACTCTAATAAAAGATGGAAATCAAAACAAATAGAAAACAAGTAAAAATCAAGCAAACAAAAATTATCTTTATACTCAGACAGATTAAGATAATGCATTCACTAAACACAAAATAATATTAATAAAGAACTCCAAGAAAAATAAACTCATGGAAATTAAGTATCCTGGAAGAAATGACAAAAGTCAAGGGAAGGGTTGGAAGTGGAGAAAAAATTTCCCTCCAAGTAGAAAAAAAAGGCATTTGGAAAAATAAATGAGAGATAAGAAAAAGCTGCATATAGAATATAAAATATCTAAATACAAGACTTACAGAAAACAGAACAGAGACAAAGAAGATGAGAAAAAGCAAAGTTAATTCCCTACTTAATATGTTTTCAGGGGGACAAATACTGCTCCATTAATATTAATGTCATGAGTGAAAATAACCAGCTATTAGCTGTTAAAGATCAACACAACTAATACACCTGAGTAAATATAGTCAGAAAATCTGTTTAATAAAGTATAATGATCTGCAAACACCGTGTTTTGCATACTTTATATGCCCTTAGAGAGTAACAGCTAAAATTTTCAGAAATAAAGTATAAGTTTATGGATGAGAAGAAAAATTGTAAGCTTTCAAGAAAAAGATCCAAATATAACTGATTACTACA
The DNA here is from genome assembly GCA_026225945.1 of Cricetomys ansorgei. Classification (NCBI taxonomy): domain Eukaryota; kingdom Metazoa; phylum Chordata; class Mammalia; order Rodentia; family Nesomyidae; genus Cricetomys; species Cricetomys ansorgei. The sequence continues at coordinate 287,757 of JAMJFZ010002690.1, read as the reverse complement.
AACTGTTCATTAATTTACCAAGGAGAGTTTGCCGAAGATGTCAATGGGTCTTATGTTTAAGGAATATGCAGAACTTATTTCTGAACTAAAGTGAAGATTTATACTTCTAGAAGATAGATTTAAGCAAACTCTGAAACTCTTTTGTCCTTTAATAAATTTTACAGCAGCAAATATTCCACAGTGTAGTGTAGTAGTTCTTTTTCATAAAGTCCTTCATGCTTTTAGGTCAAGAAGATGGTAGAATTGCTTTTGCAAATACAAGAAGAATACATCGAAGAATAACAGTTTCAGTGAAATGGTGGAGGAAAAAGGCCAGAATGTATCAGAAATAGGGAATCCTGGGGAAGAAAGAAGTACAGGGAATTCTACTTATCTTTCTTCTTGATGTCTTTTCCTTTTGTTACATTTATGTATGTACAGACAGGTGCATGCATGTGTGTGCGCACACACACAGAGTCCAACATATTGTATATAAAGTCAGTTCTCTCCTCTTACCATGTGGTAACTGGGGATAGAACTCAGGTCACTAGGCTTGGCAGCAGGTGCTTTTACCTGCTGAGCCATCTCCCTGGCTCTCCTTTCTTCCTTAAAGGCGATACAGTTTGAGTGTAAATACCAACAATCACTAACAGTAGCTTAAAGGCTGCTATATATATGGTAGAAAAAGCATTAGCATAGCCAAAAGGCCCGGATTCCAACTCTTCCTATTTCTAGTGCAGCTCATTGTAAATCTATTACCTCAGTTCATCATCTAAAATTGGGATTAATATCTACAAACCTGAGTTCACCATACAGTAAGGAAACAATGGTACAACATACATTAACACAGATTAAGAAAGATGACTGTTGCTCAAAGTTCAGAGTAAAAAACCAGACAGAAGGAAATCTTAATTTTAGGGATGCTCTTTCTCAGCTCCCCTTTTCCCCCCTAACTAAAATACCAGTAAATAACATTTGTATCTCATTGTGTTCTGGCATTTACTACTTTCGATATTTTAAAATAGTATTTAGTTTAATCTTCCTAGCTCTGAGATAGACATGAGTTGTTCCATTTTAAACATGGAGGAAATACTGAGACATAGAAGTTAAGTAAACCTCTCAAAGTCAGTTACCAAGAGTCTAAGGATTATGACTTAGTGTACAAGCTGTTTGTGTGTGTGTGTGTGTGTGTGTGTGTGTGTGTGTGTGTGTGTGTGTGTGTGTGTGAGAGAGAGAGAGAGAGCGAGCGAGCCAGGGTTTCACTATGTAGACCAACATGGCCTCTTATAGAGCTCTGCCTGCCTCTGCCTCTGGGGTGCTGGGATTGAAGGTGTGTGACACCACTGCTTGGCAAGTGCTCAAGTTCCTAACTGTACCACTCCTCCATATTTGATGTTCCAGCTGAATTCTGATAACTTCTAGTCTACAAACCTGAAAAAATCTGCACCTCATTTAGAGTACGTCCTTAATCACCACTGATTCTGGTCTGCTTACTCATCTCAAGAGACACTTAAGCGTAATGCTCCTAGTAGGTCATCACAAGAACTTCCCCACTTTCCTTACTGCTGCTAAGTATATGTATCTACTCAGATTTAAATTATTCTATCAATTAATTGCCATTTCAGAACAGATTTGTCAAAAATACCAGTTAGGGACTAAGTCTTGAACTTTCTGTTCTGAAAGAGACTTCACAAAATAAGGGAAAGAAAATGAGCATCTGACCAACCAAAGAACTTAATATGAGGCTACAAAGGAGAAGAGTTTGTATCCTGTTAAATACATTAATCATCTCAAAACAGTCCAAATGCCTGAATCAGCAATTGGGAAGCCCTTCATAGTAGCAGACGAAATAGCACAAAACTTAAAAACAGTATTACTTAAGTATTTTTTCTCTGAGGAACTGAAGTCTGGAAAAACAAACCACAGAGTGTGGTAAATATGCTGATAAAGTCACAGCTATAATTGCATTGAATTGTAAGAAATAAGATTATCACTGGTTTGGTGACACAGGTTTTTAATCCTAGCACGTGGAAGACAGAGGCAGGCAGATTTTTTTGAGGCCAGTCTGGTCTACATGAGTTACAGGACAGCCACGACTATATAGAGCGATCCTGTCTCCAAATAACTAACTAACTAACTAAATAAATAAATAAATAGAACAACAAAGGGACATATAGATTTAAAATATCCAAGTACATCTTATTATAGAAAACTGATAAAGGGTGTGCAAAATTTCCTTAAAATAAACTAGTGTCTGGCATAGCTATAACCTATAGCATAGTAGAAGGCAGATGTTTATGGCATATCCTTCCTTTACATCTGGCCAGACTTGGGATGAAATATATAAATTTCTCAGGCTTCATTTGAGCTAACACTGATGAGTATTAAATGTAATTAAGGTTTTGTGTAACAGTTAAGTTCTGGTTATCAATTTGACATAATGTAGAATCACCCGAGAAAAGCGAGTCTCAGTGAAGAACTGTTTAGAGTAGGTTGGTCTGGGACACATTTTCTTAATTGGGTTAATGGAGATGGGAAGACCCACCCTGAAGGTGAGTGGCACCCTTCAGTTGATTAGGCCTTGGACGGAATGAAGACAGTGAGCTGAGCACCAGAAGCAAGCAGACACTCATTACTCTCTGTTCTGATTCTGGATCTAGTCAGACCCACCAAGCTCCTGCTGTTGGGACTTCCCGGCTGTGATGGACTACAGCTCGGAACTGGGGACGAAAACAAACCATTCCTCAGCCTCCATTTGTTTTGTCAGAGTTATTTTATCACAGCAACAGGACACTAACTAACATAGTTTTTTAAGTGAAAATTATCAGGACTTTATTTGGTTGTCTTATTACTCTAAGAAAGAGAATACAGAAACAGAAAAGAAAAAAGAAAAGGAGAAAATAAAATTCAGCAGTTACACACAAATGTTTTGCTTGCTTCATTTAGTATTAGTGACAGTATTTCTTAAAATATTTGAATCCCATCATTATTTACAAGTAGACTTCCTATTTGTTTGTTTAATTTCTGAGATTGTGTCATGTAGCCCAGGTTATCCTGGAACTCACTGTCAGGCTGAGGTTTGAACTCCTGATCTCCCTGCATCTACTTCCCAAGTGCTGGTGTTACCAGTATTCCCATTTTAAGAGACACATGCTTCTGGGCTGGAGAGATGGTCTGTTGACCTGAATTCTATCCCTGGCTCTCCAGGAAGGAGAGGCCTGACTACCAAAAGTTGTTATCTGATCTCCATATGCTCTGCAGTATGCTCACACATGTATGCATTTGAGTACGTACACACACACACACACACACACACACACACACACACACACACACACACTGAATACATGTAAAAAGAAATACACATTTCTCCTTTCTTTTGAAAAGTCAGTATTTTATCATATTGTCTTACAGCAGGAACTATTAATGTGGATGTCTTCTTAAGTCTGAAGTCTTTGATTCCCAGTCACCACGGTTCTTTATAGTAGCACCAAGGCTCTTCCTAGCATTTGTGTTTAGGAACCTTGTTTTAAACCAAAATTAAGTAAGTGGGAAGAGAAAGAAGCGGGAGAGGAAAGTCCTCTGCTGTAAAATTCTAGGTGTACATATCCATGAGAGAGCTTTCTGAGTATTTGTGGGCAGGCTTCTCTGAGGAAGTGTTGCTGGGAAATGAGAGGGATAACTAAGAAAAGAACGAGGAGCACTCTAGACCCCAAAAGCCACGGGAAAGTGCCATTAAAAAAGACAATGAGCAAGTACAGAGGCCTGAAAGGACAGGTGGCGTGGACAAAGTGACGCGGAACAAGGAGTTCCTGCGAGCTGAAATGCCTTGCAGTATGTACAAATTTGTGTTTACCCTAAAGAGTAACTGGAGCCAATACAAGACTCTAGGGGGAGAAAGTCTAAAATCAGATAGCTCCCTGTTGGAGGAAAATGCTAGCAGCAGTGCAGAGATGGCACCCGCATGGGTGTAGGTGTCAGAGGATACAGACAAGCAGGTAGGTGGCGCACTACTATCAACTACAGAGCAGGCGGTAGTAGCTTGAACGAGGTATTGTGATGGGGGATGGACTGAAGCGATGTTAGGATGTAGTGAGAGAGTGAATGTAAGTATGTGTGAGAAGGCAGTATCAAGTATTACTGGAAGTTTCTCAATTACATAAAAAATCGGACAGGTGGAAGCCACTGAAATGGGGGATAAAAATGGAGAACTAGGTTTCAGTGGAAATGTGTGTATGGTGGGGACAAGGAGCAAAGACACATTGAATCTGGGTGCTTTAGGTATGTTGAGAATATGTCAATTAGGTATAAAATCTAGAAAGTCAGGGCTCAGAGGAGCAGTTTGGATGAGATAGGTAGGTATAGAGACAGGTATAAATCTTTTGTCTGTGACATTATACCATGGATGTCGATGTTATCACTTGGCAAAGAGGGGAGTTAGGCTCAAGTCTTTAGAAATGTCAACCACTGGCATTAAAGGAGAAAGCTAGGCAGAGTCACTCGCTACTGATTAATTTGAATTAGTATTAAAAATATCTAATGATCTTGCTGACGCAAAGGTCACCGTGGGTCACCAGCAAGAGCTACTTTGTAGTATTATGGGGCAAAAGCAAATCAGAATGGAGAGAGAAAGCTCTGCTGTGCAGAGGCACTACTGAAGACTTTGACTATGCATTCAGGAGACTGATGGCAGGAGATTGTGAGTTTAAGGCCAGCCTGGGCTACATATTAAGTTCAGATACAGCCTGTACTATGTGGAAAGGTCTTGTTTCAAAAACAAATCAAAGCAATCAAATACATATCAAAACAAACTCCACTGAAACCTAGTTCTCCACTTTTATTCCCATTTCACCACTCTCTGGTTTTTTATGTAACTGAGAAGGCACAAGTAATACTTGATACTGCCTCCTCGTGCACACCCACATTCACTCTCACCGGATCCGAGAGGCTAAAGTACGGAGATGCCTTTGCCTGGCAAGCCTCTCTACTGTTCTCTCTTTTATTGGTGCTCGGTATTCACTGCCTTCTGTTTCCATCCTTTCAATTTATCACGTTATTTTAAAAATTGGATGTTAACTTTGTTAAATTCCAGGCTTTTTGGTCTAATATAAAGATTCAAACCTATTTCTGCATGATGATCCAATTGTTTTAAATTTCTGGATAAACTTTTTTTTTTTTTTTTTTTTTTTTTGCCACGCTGGACATTGAATCTAGGGCCTCACAGACGTGCTAGGGTCTCAGCCCTTACAAATACTCCTGTCACAGGATTCTAATGAAATGTCTTTGGGATGAGAGGATGTCTTTGGGATGAGAGGATACAGGCTATAAAATCCCAGTTCTTCAAAATTTAGTAATAGCTAATGACCACTATATGCATGCACCATTTTAAATATTCATATTTAATCTAATCCTCACAATAATCTTATAAACAGGTATTACCATTGCCCTCACTTTTATAAGCAAGGTGGAAGGCACAGAATAACTCAATAATTTACCTAAGTAACTTCAATAAATGTTGAGTTACATTTTCCATTTACCACTTTAGAGTTTATTCCTGGAGTAAAGAAAATCCTGCTCTGAGAGGGGAGGAGAGGGAGAAAGAGGAAGAGCAGGAGGAAGAGGAAGAGGAAGAAGAGAAGAAGAAGAGAAGGAGGAGGAGAAGAGGAGAGAGGGAGGAATCTAATTGAGGCATTATTAATGTAAGATATCATACATCATCAATGTATAGAATTTTCAGTTTTGAAAGATGTATACAAACTGAGAGATCATCTACAAACACAGAATGTTTCCATACCTGCTCAACTGATCTTTGTTATATGTTGTATATGTTCCTTTCTCCAGACCTTAGGTGCCTAGTGAATTCTTTGTTACTACAGATTACTTTGCATTTAAAAACATTTAATATATAGTAAGTGACATCATTTGGGAAGGGGGAGTCTGGCTTCTTTCATTCAGTCTATCAACTTTGAGAATCGTTTTACACTGATGTATAAGTTGTCGTACTTAAAAAATAACTAATATCAGTACTCCTTTGTATGCCATGTGTTTATTTTTGATTGTATTTGGGTTAATTTCAGTTTTGAGGTTGTGTAAATAAAGGTACACATGAGCTTTCATATGTAAGGCTTTCTATGGACATATAGTTTCTCTTAGATAAATATTTAAGACAACAATGGCTAGACTGTATGACAGACTTACACTATACTTTTTAAAAGATATTTTCCAAACTGGCTGCAAAGCCTTACAAAGCTTAAACCATCAGCGTGCGCGCACACACACACACACACACACACACACACACACATTTTTTAAAAAGTGACAATTTTATTTTATGTGTGTTGGTGTTTTGCCTGCATGCACGTCTGTGTGAGTGTCAGATCCCTTAGAGCTACAGTTAGAGACAGTTGCGAGCTGCCCAGTGGGTGCTGGGAATTGAACCCAGTTTCTTCTGAAGAGCAGCCCATGCTCTTAACCACTGAGCCATTTCTCCAGTCCATGTGTCTATATTTCTAGTTAACATATCTTTACCAGTCCATAGTATGGTAGTCTTCCACATTTTAGATTTCCTGATGGATGCTCAGTGGCAATCAATCATGACTGAATTTTAGTTCTCCTGGTAACTTACCATCCTGACCATCTTTTCAATGCTTCTCAGCCTTGCATATATCTTCTGCAAAGTGCCCGTTGAACTCTTTTGCATATTTTTATTGTCTTTTCTTATTACAGAACTTTAAGAGTATGCTATATATTCTAAATGCATGTACTTTTGCCAGCCGCATGTTTTCTAAACACTTTCCCACGGCCATTCTTTGTTTTGCAAAACCCAAAAGGTTTTAATTTTGTTAAAATTTCATTTGTCAGTTTTAGCTTGTGATTTTAGTTTTCTAACTAGGAAATTTTGGCCTCTTCCAAGAAAACTAAGATTTTCTTCTACAAATCTTAACTTTTACATTTAGGTTCATGATTTAAAACAAGCATATACATATGTGTGTGTGTGTGTGTGTGTGTGTGTGCATGTGTGTATATATATGTATATATACTATACATATATATGTATATATATATATATATATACACATAAATTTTAAAGTATGGTATAAAGTAAGAACTAATGTTCATTTTTCCATGTGTATAATTAACAAAATTTTCTTCTACTAAATTCTGACATCTTTGTAAAACATTCTGTGGAGTTGTGTGTGTGTGTGTGTGTAGCTCGGAACTCTCAATTCTGCTCTCCTGCTCTATCTTTAAATCAGTATTACCCGGTCTTGATGACTGCATAAGGCATCTTGATAATCAGGTAGTATGGTTCTCCAACTTTATTATTCTGGAGTCTTCTCTGTATTTCCATACACAATATCCAAAAATATTTTATAACTATCAGAAGAGATAGTTATATCTCTGTAGAGATTTTAATAGGGATTACACTATATTTATAGGTCAAATTGGAGAAGTGACATCATAAAAACATGCATCTTCCTGGGTATACCTTTCATTTACACAGGCTTTTGTTTTTTTCAGTGCTAGGGATCTAACCCAGGGCCTTGTATATGTTAGCTGAATACTCTAGCGTTCCACTATTACACTTGTTTTTTTTTAACTTCTCTTACTGTTTCACAGTGTTCATTAACTTGGTCTGGCATATCTTGCATTGTACTACATTTATTCCTAAGTACTTTAATTTTTAATAATATTATTTTGTAAGCAGAACTGTTTTCCAATGAAGTTCCCATTTTTTTTTTTGCAGTATAAAAAGCCATATCTTGTAAGTTTATTTAGTTCATTTATTAGTTTTAATAGTTTCTGAGACTCATTAGGATTCTGACCTCAGCAATTATGTCATTTACAAACACAATTTTACTTTTTTCTCTAAATACTAAATTTGTTTGTCCTTCTTGTTATTGTAATTGCTAGTTGCAATTGCCGTCACAGTTGTGTGTTTTTAGTGTCTCATTTTATAGGGCTGGAGAGAGATTTATTTTGCAGACTTTTCAGTTACTATATCTTTATTTCTTTTTCTTTTTCTTTTTTTTTTTTTTTTTGACTTTTTGGAGACAGGGTTCCTCTGTTGTAACCCTGGCTGTCCTGGAACTCACTCTGTAGACCAGGCTGGCCTCGAACTCACAGAGTCTGCCTGCCTCTGCCTCCTGAGTGCTGGGATTAAAGGCGTGTGTCACTACCACCAGGCTTAGATACTTTATCTTATAGTAGCTTTGTCAGTAATATTTTACCAGTATTAATCAAATGAACTTTTTCTCCAATTAAACCAAGATAATCTACGCATTCATAATATGTATAATCTTTAAGTACAAATATAAACACTACAGGTAGCCCATACATAATTTACCTCAAATATTTATCAAAATAAGGTAATTATACATGTTATATGAATATTTTCTAGAATTTAACTTTTATATAATCACTCAATAATATATTAATATTTGTCCTAATTGCTGTGAGTCAAAAATATGATTAAAAAACCTTGTCTTTAGGAGTTCCCATTTTAGGTGATAAAAATATATTTGTGGGGAATAACATAACAAACCAGTATACCTGGAAGTTGAGTTACATTTTATTTAGAGTGCCATTGATATTTAGAACACTACATTCATTCGTAGAGGCATTATGAATGTAACAGTTAAAATTTAAATGTAATACTTTAGCTCTTTGGCATTAGAATTAAGTCATTGTATTTTATACTGATTAAGCAACTAGCATTTATATTACAAAAACTGAAGGAAAAAAATGTCAATATGGGCCTCAAAGATGAACTCATTCAATTGGCATTCATCATAGTGCTCCAAAGATAGTATACTAACTCTTATGCTGTCTTTTTATACATCCTAATGGAGGACAGGATCCTAAGATAATCTATTTAAAGACTTAAATCTTCATTAGTGAAAATACAGGAGTACAAAATTTTGTCTGGTAAAGGTCAAGCTCTACTGATTCTGCCAGAAAAAGTTTAATATCTGCTTTTAGGTTATTGTAGTTTTTTTTTCTTCTAAAAATCTATTTCTAGGTTACCTATGAAAAAATGAAAAGTCCAATCATTTCAGAAAGGACTACTTTTAGCTCAATTCCATTCAGATATGAACCAGAAGAAGGAGTGTTCTACACATTTCTTTAACTTTTAAAAACTATGTGTTTTGGGAGACTCACCATAAAACGTGTTTAAAGTAGTAATGATGGCTTTCTATGTGTATACTGATCTATGGCTCTATTTTTAAGCTATTATCTGTATGTTGTGATGTGCATGTGAGTGTAGATGTGTTGGAACCCCTGGAACTGAAATTACACAGTTGTGAGGCACCTTAGGTGGGTGTTGGGAACTGAATGATCTGCAAGAGCAGCAAGTGCTCTTAACTGATGGGCCATATTGTCAGCTCTGATCCATGGTTCCCTATAATGAAAAGTTGGAATTTTAAAAAAATTCATCAGACATGGACACAACAAATGTTTTAAATTAAAAGCAAAATAGAATTAGTGTTTCATATGAGAGATAATACAATAAGACAATACTTTGGGATTAAAAATCAAATTATAGCTTTGTTTTTGTCAACAAACTTTCCCTACAATGCTGCTATAGTATGAAGAATTCAATAGCTAGTATGGTGGCACATGCCCATAATTCCATCACTCTGGAAGCTGAGGCATGAGGATTTTAATTTGATACCATTTTGGGCTACACAGCAAATTCCAGGCCAGCCTGAGCTAACTAGCAAGGTCATTTGAAAACAAAACTGAAAAACTGAAATAAAGAAACAACGACCCCCACTCCCCGAGAAACTTTACTAATTTAGAATGATCAATGGGAAATATACTTCTAGTTACTTGGAATTGTTATTTAGAAATTGTAATTCAGATCTGGGCATGGTGGTACACATCTCTAATTCCCAGCATTGGAAGGTTGAAGCAGGAGGATGGAGAGTTCAAAGCCAGCCTGGAGTACACAGAAAGCTTGCCTCCTTAGAAATACAAGGAAAACAAATTCACTCCTTTCTTATTGTTTGGTTTTGGGGACAGGGTCCTGCAATGTGTAACTAGCGACCCTCTGTCTCCACCATCTAAGTGCAAGGACTACAAATGTGTCTTAACATACTCACCTTTTAAGAACCTTTGCCGTAGAGGCCACATTGTCTTAGAACTATGCAGTTTAGGCTGGCCTCAAAGCCACGGGACTACTCCTACCTCCGTGTCCTGAGTTCTGGGTCACAGGAATGCATCTCTACGCCTGAATTCACAGACTCCACTATGAATTTTTGTTTTTGAAATTTCTTCAAACAGTATTGTATGTCCTAAAACTGCTAGTTATATTATAAAAGATAAACAACACATACCCTTTCTAGAAGACACCGAAAAACAAAAAAAGCTTTAGTACAGTATTTTGAAAATTATATTTTATAGGGTAAGAAGTCTAATTTTTTTCAATAAAGTGTATCACATAAGCGATTCATTTAATAAGACTTTCAGACTTTAATGTTTCCTTTCTTAGAATATCAGCAATAAAAATGTGAAAATTCTATCTAGATACTCTGTATCGTTTTGTTCTAGAAGTATACTTTTTAGAAATTTAGTGCTTCACTATAGTTGCTATTTTTCCTATTCTGATAATGTTTTGACCACTTTATTTACCTTTGAATGAGAGGTACTGGATGGTAGAAGATACAAATGAACCCTTAGAGTATCTAAGATATATTACACAGGCTGTTGGTGACTGGATGAATACATATATAAAATCTTATCTACCTGCATGTTTAAGATTGTGTACTTTATGGTTATGTGTCACATCTCAAGTGAAAAGGGTGGTTAGCCACTTGGAAAGGCCCAATGAATCACATATATAATCTCATAAGTCAAGACATATGGGGGTGGGGCACACAAGATATCTGACGATCCTAGCAAATAGACTTCTAATCATTTTTTTTTTTTTGGTAGATTAACTGTATCTGAAGCTAAAGTTAGGCTTCAGTGATGAGAAATTATTCTATCAGAAGTGGTGTCAAGAAGAACTCAGCATCAGTTTACCAATAAATAACTGTTAAGATAGCTTAAACAACTGGATGGTCAGAACCACCCATGTCAAATAAATGACACTATTATAGAATGTTTGATTTATAATTGCATATGCTTTTTACTTTTACTTCTTAAGGTTGGGTTTTTGTGGTATTGTGTGGCCTCCCAAAGGATGGAGAATAAAAATAAAGTTTGCTTTGTAACTCAACTGATTTTAGTACGGCAGATAGCTGAAATTATAATTGTGATTTTAAAAAGATGCATTCTATTTTCCTATTTATTAAGGGAGAAAAAGAGTTGGTTTACGTAGGAAATATAAACAATCTGATTCAAGTTTTTATTTTTTTACTTTTCCTTGCAACCGTGTTAATTCTTATCACCTCCAAAAGCCTTTGAGAGGATTAGCTGCATAGACCAATACTGTTCTATATTAGTCAGTATTAAGCGTATGATGTCACCTTTTTCCTCCCTCCTAAGCTTTTATTTTGAGGGAAAGAAAGACTTTTGGGGGAGAAGTCTAGAAAATACCACCAAAGGCTTAAATGCCACTGATACACATGATTGACAACCTTAAACCCCAAACCTGTCCGAAATGGGTCAAATACCTAAGCGCTGCAGAACAATGCAACCCAACCAGCAATTCCCCATAAAAGAGAAAGGGGGTGTGATTGTACTCCAGCTATTAAGTAAGTTGTTGAAAAAAACAGCTCCGTGGTTTGTTTCTGCAACAGGCAGAGGTTAAGCTTGTATCCTCTCTCCTAAATAGCTCCCCACAAAAGGGCTGTGCTGTAAGAGACCGACTGAATCGCCAAAGCAAGCAGCAACTGGGACAAACATTAAGGGCTTTATGGGGATCCTTCGACTGTCCCGCAGCATTGGTTATTGATCGCTCACCCCGCCAGGGGAGCGATCGATCAGAATTTGTGTAAGGTGTATCGGGACACAGTTAAGGAGATGCGGGGGGTTTCGGAGGGAGTATAAGCTTCTAATAAAAGAAACGCAGCAACAATAGCGGAGGAACAGCGCTGCCTGGTGACGTAATGGCTGGCAGCGGTCCAGCTTCGGTAGAGCTGCCGCTACCTCGGCATCCAACCTCCTTAACCCGGTCCAGCCCAGGCAGAGCTACCGGAGCTGACACTTCTTACGGTGCTGCTCAGTGGTCACCACCGACGCCTTACCGTGGAGGCCTGGGACACTGAACAAAGGGTGTCCTTCTGCTTTAAGTTGTCGGGGCACGCATACTCTCTCACTTCTCCAACCCCTCAGGCGCCCGGTCCATCCGCCGCTTAAGTCGAGGGAGAGGGAAAGACCAGGAGTGCCTCAGTGTCCCCAGGCTGCTCTCTGGCCACCTCCCCCCGACCCCCCGCTGGTCTCGGCGGGAGTGGATCCCGGCGGTCCCGCTCCCCCGCACGCCGGTCCTCCCGCCTTACCTCGGCCAGGTAGAGGTTGAGGAGACAGAGCGTGGAGAACTGGAGGCAGGAGGGGAAGCAGTAGAGCAGCCAGTGTGGGAAGAAGTGCAGGCGAGCGGGCGGCCGCAGCAGGGGCAGCGAGCCGCTGAGCGAGAAGGCAGCGGAGAAGAGCGTGGTCCTGAGCGCTGCCCACGCGAGACACAGGAAGAGGCAGAGGCTCTGGTAGCTGAGCCGCCGCTCTCGGTACAGGAGCAGCCGCCACAGCTGCAGGTAGGCGAAGGCGAAGAGCGCGGCGTAGAGCAGCGCGTGCAGCACGCTCAGCGCCAGCTGCACCGAACCGGGCACCCCGGCACCCGAGGCCGCGACGGCGCCCCCGTCGGGCGTCGAGGGTTCGCGGCCGGCCGTGGGGACCGCGGCGGCCGCCGGCCCCGGCACAGACACCCTCATGAGGGGACGCGGGCAGCGGCGAGGGAGCGCGGGAAGGAAGCGGCCCGAGCGCCCCCGGAGCCCCCGCTCGCCCCAGCCTGCGGCCCCGGGCAGCGCCGTGACAGGACTCGCAGCCCCGCGCGGTGGCCGCGGCTGCCCTCGGGCCCGCCTCCCCCTCCCCCGGGGGGTTCGGCTCCTCCTGCCGCCGCCGGGCTCCGCAGCAGCAGAAAACAACTCTCGGCTGGAGACAATCAGCTGAGAAATCCGAGCATTTGAGGCGCTCGCTCCGCACAGTGGGCTGCCGGCGATTGGCCCGGGAGGGCACACCCCCTGGGCGCCGCGCTCGGAAGACCACTGGCCTCAGAACCTGTCACTCCGGGATTCTTCGCTCTGATTGGGCTCCTGCTGTCCTCCTTTTGCCCCGCCCCTCTCCCACCCACGCTGCTGATTGGCCCGGCCACTGCAAGGCCTGCTCGCGCCGGCGGGAGGGCTCCAGAGTCTGTCACCTGGGGCTGCCCTCGCTCCGCCCCTCGCTTTCCATTGGTCGGAGGATCTCTTACGTAAGGAGCACGAGGAGAAGGCGGAGCCTCGGGGGTTGTTTTTTGCCCAGGAGACTGATTCTGCGGAGGCAGTGGCGGCCGTGGGCGTCGAGCTCTCTCCAGTAGACGTAGTCGCTTGCGGGCTGCCTTGGGAACCAGCCGCTGCCCCGCCTTCTGGCTCCGCCTCGTCTCGCCTGGCGGGAAGTGCTGGTCTTAGAGACCGTTCGGTACTTTTCACGAAGGTCCTGCGTACAGGTCTCAGGCAGGTGGGTGGCAGCGCGGGCCTCGAGACTCTGCCTGCAGGATTGCATGCGGGTCCGCACCCGGCGGCGTTCCTCTAGCGACGCTGCTTGCGGAGCCCCGGCTTCGGACTCTGCACACCTGTTTCTGGGGCACCGCAGGACCGGGGTTTTGATTTTTTTTTTTTTCTCTCTTTCTGGTTGAGCAGGAGGAAACATTGGGCGAGGGGAGTGAATGAAGTAAAGTGTGAGCAGAAACTGTAAGTAATCGGCCCTTCCATCTCTTGGGAAATGGCCCTCTAGGACTGGTGGTATTAGGAATAGAAAAATGTTGACTTTCTGCAAGGGGAAGGAGTTTCTTTGAAACTTGCAATTTGGAAAGATGCCCTGGGCATAACAGTTGGGTTGGGGGGGGGGGGGAGAAGCAGTAACAGTTTGGTGATTGTCCAGAAAGGAACAATGAGTGTGATCTTCCACTTGTGCTAGTTAGTCTTGTGTATAGGAACGGGTGGTGCTGTCCTCATCTGAGACCAACTCGTACAAGATAAAAACTATATTACTGCTTTAAATGAGTGAGAAACTACTGTATATTGGGCCACTACATGAGATTTGTTCCTTTTTTTGGTATTTGTTAGCAAATTAGTCAAAGTAATGCAAGATTAAGGAGGAATCTTGTGTTCTTAGAGTGAACATCTCACCACAGATTCAGTGTTCTTGCAGGCGCAGTGCATTTACTGGAGCATCCCAGATCCAGCCTTTCCTAAATAACCCCTTTCTTCTGCTCTTCCTAAGAAGAGTGTTGTTTCTCCATCCTCCACCCACCAAAGTGTTTGTTGCACAGGGGTTTAAGGTCTGTTTTGTACTTCACATTCTGGGCCAGTAGTTCACCAGGCACCAGATACTGGTACCACCTACACGTATATAATCAGGAATGTACACATACAGTAATGATTAAATGAAAAGAGATGTAAGTCAGTGTGTTTATTCAGTGGTATAAGGGTAGGGTCATCAGGTGGACTACAATGAGGCAGGGGGATCTGTAGCATTTAGATTCTGTTTTTATCTCAGCTTTAGGCTTGGCGGAAGCTGTGTACATTCCAAGTGTCAAAGATGTTAAGCGAGATACAAAGATGGCTAGTAAGTGGCAATGGGAAGGGGCGAGTGGCAGTTCCAGATGATTTTGGTTCTTCTCTCAGCATGTTCCATCCTACATGATGTCTAGGTCAAGCATACAGGGTTGATATAGATGCAGTTTCTTCCGAGCACCGGAAGACACGGCACTTTTCATTACAGATCAGCAACAAGCAGTTCTCATTCTGCGTGCCCCAGAGCTTGGTTCTTCATGGTCTTTGGCTTTGTCCCGTGAGCGGTCTTGCCAGTTTTATCTTGCCCACATCTCAAACTGGCTTTGGAGAATATGGCCTCTTTTTGAGGCCGAGTCGTTTGGTCAGCATGCTTCTTTGAGCATGGAATAGTGTGGGCCTAAGTTATGGTTTACATCGCACATTACTTATCTTTGCTGGTGCTTTCCAGAATCTTTCTCCTTGTGTACCTTGCTAAATACAACCAACAGCAGCAGCTACCATTCAGTGCCAATCTTTTGCTTTCAAGCCTCTTAGTGCTTGAAATAGGTTCCTTAGCTGTAAGAACTTAGGTACCCACCCATTGTGGAGTCATCGTGTGTCACCCCTGAATTACTGTAGCAACAGTTTATCAACTTGATGTGGCTCACTCATTTATTGTCAGCGGCCGATCAATTTTTTTCTTGTGAGGCGCAGACCAGTTTTGAGCTCTACTTGATTTCCTAGCCAGTGTTCTAGTTTTTGTTAAGGCAGCTGCTCATTTCTGGCGTGTACACCAATAGGCGTAGACTAGTTTATGCTGTAGAAGTAGCTCCTCAGATCTTGACAGTTTAGAATTTCACAAGATTTCTTTCTTCCTTAAGCCGCATGCTCGTTACACATTAGCTACGGGTTCTCTGTGTTGTGTTCATGTCTACAAAACAGCTACCATTTTGAGCATTTCTGGTGACTTTGAAGAAAATGAATGAAGCCTGCCTGTCACATACTGGCTGTTGAACTGTCCCCTGATATTCATATTTCCTTGCCTCTCTCCCCTGCCACAGTGAAGTCACATGGTGTCATAAACAACTTCAGCAGAGGCGGAATGAGGTAGCTCAGTGAAGAGGACTGGACCAAGGATCTGCCACACCCAGGGAGCCAGGTCACATTTCTTCTGTGTTTCTCAGCAATTTGTGTAGGGTTTTGAAGCAGCAGGCACTGATTTTTAGTTCCTTTTCTAGTTAGTGGGCTGAAAAAAGTTGCTAAGTGTTTTCCATATCTTTGTTTTTACTCTGTGCTTGCTGATAGTCTTCCCCACCCACGTTCTCTGTCCGTAAGACCCTTGTGTAAGGAAGGCAAGCAAGCCTCTGAGCAAATGCTTTTTATTTTCCATGCATGGGTTTGTCTATTCTTTTGTACCTGGATGGGGTAGATTGGATTAATAGTAGAAGCAATCGAAAATTTATTAACATGCAAATAAAAGGTGAAAGACTGCATGATCTGAAGAAGAAGAAAAGAGAGTATAAATAACTTTTAAAATAAAAATGAGGTGATTTATTTAAAGAAGTGATGATAGCTAGGTATGATTATAGCCAATGACTGTAATCCCAGCACTCTGGAGGCTGAGGCAAGAGCATCACCCTGAAGCCACGCTAGGCTACATAGTGAGACCATGTCTAAAAATAACTCTGAGAAAAGGAAAAAAATAAATGTTTTCATGGGCTTCAAAAGTTGCCTTGATATGTATCCTGTCTCAGCTTTTTGTTTTAGAGATAATTGCTCTCAATTGTTAGGTGTTTTGGCATGGCCTTAGCTATTTTCAGTAACTTTGGCTTTTGGTGTTGTGAAATATATTAAGCCTTCTGTCCCCCTCTTTTTCCCTTTGTGCTCTCTTGCTTCGTGTCTCCTCAGCCATTCAACTTTGGTTACGGTTTTGTTGTACGGACCTCACACACTTTATGCTCCAAGTTGAATTTAAGTCGTCAAATATTATCACAGGTGGAGCTGTTGAGCGATTACTGATGCTTTTCTGTCTCTGGTCCCTAACTGATCAATTTCACAGCACTTTCACACGTGTAATCTCACCCGTCCAGTTAGAGGATAGCTGGAGTTTCTTTTGGATGCACAATTAAACCTTTGGGGCTGCAAAGCCCATCGTGGGGGAGAGAAGTAGTGTGCCAACTCTAATGTCCAGTTTAGGCTACAGTAGTTGAATTGTGGCCCCAAGACGAGGGAATAACCGACGCCTGATCTTTCAGTTGCGATTTAACCTAATGCTTCGCAGTTTAATTAGGTTATTGTTATTTCATACAGTGACAAGTGGTCTACAGTTATTCCCTAGCCACAGAAACACATGCCGCTTCCTCCAGAATACAAAGAAAATAGTGGGTGACCCATTTTAAAGCGTTCCTGTTAATATAAAGCAACCCTAAAATAGGTTGCTTACAATAGCTAGAATGTGTAATCAATTTTAACGGCAAGTATACCTCTTAATTCACTATCATTAAAATTGCATTTTTATATACCTCTTACAGTTGTCACTTCTTTTACCTTGAGCTTTTTAACATAGGTAAACGTTCAACTCAATTAAAAATTGAAGGCAAATTTGTTCAGTGATAGTAACCTGATCGTATTAAGCAAATGCATGAATAATTGTTTTCATCCTTTTGTTCTCAAGAACACCTGCTCTCTAGGGAGAACCGTCTTGTTGGTACTCTTGGATGACTGGAACGTGTAGCCAGTGCTTTATGGCTTCTTTATAAAGTTGTCGTCTTCTTCTTTGCTGAAAAATTCCGACCTTACTTTTAGGAACGCATAGAAGCAGTTTTGCAGTTTCCATTCCTATTTTAAAGTAGTGATCTTGTGTTTGAAATACAGGGGTCCTATTTCAGATCAGAAGCTGAAGATTCTCACCTATACCTGTGAGTGTACACTTGGCTTTTGTAAATATGGTATTTTTGTCTTATCTTAACTTCCCCGGGGACTGGGAATGTGACTCCGTGGTAAAGTGCTTGCCTATGATATGTTCTTTTAAACTATGTCAGTATAGATCATCAGTAGAAAAACTCTTGGAGCTGTTTAAGAAAAAAATATGAAAACTGCAAAATAGCAGACAAAACTGACAGCGGGCCAAGGAGGAAAGTGACACGTGCAGCGAGGAAGAAGGTGCCAGCAGGACAGCTGGACCAAACCGGAGAGTAGGGCTGGGCCAATCAGCCGAGAAAGGCCTCAGTGGATAAGCAGTGGAAAATAGTGTTTCCTAAGCTCTAAAGCACATGCATGTTCTGCACAAAGTGAGCGCACCCCTGGCAGGGGCAGACTCTGGGTGTCTTGTTCCCAGTAAAACGGCGTTCAGCACTTGCTGGAGTATTCGTTGCATATTAGCTGTAAATGGGTCAAACAAAACGTCCAATTTTAAAAAGGAGTTGAGCCAGACTTGGTGGTACAGACCTGTACTCCTAGCAACTCAGGAGGCTAGGGCAGGGAGATCGTAAGTTCAAGGCCAGCTTGGACAGCTGAGTGATACCTTGACTTAGAAAAGAAGATGGCTGGGACTACAGATCAGCGGTAGAGGGTTTGCCTAGCTTGTACAAGGCTTCGAGATCATTATGGAACACATGAAACAATAAAAAATAGAGGATTGGATAATATTTTAAATTAATTTTGAATGTTCAAAAATGTCAGCTTGACATACTTGAGTAGATATCTGTGAAAATTACTCAGTTTGTAGATACCTTTGATTTCTTCTGCAAGTGTCAGAAATTAGGCTGAGTGTGGTATCGAATGACTGTAATCCAAACTCTCAAAGGCAGCAGCAGGGCTCTTGTGAGTCTGAGGTGAGCTAGGACTACACACTAGAACCTTGTCTCAATGAAACCAAATGCAACACAAAAATGAACAAGAACAAGGAACACATGCACACACAGCCTCTCTAAGGCCTGGAAATGTAGCTAGCTTAGTGATACAGTACTTCCTTAAACTACACACTCTCCAGCACTGTTAAGATATAAGATGAAATGAAAGTGTTATCAATTCAGTGTCCTTACATGTCACTGCCCCTCAGAGTTTCTTTCTTATCAGAAGGAAATAAAGTCCTAGCAGGATCAAGTGATGTGGTGATTTAACCATGCATTTGGTATCTTTAGCTTCCTTCATTTAGCAAATTCATCTAACAGAACTTTGTTGATTACTCCTCTGCCAGGTATCGCTTCAGGCAGTAGCACACAGCAGTGAAGAAAACAGGCACGTCTCCTGCACACATACCCAGCTACGCTCATGATGTCTGTGGGCTGCAGTGTGTTTAGCGCTGGGGTCGCATTGGTTTTGATGAGCAGTTTTTACAAGTCAACTGAAGACTCTCTGCCAGAACTGAGTTCTCAGCAGTATTTCAGCACACTGCAGCCAGGAAAAGCCTCTTTAGCCTATTTTTGTCAAGTCAGTAAGTATCTTTTAAAATTCTTACATGGCTCTTGTGATGTTTTGCTGTAGTCATGTATTCAGTGGGAACTTTCTATTAGTTGTAACAGTATGTGCTCTAAAGCTGTTTCTGTGGTCTGTCTGCTTGGAAGAATCCAGAGCACCTTTTCTGTTTCTTTCCTAACCTGCTATGATGCAGTAGTGATTGCCTGCTCAGTTTAGTGTAAGGATTAAACGGGTTTACACACGTGGTTACTCCATAGAAAACACTAGTTCAGGCTTACTGATATGCCATCTGAATTTCATGCAGTCATTTCTGGAAGTGTACATTCTTTTTTTGTTTTCTTTTGTTTGTTTTTTGTTTCTTTTTGGAGACAGGGTTTCTCTGTTGTAACTCTGGCTGTCCTGGAACTCACTCTGTAGACCAGGCTGGCCTCGAACTCACAGAGATCCGCCTGCTTCTGCCTCCCGAGTGCTGGGGTTAAAGGTGTGAGCCGCCGCTGCCCGGTGAAGTGTACATTCTAATTTTTTTCCTTACCATGAAACCACTTTAGTAGTTTTATAAAATCTGGATATGTAGTCTTAGCAGTGCTTTAGTTTAATATTCCATACTCTGCTTTGACTGTGCCATTAGTTGTGCTGAGATAATCAGTATGACTATTGAGCATAATTGTGATGGTTGCATTCAAGTCTTCGTGCCAGTAATAGTACGGTTGTATCGGAATTACAAAAATGAGTTCATGCCTTCATCATGCTCTAATTGTGATTGTGCTCTGGGATTTTAGAGTAATTTTTAAAGTTTTATATGTGTGTATAAGTAAGCTGTGTATATTGTATTAAACTTGGAGGAATAAACTTGGCATTTAAACTTTTTTTTAATCATATGCTTTAAATAAGTTTTAAAGGTAACTTACAAAATTAGACTATATTATAATAATAGAAATAAGAATAAAGAAACAATAGGAAAGTATGTAATTGGGTGTGTTTGCTGTTTTGAAGGCTAGTCGCACAAATAGTGAAATTTTTGTGGGTTCAGATTTTACCTTTAATTTTAAATATTCATCTTTTAAAAGAGCAAATTCACAAATATTCACTCAACATTTCTTGTTTTAGGTTCTCTAAGTAACTCTCTGTTTCTTGAGGAACTAAAAGAAGCCATTAGACCTCTTCAGGACTATGGGATTTCAGTCGCAAAGGTAGAAGACGTTTATGTTAATAACGTTTTAGTGATAGGCGTTTTCAAGCATGACCTAAGACTGCATATCTAAACGTTAGCTTCACACTGTTTTTCCCAAACTGAGAAGAATGTTTCCCCCCCTTGCTTTATTCCTTTTAAGCAGAAGCGCAGAAAGATAACCTCAAATGATTGTATACCAGTCGGTGAAGAGAAAAGAAGCTGGTTGAGTCCTCCAGCTGTGAGGATTTAACTGCGTTTCATAACCTATTCTGTCAGGGTATTTTCAAGCCTGTGGTAGGTTTATTCGGTTTTTTCTACAAATATTTCACAACAGCCACAATTCAGATGTTTATCAAATCTCTATTAATATAAATGGAAGAAACAAAATGAGGGTGATTAAAAAAAATTTTTGCCTTTCTATTTTTTCTGTCTTCATAATTGTTCATCTATAGTTTTAGACATTTTTAGAATAAACTAAAACAAGTCAACTTAAAAATATAATTTTTTTTCAAAAATGTTCATATTTGCCATGGAGTTTATGGACAGTTTTCATATAAATTGGATTAGGTAATATCTAAGACTTTGATTTAACTTAAACTTCCATGGGAAGTTACCTATTGATTATAGTTCTTTCAGATTAGTGCCTCCTGGCTTTCTGAATACATTTATTTGTCCCCAGTTCAGCTACTACCCTTTTCACAGAGACGACTGTTGTCCCTCTGAGTGTCTGCAGCTAGACTTCCTTAGCAGGAAGTTAGGACAGTCTATGTGCCTTACAAAAACCCAATTACATAACTCCATTCTTTTTAAATGTGTCAGTTCTTTACTTATAGAGGTTTTGTTTACTTTGAACAACTGAGTCTATTCTAGAATGTTACTGGCACTCATCTCTCGTGATCTCTGGATAAAAATTTGAACAAAAATTTAGAAATGATGGGCTCAAGATGCCCAGTGGTAAGAGCACCAGCTGCTCTTGCAGAGGACCAAGTTTGGTTCCCAACACCTACATAACAGCTCACAACCATCTACAACTGCAGTTCCAGGGGCTCCAAGCCCCTCTCCTGGCCTCCACCATCACCAGGCACACATGTGGTGCACATAACCGCATATATGTAGACATTTATGGACATAATTACGCATAAATGAACTTACAGAAGTGACATAGTAATTACATACAAAGGTATGACCACACTGCTTATCTGGTAACAGGCAGAAAGAACCTAGAATTGTGTATCTAGTAACCGGAGGAGGGTATTAGGATCCGTGCTTACACTGTCATCTTTATTAACTGACGTAACTTAAAACTTTTAATTTTATGCTTGAGAACACTGAGGAATCCAGACAGAAGGTGGTAAGTCACAGGCCCATGCTGAACATTTAGCTCAGTCCTTGCCACACAAGAAATAGTCAATATTTATGAGAGTGAGGTGAGCTTATATTGAGAGTTCTTTAGATGAGCAAGACCTAGTCCTTTCCTTTGGAAAGGATATATCATGTATCATAAATATGGGGATACATCACATCCACAGGTCATCTTAGCAACTAGAAGAATGTAATCATTCTAATAAGAGATATACAAACCAGTCCCATGTTAAAGAAATGAAGAAATGAGGGCCTGTTTCTAAGTGCTGAGATAGAAAGTCACAGTGGTGTTGGGGAAGAGTAGCATCTGAAAATGTCCTCAAAAATTAAGATCGACAGAGACAGGTAGATGAAGAAAACACCAAAATATAGATGTCTTTGTGTGTGTGTGTGTGTGTGTGTATATGTGTGTGTCTGTGTGTGTGTGTGTGTGTGTATGTGTCTGTGTGTCTGTGTGTGTGTGTGTGTGTGTATGTGTCTGTGTGTCTGTGTGTGTGTGTGTGTGTGTGTATGTGTGTGTGTATGTGTGTGTGTGTGTGTGTATGTGTGTGTGTGTATGTGTGTGTGTGTGTCTGTGTGTGTGTATGTGTGTGTATGTGTGTGTGTGTGTGTCTGTGTGTGTGTGTATGTGTGTGTGTATGTGTGTGTGTGTATGTGTGTGTGTGTATGTGTGTGTGTGTATGTGTGTGTATGTGTGTGTGTGTGTATGTGTGTGTCTGTGTGTCTGTGTGTGTGTGTGTATGTGTGTGTGTGTGTGTGTGTGTCTGTGTGTGTATGTGTGTGTGTGTGTGTGTGTGTATGTGTGTGTATGTGTGTGTGTGTGTATGTGTGTGTCTGTGTGTCTGTGTGTGTCTGTGTGTGTGTGTGTATGTGTGTGTGTGTGTATGTGTGTGTGTGTGTATGTGTGTGTGTGTATGTATGTGTGTGTGTGTGTATGTGTGTCTGTGTGTCTGTGTGTGTGTGTGTGTATGTGTGTGTGTGTGTATGTGTGTGTGTGTGTATGTGTGTGTGTATGTGTGTATGTGTGTGTGTGTGTGTGTATGTGTGTGTGTGTGTGAGGGGGGTGGGCACTGAGTTTGATAAGGGTTGCTTGAACTATGATCAGGGCTTATTTAGTGGCGCATCTTACTAGTGGTTGTACCACTGAAGAAAATAGCTGTCCTCCTCCCCAACTCGGCCACCATTAGTTGCCAATAGCTCCTCCAGGGTGGATGGGGCTAAAATATAAGTGGACCAAATCTTCCAGTTAAGACAAGTATTTTCAACCTGGAGATAGTAACCAAGTCTAATTTTATGCTATTTAAAAAATGTAACTAAAATAAAGGCTTCACACAGTTTTAAGGTAAATGAAGGAAAAAGATGTACGATACAAATGATAACCAAAATAAAGTTTTATGACTGTTTCAAAGTATGCTTCAAAACAAAAAAGCCTGTTAGTTATCTCTGATGTTTCTTTGTCTCATAAATAGTCCGTGGACCCTTAGGTTCTATTTTCAAAACTTTTCAAGCTCAACTACTCTCAGACTGCACGGTTGCTGTCCTGGCCATCACGTCTCCGAGGGGCCACGTGTTGTCCTAGAATACAGCTTTTCCCTCACTCTTATCCCACTGCAGACTCCTCTCCGAGTGAGAGCAGATTTGTCCGATTTCAGAGAGGCTTCCATTACAGTCACAGTAAATCAAAATCCCAAGTGTCAGACTGCCTTGTCTGTTACTCATTTTCCGTCTCCTGCCTTGTTTGTGTCCCCTGAGCCTGCCAAAGGGGCCATTACCACAGGACCTTTGCAGGTATTTCCACCCCATTCACACGTTTATATATTTGTATGTCTCCCTTCAGTTCTTATGCTAATGTCACTGCCTCAGAAAAGCCTTCCTTGATTATATATCTCAAATTCTCTGCTGTATTCTGTCCCTTTACTGTTTTTATGTATTAACTATTTAATGTTTATACTGTAAAATGTAAATTCAAAGTAAAGTTTTTATTTGGGACTTAACTGTGACCCCAGTGATAACATAGGTAGGTCTTCAGATGCCAACGAATGAGAGCGAGGATCTCTTGTCATACATCAAGCATTCCTATACTTTGGGTTTTAAAATAAAAAACTTACGTAATTAAAGTTTTTTTTTGTTACAGCTGACTTAATTCTAATTTCTGTTCCTTGTATATTTCTTGTCAGTTCCCCTTTTATAATTTTTTTAAACAAATGCTGTTCCCCAACTTTCATTCTGCTTCCTCAAATTCTGCATAAATAAACTAACAACAAAAACCCCACTCAGTCAAAGCAAACAAAACCCTCAACCAAATTCACAACAAAACAATTGTTTTCCCAGCCTTTGTTTCAGTGAGTTACATTGGTGGCCACTTGTTGCCCTAGCTGGAAATGTGTGTGTTCTCCTCATGGCGTTCTTCTCCCTATGTGGTGATGCGTGTGCACACTCTTGGTAGCTTTCCTTACTGCATTTGTGATCGGCCTCTACATCTCGATGGCCCCCCTCGAGTCCCAACCCTCGACCATGTTTATGAGACTGCCTCCTTCTGTCTTGTTTTCATGACTGGTCTCAGGCATTCCCCACAGAAGCCTGGGCTTGGTGTGGCAGCTCTAGCACCGGACACTTGGTTTATTCTTCCTGTAGCACTGTCTTAGCAAATAGTTTAAAGATGCCTGTGTTCGTGATTGCCGTTGGTACTCTAGTTTTCTTATTGAGAGATAAGCTGTCAGTCTCCTTTCGAGAACTGTCAATTAATTCTCACGCAGAGAACTGCAGAGAACTTTAGAGAGCTGTCAACGAGTTCTCACACGTGGCATCTCTTAATGCCGCATTATCCTGTGGCTATTATGACCTGCTGTGGAGGCTGAAAAGGCTTTCTAGTGGGACATTTTATTATTTTTTTTCAAAGTGAGGTTCTGCTAATGAAAGTAAAGGGGTTGATGACTTGGGTTAGGAAACCAGCAGAACTCGTCTGCCACACTGTGCTCAGGCACTGAGTTGTGTCATTGACCCAGCTACTGTTCACTGTTTCTGCTAGGTATTCACCTGTATCTTCACGCAGCCTCTGCTCTTTGGTTTCCTTGCATAGTTGTATCTTGCCTTAAACGTTTCCTCCCTGTGTTACCTCCTTACCGCCTGATTGTTTTTGCAAAATTGAGTTAAACATAAACATGTAGAAAGTTAAATATCACTTTGAGTTGCGGAGAACTGTGCTTTCAGTGGTTTCCTCAAGCACTGAGTGAGAACTGAGAGCATGAATCAGAAACAGTGAGAAACAGAGTTTAGCCTGGAGGCGGGCAGTAACGCTTAATTCCTTTTGTTTTCTTTGCCGTGAAACTTGACTCTGTGATGCACACTTTAACCTTAAATGCAATCTTTTGAAGGTTAATTGTGCCAAAGAAGAAGCATCAAGGTACTGTGGGGAAGAAGAGGGTCTGACGAAGGCGTATTTATTCAGGTAAGTTTCTTTGGAGTGTGATATACTAATGCAGAGCGATCATTTTAGACTACTTAAGAGTATGTAGCATATCACTGGGCCAGAATAAAGCGGTCTTTAGTGGCGTCTCAGGAAGTTTAGCAGAAAGACCAAGGAGTAGATTTGTCATCAACCTTTCTGAGCTTTAATTTCCCTTTTTTTTTTTTTTTTTAAAACAAAAGCTGCAGAGTAATTCCTCAGAGGGTTGCTTTGAGCACTCCCTGAGAATCTTGTGTGATTCTTCCTCGGAATGTCTGGTAAGAAGCACAGAGCAACCGAGTGTTCTGAGTGGCTCTACCAGCTCCATACTGGGGGTCCTTTCCTCTTGAGGGAACTGCTGATGTCTCAGTATTGGTTCCTCTGTCTGTCATCTTCGGAGGAGTTTTATACCCTTTCAAATCCTGGAGATGTGGCCTAGGAAGTACAGGGAGGTCCCATAGCTCAGGGAACTTTTCTTCCTTCTCAAGCTAGTTTGGAAATCTGTGTGTGTTGGGGATGTTGTTTGGAAGTCTCTTTTGGACTTATATTTGTTTCCCAGTATTTTTTTTTTTTTTTTTTTTTGCTAAATATAGGTCCTAAACTTTTAAAAATGAATATACTTATTTGAGTGCACACTCAGTATATATTTGAGTATATTATGTACTAGCATCTGACGTGTAAGGGGTACACAAGCTCTAACATCAAAGACCTTAATGTATTAGATAGCCAAGCAAATTGGAGTGTAAGGAGATACTTCTGTAACATGTTCTTGAAACTTTTTCTAGAGGCAGCATACTGCTCAGAGAATTCCCCACTGACACCTTGTTTGATGTGAATGCCATCGTTGCGCATGTTCTCTTGTAAGTACAGGGGGCACTGCTTGCTTGCTGACTTCACCGTTAGAGGGCCGCAGTCCTTGAAGATACTCTAGAGTTTTAACATTGTATGTATAGTCACAAGTTCCATGCAGTCACTGGTTCGTCATCTCATCTCGAGGATCTAAAATTTCCTCAGTGACAAAGAACACAGTAATACATGCTCTGTTTGAAAGTATCTTTCTTTACTGGAGCAGATGATCATGCAGTTGCTTTTGGTTTGATAGTGCAGTGAGTGTGGACTAGGGGCCCTAAGTCTGTTGGGCTTCTTTAACAAAAATCCACGGACCAGGTGGCGTAGAAAGCAGAATTTTATTTTTCACCGTTTTGGAGGCTGGAAGTCCACTGACAGATTACCGGCAGGATGTATTCTCCCCATGTCTTCTTGTAGCAGAAGGATGCTGGATATCCGAGGTTCCTTTGACGAGGCTACTAGTCTCATCCATAACCAGGCTACGTTCATGATCTCATCTTCCCTCAAAGTCCCACCTCTGAATGCCACGACTTTGGGGATGGCGTGTCAGTGTGCGTCTCGGGACACTTGGCAGGGGATTGCAGTTAGATGCTCAACTTTGCTATTTTCCTCAGGACTTTAAAAGCACTGTGTCTCCTCACACTAGCCTAATTTTTCCAGAGTTTCCAGTTGTGTGCCTGCTCAGTCAGTGCAGAAGGGTCTGCAATGGGAGCGTTTACTGACTCTCCGTTCCCTGGTGTAGAACCTTTGGGCCTGGGATTCAGGCTTATCTGGGCTCTACTCCTGCAGTCTGTCTCTGAGTAAAAATCTGATATTTTTGTTTTGTTTTGTTGCCACAAAGCTAGAAATACGACTTGTTAAAGACACGTGTTTACGTGGGCTTTTCCCATAACACGGTGCAGGTCTGTTGCCCTTGAGGCCTTTGCTAACATTGTTTTCTCCTTGACATCCCACTTCCTGCTTCTTTCTTACTTGTAAAATTAGCTGAAAGTTAAGATACAGGAACTTGAAAACTTAGAGGTGCAAAGTTGTGATAATCACTGTACAAACAGACACATTTAATTGTTCAATCCTAATACATTAAAATATGAAGCCGGGCAGTGGTTGCGCACGTCTTTAATCCCAGCACTGGGGAGACAGAGGCAGGTGGATCTCTATGAATTGGAGGCCAGCCTGGCCTACAGAGTGAGTTCTAGGACAGCCAGAGTTACAACAGAGAAACCCAGTCTCGAAAAACCAAAAAGAAAGAAAGAAAGAAAGAAGGAAGAAAACTTTTTGGAAATTTCTGACAGCTTTGAGCCCTATCTTACTTAGGGTTACTATTGCAACAAAACACCATGACCAAAGATCAAGTTGGGGAAGAAAGTGTTTATTTGTCTCATACATTTACATAGCTGTTTATTATCAAAGGCAGTCAGGATGAAAACTCAAACAGGGACGGATCCTGGAGACAGGAGCTGATGCAGAGGCCATGGAAGAGTGCTGTTTACTGGCTTGCTCACCATGTCTTGCTTAGTCTGCTCTCCTGTAGAACCCAGGACCAGCAGCCCACAATTACCCACAATGGGCTGGGCCCTCCACCATCGATCACTAAGAAAATGCTTTACAACTGGATCTTATGGAGCATTTTCTCAGTTGTGGTTCCCTCTGTTCAGATAACTCTAGCTCATGTCAAGCTGACATAAAACTATCCAGGATAAGCCCTGAAGCCAGTTAATGGATAAAAGATGGCCTTTTACTTTTTAAGGAAATACTTTATTGAGATATAATTCATATGTTGTTCAACTTACTTAAAGTCGACAGTTCAGAATTTTTAGTATATTTACTGATATGCACAATCATTACCATGGTCAGGTTTAGCTTTTCTTACTTGAGGAAGAAATGGGGGCCCGTTGGCTCCCATCTTCCCATGCCGCCGTATACTTTGTCTTTCTAGACTATTGACTTTCCAGTTCTGGACGTTGAATATAAAGAGCGTCTTGTGCTATACAGTGTCCTGAGCTGTCTCCTGGAAGATGGCTTGTGAAGAAGAAATTTCAAAGGGGTTACATGAAGTTCAACAAAAAGCCAAAGTAGAAGGTTTGCTACTGTTTCCAGGAAATGCGCAGTTTTGTTGGTGTCCTTCCCCCAGTGCATATCTGGTAACAGTCTTGAACCCAGAAATGTGGGTGAAGAAAAAGAGAAAGTGATTGTGTAAGAGATAGGGACACTTAAGATTGCCTTTCCTTAAAGTCTGGATCCAGGTTTGACTCCAGATTTCAGAGTGATCCACACTGGACAGCCTCACAGCCAGGCATTTTGAAGCAGCTGGGGCCCAGAGCAGGAGAGTGCAGCTTTGCATAAACACATAGCAGAAAATGGCAGAAGTATGTTTAGGAACATTTCAGAAATCACTAGAAATTTTTTCCTAGCCACAAGCTAAAATTTAATGATTTTTATAAAAAAAGGAAGCACATCAACCCAAGCAGTATTCTTTTAATTGAACATTTTTATACAATATCTTCCAAGGATACACTAATTTGATTCGTGCTGAGTAATGACAATAGAAATACATTAAAAGTCTATGTTTTCCATGTTAAACTCTGTTTCTGTAGGAATAGAAAACTTCATATGTTCAATAAAAGCCCTGCAGGTTGTAGCAGAGTGTTGAGGGTGAGCCACAGTTCAGGCAGCATTCGGTGACATTGGTGGTGTGCTGGCAGTCTCAGTGCAAGGTGTGTGTTCCGACCGAGGCTGTAGGGAAGGGGTGTTCACTCGCAGAAGCACCTAGGTTCATTATGTGTTTGGTTTTGAATTAATTTTTGTTGTTGGCTTTCATAAACCTTTTATTATTGGCAAATTTTCATGACCCTTGTGTTCTAGTACCCAGGCCACATTCACAGAACTTGCTTTAAAGCTGTGCTTAATATATATAACTGTATTCAGGCCTGTGTGCCTGCTTTTTTTCAGTTGCTTATTTATGAGATTATAATTTCATTACAACATTTCTCCCTTCCCTTTTCCTCCTCCCATATATCCCTCTACAATCTTCAAATTCATGGTCTCAGGTGTCTCTCTCTCTCTCTCTCTCTCTCTCTCACACACACACATACACACACACACTCTCCCTCCCCCTGTTGGGTCCGTACAATGTTACTCATGTGCATGTCTATGTTTTTGAGGCCTCCTTATCTCAGACCTTGGCTGAGGCACCTTCCAGGCACTTCTGTTCAGAATTTGTTGTCAGTGGTCTTTGGTAAAAGCTATTGTGTGTGTGTGTGTGTGTGTGTGTGTGTGTGTGTGTGTGAGATCTGTGCACATTTTGAGCCACTCCTAGCACTTGCCTGTCACCCCTGCCTCCCTGGACTGTAGAAGAGGCAGTGAGGAGTCTGCTCCATGTGCACCTGGTTACAAACAAATCAAAAACATTGTGGAATTGGTACCTTTCTTTCTGTCTCTTGCCCCCTTACTAGTGTGTAGAGATTGAATCTAGGGCAAAACTTGCTTAGGCCGTGTGGCCGTTGTGTAGTCTACGGAAGTAGAGCCTTTTAATGCTTAGAATGTGAAAGTAACTGGCATTAGCAATAGTTAATTCAGTAACAGTCAGCAAAACTTACAAACTTAGTTTAATGCTTGATTTCTTTTTTTCCCTCCCCACTCTATATTACCCAGATCCAATCTAATCAACATCTGCAGTAGACAAAATTATTTTTAAAAAATAATGTTTTCAATTTATTATTTTACGCGCATTGGTGTGAGGGTGTTAGATTCCCTGGAACTGGAGTTACAGGAGTTACAGACAGTTGTGAGCTGCCACGTAGATTCTGGGGATTGAACTTGGTCCTTTGGAAGAGCAGCCAGTGCTCTTAACCGCTGAGTGGTCTCTCCAGGCCCCTAAGAGGAGAGCCATGTACAGATGACTCTCCTTTAACTGCCGCAAGCAGCTGCAGGAACTGCAGCCCCTGAGGAGGACAGCTAGGCATCGTGGACACAGATCATCCAGGGCACAGACACTGGAGGGAAGAAGAAATGGAGGAAAGAAAGTCAAGAAGTAGAAATCAGAGAGGCAATTCCTCTACTCTTGCTTTGAACATAATAATAAGACTTGTGGGATATAGTTTTGCATAACATTTTCCAATAATGATATTTAAATATTGAGTAACCAAATATCATGGCTGTCCCCAGCAAATTGCCATAAAAAGAATATGCCTCTTCAACTTGTTCTGTTTCTGTGGGCTAAAACCACCAGTTTAAAACACCCAGTGCTCACAAGCAGCTTTTTTTGGTCACACACTTTGTATTTGTATAGTGATCATAATAGAATTGAACTGTTGCTTAATACTTTCTGACCCCCTTTCTATTGTGTTTTAAACCTGATTCTAGGCCACTTCTCTTGTGTAAAGGAAGCAGAATTCCAGAATTTCTTTTGAAATTTACCACTGTAGTCTGCTAATGATCGTGTGGTCAATTTATCTTTTCTTTTTTGACTTTGGGCTTTAAGTTGAACAGTGGTCTTCTTTATGCCATTGTTACAAGGAAATTCAGCAATTTTGAGGTTTTCAATTGGTATACCATTTACAGCTGGAAGAAATTGAACTCATATAGTACAGAGAATTTCCATGTCTTTCCTCTTCATACATAGTTTTCCTAATAACACTTGCATTAGTGTGGCACTGTTATAATTGGTGAACCAATATTAACTAAACATAGTGTTCACTCTGTTGAGCGCAGTGTTTACACCATTTTAGTTTCATACACAACAGTTTCATTGCTCCAAAATTCTGTCCTCTTTCACGACTGATATTTTGTTGTCTCTGAACTTTGCCTTTTATACAATGTCGTGTGATGACACCACAAAGCATGCAGCTTTTCTATACTGGCTTATTTTACTTCAGCAGTATGTAAATGATTACATGCCTTCATGGTTTGATGGTGTATTCATTTTTATTGCCGAATTGTGTTCTGCAGTGTGCATCTTTCCTGTTTACCCATTCGCCTGCTAAGCATGTTAGTTCCTTCCAAGTTTTGGTAATTATGAATAAACCTGCTGTAAACATCAGTGTGTAGCCTTGTGGTGTGTTCATCCTTTTGCTTATAAATATGTCAGAGTAAGGCTTGTGGATTGTGATGTTAAATTTGTTAGAGACAGCCACACTGTGTTCCAGAGTGACTGTGAGCGTTCCTGTTTGTGTGTAGCCTCGCCAGCATTTGCTGTTGTGTTAGTGGTAGCTCATTGTGAACATCCTTTCAGATGCTGATGGACCATCTGTTACTTGGTGTGCTGTCCAAACCTTTTACCCACTTTTTAAAATTGGGTTGCTTTATGTTTAGCTTGAGGCATTTTGTCAGATACTTATTTTGTTAGATACTTTGTTTCGGTTTGTGGCTTTTCTTCTGTTCTTTTGATAGGTTGTTTGTTTTGTTGAGCACAGATATTTTTTAATGGCAAAGTTGAACTCAACAATATTTTTAAAGGATTGTACCTTTGATACTGTATTTTAAAATGAGTTACCAATCCAGGGTCACTGAGTTTTGGTTTATTTTTGGAGACGTGGTGTTATGCAGTCCAGGCTGGCCTCAAACTTGCTATGTAGCCCAGGATGACCTTGAACTTCTAATCATCTTGCCTCTGCCTCTGTGTCAGCCTATACTAGGATTACAGGCAATTCTATCACATATGGATTGAAAAAGGGGAAGAGTCAGTGCATTTCACATT
Organism: Cricetomys ansorgei; assembly: GCA_026225945.1. Lineage (NCBI taxonomy): Eukaryota > Metazoa > Chordata > Mammalia > Rodentia > Nesomyidae > Cricetomys > Cricetomys ansorgei. Next base: position 256,144 of record JAMJFZ010002690.1, on the reverse strand, counting down.
TTTGCATGTGGATGGCCAGTTTTCCTGAAACTTTTGTTAAAAAGATTTTCCTTTCTCTATTGAACTGCCTTTGCTCCTTTGTTGGCGATCAGTAGACAGTGTTTGTGTGGGTGAGTTTCTTCTCTTTTGTTTCTATTTTATATTTAAGAGTAAATGTATTTTTAATTATATTATAAACATATTTATAAATTATATTTTATAATATAATACATAATAACATATACAATATATAATAATATAATATAAATATTTTATATTTAAGAGTAAATATATTTTAAAATTATAAACATATTTATAAATTATATTTTATAATATAATATATAATATAATGTATAATATAATACAAATTGGAATATTTAATATATCTATAAAGATATAAATATATAATCTTAAATATTTCTTTGGAATTTGACATGGTGAATGGTAAGATGCATGATCCAAGTGGCTACTTTGATGTCCCAACACAACTGAAATAATGGATTTTTGTTCAGTATTTGAGGTGCTGTTTTACACAAAACTGTCATATGTATTGAGATTTGTTTCCAAGCCATGTCTCACTGGTTTGTCTGTATGTCAGTACCACTGGTTTAATTTATTGAGTTTGTAATATATCTGAAAGGTTTACTTTAGTGGTACGCTTTCTCTGGTGGTCCACTCAAGAAGACAGGAAGGCGCTTTCATAGGTGCAAACCCTGCCAGATCTCAGAAGAGGGAAGCACTATCATGGCAAGTGCCATCCTGGACAGTGGAACCCTGAGCTTCTCATCTCAGGGGTTTTTATTGCTACCTATGCTCCTCAGGTGTTCTATTGATAGCACATGCAGATCATGAGCAATCAAACATCTTTTACATAAAGCCAACACCTTAAGACCAAGGCCCAGTATAGCCCTTCATTCAACAATGCACAAAACAACCATTTTAAACATAACTAAAAATAAACTTCTGCAACATTTCCCCCTTTCTGTATAAGACAATAAAAAATTGTTTTATCTCTACAACATAATAACACTACATCTACAAAAGGAATAATCACAAGGACAGGACCAAATGAAACCAAGCATCTATCAAGCTTTTCACAGCGTCTTTGGACAGCAGAAAAACATTATAAATGTCCAATTATCTGGAATTCACTCAGCAGTCTTCTGGGCTCCTACAAGGGTTTGGATCACTTTTCTGTTTCTGACCTCTGCAGCACACACAGCTTATCCTCCAGGCTCTAGCTGCCTCCTCTCCACTGCTGCTGCTGTCCTTGGTGTTCATCCCATGGCAGTGGCATCTTCAAAATTCTGGGGTCCCTTGCTGCAGCTGGGTTGCACTTTCACCAATAGCCTCTCCTGGGCTCTTTTCATGGTGCTAAGCCTCAACTTCTTTGCATGACGCCTTCAATCTGGCCTTCAACTACTACTGAGGCTGTACTTTTACCAATGTCCTCTCCTGGCCTCTCAAAGTGCCAAACCTCAGCTGCTCTCCATGACCCCTTCATGCCTTCAAAACCAGCATTACCTGGTGACTCTTACAATATTAAGTTCGGCTACCAGCACAAGATACAACTGTGGCCAGTTCTGGAAGACTTTCTGTGTGCTGACCCTGAGGGAACACTTTCCATATTTTAAGATAAAGCCTGATTTGCAGACAAAATCTGGTCAGTTATGTTTGAGTTCAAAGTTCGGTAGAACACTCCAGCAACCGTTAGTCCTGATTCTTTTAGCAAGTTTTTTTTTTTTTTTTTTTTTTTTCTTTCTCAGCATCATCACAGGTGTTCCTTGTCTACAGGAAGAGTTCCCTCATGGGGTGGAGTTCTCATCACCATAGCAGATGTGTCTTGTCAGGATTGCCTCACCAGTATCTAGATTACTTGTAGTTAGGTTCGCTGGGAAAAAACAAAACAAAACAAAACACTACCACCACCACCACCACCACCACCACCAACAACAACAACAACAAAACTATTCAGTTTTAGTGACTTTTAAGCTCCAAGTCAGGGCTTCCACAGCAGGGGATCCTATGCCTGTTGGAAGAACCTCCAGTCAAAAAACATTCTGGTAGTTTTATATTCTATTCCACCAATACAACCTTCTTTATAGATCTCAAACACAAAACCCACTGGGGCTTCACATACACACACAAAAATGGTGTCTGCAAACTCAGTTTATAGAACAGTACACTCAGGCTTCCATTTCCCATGCCTTGATTGTCACCAGTGGCTGGAGGGAGTGTCAGTTTCATGACCAGGAAAAGTGGTTCGCACCTTGCTTTCTCCCAGCTCCCAGCTGAATTATTTTTTACCATGAAAATTTCTTTCTCTAAAGGCCTCTATTCTGTGGCTCTCACTATTGAGCCTTTTTCTCACTTAATTCTCACAGCCTTCTCCCTTCATAAAGGCTGTTTCCTTCCTTACTCTCCTCTTCCTAGGAAACTTCCCATTATTTTTGCAAATGTATAATCTTTATCCCTCTGGGGGCTGCCCTGCGTGTACTTTACTGGACTCTGCAAGGTCCAGAGTTTCCCTCTTATTCTTCCTTATCTCCATGTTGGAATAGGCTGGCATGATATCAGTGCCCCACATCGGTGCATCACTTGTAGTAGTACCCCATTGTGGTGGCTCACCAAGGAAGACAAGGAGGCATTTCAACCTACAAACCCTGCCAGACCTCAGCAGAGGGAACTGCCATCATGGCAAATGCACTCCTTGACAGTGGAACCCTGAGCCTCTCAGTTTACCAATGGTTCTCAACCTTCCTAATGTTGTGACCTTTTAAAACAAATTCCTCATGTTGTGGTAACCCCAACCATTAAATTATTTTGTTGCTACTTTATAACTGTAATTTTATCTGATATGCAGATGGTCTTTGGTGACCCCTGTGAAAGGGTTGTTTGACTCCCAAAGGGGTCTTGGACCCATAGGTTGAGAACTGTTGGTTGTTTAGGCCTTTGCATATTTTGTTTTCATATTTAAAATTAGCTTGTGCAACTTCTTCCTTAACTCTGTAAATTCTGCTAGTGTTAAATTTATGGTCTCTTAGGGACAGTTGACATCTTAAGAATGAACCCCCGCCCCCCATTCTAGAGAATATGATGTTTTTGTATTTGTTAAAGTGTCATCTGTGTCCTCCAGTAGTGGTATTTTGTTTGTTTTTAAAATACATTTCTTCTTTTGAAGAGCACCTTTGGCTTCATAACAAAAAGAGGAGGAAAGCACAGAGATCTCTCATTTATTCCGTGCCCCCAGAACATGCGTACATTCCTCCTTTCCCAGAAAACGACACATCATTTGTTATAGTGTTTCAGTTATAGTATATAGACATATTTCTTTTCTTCGGTGGTTTTGGGGATCTGGCCCAGGCCTTGCATAGGCTAAGCAAATGTTATACCCCTGAGGCATACCCCAGCCCAGCTGACACATCATGTTCACCCAAAGTCCACAAATTATGTTAGGATTCATTCTCCCTGTTGCATAGTCTATGGGTATGAACAAATGTACAAAGAATTGAATCAGTCATCATAGTACCACACAGGGCTTTTTCACTGACCCAAAACATCTGTGCTCCACCTCAGGAGACCACTTATCTTTGTGTCTTCATACTTTTGCACTTTGATCCTAAAGGAATTTTTATTTTAAAAACAACTGAAAAATGAATTAGGGTATACCCACTAATACTAGTACACACTACCCACTAAAGTAGTGTGGCGTAAGATGCTAACAATAAACTACTGCTAGATTGAGCAGTAATGTTCTTAATTTATGAATGAGTATTACATAAAGCTATTAACACATGAATGGCCTTCATAATCCTACTATCTGTAACTGAACAATTTTCCCCAACTGGCTTATATCCTGGTCTTTTTTCCTAAGATGCTTTTATTTGCTGTTTGATGTATTTATTAATAAGATGTACTTATATATATTATATGTACAAAATGTGTATAGTCACGTTATTCTTCTAATATCTTGTTAGGTTTTGATACAATTATAAGAGGTATATGTATATATCATGTATGTGAAATACGTATATCTTCCAGTATTTTTAACCTAGCATTTTATTAGACAGAAAATAGGCAACCCAAAATTTATTGACATTTTTCCATTGACAATTTTTTTTAATCAAAAATAGGTTTTTTTCCATATAATTTATTCTGATCACAGTTTCTCCTCCCAGATCCTCCCCACCTCTCCATCCATCCAACTCCATACCTTCTTTCTCTCTTTAGAAGACAGACAAATAAAACAAACAAGAATAGAACAAAACAAACAGAAAAAGGAAAAACAAGAAAAAACAAAGAAAAAGCCTGAGAAACACCTACACAGAAACACAAGCACACACAGAGAACCCATAAATATACAGAATCAGAAGCCATAATATACAAGCAAAAAACCAGTGTGGTGGCTTAAACAGAAATGATCCTGAGTAGCCTTATATACTTGAATGCTTCATCACCAGGGAGTGGCACTATTAGAAAGGATTAGAAGGCTTAGGAGTGTGGTCTTTTTGGAGGAAGTGTGTCACTGGGAGTGGGCTTCGAGGTTTCAAAAGCCCATACTAGTCCAGTTTCTCTCTTTTCCTCTCTGCCTGTAGATCAGGATGTAGCTCTCAGCTACTGCTATGGTGCCTGCCTGCATGCTGCCATGCTCCCCATCATGATCATAATGGACTAAGCCTCTGAAAATATATGCTAGCCCAGTTAAATGCTTCTCTCTGTAAGAATTGCCTTGGTCATGGTGTCTCTTTAGAGCAATAGAACAGTGACTACAATAACCGGTAAGGGAAAAAAATACCCAGACAAAGCTTCATGAGACAAAATATCTCCCTAAATACCATTGAGTTCATTTTGAGTTGGCCATCTACTGCTGGGCATTGTATACCCAGTGAGAGACTCTATTGGAGAAAACTAGTTTCTCCTTTGCAAGCAGTTGTCAATTGGAGATAGCTTCTTGGTTAGGTATGTAGCTTGTGTCTCTCAGTAGTGAGATCCCCATCTGACGTGGACCTGTGCAAATCCTGTGTATCCTGCCACCACCTTTGTGAGTTCTTATATGTGTCAATGCTGTTGTATCTAAAAGACCTTGTTTCCTTGGTGTTCTCCAACCCTACTGGCCCTTACAATCTATTCACCTTCTCTTTCCCAGAGTTCTCTCAGCCATGAGGGGAGGGATTTGATAAAGACATCCCATTTAGGACTGAGTGTTCTAAGGTCTCAGTCTCTGCATATTATTCAATTGTGGGTCTCCATATTTGTACCCACCCACATACCACAGGTAGAAGCTTCTCTGATGATGCTTGAGTAAGATGTATTCTGTGGATATAGCAGAATGTTGTTAGGATTCATTTTATTGCTATGTTCCTTTAGCAGAAGAATAGTGTTTGGTTTCCTCTAGGTTCATGGCCTGTCTAGTCTCAGATTCTTGGCAGTGTCAGGCATGGCTTCCATCTCTTGGAGTGGGTCTTAAATCCAATCAAATAGTGGTTGGCTACTCCCGCCTTTTGTGCCACTATTGCACCAGTGTATCGTGTAGGTAGGTAACTACTGTAGATGAAAGGGTTTGTAGCTGGGTTGGTATTTACCTTTCTTCTCTGGTAGTCAGCAAAATTGATCAATTCACAATGCTAAATTACATTGACTTCAGCCAGCTTGTCAATTATTTTTGATCAAGATGTTCTACTTCGCCTTATAATTAAAGATAAAAACATTTGTTGATAATGTTTAGATTGTTTTCAAAATACTTGCTCATGAGTTGAAAGCTTGCTTTTGAGAATATTTGTATTTACTTGTGGCAAAAATGTGTATAACATGCTGCTATTTTTTTCTCAAAGCTTTTGAATTTGTTATGTAGAATGTTTTGATTGAGAACATTGATGCACCATTTTTATTTTAACTCTGCTCCTTTGTCAATAGACTATCAAAATTTTTGATGAATTACTTTTTTTTCAAAATATAAAAAAAGGCAGTTGGGTAGGAATGAAGTTGAAAATCTGAGAATGAAAGAAGTATAAATTTAGGATAATGTTCACATTTATAATTTATAAATTAGATACCTTTGGAGCACTATATCTAATTTATGGGCTTTTAAAATGATATTTAAAATGTCATTAAAACATTACTTAAAAATATACCAAATTGATGACGGAGTTTTTATTGACATGTAGAATAAAAGGTTGCTCGTCCTGGATGTGAATTGTCACAGTACTGTTAATTGGTATCAATGTTAGATCTTTGAACTGTGTGACCTGGGGACATAGTTGATGTCTGAAATCTATTAGGTGCTCAATTCATAGTGGGTTGGAGGATGATAAATTTGGAAAACTCACACCTTGATTGCTGAATGGAAGCAGCAGAGATCTTCCTTTAAGTGTCCATATTTATTTTCTAGGGAGTAGGCTGGTGAGAGACTGTGTAGGTGTTCATGGCTGGGGCTCACGCCTGCATTTTCAGTTTGTGTTTCACAGGAGGCTTCTTGTTTTCAACCTATCACTTTATGTGTGACTCTGGGAGTCACAGCCCCATGGTTTAGATAACAGTAATTTCCTGGGAGTGTTGTGCTGTGCTTCTCTAGGTCCTGCCTGTGGAAACTGAAGCAGGAAGACTCTGTTTGAGCCAGTCTGGACTACGTAGTAAAGGCCAGGCTAACTTGGGCTACCTATTAAATCATATACAAAGCATGGATAAAAAAACCTCCACACACATAAAAATAATTGTCTACTTCCTACTCCGTGTTCCTCTTCTGGGAGGTTTTGGATGATAAATTAGTATATACTATTTTACTGATTTTTTTTTTAAATTTGAATTATGACAGAACTATAATTTCTGAAAAAGAAAATGAATGACCTGCACTGTAATGAAAGGGACAAGCAGGTGCTTGGTTCCTTTGTTTTACTGACACCTGTTCAGTTTCTGGTCGTCTGTCTTATCTATGTGTTTGGTTCTGATAGGAGAGTCCAGGGAAGAGCTTTTCTGGGGCAGAACACCCAGTCTGAGCATCCCAGGCTGTCTCACCTCACCACCAGAGCAAGAAAATCCGAAGAGACTTTCTCCTTAACCCATTTCTGTCAGTAGTTCTCCTCTTTGGAACCAAAGTGAAGGAGCACAGGCAGGCGTCTGGGATGGATCCTTGAGCTCCTGAGATACACTCATATTCTGGAAATCAGCCTATTAAGGAGTATAATAAAGCCAGGAAGCCACTGGGAAAAATCACAGAGATCATTAGATTATGAATGTCATTAGTTTTGGCTATTATTATCTAATGGATAATGACTGCTTAATGAGCTTTGGGACGTTAGGCAAGTTAACCTCTCTAAACCCTAAGCTTTAAACCGGGGTTAATGGTAGTTCCCTTCTCAGATGTTTGCCATGAAAATTAAACAAGACAGAGTGAGTGCATTACGTAGGTTCTCAGTTCTAACCCTGAAATCAGGGTTTGACGGACTTAAGCAGAGGATTTGGAGTGGATAGAAGAATCCTCAGTTTTACTTGAAGGGATGGAGAACTAAAACAAAAGGTCGCACAACCCAGAGTTGTAGTTCGAATCATGGCACAGCTACTGTTGGGAGAACTCTTGCATTGCTGCTGCACCCTGGGTACAGGTTTGCACTACCACACCGGGGCACTCAGCAACACTGTTACTGTGGTACTTTTGAAGCATTACAGCCACCAGCTCTCAGAGTAATTCTGTACTATCCCTGGTTCTTTGTGTCACTTAATCCTGGTCCAGAATCTCAAGCAAGTGATTCCAGGTCATTTAGCCAAGCCTTGTAGCCGGGAGCTTGGGGAAGCAAATTTGTAATATTATCAGCATTTTGGTGGAAATATGGGTTGTGTTCATCATGAATATAATTTCTAAGCTAAAAATTTACATGGGATCCTTTTAAGCGCACTGGATGATACTCAGCTGGTTTTGAAGTATCTCAAGGGTAGTTCTGTGATGTCAGCCTATAGGTACCCCTGACCCATCATTTGCTGTCATCCTTTTTCCTCTTGGTTTCCCATTTGTAAAAGTGGTCAGTGATGGCTAAGCGTGGTGGTAAATGCTTGCAATCTCAAGACTGAGGCAGGAGGATCCCTGCAGGTTTGAGGCCAGCCTGGGCTAAATTGGAAGATCCTTTCTCCCTCAGCCCCCCACAGAATAGGTGAGAACATCAGAATATCCATCCGTTACTGTCCGAAGAACTGGATTTGAAAAGTGGTTTAGAGCCACCTCACTTCTTGTGTAGAGCAACAGCGCTTCAGTAGCATTGCCAAGGGTATAAGCAAAGCATGCAAAATACCTAGCGAAGTAAGTACCACTCAGTGAACACTCTTAAAGACAAAGCAAGAGGCTACCCTGGGGATTATAGACCAAGTTCTCTTATTTCATAAAACCTTTAATAAATACTTGAGTATTTAAGATAACGTACTTTGGACTAGCACTTTCAGAGTGACTACCAAGTCAAAATATTCTTGTGACATAAGGCATTACTTGCCTTTTCAGCAGTATTTTCTCAAGAACAGGTTCCCAGAGTCCATATGACATGTGACCACAACACATCGGATATAGAAACAGATTTGGTTTTCTATTGAAGAGACTTGCAAAAATGTCAAATAGTGTCACTGTTTTTTTTTTTTTTTAAATTTTTCTTTTGTTCTGGAAAATTTTAAAAATATATAGTTATGCTAATATGCAGTGGTGTTCTTATTTTCTAAAAATAAGTATTTTTAAAATTACCCCTTTCTATTTTTGCAACTATTGATAGGATAGTACATATAAACAAATTGGACATCAGTAATTGTTAAGCTTCTAAAAGGGTCTCAATCCCAAAAGGTTTAAGAATTGCTATTTAAGGGAAATATTTTTCTGCAAGAAAGTGTGTATTTGAATGACCTACTGCAAGTATTTGAATTGAGGCCTAAGTATGTAGACCTCGAAAAACTTTCAAAAGTCTTTAATTAGCTTAATAAAAACTACAGTATGCATGTAGAGATTAAATGGAGAATGAGCACCATTTCCCACAAGTTCCCTGGTTCAGGTTTTTAAGGAAAGACAATGACTTAGAGACCGATTTTACTCTAGTGCTGTTACTCACAGTTTGTTCAAAGGAGATACACTTAAAAGAGTTAGGTTCTTAATCAGAATTTTTACATGTGTAGCTAAGTCCATGACAAACTTTTCACTAGTTTTGTCTGTGTTTATTTCAGTGCTCTGCTTTTTAATGAAGTAAAATATGTCACCACCTTGGAAGACCTTCATGGCATAGAAAATTCTCTGAAAGGAAAAGCAAATATGATATTCTCATATGTAGAAGCCATCGGAACACCAGGTATCACAAAGTTGCTTGGTTTTGCTGTTCCTGTACTCGTGTGACTTCATTGAAGTGCTTCAGGTAGGCTTAGTGAGGTGCGCCAGATAAAGCCTCTCTACTGTTGCATCTTCTGTAAGTGAGCAGCATAAGGGACTGGTGATTTAGAACCCAGCCATTCAGGTTAGCCTCCTTGCTCACCAGTTGCTGAGTTGGACAAGTTATTTAACCTCTGTGTTCCAGTCTCTGGACAGGGAAAGCTGTGGATAGCTGAGGAAGCCTGGAGTGAATGTATAAAGAGCAGGTGAAGCCCCCAGTGAGTGTGTATCACATGACATGGGGGGCCATGTCAAAGACCCCAGTGTCTCAGACTCAGGAGCTGTGAAGCCTTCCTCCAGGTAATGCTCGGAGGGGTCTGATCCAAGTATGAGACTTTATCAGACTAAAGTGTGTACAAAAGTGAGCACCTGTACCTCCCTCCTCCCAGATGACTGCAACCTGAGAATGCTCCTCTAAAGACTTCCCGCGGAGACTGGCTGGCAGCGCTATTCCTACCCTTTTAGTTTCAGTAGTTGCTGCACTCTATCAGAGTGCACACAGCACACCTGATCCCAGCCTCTGTGTGTGTGTGCGTGTGCGCGCGTGTCTGCTTCTCTGTCTGTCCACCTGTCTGTCCACCATTCTTCATTCCCTCACTGCACCAGTCAGGTTTCCAGAACTAATCCATGCAGGACATGGTAGAAAATAACTGTGCCTACCTCTTAGTGTTATTTCAGTGTTATTTGTGAGACTCCAATAATGTTTTTCATTGTACAAGTTGAATCCAGAATAGGATTAAATGAATCCGGATAAATAAAATGTTTTCTGGTGTGTTTAGTAGTATTATAAGAATGTTAATTATTGCCAGTTATATTTCCTTTATAGTCCTCATGGTACCTAGTATAGTTTTTATAGTTTTCGGTAAATACTATTGACTCTGGCTTCCTTTTCTATTTTAATATTAAATAGTTTAATATTAATATTTTCCTATTTAATATTTCATAGTTTTCCTTAATTAAAAAATAAATTTTTGATAGAACCACATAAACATTAGTACCTAATTATCTGGTAAAGAAGTTTATAAACATTTTATTAACAGATTATAGTTATGTTTTTGTAGTGAGACACTTTACCAGGAGACTTTTTGTGCTGTGAAGCCTTCCTTAACATGTCACTTGGACTTCTGGGAACAGCTTGGAAGGAGGTATATATGAGGGAGAGTGTCCGTTGGAAACAACAGTTGGGGTAGAGACAGGGAAGAGTGAGCACAAAAGCTGATGATAGGGAAAGCAAGCAGAAACAAGGCTCAGATAAAGACAGATAGTTCTAGAGAATAAGAAAGAAGGCAGGTAGTTGCTGGGAAGTCTTAGATACAAATAAAGACATCCAGAAGGGGCTCTAAAGGCTTGGCTTCCCTTCCCTTCCCCTCCCCTACCCTCCTTTCCCTTCCCTTTCCTTCCCTTTCCTTCCCTTCCCTTCCCTTCCCTTCCCTTCCCTTCCCTTCCCTTCCCTTCCCTCTTCCCTTCCCTTCCCGTCTTCCCTTCCCTTCCCTTCCCTTCCCTTCCCTTCCCTTCCCTTCCCTTCCCTTCCCTCTTCCCTTCCCTTCCCTTCCCTTCCCGTCTTCCCTTCCCTTCCTTCCCGTCTTCCCTTCCCTTCCCTTCCCTTCCCTTCCCTCTTCCCTTCCCTTCCCTTCCCTTCCCTTCCCTTCCCTTCCCTTCCCTTCCCTTCCCTTCCCTTCCCTTCCCTTCCCTTCCCTTCCCGTCTTCCCTTCCCTTCCCTTCCCGTCTTCCCTTCCCTTCCCTTCCCGTCTTCCCTTCCCTTCCCTTCCCGTCTTCCCTTCCCTTCCCGTCTTCCCTTCCCTTCCCTTCCCTTCCCGTCTTCCCTTCCCTTCCCTTCCCTTCCCTTCCCTTCCCTTCCCTTCCCTTCCCTTCCCTTCCCTTCCCTTCCCTTCCCTTCCCTTCCCTTCCCTTCCCTTCCCTTCCCTTCCCTTCCCTTCCCTTCCCTTCCCTTCCCTTCCCTTCCCTCTTCCCTTCCCTTCCCTTCCCTTCCCTTCCCGTCTTCCCTTCCCTTCCCTTCCCTTCCCTTCCCTTCCCTTCCCTTCCCTTCCCTTCCCTTCCCTCCCTTCCCTTCCCTTCCCTTCCCGTCTTCCCTTCCCTTCCCTTCCCTTCCCTTCCCTTCCCTTCCCTTCCCTTCCCTTCCCTTCCCTTCCCTTCCCTTCCCTTCCCTTCCCTTCCCTTCCCTTCCCTTCCCTTCCCTTCCCTTCCCTTCCCTTCCCTTCCCTTCCCTTCCCTTCCCTTCCCTTCCCTTCCCTTCCCTTCCCGTCTTCCCTTCCCTTCCCGTCTTCCCTTCCCTTCCCTTCCCTTCCCTCTTCCCTTCCCTTCCCTTCCCTTCCCTTCCCTTCCCTTCCCTTCCCTTCCCTTCCCTTCCCTTCCCTTCCCTTCCCTTCCCTTCCCTTCCCTTCCCTTCCCGTCTTCCCTTCCCTTCCCGTCTTCCCTTCCCTTCCCTTCCCTTCCCTTCCCTTCCCTCCCCTCCCCTCCCCTCCCCTCCCCTCCCCTCCCCTCCCCTCCCCTCCCCTCCCCTTCCCTTCCATTCCATTTTAGAACTTTCTCAGTAACTGCCTTTCTGGGAGAAGCTGAACCAGAGGTGGGTAGAGTTCCGTTAGGAGTCCAGTTATGAGTGACAAAGTAACAGTTACAAAAAGCTTAGATACAGCATTTAGGAATGGCTGCAGCCTTTAAGAATCCAGACCCAAACGACAGAAAACAGACATACCCTTTTTTAAAAGAAAGAAACCTTACCTGTTTTCAAAACTATTAGATGGTAACAGTAGTAACTTACTCATATTAATGTTTGCAGACATCTCTGCGACCACCGTGGCCAGCAGAGCAGCAATCCACGTGAGGCAAGGGGGTCATTCAGTTCAGCAGATTAAGTAGCCAGTGTTGATTCAGATTTGGAGTTTGACCCTGGTAGTTTATTTTAGGCATATTTAAGCACAGCACAATCTGGTGAAAATCTTTCTAGTGATAATTTATCCATGTACACAATAAAAGTTATGATATTACTACATTGAAACTCTTCGTAAAGTACGTGTGACACCCATAAAGATGGGCTGTATAGATTCACTACATGTGACACCTTCCTAAAGATGGGCTCTATAGATTTACAAGTTCACAATAAGGGTCTGGGTGAGGATCCAGTGTAGTCTCAGCCATACAGATAATGCAAAGATCACCAGGGTATTAACACATGTCCTGTGTGTTTAACATTCCTGGTTCCCTAGTGCTCTGTAAACGCAAGAACCTCTGTGCTTCCCATAAATCCTTTTCATTTGTTCGTGAGTGTGCGTGCATGTGTGCATGCGTGTGTGTATCTGTATGTGTATGTTGCTGCACATGTAGAATCCAGAGGTTAATATCAATGTTCTTTTCAATCAGTTTCCATTTTATTTCCTGAGACAAGATCTCTTGCTGAACCTGGAGCTTGCCAGTTTGGCGAGTTCAGCTAGCCTAGCTTATCCTGGAGGACTCCCTGTCTCTGCCTCCTGAGAGCTGGGATATGGAGAATTCTAACTCAGGTCCTCATACTTGGCTCCAGGTGTTTTACTCGCTGTGTCATCTCCCTACCCGATTCTGTGCTGGTATGAAATAAACTGTATGTTGAGATTTCAGTTTTTGTAAACATACAGTTTGCTGGCATACCACGAAACATAGTAACTTTATAAAATTGTACTTCAGGGCTGGCAAGATGGCTCACTGGGTAAAGGTACCCGCCACTAAGCCTGCCACTTAGGACCTCCCACCCTCAATACTGGAGCAGAGAACCAACTCCCAGAAATTGTCCTATGACTTCCATGTTAGTGTTTCCCACAACATTAAAAATTAAAATTTTAAAATTTAAAACAATGCTAACAATTTGCATATTTTGTTTACTTCTCAGGGTTCTCAGGTTTTGTTTACCCCAGTGCTAGTTGTGATTAGTGAAAAACACGAGTTATAGGGGCTCACTCAGCTGGAGCAAAACAAGGATTAATTCCTTGATTATATTTAATCATTTCAGTCTGACTGCCATGTTTGAAATAGATTGAGAGGAGTAAGCATGGATAGAATGAGGGAGAAAATGGGAAATTGCTGTAGTAACGCAGGCAGCGGCTGACGGGGTGACCAGGCAGCAGTGGAGGTGGGAGCAAGCGTGAAGGAAGGTTCTGTGTTTTGGAGATGGAGTGTGATGACTGTATCTTCTGTCATGTAGGGAGACAAAGGTGGCTGTGAGGTGGTCTAGGAGACTTGAAAGGTAAAATTGCTAATAGCCAAGATGGCTGAGATGGGGATAGCTCAGATTAGACTTGGAGGTTTGGAACAGGACAGTTGGAGTTGCCTTTTTGACATCATGCTTGTGAAATATACCAAGGTAGATGGGTATGACTAGGTTGCACTTCTGTGTTGGGGATGCAGACCAGGGACATGAATTTGAGAAGTAAATCAGCGATGCCCAGGAGCAGTTGAGCATTTGTTGAGGAGGAACCAGTGAAAGAGACAGAAGGGGCGGTCTGTACGCAGGAGGCCTAAGAGCAAAGTGGAGATAAGTGTTTGTCTCTCTGAACAAAGATATGGTAATGCATTTCCCTCCAAACTTTTCTCCTTATCTCGAGGTATAGGATGCCATGAAAAACGCACAAGAAAACTAAAGTCAGCGTATCCCATAAGGCTGGAGAGGTGGCATTTACGTGGTGTTTGTTTACTCTCAACAAAGCCCCCAGTTGGACTACAGCATTTGCAAACCCAGTCTTCTCTGTGGGTCTCTAGGCCTGCCACTGTAAGCTCACTGGGGCACAGCATGACCTGACCTCACGCACCAGAGCCCAGAGGAAGAACTTAACTTCCACTTCTTCCCCAAGGTGACTCAGAAATGTGCCAGTGACATGACATCCACAGCTGAGAATGTGCCTGTCCATTAGCTGGAAGTATCATGTTGTACTGGTTTTCTCTTTTCTTTTCTTTCTGGTTTTTCAAGACACAGTTTCTCTATTGTAGCTCTGGCTGACCTGGAACTCACTCTGTAGACCAGGCTGGCCTCCAACTCACAGAGATCCACCTGCCTCTGCCTCCCAAGTACTGGGATTAAAGGCGTGCGCCACCACCGCCTGACTGTGTTGGTTTTCTTAATTCAGGGAGGATGAGGTATCACACAGACAGAACTTGAGATTTGCTACATTTCTTTCCTTTTTTTTTTTTTCAATTCCCATCTCTCAAAAATTTTGCTCTATATTTTCAGTAATACTCAGATAAAATTTTAGACAAAATTACCCCAGGCATTTTTGGCAGGTATAAACATATCAACAACTCATAGCAGAAATGTTTGTTCCAGAGGCCTTAAATCAGAGGACGACATCCGAACTAATGGTTTATTCTTCACTCTGATTATGAGAGTTGGCATCTCACTTGATTTTCTTCTCACATTGGTACTTTTGATTGCTCATTAGAAGAAAGTACTTCAATTAACATGATAGTAGAGGTGTTTTACCAAACACTCACCCTCTACTCTGCCTTATTTGCAGTTAGCCTGGAGCTTTCCTTCCCATCAGGCTCTGATGTTCCCTCAGGGATGCCAGTCTCTGGTGCAATGTAGGATGTGTATGAAGAATGCAGCTATTAATAGTATGGAACATCCTCCACATGTAGCAGAATGAAGCCTTTGTTCACAGGACGAAAGACCCCCAAACTCTGGTTTCCATTTCAGGTTTCTGGAAGGGAGCCGAAGCATCAGGTGTGGAGGGAAGCCCATAAGTCTTCACTTTTAAAATAAGCATCAGGTGATTCTTCCCAGGCATGTTTGGGAAACATCACAGCATACTGTCTCTGAAGATCTTCTTCAGGGCACTCAGATTGTCTGTGTTAGCCATACCTTCCACCTATGGAAAGGAGCTTTCAGATCTGGGTTCAGAACAAACCATGCCTTTCCAGCTCGTGGGTGTGCTAGCTGTCAATGGTCTGACGTCTAAATTACAGGAGCCAGCTATGAAAGAAGCAAAATGTTTCTGCTGGGCATGCATGCCTCATCTTCTGTTCAAACAAGAGCTGTGTCTTAGTGACATAGGTGGACAAGAGCCTGCAATGCCAAACATGACTTCTTCTGTGAGCCATCATAGTACAGAGACATTTTCATGTTCTTCATTCTTTTGGGGATGTCTTCCTAGGCTTCAGTAATCAGCAGAAACCAGGAACGTCCAAACATTCCAGTTGTAGCCAGTTCCCTCCTCTAAGGCTCTGTTTCTGCTTATGCCGTGAGGATGAGGGAGAGCTAGGAAGGAGAGTCAATGGAAGAAGGTTTGCCTAATGTGTGTGAGGCCCTGGGCACAATCCTCACTACTGGGATGCGTAGTAGGGAGTGGGGCATTGCTGAAGATGAGATTTTGAGGAGCATAGGAACAGTTATGTTAAGTACAGTAAATTAAGAACTGCTAGTTGGCCACAATGCTTAGCAACATGGTGGTTTCTGATGACCTTGGCCAGTTCAATTTCTATAGATTAATAGGAGCAATGCAGAGGTGTGAGAGAATAGTAGAGTGGTTGGAGATAATGAATATAGAGACCCTGGAGAGGAGTTTTGCAGTAAGGGAAAAGAGAATCCTGGGCATCATCTGGAAGAATATGTGGACAGACAAGACTTTTCAAAGAAACTTGTTTATGTGTTGACAAGAAAGTGCTAGTTGAAAAGCGGGAATACGTCATACAGGTGAATGGCTGTAGCAAGAGCTCTGAGTGGGCAAGGGGGAGACGTGGTTCTGTCATGGAAGTACAGCAAGTTCCTCTGTGGTAACAGGAAGGATGCGACAGTATGGCATCGTGTTAGGTGAGTTCACAGACAGAGTTTGGGGAGCTTATGGGGTATCCAGCCCCCACTCTGTGCATGTGCATCTGTGGAGGCCAGGGTGAGGGTTCCGAAGAGATTGTTTACACGGATAATCCAGCCACCGAGGATGAAGCCAGCGGTGCTGGTGAGAATGTTAGTCAAAGACAGCTGCCTGGAAATGGCAGTGATGCCAGAAGAACTCAATACGTGACAAAGAGGGAATCATCAAAGAAGAACCTCAAGGAATTTCCTAGGCTGAAGGACTCAGGCTTCCAGGATATCAGGAGTTAAAGCTATTCTGAAGTCTTCAGGAGTGTGTGTGCAGTTAAATGACTGTGATGGTTAATTTTTGTGACCCACGTGACTAGATTTAGAATCACCTAGAAGACACACCTTTGGCTGTATCTGTGAGAGTCTTTCCAGAGAGATTTAGCTGAGGAGGAAAGACTAGCTAAACTTGGAGACCTTTATTCCATAGGTCAGGGTCCCGGGCTGAGTGCAGAGGGAAAAGGAGAAAAGCTGAACACCAACAGTGACCACTGCTTCCTGACTGCAGGCGCAGTATAAGCAGCCGCTCCATGCTCCTGCTGCTGTCCCTCCCCACCATGATGACTGTACCCTTTTAATCATAAGCCAAAACAGACTCTTCTTTCTTACGCTGCTTTTCGTTAGGTGTTTGGTCCCAGCAATGGGAACAGTTACTGACACAAGGACCAAGAATGAGAACAGCATCAAACTTCTTAGTTTCCACTCTTAGGAGAGTTGGAATGGTTGGAATCTAGTCTTTAACCAGCCAGTCGTATATTGTGTTAATTGTAAAAGAATTAAGACACCTTGAGAGGTACAGGGTGCTGAAAATTATGTATTTCATGTATCTTCTCATAAGATGGTGCTAGGGAAGGGACAGAGGTAGCAACAATAAACAAGGCAGGCTTAACGGGCCAAAGGCAAAGAATAGCAGTCCTCAGAATGACAGCTGTGTGCCAGACATCAGTAGACGATAGAATAGACCAGCATGCTCTAACAAGCATCTCTAGGATAATAGACTAGATCAGCTTTCCCAACCTGTGGCTTGAGACCCCTTTGCTGGTCAAACAACCCTTTCAGAAGGGTCGCCTAAGACCATCTGCATATCAGATATTTACATTTTAATTCATAACAGTGGCAAAATTACAGTTAGAAGTAGCAACAGAAATAATTTTATGGTTGGGGTCACCACAACATGAAGAACCATGTTAAAAGGTTGCATCATGAGGAAAGTTGAGAACCACAGTACTACAAAATGTACCTGATACATTTGAAGACTTGACAAGAAAAAGCAATTGTGGAAGGGTTTAAGAAGGAGAAGTGATTATGATTCTGCTTTGTATAGCTCACCTGTAGCTAATCCTCCTGAGTCATAATGTAAACACTAAATAAGATGCAGTACAAATTAGAACGATACCAGGAGGGCTAATGGAACGTGAAGAACGTACATTTCTAGAGCCGGGTTTCAGTAAAGAGATGTAGTTTATTCTCTTCCACAGTGGGGCATTGGCAGACAGAGTAGTAACTTTGTTTATCTGCCATCTACGTTTGTATATCTGCATGCATGTGTTGATAGCAAGTATCAGGAAGTAACAGATAAGAATGGCATTTTAAAAAAGTGACATTTACAGACTTTCAGATAGAACACCAAAAGAAATAATGGGTGAATTAGAAGTGTTTGTCTTGAGTGTTAGAGATGGGATAGAAAGTAGGGGAATGGTTCTTTTTTTCTTAATATGCCTTGCTGATTGTCTCTTAAAAACTGACAAAAACAAGTATGTACAAATATATAAAATATAATGGGAAACTTGTGAATTCATACATACTTCCCACTAATAAGAAGAGCCAATCAGTCATGTGCTTTTTACAAGAATAATCAAGGATAACTCATTTTCTACTGTCTCAGTACCTTTATAAACTTGAATAAAATATACTTCCATTTTCTTTGTTTGTTTGTTTTTCAAGACAGGGTTCCTCTGTTGTAACTCTGGCTGTCCTGAAACTCACTCTGTAGACCAGGCTGGCCTCAAACTCGCAGAGATCCTCCTGCCTCTGCCTCCAGAGTGCTGGGATTAAAGGCATGCACAATCCCCGCCTGGCTATACTTCTGTTTTTTAAGATTTGTTTCTATTTATGTGTATGTGTCTGTGTGAGTGTACACCACATGTGTGTGGGTGCATTGCACATACATTCCCTCACAGCTGGAGTTACGAGCTGTCCCAGCAAGTCTGGGGTATGGACTCAGGTCCTCTGGAATAGTAATAAGCTCTCTTAACTACAGAACCATGTTCCTTTGTATTTTCCCTTACATTTAATAGGTAATAAAAGGGTTATGGTAATATGCAGAATAAAAGTTTACATGGGGTCACATCTAACTTTCTGTCTCCCTGTCTCCTCTTCAGAGCACAGAGCAGTCATGGAAGCCGCTTTTGTGTATGGGACCTCATACCAGTTTGCCTTAACCACAGAAATTGCCCTTTTAGAAAGTATCGGGTATGTATGAGAGGTGCAGGTCAATGGTTTGATTTTCTGTTGTTGACATACTTCATGCTCATCACTGTCATGGCTTGGGCTTCTCTGAAGGAATCGTACACAGTTGTAAGTATATAGGGAAGCCTGGGCTGCCTTTGTTCCTGTGTTGTACACCACACCATGACATTACATAGACACAGTGGCAATGTGGGGCGAGCAACGGCAGTGTGGATCAGCCGTGTGATGGAGTCATGATGGCCACAGGAGGGATTTTAGGGATGGACCTGCAGTGGTCACATGGGGGTCATATGGCGGTCAAATAACAGTTTCAGAATTAGGCTCCAGAGAATCTTCGTGAGGATTCTGTAAGTCACTTTGTCATAAGAATCCTAAATGTTCTCAAGTAGTTTTTGAACAGAATGTTTAAAAAATTTTTTTTTGTCTGATCCATGACTTAAAGTTCTAGATTAGCAGTTCCCAACCTGTGGGTTGTAATCCCTTTGGGGTTGAATGATCCTTTCACAGGGGTCACCTAAGACCATCCTGCATACAGATATTTATATCAAGATTCACAATAGTAGCAAAATTACAGTCAGGAAGTAGCAACGAAAATAATTCTATGGTTGGGGATCATTACAACCTGAGGAACTGTATAAAAGGTTGCAGTGTTAGAAAAGCCGAGAGCCACTGCTCTAGATAGAAGCCCATTTTTCAGTGCTTTTGGTGGGGGAGGGTTAATCTAAGGTAAATTTTTTTCCTTTAATATTTAAAAACCACAAGAAGTAACCAATGAAATTTAATGACTAAGTGTAGCTTCAAAATTCTCTCCAAGAAAATTCCAAAGCAAGGCAAAGTGACCTTTTGTGGCAAGTGGCCTCCTGCTGACCCCTCAGGACATCATCATAGGCCTTTGCTGTGCTATGAACAATTGTTTAAAGCCCAGACATCTTACACTTCTGGAGGTTTCAGGCCAATTTCAGGAAAGCAGAGACACGTCCTCACAGAGTTACTTGGAAACGGAAAAGTATTAAAGTTCTCTGCACTCTTACTGCTTAGTTGTTTTGAGTCTGTTATTGAACTTCTCTTGTTTTCTGTGACATACTCTTCCCCTCTCCTCTCTGGTCTGTCTCTGTGAGCAGCAGAGGACCCTGATTAGCGTTTTCCAGCTTTATGCCACTTCAGAGCCTTTGATACGATCCTCATGAGGGTGTCTGCTCAGCCCTTCCCTTTTAGCACTGGTTAGCAAGTAATCGGGGCTATCCCTCGGAAGTGGTGCACAGCTGAGCCTTAGCTATACACTGGTCGCTTTCCTTTGAAATGCACATTCATCCTACTTCCTGAAGGATTTTATGTCTCCTCTTCTGTGTAAACTCTTTGATCTTTCCTCTTTTTCCTTTCTCCTTCCCACCTTGAGGCAGAATGAAATATTTTCTTTGTTCTTCTTGTATATTGCAATTTATAAATTTCATTTTAGTTGTTCTTTTAGCTTAAGCCCTTAAAGGATTCATGTGGTCTTATTAGTCTTTATTGTTTAACACAGAGCTTTTAAAAAATTTTTTGAGATTAAATGTAATTACATTTCTGTCTTCCCTGTCCTCCCTCTAAATCTTCCCATATACCTCTTCCCGCTCTCCTTCAAATTCATGACCTCTTTTTCCCTGTTACTGAATGCACATATGTATTTGTGTGTGTGTGTGTGTGTGTATATATATATATATATATATATATATATATATATATATATATATATAATATGTATATATATGTGTTTGTGTGTGTGTGTGTGTGTGTTTTCAGGGCTGACCATGTGTCACTGAAAGCCAGGTAGTGTGCTCTTCCCTGGGGAGGACCACCTCTCCCACTCCGAGCTTTTCTCAGTTGGCTGTAGTTACTGTGTAGGGTTTGAGGACTCATGAGCTTTTCATCTAGCTTGGCATACTCATTGGTGCCATCTTTGTTCAGGTCACATTTGAACTGTCATGTTGGTGAGGCTTTATGTGTGTAGCTTCTGATGTTACTAGGAGACACACTCTCACAGCGGTCTCCCTGGTCCTCTGGTTCTTACAGTCTTTCTGCCCCTCTCCCACAGTGTTCCCTGAGCCTTAGTTGTGGGAAGCTTTATAGATTGGACGGGGCTCCACAGCTCTGTATTTCGACTGGTTGAGATTTGTCTGTCATGGTCTCTGTCTGTTTCATCATTTTGATGAAAGATGAAGATAACACTTATCTGTGGGCATAAGGGCCGGTGTTCATAGATTGTGGGGTATTCTGTCTTAGGGAGTTAGTAGTTATAGGTTCTCCTCCAGTAGCCATGATTTTACTAGCACTGAGGTCTCAGAACTCTCTCCTTATTGTTGAGTGGGTCTTAAGTCTAATTAGAGAGCCAAAACTCAAATTATAAACTGTGTTTGTTGTAGAGGAATATTTAATCATCTATTTGATCAGTAGCATGTCTGCTCTGGGAAAGTATCACATCGAAAGACCTGTGTGATAGCTAGGAAGAGGTCACATCCAAGGGCCTATATGAAGGGATCACATTCAGATGTGTGACTCAGATGGAATGCAGAAAGAATGTTAGACTAATCCTTGTAGTAGGGCACCACTGTGGCGGCTCAGCAAGAGAGACACTGAGGCATTTGCATACATGTCAGCCCTGTCAGACCCCCTGGCCAGTGCCAGACTCACAGTGGGACCCCAAATATCTGAGCTCAGGTGTTTTTATTGATTCTGAACTCCTCAGGTGCAGATCATAAGCAATCAAACATCCCCCACAGAAATCCAACACCTGCAGACGATACAAAATGCCAGGACCTGTGCGTCCCTTTTTCCAACAGTGCACAAAACAATTATTTTAAACACAACTAAAAATGAACTTCTACAACAGATCCTGTTCTCTGTGCTAATGCTAGGTGAAAGGGATTTCTGTGGTTAAGGCAACAAAGGACACACCTATAATCCCAGCTCTAGGGATCTAAAAGGAAGCAGTCAGTTCAGCATTTTTACAGAACTAGCACATGCCTTTAATCCTAACTCTGAGATTGAATCAGAGTGAGGACACACCCATCTCTCAAGATATAAGAGCAGGCCCTGAGTTCAGAGACATAGGGGAGTTCAGAGAGATACAGAGACAGTCTAAGGATTCTGAGGTAGTCTACGGAGTCTGAGGTAGAGACACAGGCATTTTGGCAGAAGGAGTCAGTATCAATCAGGAAGAGTGAGTTTGGGAGAGTCAGTTTGAAGCCAAGCAGAGCAGTTCAGTCAGAGAGGTTGTGGGAGTCAGCCACAGTGAGAATTCAGTCAGAAATAGCCTGTTCAGAAGGTCAGTTTGAACCAGAACAGCAATTGAGTTGAATCTGTCAACCAGAAGAGTCAGTTGAGTTCAATTCAGCTCTGGGTTCAGGAGCTATCCAGAGTGAGTTTGCCTTGGAGGCTAAGGCTGAAGTCTTCTAGGTCTGGGCTTGTATTTCGAAGATTGTGGTGTTTGGAGGCTAAAACCCTCTTAAGGACCAAGAATTGAGTTGGCCAAAGAATAAACTGTCCTTTGAACCAGAACTTACATTTACAGTTTGCCCAGCTTTGTAATTTTCAAGATGCAAATTTACAAGCTCTCGCAGCTGTCAGATGGTTTCTTTCTTAAGGCATAGTTTAACTAAGCTCCTGGGAAAGTGAGGACTTAATGGGGATTGATGGGTAAGCAGAGAGGGGAGGTCAGTGCCTCTACCTCTAGGGGGCGCTGGTCCCCTCAGTTTATTCAAAACAGCTTTGGGTTTAAATTAAACTTAGAATATTTGTATTACAAAGCTTCATTTTTAGGATAGCTCTAGAAAAGCAACTATATTTAAAGGTAATCTCATCTGTGAGTCTTTTATTGAAACCTATAACCTAATCTAGACATTAATGTATAAAAGAATTTGAGGAGTTTGCTCAGATATTAAGGTTAATTATCCTAAATATTTTTTATTTTCTTTTGTCAAAGTTGATTTTATTTTTAAAGTTAGCTCTTAGGTTTTTATTAAAACAGTAATTCAATGCATGAGAGTTAAGCAAATGAATTCGTTAGCGTGAGGATCACACTGTAGTAGGAAATTTAATCAAGTCTTTGTACTGGAGATGATATGTCACACTTTAGCTCTGAGGAAATCTTTGTAAATATTTTGTGATTATTTAGTGAGTGTTTCCTGACATTTGGTTGTTGTGAAAAGTTGGTGGAGCTCTTAAACACCGGG
The DNA here is from genome assembly GCA_026225945.1 of Cricetomys ansorgei. Taxonomy (NCBI): domain Eukaryota; kingdom Metazoa; phylum Chordata; class Mammalia; order Rodentia; family Nesomyidae; genus Cricetomys; species Cricetomys ansorgei. The sequence continues at coordinate 233,262 of JAMJFZ010002690.1, read as the reverse complement.
TATGAACACCTGGTAGAAGTCTTTGTTGTTAAAGTACCTTGCCAACCACCTCCCCAGCCCCCCGCCCCCCAGAAGAACTCTTTGTATCGTAAATGGAGGAATCTTATGGCATTTGTGAATCTTAGTAAACAAGATGTTCCTGACATACCAGGAAGTCCGAGACTGAGACTGCAGGGTGATAATTTTTCTCCAGGAAACAAACTATATCTGGAGTTCTGAAATGTAAAGTAAAGTAGGCTTTGTGTGACATCCAGTACAGGCAGCCCGGCTAGCTCATCCTTCGAGAGACTGATCTGGGAGTAGCTTTCATTCTTTGATGGTCCCTATGACTTAGTTTACCAACATTGCACATTGAATTTCAGTAAGTGTCTCTTTCTGGTTTTCAATTTGCAGCTCTGAGAATATAGAACATGCACATCTCTACTTTCTTCATTGTAAACTGGTCTTGGACTTGACTGAGCACTGCAGACGAACATTAATGGAGCAAGCGTTGACTACGCTGAATATTCACGTGTTTGTTAAGGCAATGAAAGCACCTCTGTTGGTATGTGTTTTATTTTACTATAGCAGACATTCATACATGAAAGTTAGTAAGTTTTGATTGACAGACAAGTGTTTACATTGATGACTATATTTTAATCTTTTCTTTGGACACGTCACTTTTACTTCACAGCATTCGAGAGTAATTTCTTGTTAATTGTAGAATATAAATTGTTTTTAAAATAGTATTTTTATGTCTTGATTTATTGTATCAAAACATGATGCATCAAAACCCAAATATAACATGTAAGCGGCAATACTGAGTGATAGTTAGAATGAGTGCGGATACCTAGCGAGGCTCCGAGAGTAGAGGCCAGTCATGGTTAACACAAGTTCTCTCTTGTGAATGCTGTAGTCACTGTGTAAAGAGTTGGTAGCCATTGCACCACAGGTCCATTGTGTCTCACTTTAGGAAGCATTAGCCATAAAGAGTTCTAGAGACACATTTGATAATGGCGGGCAGCACTTTGAAATGTTAAAGGCTTGTCTTGATGTGACAAACCTTGAGTAGATTTTCTCACGTGATACATCTTTAAAAAATGGTTCACGTGTTTTACAAGTAATCTGAGCAGCACCACAGAGTGTAAATTAAAAAATACAGGTCGCCGCATCTCATCACCCTGAAAGTGACTGCGCGATGCTCAACTTCATCGTCTCTGCGCCTCACACAGACGAGTGTGGGTGGCCCAGTGGACAGACAGCTGAGTGTCGTCTGCTAGTGAGAAGCCTTGCGTTTCAGTCTCACTTGAACTTAACAGAAGAAGACACAGATAAGCATCCAAAGGGATTATTCTTATGAACATTTTATTGTTATCAAGCACTCTTTAGGAGATACTGTCTTAAGTGTTGAGTTATGAAAATACCAAGAAATTAAAGAGTAAGTTTTTTAAAACTCCCATGTTTTCATTTTAGGTAGAAGGTATTTGCTTTTGCTTTAAAGGATGGGAAAAATAACTTCATATATTTATTTTCAACTCTGTTCCCTTGCCTTTCTAATAGTGTGTGTGTGTGTGTGTGTGTGTGTGTATATTATATGTTTTACCTGTAATCATAATTTCCAACTTTTTTTTTCCGAGACAAGGTTTCTCTGTTGTAACCCTGGCTTTCCTGAACTCACTCTGTAGACAAGGCTGGCCTTGAACTCACAGAGATCCGCCTGCCTCTGCCTCCCAGTGCTGGGATTAAAGACATGCATCACCACCACTCAGCCATAATTCTAACTTTTAAAAAGCCAAGCTTCACATTTACTGGAATCAGCGCTAGCCACTTTTGCTGGCTTAATCCTTTAGTTCTTTATTTTAATAACTTTTCTTCAGTTACATCTTGGTTGCAAAGAAGTTTCTGGTTTATTGTTGTTGTTGAGACAGGGTCTCACTGTGTAGCCCAAGCTGGACCAGTACTTGCTGTCTAACCCAAGCTGATGTCGAACTCACGATCCTCTTCCTCACTCTCCATTTACCCTGTTTTAAAAGAAAAAAATAAAATGAAAGAAGGTAGCTAATCAATCTTTTTCTTTGACAAGGAAGGGAAGATCTTTCATCCACGAGGAGAATAGATTTGTCTTGGTATCCCGTTTGAGGGTCAGGAGGAGAAAATAGAGTTCACCCACCCCTGCCCCGCCCCAGAGCTCTTCACTGTTTCTTTCCAGCCCTGTTTCCTTATCTTCAGTTAGGTACTAAGAATTCTCTGGATTTTGGGCCAGCAAGATGGCTTTTCTTCCAAAGATGCCAGCCACCAAGCCCAATGACTTAGTTCTACCCTGGGTCTCCATACATACTCACATACACATAGTAAAATTACAAACAAGCAAAAGCCCAGGGTTTTACCAGCACGGGGCAGAATCATAACTTATACTAAACTTAAAAACCCTTTTTGTTCTTCTTGCTATATATATCTTGAAATTGTACCCTTTTCCTAGTTTCTACTCGTGAATTTTCTTTTGTTGTTTTTAAAAACCATGTTTAAGTAGATACTCAAGAAGAAGTATCACCTTCATGAATATCCACTTACTCCTCTGATTTTATTTCATTTTATGACAGCAGGAATTATGCAATACCAATTTTGAAATGAAAATCCCCAACTCTGAAGACTGTGTAGTAGGTTAAGCATGGGTGCACCTGAAAGCATGACATGCATAAAGCCAAGGACTAATGTTGCATTCTCTGTGAACGTGCTTTCTGGAACTAGGGCGCAGATGACTCAGCTCTACAGAAGGAGTTTTAAGTTGCTGACGTCTAGAGTGGTCTTTCTTTCAAAACTTTCACAAAATGATTCACAGGCATCTAATTTTTTAATTTAATTCTTTTTATTCCCCTTGGACTGCTAAGGAACTGATGCGAACTCTGAATCTTGATTAGAGACTGGAAGTCAGAATGAGCATCAGCACAAAGCCAGAAAAGAGCTGGGTACAAAACTGAATGAAGAGTAGGGAGATGGAGAGCATGAGAATCCAAGAATCGGCCCAGGGTTTCTAGAAGGGTTTGCAAGAGCCTAGAAGAGCAGAGGTGAATACAGAGTGCAGGGGACTGACTGCTCAGGAGACTCCTTGAGCCTGAGCGGAGGGCTGAAGGCTTAACCCTCCCTGGATTAAGAGATGTTAGAGCTCTCATAGGATCTGGTCAGCTCTTCCTTTTGACTTGGCCATATTAGCATTTGAGATTGGTTTTTGTTCTTAAAAATATCCTTGAGGTTGTAAAACAAAGTAAAGTCAAATACTTTTTTTTTTTATAGAAAACAGCCCATAGGCTGAAATTCAGTGTAACAGGAATATGCATTTTGGTGGCATGGCAAAGGTTAGGGGAGGTACTGGGAGTTAGTGCTGATTTTTCCCTGTGAGATAGATTGGTGGTTGATTTGAAGGAACCCCCAGCCATGTTCACTCTTAAAAAAAAAAAAAAAAATCAATCAATCGTGACAGTGTGTAACCCTGGCTGCCTGGAACTCACTTTGTAGATCAGGCTGGCCTTAAACACACAGAAATCTGCTTGCCTCTGTCTGTGGAGTACTGGGATTAAAGGCGTGCATCACCAGCACACCCAGCCTCTGTGTTCACTCTGTTCTTCTGTGTTAGTTTACACATCAGTGACACTACATGTCTCTGAGGTCACTGGGTTTTGCAAACTAGCCTGGGCTCAGGCGTTTAGGATCTGAAGTAACTTGATGTGGTTTACATTAAATTTATGTTTATAAACAAACAAAAGAAAAAAGTAAGACTCAGACTTTTATGTAAATGGTGTGTGTCTAATCATTGCAATATGATAATATTTTACTTCCAACTCTATGAAAATTGATTCAGGTTGGTGGTTTTGTATATATGTTCATCTCTCTCTCTCCTTTTAAAGGTAGACAGAACTTAGATACTTAATTTAGACATATAACCTGTGTGTGTGTGTGTGTGTAAGTCAGAGGATGACTGGTGAAGGTCAGTTCGGTCTGTCATGTTGGGTTATTACCATACAACGAGATGTTTTGCCTTTTTTTCTAAATGGAGACGGAAGTAGCTGAAGACCCTCAGCAAGTATCAACCATTCATCTACAACTAGGATTACCACTGGTTTTTATTATCAGCCGACAAGCCACATATGAAGCCGATAGAAGAACTGCAGAGTGCGTGGCCTGGCGTCTTCTGGGGAAAGCAGGAGTTCTGCTTCTGTTGAGGTATCTCACATTGTGTATTAATGATGCCTTCAAAATACTGTTTTTCTTATTTTTAATATGACAATCTAGTCACAAAAACTTAAATCTAACAGATTCTAGTATAGTCAGGACTAACTGCTGTGCTGAAGACTATATACCTTACAGGTTTGATTAAAAAGTGAGGATTAGAAAGTCCAGCTGGTATTTACACATGAAGTTTCTCAAGCTCACTAAAGTGCAATCTTCTGTTCACATTTTAGAATAAGAATGTACAGTTCTGTTTTAGATTGACATCTTAGGTGGCTTCTTCTTCAGATCAATGAATAAAAAAATTTATTTCCATTTTGCAAAAGGGACTCTGTGGATGTGAACATTCCTCAGAATGCTAATGTGGCCTTCAAAAGAGCAGAGAAGGTTAGTCACTTTACACTCTGGTCTATTATGCTATCTCTTTTACCTAAGGTAGTCCATGTGGACTAAAATAATGCATGTTTACAATTGGAAATAATTTAAATTACCATTCTTCAAATGCATAATTGTGTTTTAATTTTCGAATCTGTCAGTCTCTTTCCCCATAACCCCATATAATTTTTTCAGAAAGCATATCTTACTTTCCCCTAAAATTATATTTAATTTATTTATTTGCTCTTGTTATGTATTGCCTGCCCTTACAAGTTGTTGATTCTGAAATGAGATTCCTTTTGTTCATTTTGGGACAGGGTCTCTACTATGTAGTCCAGACCGACCCTTAACTTGGAGTCCTCTCATTTTAGCCTCCTGCACGCTGTGAGTGCACGGGTTACTGGTGTATGTTATACCACACACCTGTGTGGGGGCACACGGTGCCATGACACACATGCAGAGGTCCGAGAACAACTTGTAGAAGTTGATGTCCTCCTTGTACTGTGTGGGTTCCTTTGAACTCAGGTCTTCAGGCTTGATAGCAAGCGCCTTTCTTAAGGTACCTGGGAGTACTCAAAGAATAATTTTTTTGTTTTGTTTTGTTTTTATTGATACAAGGTTTCTCTGTTGTAGCTCTGGCTGTCCTGGAACTCACTCTATAGATCAGGCTGACCTTGAACTCACAGAGATCCACCTGTGTCTGCCTCCTGGGATTAAAGGTGGTGCCACCACTGCCTGGCTAAAGAATAATTTTATGTTTATAGTTAGATGGGAAATTGAATTTTATAGAGTATACTTCTCTTAAAAGAAGTATTCTATTATTTGGTAGAATGTAAAATTAACCAACTTCGATTGGTCTATTTACAATAAAATTATGTATATTCATATTCCTCCTCTTTTGTCTCAGGACAATAGAGCTTACTTTCTTTTGTAAGAATTTTCACAGGTAGTAGTGTGACAAAAAGCAGCTGAGGCTCTGGGCGCCTCTTTCTCAGCGGGCGCCTGTCTCTGCTGACACGCTTTGCATGCTTTCTCTTTGTAGTAACTGTGGCACTTACTCCTCTTTTTTTTTTTTTGGTTTAATTTTAAAACTGAAGTTTAGAGGTTTGGCTTTACTTTAGTTCCAAGGAAGTAAAATATTTTCGATTAAAATGCTCTGCTACATATTAGTAATCAAGGCAACGCATGACAACAGATACTAGCAAGGATGCTGGGAAAGAGAAGCCTTTATACATTGCTGGCAGGAATGTGTACCGGCACAGCCATTATGGAAATCAGCATCGAAGGTCCTCAAAAAGCTAAACAAATAGCCCAACACAGAGCTGGGAGTAGGGATCAGCAAGTGCATTGCTGGTATGAATGTGATAGCATGAATTTGGGTCTTCATGATAAGCTGCCCTCACTAGTTGGTGTCTGTAACCTCGGTTTCCCTTTAATGAGAAGGGAGACAGAGACAGAATTCCTAGAAGCTTGAGAGCCAACTAGCTTGGTCAGACAACAGAGACCCAGTGTCACATGGACGGAAAGGAGGACACAAAAGATTGTCTTCTGACCTCCATGCATGTGCTGTGCCACTCCCTCATTCACAGGCATGGGCCTTATCATAGGGTTGCCGATGCTGTGGTGAAATACCGTAACAAAAAGCTACCCGGGGAGGAAATGGCTTGTTTGGCTCATACCTCTACATCAGTTCATCATTGGAGGAAGTTAGAACAAGATGTCAAACAGGTTAGGACCTGGAGGCAGGAGCTGATGCAGAGGCCCTGGAGGGGTGCTACTCACTGGCTTGTTCCTCATGGTTTGCTCAGCCTGCTTTTTTATAGAACCCAGGGCCACCAGCCCAGGGGTGTCACCTCCCACAATGGGCTGTGCCCGCCCCCAATCACTAATTAGGAAAATGCCCTGTGGCTTTGCCTGCTTAAAGTTGGATCTTCTGGAGGCATTTTCTCAATTGAGATTAGATGACTATATAGCTTCTGTCAAGTTGGCATAAAACTACCCAGCACAAATGTCATTCACATGCATATGCATGTGAATACACACACATATACATGGGCACACATACTTCTATACACACGTACATAAATGCATCATGCACAAAAGGATCAAAAATATAGGGGCTAGAGAGCAGCTCACTGGTTAAGAATGCTTGCTGCTTTTGCATGGGGCTGAAGTTCTCTTCTCAGCACTCACAGCCACTTGTAGTTCCAGCTCTCGGGGCTCTGATGCTCTGGTCTGGCCTCTGTGGGCACCTGCACTCAATATGTACATACCTATACACGGGGCGGGGGTGGGGGAAGGACACACACGTAATTTAAGAATAAATCTTTAAAAATATCTAAAAAGTAAAACTACCATATGATGCAGCTGCCATTCTTGGACGTTTATGTGAAGAACTCAAGTCAGCAGACCACAGGGATAGTGCACATCCATGCTGATTAGTGAACTATTAAAAAAAAACTAGGAAATGAAATCAGCCTAATGTCCATCAACAGACGAACAGATAAATAATGTGGTATATGTGAATAGAGTTTTTGCAGTGGTAAAGAAAAATGAAACCATTACAGTTGCAGGAAAATGCACAGACCTAGAACTCATTTGACATAATGAAATAAGACAGACTCAGAAGATAAATGTTGTATGTTTTCTCTTATATGCACAATTTGGATGTGTGTGTATGTGTGTGTGTGTGTGTGTGTGTGTGTGTGTGTGAGAGAGAGAGAGAGAGGGAGAGAGAGAGAGAAAGAGGAGGCGTGGGGGGGCATGAAGCTAGAAAGGGGACTGTGAGAGGGAAGGAGGAGGGAAAAGGTGAAGGAACACATGTGACTAAAGCAGCAGGGTTACTATTGAGCAGGAGGCTGCGGACCCCCAAAGAGGGTGCAACAAGGTTGGGGAAAGAGACAACTAATCACGAGATATGTTGACGTGTTCGAAATGTCATAATGAAATCTGTCATTTCATATGCTAACTTGAAAAATTAAAAACATTTCTAGGAAGTGCCAGTGGACTTTCTGGTGTTAAATGATGTTGATTCAATAGTTTCCCACGTGAAAAATAATACATACGTTGAAGAAATACAGGAAGATGAAAATGAAGACATGGAAGACCCAGATCTGGGTAAGAACTGTAAGAGCACTCTTACTGCCTCCAGCATGGCGGTGGAATCTCCAGTAGATTAACTGCTTTATGACGCCATCTCATTCAGGAGTCCATGAAGGAATCGGAGTGTGACTTGGAATCATGTTTCACACCAGGCTTCCAGCTTCTCACATTTTACCTTTGTCTTCTGTAGCTAGTTCTTTTCATCCGCTGGGGTTGCTGCATCTAAAGGATCCACCCAAAGCTGTGGTGTATTTCATTTTTATTGTTCCCACTAGGAAATGAAATTGTAATTAACATTATTGTGTTTGTAGTTGTAATGATTCTGGTTGTCAGCAGTGTTAGTAGAATTTCAGTAACATTTAAATGTTTACTTATCAGCCACTTCTGCTTTTATTCTTAAGGCTGACATTGCTTTCTTTGGTTGTTCTCCTCTGAAAGAACTAGCTTCACCTTCAGGACTTATAGATGAAGAATCTCTTTCCACAGTCATGTGACTTGCCTGTGGTCACATCCGCGGCACAGTAATGGAACATGGCCCAGAACTCCAGCATCCTGACATGAGACTTATTTGCTATCATTTTGTTCCTAGTATTTTTTTTATGACATCAGTCTTATTCTGTAATTGCCTATTTACCCTATTCTGTGCGTGCCTAGACGATAAGTCTCTGAATCGGGATCGCGTCGTGTTTCTGTGTCCTGTCAGTAGTGAGTACTTGAATGTTCTGTGTATATCATGGCCGGAATCTGCCACAGGCGCTCCCCCTGAGGTGCACCCCTTATCATGACAGCATCCTCTGCTGTTCTCTAATGAGAACTTTGACGGTTGCTGGTAACCTGTTTGCTGGCTTGAGCTGAGCACTAGTCCTGGTGTGGAGAGGTTAGAGTTGCTTCTTTTTCCTCCCCACATTTCTCCTCTGACTTTAAATCTCCTGCCCTGAGTTCTGCTCTCTTGCATCCTGTACTATCCTGTTTTGCTCACGTGGTGAGTTATCAGCTAGCCTACTCCTGTCTCAGCTTACTGAGATTCCTCTCTTCAGTGGCACTTGCTTGTTTCAAGATTTCTTTGTGGAAGCCATGCCCTCTCTTGCTTTCTTCTGTCTGCCCTGTTTGCCCTCTAGTGGAGCTGCTCTCCTAGGTGCCCACTGTCTTGCCCCTGCCTGTTCCTAGTTTCTCAAGGCGGGGGTCGGGGGGCAGATATGCTTCCTTCCATCTTAACCTCCTATTGTATGTTATCGATATTGGCCCTTGATGCTGTATAACGTTGTGCCTGTATGCATAATCCCCTCTCTACTTTGAATCATTCCTGTTTACAGAGAAGTAGAAGAGGGTTTTTAGTCCTAATAGAACTTAGAGACATGCACTTCCCAAAGAACGTGACCACAGTGTGAATTAGAATGGAGGGGTCTGGGTTCCATAAAACAGCAACACACAGAAAAAGAAAAATGTGAAGTAGTGTATAGTACACAGGGAAGAGAACTTTTAATAGTTTTGCTGTTAAGGGTGTGGCTTTTTAGTGTTATGGGAAAGGGACAGCTCTTGAAGGAAATCCAGTGTGCATTTAGGCTTTTAGGGTTACCGAATCTATTGAAATCAGAGTTCTTCATGTATTCAGAATATGTTCATAGTTTTATCTATTTAGTATAAAATCCAGAATTCTCGGCTCATTTTTCTGCATACAACGCAAACACTGTTTGGTCCGGAGTGTTCTCATGTTATGCAGCCCTCACAGCTCCGTCTCACTAGGCGTTTGCCTCTCTAGTGCCTGTGTATGTGTGCTGAGCACTTTCCGTCTCAGAGCCTTTGCTTCATTACTCGCTTGTGTAAAGCACTCTTTTGTCCTTGGACTGGTAGACTTTAGATCTCCTAGTCTAAATTTCCCTGTTGGGATTCCTCACTGTATCTTTTACCTTCAAACTGATCAGAATTTATAATTCTCTCTTTATTCACTGGCGTTTATTGCCCTTCTTTTCCACTGATCAAAGTGTCATGTGGTCAAGGATAAGTCTATTTTTTAACCATTGTCCCAGTGTTTATCACAGTGTTTGGCACATATAGGCTCTAAATAAATAAAAAGTAAAACATGGCAGAGTCCTTTTAAGATTCTAAATTAATGTAGTGATTCGAAACAAAATGCCATATTCCCATTGTTTGTAGTATAAAATTAAATAATTGCTCCAGGAAGTGACCAATCTGTGATTTCTGGATCAGAAAGCATCCGAGAGTCATTAGATACAAATCCAGGCAATTGAGAACTTTTCTAAATATCATATATAACTGTTTAGGCAGCATGGATTCAGAAATTTGTATAAAGTACCAACTTTCCCTGTGATAGCTCATGACATTATAAATATTTAAATGTGTAATCTATATGCAAATTAACTTCTTTTAAAACCATTTCAGCTATTCAAGATGATGAAGTGGAAGAAACTGTTTTCAGAGATAGGAAGCGACCATTACCTTTGGAGCTGACAGTGGAGTTAACAGAGGAGACATTTAGCACAACAGTCACAGCTTCTGACAGCATAGTGCTCTTCTATGCTACGTGTAAGTATGAGCTTTGAAAGGACACTTAAAGTAGATGGGTTTTCCATATATTATACAGCGTAAAATGGCATCGTTTTCATGTCTCATGTAGACTGTATACATTGAAGCATTTACTTCTGATTCTAAGGGGTGAAATTGATTTTCCATTTTTCTAGATAAATGATTTGAAGATTGATGATTAAAGATACAAATTCATATAGTTACTTTTGCAAACTAGTATGATTGAGGGTAATTATTTTAAATATATTGATATTTTTATAGTAATACAGGAAATCTATTATTTTCAATCAAGTAATTTCACTGTATGCAGTATGAATGGAAAACGAGTGTCGTTTGGAATCCATGTAAGTGACTGGATCATATTGAGAAGTCTGTTGTACAATATTTGTTGCTTAGAAATTTTAGTTTTGGTAATTCCCACAAATCTCTGCTTGTGTTTATGTGTGTAATGTTAAGTTCCGGTGCTGTGTAGACAGGCATGTCCTAATGTCTGCTGAACTTTCTGGTTTTATTGTAGGGCATGCAGTATCCATGGCATTTCTGCAATCCTATATCGATGTGGCAGTCAAATTGAAAGGTATTATCCTGTGCTGTGCATGCTTACTTTTTTGGATCTGAGTATGAAATTTTTTGTAAAACTGTTAAAGATGAAAAAAAATATAAAAGTTCAGATTGTGATCCTAAGGTTAAATGAGTAAATCAGGAGGGAAGGCGATATCGCTAGCGGTTCTTTCATCATCTGGGAGTATTTTAGCTATCCTGAGTGCTTCGTGTTTCCATGTAAAGCTGAACATTGCCCTTTCAAGGGCTGTGAAGAAGTGGTTTTGTATTTTGATGAGGATTGCATTGAATCTGTAGATTGCTTTTGATAGGATGGTCATTTTTTGCTATATTAATCTTACCAGTCAATGAGCACATGAGACCTTTCTATCTTCTGGTATTTTCTTGAATTTCTTTCTTTACTGTCTTAAAGATTTTAATCATACAAGTCTTTCACTTGCTTGACTATAGTTATTCCAATATTTTATATATATATAGGCTATTGTGAAGGGTGTTGTTTCCCTGATTTCTTTCTGAGTCCATATGTCATTTGTATATAGGAGGGCCTCTGATGTTTGTGAGTTTATTTTGTATCCTGCTACTTTGCTGAAAGTGCTTATTGTAATAACTCTTTTATATGTGTGGACAGAGTTTAGACATGTGGGTGCTGGCGAGTTTTAGCAAAGGTTTATTAGTTACAGGAGAGGGTAAGGGAAGCTGAGTTGGGTAGAACGGGACTCTGTAGACAGAAAGGGAGAGAGAGAGAAAGAGAGAGAGACTGAGGAGAGACAGGACAGCGGGGTGAGAGACCAAGAAGAGAAGAAGAGAACAGAGGGAAGGAGAGAGGGGGAATCAGGAGACAACAGGGTGAAAGGCACAGGGCAGAGGGCAGAGAGAGCAAGCCTGAAGCTCACTGGTGGTTATATGGGAACCAGTACCAGTACCCTGTTGATGACATAGGACAGGTGGCTGGGTGCGGAGGGAACCAGCCTTTTCCACAAATGGGTTCACAAAAACTCTGTAGGAGGGAGTATGAGTGCAGGAAAAATGAGGAATGGCAAACAAACAGAGAAGTTATGTTTAGTTCATTCTTTTATGGGACCCAAAGAAAGGCACGTACAATCGCGCTTTGAAATGACACTTGGAACACACTTTAAAAGTAAAATGCAGGAGCATTTTTAATAGAGGAATTAACAGTATATATATTAAGAAAAGAGAGGGGCAAGAGAGAGGCTGACAATGCGCTTTGCCAGTGGAAAAACCACACCAAAAGGAGAAGGAGGGAGAGACTGACAATATACATTACCAGGGGAGAACCACACCAGAGAGAGAACTGCTCTGGCAAGAAGTCTAAAAAGCCAAATGCAGTTTTTTTGGTATGCAGATGTTGCTGGAGCCTCCAGAGGAACTGGTTTGATATACAGATGTAGTCGCTCATGCCCAGGGAGGAGCCGGGTGTCCTTCCTCCTGTAACTTACAAACTTCAAGGTTATCTTGTTTACTATGAAAGAACATTTGACCCAATAATCCATAACTGGTTGAATGTTACTGTTAGCTGAATAATATCTCCATCTGCCTCAGAGACGAGCAGGATGCCACGTAGGCACCAAAGAAGGGTTTTTTATTATGGTTTTAGCTCTTTGGTGCCTATTTATTTTTTCTCTATCTAGGCTCTTTTTGCTTCTATCTGTTAAAGGCTTGTCTCTTCCTGGGAGGGCAAGCACCCACCCCAGGAATAGCCTTTTCAGTGTACTATTGACCTGAATATCTCTATACATGCCAGGACTTAGAAGCCTGCAAGGTATTTTACAATGACAGTTACTTTTGAGTAAAAATGGGTGCATCCCCTTCTCAGCTAACAGCAGCCAGCTCAGGTATTTCTAGACCATGAAGACATTATTATCATTGATGAAAGGCTTTTGTCACCATTACAGCAAAGGGGAGAAAAGGGCAAAATGGCTGGTGAGCTGAAATTCCCCAGACAGGGAGTCTGGAACCTTGTCATGCAGACTTCATCCATGTTACCAGGGTATTGGGGCTCCCAGCAGCTGGAGGCACTACTATTCTCATATCTGTTGACAGAAGGTGGGAGTGTCGCTGGAGCTGGTGTGTGGGGGTTGGGTGAGTTCCAGGGAATGGTGCCTGGGCAGCTTTGGGCAATTCATAATACTTATCATCTGTAGGAGTTTCCTGGTGGGATTTTTAGGATCACCTTATACTATGATATCATCTACAAATAAAGATACTTTGACTTCTTCCCTTCCTATTTGTATCCCCAGGGTCTACTACAGCTGTCTTAATGCTCTAGCTAAGACTTCAAGTACTATATTGTATTGAATAGGTATGGAGAAAGTAGACAATGTTGTCTTGTCCTGATTTTAGTAGAAATGCTTTGAGCTTTTCTTCATTCAAGTTTATGATGGCTATGGGCTTGCTGTAAGTGGCCTTTATTATGTTGAGGTATGCCCCCTGTATTTTTAATCTCTCCAGGACTTTTATCCTGAAGGGGTGTTGGATTCTGTCAAAGGCTTTTCCTGAACCTAATGAGATGATCATGTGGGTTTTGCCTTTCAGTCTGTTTATATGGTGGATTACATTTATCAATTCATGTAGCTGAATCATCCCTGCATCTATATGATGAAGCCTACTTGATCAAGAAGCCTATGGATGATCTTTTTCAAGTGTTTTTGGATTTGGTTTGCAAGTATTTTATTGAGAATTTCTCCATCAGTGTTCATAATGGAAATTGGTCTGTAATTGTCTTTCTTTGTTGAGTCTTTCTGTGGTTGTGATATAAGCATAACCATATCCTTGTAAAGAACTGGACAGTGTTCCTTCCATTTCTATTTTGTGGAATAATTTGAGGAGTACTGGCATCAATTCTTTTTCAAAAATCTCATAAAATTCAGTGCTAAAACCATCTGGCGCCGGGCTTTTTTTGCCTGGGGGACTTTTAGTGACTGCTCCTATTTCACTAGGTGTTTCTTTTGTGAACTTGAGAGCCCTTGTATTTGGTGCATAGATGTTAAGATTTTCAATGTCCTCTTGGTGGATTTTTCCTTTGAGTATGTAGTGTCCTTCCTTGTCTCTTCTGATTAGTTTTGGGTTGAAGTCTATTTTGTCAGATATTAAACTGTCTATATCAGCTTGCTTCGTAGGTCCATTTACTTAGAATATCTTTTTCCATCCTTTTCCTCTGAGGTGATGTCTATCCTTGATGTTAAGGTATGTTTCTTAGATGCAGCAGAAAGATGGATCCTGCTTGTACATCCATTCTGTTAGTCTGCGTCTTTTTATTGAGGAACTGAGACCATTGATGTTTAGAGTAATCGATGAGCATTGTTTGTTGATTTCTGTTATTTTGCTCCTTTGATGTGTCCCCCCTCCACTTCTTTAGATTTGCTGGTCTGATGTTATTTATTGCTTGTGTTTTCTTAGGTATGGTTAACCTCTTCAGATGGAAGTTTTCCTTCTAGCACCTTCTGTAGGGCTGGATTTGTAGATAGATACTCCTTAAATTTGGTTTTTATTATGGAATTTGTAGAAATCTGCCTCTTATGGCTCTTAGCATTTCCGTTGAGATGCCAGGTGTTTTCCTAATAGGTCTGCCTTTATATGCTGCTTGGTGTTTTTCCCTCGTAGCTTTTAATAGTCTTTCTTTGTTCTGTACATTTAGTGTTTTGATTATTATGTGTCATGGGGAATTTATTTTCTGGTCCAGTCCTTTTGGTGTGTTATATGAGCTTCTTGTACCTTGATAGGCACCTCCTTCTTTAGGTTAGGAAAATTTTCTTCTATGGATTTGTTGAAAATATTTTTTGTCCTTTGACTTGTGTTTCTTCTCCTTCTATTCCTATTATTTATAGATTTTGTCTTCTAACAGTGTTTCAGATTTCCTGGATGGTTTGTGCCTGGACTTTAAAAAAAATACCGTATTCTTTGCTGAGGTATCCATTTCTTCCAGCTTGTCTTTGGTGCGTGAGAACTTTCTCTTCCATCTCTTGTGTTCTGTTGGTGAGGCTAACCTCACAGATTGCTTTTTGAGTTTCTAAATATTTCATTTCTAGCGTTCCTCAGTTTGTGTTTTATTGATTCTGTTTCCATTTACAGGCCTTTAACTGTTTTTGTTTCCCATTTCCTTCCACCATTTGTTTGTGATTTTACTGGTGGTGTGTTGTGTTGTGATTTGTTTGTGTGTTTATAGATTTCTTTAATGTATTTATTCATTTCTTGTGGGTCCCTGCTTCCTGGTCTCTTCCCTGGCATAACCAAACATTGACCCAGCCCTGAAGAGGGAGATGCAGTCAGGAACTGTCTGGGGCAAGAAGGTCTTGGGTGGAGGCTTGAAAGGGATGAGAAACAGACTTCTTGGGAGGCAGTGTCAGTGAGCAGCTCGTTTACTGAAGCAAAGGAAGTGACATATATATGGTAGGGGGAGAAGGGGAAATGCCGTATGTGGTGGTATGTAATTGGCTAGAGCAGTGATACTAGGAGAGCTCCATTTGCATGTGGGGGCTTATAATCAGATATGGGTGGTCGTGTATTATTTGCCAGGCCAAAAGTCTTAAGGACGCCTCCTTTGCATAGGCAGAGGTTTTACAGGGGGCAGGGAAAGAGACCCTAGAGGCCATATAGGGAGAGAGGAATTCTAGCCCAGGGCTCCCCAGCTGCAGTGGTCATATAAACAGCAACCAGGCCACATACCTTGGAGAGGGAGGATTTTATTATGACATGACATAAGACATGTCAGCATTGGGAGGAACTCTTAATGCTTAGCTGGAGTCTGTCAGAGTAAGAAAAGGGGAACACCTGAATGCCTTCTGTTTTCAAGGTGAGAAATCCAGGGTTCAACGTATGCTTCAACCCCCTCTTAGCTCTAGGCCGGTCCTACAATTTCTTTAAGGACTTCTAGCATTGATAATGGCTATATTGCGGTCCTTCAATATAGCCGCAACTGTATTGCACTTTTCACGGCCTGGTGTGTTAGAGTTGCTTGGCTCTACTGTGACATCTGTCCTGGGTGTTATTGGTTGTGTTTTTATGCTGGTGTCTAGGCATCTGGGTTTGGAATATTTGTAATTCCAGGTGCAGATATCAGGTCTTGTCTTTGACGGGTTGGTGTTTTGTCCCTTGGTTTCTGTTGCCCTCTCTGGGTTTTAGGAGAGTGTGGTGGCTGTGGGCTACCTAATAGGGAATGCTTCAGAGATCGCCAGGTGTGGCCACGGAGTTTTCCAGATAGAATGTGGCTTTTGGTATTGGGAGCTGACTCTTAGGCATAGAGATGGGCTTGAAGGGGGATTGATAGAGTACATAGAAGGGAAGAAAGCAGAGTGTCCCACCAGGATATGCTTAGTTTCCTGAGATTGGTGGCAGAAAGTGAGGAGAGGCCACAGCAAGTAGTCTCCTACTGAGCTGGGGATCAGACCAGGGATTTGGAGAAGTGGGACAGTGAAGATCTGGAAATTGCCTGCCTACTTCCCTGGTCAGCGTGGTGGGGCACATTCCCAAGGAGTGCAGATAGTGTTCTTGGCTGGGACAAAGGGATGGGGTGGTGAGGGAGGTTGTAGGAGAAGATTCGTGTGATCATCTAGGGATGGGAGCAGAGAGGAAGGGAAGGTTTCTGACGGTGATCTGCTACAGAGCTGGGGATGAGACAGAGGGATTGGATTTGGAGCAGAGACGATGGAACAAAGGTCTGAAGATCTACCTGCTTTCCTGGCCTGTGTGGCTGGTAGGTTGCAGGGAATTAGTTTTCTTGCTTTCTGTTGCTGCGATAATACACCATGACAGAAAGCAACTTAGGGACAAGAGAGTTTATTCTTACAGCTTACAGCCCTTCATGAAAGGAACTCAGGGGAGGAACTTGGAGGCAGGAACTGGAGCAGAGACCATGAAGGAATAGTGCTTATTGGCTTGCTCTCCCTGGCTTTCTTAGCCTGCTTTTGTAAACATCGAGAATTACCTGCCCAGGTTGATACCACCCACATGAGCAGTGCTCTCCCACATCAATCATTAATTAAAACAGCACCCCACAGGCTTGCCACAGGCCAGTCTTATGAAAGCATCTTCTTAATTATGATTCCCTGTCTCATATGCCTAGGTTTATGTCAAGTTGGTAAAAGCCAATCGGCACAGTAGTGTCAATAACAATAGTGTCTTGGCATCTGTTTTGACTTCTATACAGGTTAAATATTCCAGACCTGAGTAACTGAGGGACAGAGTAATTTGGACTTACTTTAATTTGGAACATTTGCTACATATAATGGTATATCTTGGGGATGAGACCAAGATCTAAACATGAAATTCCTGTGTGGTTCACATACATCCTATAATGTAGCATCATTAGTGTAGTATCATGTAGTGACCCCCAACCATAAGATTATTTTCATTGCTACTTCATAACTGTAATTTTGCTACTCTTATGAATTGTAATGTAAATATCTGATATGCAGATGGTCTTAGGTGACCCCTATGAAAGGATCATTTGATCCCCCAAAGGGGTCACGGCCCACAGGTTGAGAACTGCCATTGTAGCGGACCAGAGCCAGTAGAATGAATATATTAAAGGGGGTTTGTAGCCATATATCAGGCCACTTGTAGGTGTTTATGAATTGGGCGTTATATTAATAAATGCACATGAGACATGCTTACATTCAAGCCTGGAAGACCTCAGCAGAGGGGCCAGGAAGCTATCCTCCAACTCCTCTGCCTCCTTCTCCTCTCCCGTCCCAAGAATTTATTCTTATCTTAAAAAGCCACTCCTTGCTCTTCCTTCGAAGTCTCCTTGCTTGATCCAAGAGATATAGTGGTTTAGTCCTCCCAGACCTTTGGCTGTTGGGGTGCGTCCACGTCTATAGTGAGGTAGCTTTCAGATGATAGTAGAGGTCAATCTGCACCTTATGCTGCCTCTGGCCTGGTGCAGCACCCACAGACCTCATTTCCAGCAAGTCTGTTTACATTGAGAGACGGAAGAGCAGCTTTTATTTACATTAGAAAGCAGGCCTTTTTAGCTAAGAAATCACATGTCTTGCCAGCATTTCTGGCTGCTAGCACAAAGGTTACCTTACAAAATACAGGTGCACACAGCAATCAATGAATATAATATTTAGAACTATATTCAAATATTCCCCCAACAGGGGATTTATTAGATTGCTTATTCAATATGGCTGGGTAACCCAATAGTGGCTATCTTCAAACTGGAAAGCTCCAGAGCCCAGTAGCTATCCAGTCCAGGAAGCTGGATCCTCTGCAGTTCCAGTGTGTGAAGGTCTGAAGCAGGACCACCAGTCTTCAGTCTGATTTGGAAGCCTAAACTCGTTAGGCTCTGATATCAGCAAAAGAACGCAACAGCAGTACAGGCAGCGGCAACTGAGTAGAGTTTTCCAGCAGGGTGACTCTACTCTCCACGTAAAGGCAGTGAAGCGAGAAGCAAAGCCTTTCCCCCAGAGCCTCCTTTTATCTGGCTGCCTTAGCAAGGTGCTGCTTACATTCAGGATGGGTGTCTTTACTTCACACAACCTGGTCAAGGAAACCCTCTGCTGGTGTGCCCAGTAGTTTACCTCTCAGTTAATCCCAGATCGAGTGAAGTTGACAACCAAGAAAAACTGTCACAAGTCCACTCCTTGTCAACCTGACTCCCGATTATATCTCCATGCGTCATGTTTAATTTCCATGTGAAAACACAAGTCATATTTCTGTCTGCAACACCATCTCACTTAAAACCACCAATACACTTTCCCCTGAGAGCAGGTGAAAAAAGAAATAAATCCCTTGAGGAATGCCTCGTCCTTTAGTGTCCTATAACCTTGGTATTGTAGATTACAGCGTGCAATTGATAATGTAGATTAGAGGAAATAGAGGAAGGAAAACACAAATGTCTGCTTAATGTGCATGTGTGTGCATACGCATGCTTTTAACAAAGTAAGACAGAAACACTCGTAACAGAATCTTCATTTCTGTAGTCAACATGGCCTTTCTGGTATTTGTAACTACCTCCTCCTCCTCCTCATTCTGTGTTTCTTCCACCTGAGCAAGTACCTCAATAGGTCTTTGTTATTTACCTTGAGAGACAAACTACAACCTTTATTCCTGAATGTCTGGGCCATTTCTCATCCTCTCTGGATTGGGCTGTAGTTTCCTGTTGACTTTAATCACAGGACATGGTAACCAGGAGGCATCCAGAAGGCTCTGCTGCACTCCAGAGTACTCTTCCTTATTTCCATTATGGAGAAGCCTCTGATTTCTTTGCTGCAGTCTGGATGGATCCTGCTCATAGTACAGTATTTTCTTTCTTGGTCTGCTGACTCACGGGATTGAAGGGCCATGGAGAAATCTTACCTTCTATATCTCTGGAATGTTAGGCAGAAGCAGTTCTCCTTCTGGAACCAGAACTGCTAGGCTAGCAGAACAAAATCACAGGAACAGGAAGCAAAAATATTCTAGTGGGGTGCTAGAGGTGATGGGGAATGTCACTGTTCCCTTTCCAAGCCCTTTGATTCCGGGATACCCAAATCCCGGCTGTAGGAGAGATGGTACCATATATTGGGTGCTGACTCAGAGCGTACACAGCCGTCTGGAGAACTCCGTTCCAGCCCTCCGAGCTAGCATCACCTATTGCACCATAACTGCCCTGAAAAGCTGCTCTGCCATTCTATCAAGCCGCTTCAGAATGGCGGGAGACACGGTAAGACCAGTGGTCTGTGTACAAGCGCTCACTGCTGACTTTTTTTACTGCGGAGCATTGCTGCGTGGAATATCATGAGGTGGGCAAGTCCTTCTGAAAGTCTATGAATAGAATTTCATGATGACGGATAAGGCCTTCTGTTAGGCCATGGACAGTGGTTTTGACAGAGACATCACAGCAGATGGGGCAAATCCATAGCCAAAGTATCTGTTTGGTTAGAGTGATATGCTGCCCTTTCCATAATGGCCCCGGGCTACCATAATGGCCAGGGTGACTAGCTGGTCACCCTGGGGTACCGCCACATATGGGGGCTCCGTGTTGGTCCCTACCACTGGCAGCTCTGGCACTCAGCAGCAGCTACAGCCAGGTCAGCTTTGGTGAGTGGAAATCCACGTTGTTGAGCCCATATAAGCTTTCATCTCCACAAACAAGGGTTCACTGGGATGGCCAGGGGAAGAAGCCGACTCTCTACAAAATAGGTCACCCTATCTATCCACTTGATTGTTGAACTCCTCGGATGAAGTTACGTTTTGGTGGGCATTTACATGGGGCACAGTGTCTTTTCATCCTTCGCCCATTTGGTGAGCTCTATCCACATACCTCTTCCCCAGATGTCTTATCTGGCCATCCTTTTCTAAGCACATACATTACCCAAAAGACACTCAGCTTGTACTGTAGCTATTAAGTTATAAAAATATTGTAGTACTTTGGACATTAATTCTATATTCCATCTTTGATGTTGGCTTCTTAAGAGAAAGCCATATTTTAGTCCAAGATTATGAACATTTTGTTCTTCAACCACAAGGTGGCAGCAAATGTCATGTTTTTATACTTAGCCACTAACAAAGAACCCCTGGCCCCCTTTCAGATTAGAAATTTGAGAGAGACAGAAATGGAGTGGATCCATAGGGGAGGGGAGGTGGGCAGGAACTGGGAGGAGCAACAGGAGGAGAAATATAACATTTAAGTTTAAATAACGACATTCTATAATAAGTTAAAAAAGTCTATTTGGAATTAGTGTGTTAGTGAAATTCACGGGATGTAGTGCCCCAGGCGCGTCAGCGTGTTAGACTGCTGACTGAAATGCAAATCAACAGTGAGATCACGTTCTTTTCTTTTACAACATATGTCCGGATCTTTTATTTACATGATAATTGTAGGAGTAGTAGTTCCTTTGAGGAAGAACTTAATCCTGTTCTACGTGACTTTTTATTCTGTGTACCTTGGTTCTGATGACATACTTGTTTACACAAAATGAATTTTCTCCCGCTCATCTTTTCTCTGCTCCCCCTCCTTTTCTTTTAAAGTTTCACATTTGTTTTAATTTTTCATCTCTCATATATAGTACATCTCAGTATCCTCCTCCCCACCCTCCACTCCCCCTGGCTTCCCTCCCTTCTCCCCTCTCCCCTAGATCTACCTCCCCATACTCCCTCCTCCCCCAACCTCTCCCCAAGAAAGAGCAGTCCTCCCAGGGTTGTTGTTCTAACATGGCACAACAAGATGGAACAGGGTGAAGGCAGTATTCTCTACTTCAAGAGGGGACTAAGCAATCCAGCAGAGGAGAAGGGGCCCAAGGGGAGGCGAAAGGTTCAGAGACACCCCTCCCCACTCCAGTCTGTATGAGTTCTGCAAAAGCACCAAGCCAGGCAACCTCAAGACATAACTGGGGGGCCCAGCAGGTTCCATGTCTACCGCTTCAGGCTCTGTGAGCCCCTGAGAGTGCTGGTCACTTGGCTCCGTGGGGTTTGTTCTCCTGGTGTTCTCAATTCTTCTGGTCCCCACAAATCCCTTCTCAGTCTTTTCTGTGGAATGAGTTCCTTGAACTCTGTACTTTATTTGGCCCTGGGCCTCTGCATCTGCTCCCATCAGCTGCTGGAGGAAGTCTCTCTGATGAAGATTGGGCTAGGCAATGATCTATGAGGAGAGCAGGATAGCTACAGAAGTCCTCTCCTGTCTGTTCAGTCTCTAGTTCCTGGCCTGCCCTGGAGTATCAGTCATGATTTCCTTTAGCATGGGGTTCTGCCCTTCCATTGTCCCAGCGGATCCTGCAGGGAGGATATATTGAAGTTTTTGTGGCTGAGATGCTGTCCCAGTCCCACCACAGGAAGCCTTGCCTGGTTACAGGAGATGGCCTGTTTAGGTTCCCTATCCCCCATTACTAGAGGTCTTCACTAGGTCTCCTTCATTGATTCCAATGAGTTTTCACTGCTCTGGGTTCCCAGTTCTCCCCTACATGTCCTCTACTCTGGTTGTCTCTCCACATATTCTCTCCCTCCATCCCTCTCTGCACCACCCTGGTCCCTTCTCTTCCCATTCCAGTCTTTCCCGTTCCTCCTGCATCTTCTGTTCTATCTTACCTTTACCAGGAAGATCCTTGTGTTCCCGCTGGGGCCCTCCTAGTTGCATAGTTTCTCTGGGTCAGGATTGAAGCACCTTTGCTTAACAGTTAACATCCACATATAAGTGACTACATACCATGTTTGTCTTTCTGGGACTGGGTTACCTCACTCAGGATAATTTTTTCTAGTTCCATCCATTTGCCTGGCTTTTAGGGTCTCCATTGAGAAGTCCAGTGTGATTCTAATAGGTTTGCTTTTGTATGTTACTTGTTGTTTTTCTCTTGCAGCTTTTAGTATTCTTTCTCTATTCTGTCTGTTTAGGGTTTTGATTATTACACGATGAGGGGACTTTCTTTTCTGGCCCATTCTATTCAATGTTCTATAAGCTTCTTGTACCTTTATAGGCATCTCTTTCTTTAGATTTGGAAAATTTTCTTCAATGATTTTATTGAAAATATTTTCTGGGCCTTTTTGCTGGGAATGCTTCCTTTGTTCCTATTATTCTCAGGTTTGGTCTTTTCATAGTGTCCTAGGTTTTGTGTCAAGAGTTTCTTTGGTTTAATATTTTCCTTTACTGACGTACCTGTTTCATTTATGGTATCTTCAACTCCTGAGATTCTGTCTTCCATCTCTTGTATTCTGTGCTGTAGCTTGTCTCGAGTTGTTTCTGATTTCTTTTCTAGTTTTCAGTTCCAAAATTCCCTTGGTTTGTGTTTTCTTTATGGCTTCTATTTCCATTTTCAGGTCTTGGATAGTTTTGTTTGTTTCTTTCAAATGTTTGTTTTTTTCTTGACTTTCTTTCAAGAATTTATTCATTTCTTCTAACTATTTGTGTTTTCCTGTGTTTCTTTGATGAGTTTACTTAATTCCTCCAATTCTTTGTTTTTCTATTGATTGAATTCTTTGAGGGATTTATTCATTCCTCTTTAAGGATCTCTATTATCTTCATAAAGTTGGTTTTAGGGTCTTTTTCTTCTGCTTTGCCTGTGTCAGAGTGTTCAGGCTTGTTGTAGGAGGACAGTTGGACTCTGGTGGTGCCACATTGCCCTGGTTGTTGTTGATTGTGTTCTTATGCTGGCGTTTAGGCATCTGGGCTTGGGGCAATTACAGGTTTAGGTGCCAATTCCCGAGTTTTTATTTATTGGATGAGAGTTTAGTTCCTTGAGTTCTGTTTCTTGTCTTCTGGTCAGTGTGGCTTGGGGTATGGCTGGGGATTTCCATTGGAGTTGGAGGGTGTGGACTCTTGGTCCTGCAGAGAGTCTCTGCTGGAGTTCTGGAGGCTGGCTTGGCTTCTGGAGGTGTGGAGGCTGGGGTGGCCTCTGATCCCAAGCAGGGAGCCTCAGCTTGGGTTGGGGGATGGGGCCAAAGCCATTTTCTTTGAACTAATTCCTTCAGTTAAGGAGTCTTATAACTTAAAATATCATGCATCAGTGTTCTTTTTCATTTAAAAGAAAAAAATCAAAGTTTTCAATTTTGAGAGAACAGTTTAGGGAGGAGTGACATGTTGAGGACAGTTGCTGTGAAAAGAAGTGTGAGTTCTCTGGGTTCCACATGTAGGTGGCAGTGTGACCTCTGGATGAGCAGTTGTCATTAGATAGATACTTATAACAGCATGAGTGGGGTGGAGAACTGCAGACAACGGCCAGCGAGTCTGCTTTTAAAAGGAATGAGGATGCATCTTTGTTTCTTAGTTCATTTGATGCTCAGGTAGTAATATACTTTGGCTTAACCATTTTTAAACTATCTACCAAGAAATAGCAGGGTACATTCCCACATTTTATGGGATATGTACTCGTGAAGTACTGGGACTATAGTGGTGGTGAATCTTACACTGATATTATTAAGTAGAGGCAATATTAAATCTGAAGTGATGTTCTTACTTTTGGGAGCTGGAATCTTTTAAAGCACAAAGGTGGTTTCTGTTATTCAAACCTTTTTATAGCAGTGATACTGCTCTTCCAGAGGACCCAGGTTTGATTCCCAGCACTTACATGGCAGGTCACAACTGGCTGTAACTTCAGTCCCAGGAGATCCGATGCCCTCTTCTGGTCTCCATGGGCACCAGGCATGCACACGGTACACAAACATCCATGCAGGCAAAACACCACCCAAAAAGTAAATAAAATCTGAAAACCTTTTATTATAAAATGCAATCAAATACATTTCACGATTGGAATCATGTAGTTTTGTTATGCATGAGCGATGTCCTAAACTAATACAGATCTCTTAATCTAGTATATTAACTCTCACTTTTTATTAGGATGTACTTTTTTCTTGGGTTAATTATGCTTGTGTTAGTTGATTTTTTAAATCTGTTTTCCCCCCAATGATCTGTTTATTTCAGAGGACTTGACATGTTTTGTTGCTGAACAAGTTAGAATGTGTGCCTTATATCCTCACATTTTCCTGGGCTGAAATTATAGCATTCAGATGGGGACGATAGCTGAGGCCCAGGATGGATGCTTCATTGGCGAATCATACAGACACGGTCCCTTCTCCTAGGGACTTCTCTTCAGAGAGACACACATCAGGCAGATAATGCAGTGAGCACAGAGTTACAAAACAATGAGGAAAGGAGTGATATAATTCTGTCATAGCATGTAGCAAAGGGACCGGTGCAGCTGGGGTGCCAGCCAAGGCATCATGAAGTAGTGTCATGTGACACATATCTACCTCTACAAAGCTTGGTAGGGATGGGCAGGTAGCAAAACAGGGATTGGAGATGGATGAGGAGGAATTTGCTGGCACCAGAACAGATTTGAGTTTGAAAATGGTATCTCCAGCAATATTTTTGAGATACTGCATCTGGGAAGTGAATTAGAAGCCTATTGTAGTTATCCAGAAGAAAGAAGAATATTTGGCAGTAAATATAAATAGAAAATAATTGGAAACATGGTAAAATTGAAAAGATACTGACTGAGTGGCCATGGGAGACTTAGGAGCACGGAGGCATGAAAGATGTTGCTTTGTTTTCTTCGCTGCACAAGAGTGGCCCCTTCTCTACTACACAAGATGGAAACTATTTAGTTTAAAACATGTGGAGTTTCAGGTGACAGAGATGCCACTAAGGATAGTTGAGTCTGGAACTTCAAGAAGTTGAGGCCAGAGATGTAAGTTTAGGTTTTACTGGCTTGTTGGTAGTCACTGGGATCCTTGAATAACTGAGTGTAGAGCAAGAGGAAAAGCAGTTTAAACTCAATCTTAGGAAGTTCCCAACTCTGGTCATAGAAGGGCCCAGAAGAGAGAAGCTCTAGAGACAGGAAAAAGCCAACAGGGGAAGGTCTTACAAGATCAGGGGAAGAGAGTTCTGCATGAGTGTGTCATGCCCGGCTCTTAAAATGAATGCTTTGGAGGACAGTGAAATTAAGCTATGAGTGTTCTGCATTAGTGTTTTTAAAATGTGCATTTTCCTTTGCTTCAGGCACATCCACTATGCCTCTCGCTAGAATAAACTGTGCGGATTGGTCTGATGTATGTACGAAGCAAAACGTTACTGCATTTCCTGCGGTAAAGTTGTATAAGGAAGGTGAGAGACCAGTGTCTTACACTGGTATGTTGGGAACTACAGACCTCCTGAAGTTTATCCAGATGTAAGTATCAGTTTCTCTCTGAGGTTTCTAAGTTTGGAGTCTGTTCTTCTAACTCCATACTTTGTTGACATGCTTTTAATAGGTTCAAAAGGAAACTAGACCTGAGATCACAGACTAAATACTGATAAAGAGGCTTTGTGCATGTCCTGTGACGTTCATTTAATGAGACAGATGTTTTTTTCTTTTTTCAAGACAGGGTTTTTCTGTTGTAACTCTGGCTGTCCTGGAACTCACTGTAGACCAGGCTGGCCTCGAACTCACAGAGATGAGGCTTCCTTTGCCTCCCAAGTGCTGGTATTAAAAAAGGCTTGTGGCACCACTGCCCAGCCTAGACAGATTTTTTTTTAAAGGATAATTTTGTCCAAGAGTATATTGTTTGCTAGGTTTATATGTTTTTTACAAACCGAAAATTTTCTTTAAAAGTTAATTTTGAGTATAGTTATATACATTTATCCAGAAACAGGATCTCCTGTCCAGTGAACATAGCATCCATCCAAGAAGCAGAAAAATATTTACGTGGGGAGTTATATAAAGACCTGTTCAGCTTTACTAGTGTGTCAGTACTGGGGCTCTTTAGTCCAGCCATGACATCAGGTAAGTAGAGTTGAGCTCTCGCTTTTTATTTCATGTTTGCTTCGTGTGTATGTGTATGTGTGTGTGTGTGTATGTGTGTGCAAGTGCCAGTACATCTACATCTACAGAGGCAAGAAGTTGACATTGGGTGTCTCTTTTCTGAGAGTGTTGACCTTTTTTTTGAGACAGGAGTCTCTTACTCCTGAGAGCTCACAAATCGGCTAGACTGGTTGGTTGAAAAGCTATGGGAATCTTGTCTCCGTCTCACAATGCTGGGGTTATAGATGCATGCTGCTATGCCCAGTATTTATTTATTTTTAATGTGGGTTCTGGGAATCAAACTCAGGTCTTCATGCTTGTGCAGCAGGTCCTTTACTCACTGAGCCATCTTCTTAGCCCAAACTGAGCTTTTAAATCACATGGTTTAAACACTGATTGCTTAATAATTGTTTAAAAGAATATCTTCTTACAGAGAATTTTAAATACAGAAAGAACTTTGAAGAAAAACCTCTAACATAATTATTTAAAGACCCTATATGATTTTTCTTACTCCTGTGACAAGTTACGTGACAAGAAGCAACTTAAAGTGCTGGAGAGATGGCTCAGCGCTTAAGAGCACCGGCTGCTCTTCCAGAGGGTCTGGGTTCAATTCCAGCACCCACATGGCAGCTCACACCTGTCTGCAACTCTGGTTCCAGGACTTCTGACACCCTCACACTGACATACATGCAGGCAAAACACAAATGAATTAGAATAAAATAAATTGTATATTAAAAAATGAATGAAGAGTTTAAAAAGAGACAATGAGAAAAAGAAACAACTTGAAGGAGGAGACTTGCTTTTGCAGTTTGGGGGTATAGTCCAGCATGGTAGTTTGGGGGTGCAGTCCCGCCTGGCAGGGAGGCTCAGGCCACAGGAGCGAAGCTGCTGCTCACGTGTTGGCAGGCCGGGAATATGAGATAACTGTCAGCGCCCAGGGGGCTTTCTCCTGCTTTTTCTTTTTTGTTTTTGAGTTTTTATTTTATTTTATTTTTCTTGTCATTGAAAGTAGTTTTTTTTCATACAGTATATTCTGATTATGGTTCCCTCCCTCTATTCCTCCCAGTTCCTCCCCACATCTCTCCCATCAACCCGTTTTCTGTCCCATTCGAAAAATGAACAGGCGTCTGAGGGATAATAATAAAATAAAAATATAAGATAAAACAAAAGCAAACAGAAGGAAAAGAGCCCAAGACAAGTCACAAGAAAGATGCAAAGACACACTTGCTCACATGTTTAGGAATCCCATGAAAACACAAAACCAGAAGCCATAATAGATATACAGAATCTGTATGGGAAAAAGCCCTGACAGAACATTCTGAGACAAGGGAACTCCAAAGATGCCATTACGTTTGTTCTGTCGGCCGTCCACGGCTGGGCACGTGGCCCACCCTTAAGAGTAGTTTGTTTCCCCAGTGAGACTCCTTCAGAGAAAATGGAGTTTTCATTTGAAAGTAGTTTTCACTTGGAGATAGTTTCTGAGTTAGGGATAGAGACGCGTGGCCACTTCTTTCAGCAGTGGAACCCCATCTGGTGTAGCCCCAAGACTGCTGCCTCAGTCTCTGTGAATTCATGTGTACTTCAGTCCTGCTGTGTGTAGAAGGCCTTGTTTTCATGGTTTCCTCCATCTTTTCTGGCTCTCACGATTTTTCTGCCTCCTCTTCTACAGGGTTCACTAAATCCTGAATGGAGGGATTGATGGAGACATTCTATGTTTAGGGCCGTGTGTTGCAAGGTCTCTCGCTCCTGCATATTGTCTGGCCGTGGGTCTCTGTGTTTGTTAACCGTGTGCTGAAGGAGGAGGCTCCTCTGATGATGGCTGAATAAGACACCAATCTAGAGTATAGCAGAATATCATTAGGAGTCATTTTACTGCTACATTCCTTTTGTGGAACAGTAGCATTTGTTTTTCCATAGGTCCCTGGACTATCTAGTCTCAGGTTCTTGTCACCCAAGCAGTGCTGGGCATGGGTTCCATCTCATAGAATGGAGCAAATGAGATATTGTTGGTTACGCCCTCAAGCTTTGTGCCACCATTGCACTAGGATATCTTGCAAGCAGGACACCACTGTAGACTGAGGGTTTGAGCTGGGTTGGTGTTTGCATTTCTCCTCTGGTACCCTACAATACCCAGTAGGGTTAAAGGCTCTAGGTAGGCACCAATGCAATTTCTCCATGTTCAGTGAGTTGTATAGGTGTTATTTTCAGTAATAGGGCCTTGCTTTCAGTTTGTTGAAGAAACTTACAAGTTCTACAACAGGCTGAGTTGTTTGGGGTTTACATGGAACCCCTTTGGCCAACAACAAATAAATGTAACCCACTTTCAGTACTGAGGCTTCATTTGGTGATGAGAGGTGTCCAGCTGGGCTCTGTGTCCTCTAGTACTTAGTGATTTTATTTAGATTGCTTTCAACTATGATTGTGACTTAGGAAGCTGCTACTCTATTAGGTTTCCATATGACTCCTCAAATAAACCTTAATTTTAGCTGTCTCTCCCCTCATTCTCCTAACTTACAAATGGGGATGGGCTAGAATGGGGGTGGTTAGGGAGTCCACAGTGGGGAGGAAAGCAGGGTGTTCCACCAGGGTCTTCCTGGTCTCCTGGGAATGAGGGCAGAGAGGGAGGAGAGACCACAGCAGGCCACCTGCTACAGAGCTGGGGATGAGACTGAGCATTTGGATTTGGAGGAGAGGAGAGAGAGGTTAGTCTACCTGCTTCTCTGGCCAGTTGACCTCCCTTTCCCTTTTTAAATTACTGAGGCCCCCCATCCCAATCATAAAAACAACCCCAAAGATACAGCCCCAAAGTTACACCCAGAATTATGTCCTCTAATAGCTTAGCCGTTTCAAAATCTAGTCAGTTAGAACAATCACCACAGATTGTTAAATTTGATGTCATTATTCCATCTTTTTCTACATACCTAAAGATTACATACTCATATTTTTATTTTAATGCATTTGGGCTAAAACAGTGAATCTGGGCTAAATATCTTGGTTTTTGTTTTTATTTTGTTTTTTGTTTCTGTTTTATTTTCCTCATCTGATTAGAATTAATCATAAATGTCATAGTTGCATAGTTGGATGAATGTGTGTGTGTACATATGTATATCTATATGCATACACGTGCACAATAATTTGTCTACAAATAATATTTATGCTTCTTTCCTTCTGTATCCGAAGAAAATTCTTGAATCTTTGTGTGGGTTTTAAACTAGTTAGTGAAATAGATTTCTAACAGTGTTTTCTGTAAATTAATTATGTAATTGCAAATTATATTTGCTTTTCTTTTTTCTCTTTTTTTCCTCCCTCCCTCTCTCCCTTCCTTCCTTCCTTCCTTCCTTCCTTCCTTCCTTCCTTCCTTCCTTCCTTCCTTCCTTCCTTCCTTCCTTCCTTCCTTCCTTCCTTCCTTCCTTCCTTCCTTCCTTCCTTCCTTCCTTCCTTCCTTCCTTCCTTCCTTCCTTCCTTCCTTCCTTCCTTCCTTCCTTCCTTCCTTCCTTCCTTCCTTCCTTCCTTCCTTCCTTCCTTCCTTCCTTCCTTCCTTCCTTCCTTCCTTCCTTCCTTCCTTCCTTCCTTCCTTCCTTCCTTCCTTCCTTCCTTCCTTCCTTCCTTCCTTCCTTCCTTCCTTCCTTCCTTCCTTCCTTCCTTCCTTCCTTCCTTCCTTCCTTCCTTCCTTCCTTCCTTCCTTCCTTCCTTCCTTCCTTCCTTCCTTCCTTCCTTCCTTCCTTCCTTCCTTCCTTCCTTCCTTCCTTCCTTCCTTCCTTCCTTCCTTCCTTCCTTCCTTCCTTCCTTCCTTCCTTCCTTCCTTCCTTCCTTCCTTCCTTCCTTCCTTCCTTCCTTCCTTCCTTCCTTCCTTCCTTCCTTCCTTCCTTCCTTCCTTCCTTCCTTCCTTCCTTCCTTCCTTCCTTCCTTCCTTCCTTCCTTCCTTCCTTCCTTCCTTCCTTCCTTCCTTCCTTCCTTCCTTCCTTCCTTCCTTCCTTCCTTCCTTCCTTCCTCTGTTTTTCAAGACAAGGTTTCTTTGTTGTAACTCTGGCTGACCTGGAATTCACTCTATAGACCAGGCTGGCCTCGAACTCTCAGAGATCTGCTTGCCTCTGCCTCCTGAATGCTGGGATTAAAGGCATGCGCCACACTGCCCAGCAGTTTGAGATATTTAAAGATTTATGATATTAAGCCTTGGCATTGTGTTCTAGTAATTTTCCCTTGTTTTTAAAAAACTTTGTTCAGTAATTGTTCTGGTTTCATTCTGGTGCTGTGATGGAACACTCCAACCAAAAACAACTTAAGAGAGGAAAGAGTTTATTTCAGCTTACACTCCCAGGTCACAAACCATCATTGAGGGAAATCAAGGCAGGAGCCTGAACACAGGACTGCTTGCCCTTCCCTACAGCATCACCTCCAATCAGGGAACTGACCACAGCCGGCTCACTCTGGCTCTCTCAGGCTCTTGCTCAAGAGCTGCTGCCATGTGGGAGCTGGGAATTGAATGCTGGTCCTTTGGAAGAGCAGCCAGTGCTCCTAAATGCTGAGCCACCTCTCCAGCCCGAGTGCTGTAAATCTTAGGAACATTTAGAGAACATTTGTTTACAAGGCCACAGTCGTGTCCTATCTTTTTAGCAACAGTGCCACAAACAGATTTATTTTAGCTGTTATGTGTCTGAACTTAAACATTAATCTTTGTAATTCAGTGGTAATGAAGTTCTGCTGTCTTTAAGTTAGCTGCCTAGCACCCACAATGTTAAAGTTTCACAGGCTTATCTCTGTCTTTGCAGCAAAAGAACATTTCAGGGAAGCGGGAAAGCAACTGAGAGGCTCTGTTGTCACGGGAGTTTATACTGAAGACGACGTTTGGATACTGTAAGTTTATCATTCTTCCAGTTCCGGGACAGATGAAGTGATGCAATATAGTGAATGCTCCACTGTCTTCTCACAGCTGATATGGTGGTCTTCCTTCGGCATGCAAGGCGACAGCGTCTGGCACCTCATGTAGAGCTAGTAGTCTGCTTTCCCGTCTTCCTGCGCCCTTCACCCTGTTGGTACCCATCCACCCACAGTATTCTAAATTTTAAGTTTTCTTCCAGGAAGATGTCAGAGAAATGCCATGCTGTTAGATTCTTCAAATACTCCTTTTCAAGTGCCCACAGGAGTGATCTTATGCTCAGACTTATTTTTGAAGCACTCACTTTGCTCCTATAAAAGTTTTCATATCTGGACCCTGTTACTTGTGCTTTGAGTTTTCTTTGGAGTCTCTAGAGTGTTAAGAATTTTACTTCTTGAGTGTTATTTTATTTGCCACCAAAGAATATGTAAAGCAAATATTAAAATTTCAGTTGTTTTACCTATGGAAGATGGGCTGCTGTAGGTTACCATTATGTTTCAGTTGCAATGGAATGAAGATGGCCTACACAAAGGAGATTGTCACCATGAACAGGTCTGTTTTTTTTTTTTTTTTTTTTTTTTGGTGCAAGTGGACTTACTAAGCCCCATTAGTTTGTGCTTTTGATTTTCTGACTACGGTGTTGCTAATTCTGGTGTATGAACTTAAACTTTGATTTCGAACACTTGGAACTTTAGATCGTTTTATATTAGTTGTGTTTTAAAAAATATTTACTAGACTAGGAAATAGACAAATATATCCAGAAATGATTAACTTAATATTTCCTGCTGTTAA
The DNA here is from genome assembly GCA_026225945.1 of Cricetomys ansorgei. Lineage (NCBI taxonomy): Eukaryota > Metazoa > Chordata > Mammalia > Rodentia > Nesomyidae > Cricetomys > Cricetomys ansorgei. The sequence goes on along the minus strand of JAMJFZ010002690.1, from coordinate 201,603 downwards.
TTTGCATTTAAGATATGCAGAGCTGGGCCAATACTCTTTCAGATGTTGTGTTTATAGCCAGCTAGCTATCAACTTGGTGCCTCCTCTGGGTGATCCGCAGAGTGGTCTCCTTACCAGCCTTTATGGTAGAATCACGTTGTGCTTTGTTCCGGCGTGAGTTACGTTCTTACGCACACCTTATACTTTTACTGGCAATGGCACACAAAACATTTTGCACTTGATTTAGAGGATTTGGGTTTTATCAAATTTGAGTTCTGATACATTAGTAGCAAAAGTGGGTTCTTCATGCACTGCCTAGAGCACCTCTTGGGCGCAGAGTCGGCCAGTTTTTGCTCTCTGAACCCTATTCAGCCCTAAGACAGGATGACAGAGACTGCGTTTAGAAGTGTTCTGACTGGTAAATGGGGACAGCTAGGGCACGGCCTGTAGTGCCTGGCAGATTGTGTAGGCTTGCCATTAGCGCCCTGCCTCACTCAGGCCTGTGATGAGCAGTCCAGCCAGGGGGAGCCAGCCAGTGTGTTCGAGGGCCTTTTTTTGACATTTTTCTTGAGGGTGAGTCACAGAGAAGACATCCTTATATTATTGTTGTTTGCTTTTTACAGAGATTGTTCAAGACTTTTGAACTTTCTCCAGTAAACTCACATATAAATTTGTCTGGAAATTGAAATAAATTTCTCCTTAGCAGTAGGACTTTTTATATTTTTAAACTTTTATTGTTGTGCGAGACAGTGTCTCAGTGAGCAGACTGGGGCTGGCCTTGAAGCTCATGCTCCCCTTTCCTCAGCTCCGTGTGGGGGCTGCAGCTCACTAGCTAGCAGTAAGGCTTCCCTGTGCTGCCTCCTGCTGGCGGGTGCTCAGCTGATTGTTCATGTTTTTGGTGACTTGCTGCATTTTGGTTATGAATTTTAATAGTATATTTCTCCACAGGTTAAACAAATATGCTGTAACTCTCCCAGCCCTGCTGCTGGCCAGGCCCAAAGAAGGCAGAATAGAGAGCATCCCGCTGGTTACCACCACAGTGCAAGACATGGTTCAGTTGCTGATGAATGCACCACTGGAAGCATTTGTGAGTATGTTATTTACAATGAAGAATTATTTATTTCCTCACTTATTTCAAATAAAATTCCAATTTACTAACGGTAATATATGTTAGCATACAATTTTTCAGCTTTTGGAGGCACTGGGGTACCATGTTTTGTGGCTGAATACCTGTTTGGCTTTGTTGTTCATTGAATTATACACACAGCTTCTCTAGTTTGCTGCTCAGAGTTTACATGGCGTGCTGGGACTAAAGTGCCTAATGTAGGGTGAACCTTGTTACGATGCGGATGGTCTCAGCCTTCCTAACGCTGCAACCCTTTAATACAGCTCCTCATGTTGTGGTGACCCCAACCACAAAATTATTTTCGTTGCTACTTCATAACTGTAATTTTGCTATTGTTGTGAACCATAATGTAAATATCTGATATGCAGATGGTCTTGGCAACCCCTGTGAAAGGGTCATTCGACCCCTATTTGAGAATTGCTGTTTTAGAGTGGAAAGCCTAAATGATAGAGGAATGCATCTTTGAGAGGGTGTCTGGCCTACAGCAAATGTTCAGTACGTGTTAGCGATGGTTATGATTTGTACAGTTTTAAAGTGCCGCCTTCTGACCCCCTTTCTAATGCTCCCTAATGGAGTCACAGGCGCAACAGATGTAACTGGGTTACTTGATTTCGGTGACTAGAATATTGCACATTTGTCCACTGCATTTCTAAAGTGATGACAGGGAACTGTTATCAGCTTAAGTATTGACTTTCTTGTCACAGTGACCTAAACACTAGTATGTTAGGGACTCGAATAAGTGTATTCTTCAAAAGCAGTCTCTTTGTTACCTTGAGTTTATCCCACTCCACCCACCGCCAACCCTTACACTAAACTAACAGGCTATAATTAATCAAATAGTTGAGTTAATATTTTCCAGGATGTGGTTTTCTAAATTATTATTACAGTAATTTTTTTAAAGGCATATTTTTAAGGAAATGCTATATAAATATATATGGTATAGTAACTTTATGTTTTTTCAATACTACAAAAATAATAGAGGAGGAAATTAGATTCAACTGTATCATCTCCAGTTTTCAACTTGAGAATATATTTTTCTAAAATCTAAAAACAATTATCTATATCTTTTTATATTAAGTATATTTTCATGAAGGAAAAATAAATACATACTGATTTTTTGACATTATTTAAAATTATTTATTAAGAAATTACGAAAGTTCTTACATATATTCTATTCAAAACAGTAGTCTTTAATTATATATTGTACCATTTTTACCATAGGTAATTAAATTTCGTTTGTAGGCATATTAGTATGAAAGTGTTTTAATATTTTTAGAATTATGATCTCCCCTCTATTTTTCTATTAATAATTTCAGGTAAATTTATATTTAGATTTTCTCTAATCAACTAGAAAATATTTTTTTAAAAAAAGGATTCTTTTCTCATATAATATATCCTATTATAGTTTCCCCTCCCTCTACTCCTCCCAGTTCCTCCCCCTTTCCCCCGCTCTGGATCCACTCCCTTTCTGTCTCTCATTAGAAAAGAACAGGCTTCTAAGAGGTAACAACCAAACGTGATGAAATAAGATATAATAAGATGAAGCAGAAACTTATCATATCAAAGATGGACACAGCAACGCAACAGGAGGAAGAGCCCCAAGAGCAGGCACAAGAGCCAGAGACCCATTTGTTCTCACAGTCAGGACCCCCATAGAGGCAGGGTGGGAGTGGGAGGATTGGGGGATACATCTGACTAAATACTAAAAAATACATGGAATAAATAATTCTAAAAAATACTAAAATTTAAAAAAAATTTAAAAACCTAAATACTGAAAAAATACATATGCAGAGGGCCTGGTGTAGATCCATGTAGGGCCTTTGTCTTCTGCTTCCGACTCTGTGAGCTCTTACGCGCCTTGCTTGTTAGCTGATTCAGAGGACCGCGTTTTCCTGGTGTCCTCCATCCCCTCTGGCACTTAGAATCTTTCCGCCGCCTCTTCCTCGGGATTCCTTGAGCTCTAAGGAGAGGGAGTGGATGGATATCTCCAGTTTAAATTCTCTGCATGTGCAGTCTCTTCCAGTTTGTAGAACATCTCTCCAGGCCCTTCTGGCCTTTTGAGTCTTCACTGAGAAGTCAGGTGAAATTCTAATAGGTCTGCCTTTATATGCTACTTGGTCTAAAACTTGCAGCTTTTAATATTCTTTCTTTGTTCTGTATGTTTAGTGTTTTAATCTTTATAGGTATCTCCTTCTTTAGGTTAGGATAATGTTCTTGTGTGACTTTGTTGAAAAAATTTTCTGGGCCTTTGAGCTTGGATTCTCCTTCCTCTACTCCGATTATTTTTGACTTGGCCTTTCCATAGTGTCCCAGATTTCCTGGAAGTTTTGTGTCAGGAGTTTCTTAGATTTAACATTTCTTCCATCATGTCTTCAGCACCTGAGATTCTGACTTCCATCTCTTCTATTTGTTGGTGAAGCTTGCCTCTGTAGTTCCTTTTTGAATTCCTGAATTTTTCGTTTCCAGAATTCCCTTAGTTTTTTTTCTTTTGATTCTATTTTCAATTTCAGGTCTTGAACAGTTTCATTTGTTTCCTTACACTGCTTGTGTTTTCGTGGACTTCTTTGAGGAATTTATTCATTTCTTCTTTAAGGACCTGTATGATATTCACCAAGGCTGTTTGAAGGTCTCTTTCTTGTGCTTCAGCTTTGTTGAAATCCCAGTGCCTGCTGTGGCAGGACAGATGCATTCTAACGGAGACTGCCCGGCTGTTGATTGTGTTTTTATGCTGGTGACTAGGTATCTGGGTTTGGGATGACTGAAGGTCTAGGTACTGATCTCTGTATTTGTCTTTGTTGGGTGGGTGTCTGTTCCTTGGCTTCTATTTCCTCTCTGGATTTTCAGAGAGTGTAATGGCTGTTTATTGCCTGGTTTTCTAGTCTGTTCAGCACTTCACAGGGAGTGCTTGCTGGTGTTGGAGGCTGAGATAGTGGGATGAGTTGGGGAAGGGAGGTCAGAGGAAAAGGTTTTTGTGATTTGTTGGGGATGAGGTCAGAGAGGAAAGGGAGATCACAGCAGTTTTCTGGCTATGCATAGCTGGGGATGAGACCTGGGGCATTGGATCTCAGGATCAGTAGGAGAGGTGTGGATCTACCTTCAGCCTACAGGTTGCCCTGGGAGGAGCAGCCCTTGGGTTAGCAAGGGTGCCTCTTATGCTTGGGGTCATGGACAAAGCAACAAGTCGGGGAGGAAGGTGGAAGGGAAGATCTATGGGATCCACAGGAGATGGGAACAGCGAGGCAGCGAAGGCTGCCGTGGGTGTTTTGCTGCAGAGCTGTGGATGAGACTGGGGGAACAGAGAGAGAGGAGAAGGTCTAAGGGCAGCCAACCTGGTTTTCTGGCAGGCATGGCCTAGGGTTTAACAGGGTTTAGCCTGCTGGAGTTGGGGGCTGGGATACAGTGACAAGTCAGAGGGGGTGGTTAGGAGGGTTTGGTCTGTGGGATCCATGGTGATGTGGGCAGGGGAGAAGGAAGGCGCAGCTGGTGTTCTGCTGCAGAGCTGTGGATGGGACTGGGGGAACAGAGGGTGGGGGTGGAGGAGAGAGAGGAGGAGGTCTGTAGGCAGCCTGTCTCAGTCATAGCCTGTGGTTTGGCAGGGGGATAAATGCTGGTTTTTAATATCTGCTCAGTATCCAGTTATGTTAGTGGTCCATGTTTACACAACCACTTCCCTCTTTGTGGATATTTGTTGTCTTTCAGACATCTTGGTCTTTCTTTCTTGACCAGTATAGAAAAGGAGCTGTCCACCACTGACCTTTGTTTTCACAGATTCCTATTCTAATTGGTCACCTTCTGAAAACAGGACGCCTGTCCTGTCACCAATCAGATACCAAAATCTGCATTTTCTCAGGCACTTGAAGACTTGCCGAGGCATTGCTTTCTCTCATCTTACAGTCACATTGTCCCTCGCCTTCCCTGAACTGTTGCCCTTCAGCTCACTGATGCTGCACGTGGAGCCGTGGCAGCTCTCTGCCTGGTACACTATCTGTGTCTGTAGCTCTGAGCCCGAGTGCAAACCTTAGCTTGTCAGGGCCTAACTCCTTACAGAGGGACTGTAGCAAAATGACACTTCCTCAGATCATGAGTTCCCCCACCCCGTCTTTTTGAAAGGTGGGCTTCCTTACTGTCAAGCAAGAGATATGTTCAAGGATCACAGTAGCTTGAATGCATGTCTCTTCTAATGTATGAATTCTTTGAGGGCAGGAAAGTTACTTAAGAAGCATCTAGCATAACATTTCAAGCTTCATTCTTAGTAATGAGCTGAGAAAAAGCTGTTGTCTTCATATCCTGTTACTGGGGCTCAGTGAGATCTGTCAGGATCTAGGTAGACGGGAGTCAGCACACAGAGCCAGCCTAGGGGATTTGGAGAAACAGACTTAAGGTTTAACTGGTGATGTGGGAAACATAAGATGGCGATTTTGAGTATGAACAGAAGAGGAGTGGAAGACAAATGATTGACAGAGGGAAGACGATTGAGAACTAAATAGGGAGAGGTGCGTGCCAGGTTGATGGTTGGAGATGAACTAAGACTGTACAGAGGTTGTTGGCATCATTTTAAAAAGTCAGGATGTTGATGACTCAGTGAATGGGAGGCTGGTGGACAGCAAGCTTGCTGTCTGGTTAAGTTCCTTCCCCTGCTGAGCCTCTGGGAGTATTCCCATCCACAGAAGATGGCGTTTCTAGCTCCCAGCTGCACCCAGAGGGCGCTGTCTACTGGACTGAATAGTGATAGGAATGGCAGGTTTCATTTCTTACTCCTTACTAAATTCCTTTCAGTGGCTTTAACTCAGAAGGCGGAGGATTGGCTTTTGTGTTTGTTTTAGCACATCTTTAATTATTTTAATCATCTAAAAATTTCATTATGCTTGGAAAAAAGCTAATCTTGGATAGTGGGGGAAAAGGTTATAATTTCAACATTTAGCTTATGTTTTAGCAAGAAAACTTTTACTAGAGGGAAGTGTGCAAGAGTTTTGTTTATTATGTGTACATTGGCTAATCTGGATCCAGAGCTTGGCGAATTATTACAGAGGCATCAACTAATGTGCTCTTAAAGTTGTTCAATAATTTTACTTTGAATATAACTCATTACTGTGAGGTGAGATGGAATAAGAAGCTCTTAAGATTTATTTACTGTGCTGGATCTCTAAATGAAACATAAATTACGTTTTACGAACTGACATCACACGAGCGATTTGAGCGTTGTTTCTCCGTTATGCTGTATCATGCCCACGTTTTTTGTTTGGGGGATTTTTTTGGTGCTTCTTTTTCAACAGCCAGAAATCACCGTGGAAAATCTCCCCGCGTATTTAAGGCTTAAGAGACCGTTACTTACCTTGTTCAGTGATGGCAGCATAGACCCTCAGCACAGGAACGCAGTTCTGGCAGCGATGAGACAGAAGCAGTTGGGTTCGTTTACCCCTTGCTGGTTGAATGTGTAAGTATGTGATGTGTGGCTTCGTTTCCGTATAGGAGATAAGGGGGGGCTAAGATGCGCTGTACACCCGTAATCCCAGCACTCACGAGTTCAAGGCCACTCTGGATCACATAGAGGAAATATAATTATTATATTTGCATTAGGAAACGAAATTTTGTAACCCTTTGAGTTAACATGGACAAAGACACCACCATGATATTTTCATAACTAACTTCCTCAGACAAGATCCTTCCTCACTCCAAGATAACCTTAGACTGGACTGTTATTCTAAAATAATTGTAAATAATGTTTTTCTGATTTTAAAAGTCACTGATGTCCGTTGAAAACAATGGCAGATAAGAAAATAAGCATTGTGCTATTTTCAAACTTCAATCTGTTCTGTGTGGTTGGTGATCCCATAGCCTTAGAGAAGGGTTTCATTCAGAGAATCCCTTGGTATTTCATGGCATGTTTTCTAGATGAATGACTGGTGCTTCATTAAATGTCTGTGGACCCAGTTCACATGTGCACACATGACCCTTGTTCAGACTTACAAATGAAAGATATGCTTTTTTCTTTTTGAACTTACTTGAAAAGCATCAAAAATGTGGCAGTGTACATTTTGTTTTATTAACATTACATCTTACTCTTGAGGCAAAGTTTACCTAGGTAACTACCGTTCTAGGTATCTAAAGTAGTGTTTTCCGTAATGGGAAATGTGTGCCGCGCTAAGAAGCTAGGCATCTTTAGTATGTAGTTTCTTGTAGGAACATAGTTTCTCCTTTAGCTCTTTGGTGTGCAACTAACCTCCTCCTTTCTCCCAAGGAAAGGAACAGTCTTATGGGAAGGAAGTGTTTGTAAAAGAAGCACCCCGTTATACTTATGTAATAGTTAGTTAGGAGCCGACATGCTATGAGGTGCTTAGCTAAACTTTAAGGGGAACCTATCGACTATGTCCAGCCTGTGTTGATAAGGCTTTGGGCTCTTGGTGATTCTCATGGAAACTCACTGGCCTCCCAGGATAGACTGTCCACATCACAACGAACTTTAAAGGTATTTGAATTATAATTGTAGACCTCTTTGGTTTTGCCAGTAAGGTTTTCGTAACCTTACTGGCAAGCTAACTGAAGCTTATTGTTCTGTAAATAATAATTTTCTTTTGTGTTGTCATCGAAGGAATAATTAACATATTCAGCCATCCTTTCTTGCAGAAAGAACACTCCAGTCGGGAAGGGAATCTTGAAGGCATATTTTGGCTCTCTACCACCTTTTCCTCAGCTGCTTTTAGTGAATCTGCATTCAGGTGGCCAAGTATATGCATTTCCTTCAGCCCAGTCTATAACGGAGCAAAACCTTGTGTTGTGGCTTAAAAAATTAGAAGCAGGACTAGAAAATCCCATCAGTAAGTTTCTGTTTTCTTCAGTACATAACACTTCTGTTTTCTTGCGTAGGTTTTAGACATTGACCATAATTAATAAAGATGAGACTGAGGAAAGCTGTAATGTTTCCATGTCTGTACGTATTAGTGTACTGACCGTATTTTCTGTGGAAGAGTCTGAGTCCTAAATCCAGACTGGAGACCACTGCCTCACCTACTAAGACCTCTTTCTCTTGAATATTGATGTGTTGAGTCCGTGTTGCTTGTGTACTTTGCCACTGTCTTCAGACATGTGAGTCTTGTAATAGATCTAATTTGAAAAGTCGCCACGTTGGGAGCATTGGCCAACCAAGGTGAAGATCTGCTGCGCCACCGTCACATGTCTCAAGTTGCAGGTGTCACAGGACAGTCTGCATATAGCTCTTTCCTGTGCACGACAGTTTGTTGTCTTGCTATAGCTGGAAGAAAAATAGTTTTACAGAAAGTGAGTAATTTATGAATAGCACATTATTATATGAAATTAATTCTGAGTATTCTGAGAATACGTATTTCAAACTGAAGGTGTCTCCATCAGCATAGACTCTTCTGTTGATCAGATTAAAAGTAATAATAGCTAACAAAAGTTAGTTTTATTATTTACTTCTCTAATCCTCATTGGAAACTTACGTGGTATAGGTATTATTTGCAGAAATACCATTATATGAAGTTTAATAATATTAGTAGCTAACATCATTGAATTCTTACTAGGTGTGTATGGTGTTGATTCATTATTATTTAGTTCTCCTAACAGTCATATGAAGTGTATCCATAGAAGCATTCATTAACTAGCTTAAAATCACGATTAACAAGTAGATGAAGTTTTCAAGTGTGAATTCCTGCCTCCTTTTCTCTGCCTTGTGAGCATTGGCATTATAGGCAGCCACCAGGCCTGTCCAACTTTGACAGAAATCCTGGAGACTCTGACCACTGAGCAATCTCCTTAACTCCAGAGACACTTTTAAAAATTGATAAGTGGAAATCTTTCTATTTACGATGTTCATGATATTTTGGTATATGTATGTATTATTAAATGATTAAATCAAGTCAATTAACATTTGTTACCTCACATACTTATCATTTCTTTGTGGTGACATCATCTAAAATCTACAGTAGGGCTGGAGAGACGGCTTCCCAGGTAACAGGCGCAGGCTTGAGGATGTGAGTCTGGATCCCACAGCACCTACATAAATGCAGGGATGCGAGGCTGCCTCTTGAGACCCCAGCCTTCATGGGTGGAGGCAGAGGATTCCTAGAGCAAGCTGGTTAGCTAGGCTAACTGCCAGGCTCTGGGTTCAAGAGAGAGACCCTACCTCAATATTTAAGGTAGACAATGATCTCAGGAAGAGACCTGAGGTCAGTCTCTGGTCTCCATGCACATACATGCACATGCATCTGTATGCACTCCTACACACATGCAAACTCACAGTCTTATGCAGCACATGCATACATACACGCAAAAAAAAGTCTACTGCTAAGAACTTTTGTTTGTATAATGTACTATTTACTTCAGTCCCTACTCTACAGCAGATTCCCAGAACACTTTCTCCCATCTAACAAGCTTTGTGCTTTTTGGCCGACGTCTCTCCATTTGTAGTCTCCCCCCTTTGTAAGTTGCAGTTTCTTTACTTCTATGATTTGGTTATTTTAGATTTGTACATTTAAGTGAGATTGTAGTGTATTTGTCTTTCTATACCTGGCATAATTTGTTAAGTGTAACGCCTTAAGATTCACCCACATTGTCACAGACGACATGGCTCTCTTCCGTTTAAGAGTGAATAGCATTCTTTTGCGCACACTCACCATCCTTTGTCTTTTTACCTTTTGACAGACACAGGCCAGCTTCAAGTCACGGCAATTATGAATAATTCTACAGTAAACAAGGGGTGTGATATCTCTTGATATTCTAGTAACCACGAATCATTCCGGCTCTGATGTTTAATCTTTAGTATGAATGAAATAATATATGTGCATATTTATGTCTGGCTCCGTCTCTTGGGGACAGTTTTCAAAGAGCCACCGTGCTATAGCACGAATCAGCAGCTCATCGCTGTTTCTGGGCAGTAATATTTCTCCACCTGAGGACACTACATTGTGTGTATCTGCTCACTGTGAGATAGGGAGCCTTCATTTTTGGCTGTTACGAGTAATGCTACTGTGAAATAATTTACATGTCCCTGTCTGTGTCCTGCCACACCCCATTTACATACTTCCTCTATGTGCTGATACCACACTGCTCACTTATATGTCCCCTGTACGTGACCACACTGTTTGATTGCTATAGCTTTGGAGTGGGTTTTTAATTGAGACCTTTCATTCCTCTGACTCCATTCTTCATTTTCTATCCTTTATCCCTTTAAAACAGTGCTTCTCAGCCTTCCTAATGCTGCGACCCTTTAATACAGTTCCTCATGTTGTGGTGACCCCAACTGCAGAATTATTTTCATTGCTACTTTGTAACTGTAATTTTGCTACTGTTATGAACCGTAATGTAAATATCTGATACGCAGCTGTTCTTAGGCGATCCCTGTGAAAGGGTCATTTGACCCTGGTTGAGAACTCCTGCTTTAACATGATAGTAGATGATACTTCGGCTTTACTTTCTAAGGTAGTTCACTAGCTGTAATACTTTCCTAGGAACTAGTCATAGTGTGGAGGGAGGCCCCTGGTCTTCCTGATGTGTGATGCACCCTTTCATTGGTAGCTCTCGCACTGTCCATATGCTTGTTCTCCTGTCTGTATTGCCTCCTCACAGGGTCAGGTGAATGCCACTTTGCTCACAGGTGCAAGCCCCATGGACTCTTCAAGTAGAAATCAGGTGAATTTCAAATAGCCCTGCTTTAGAAACAGTGGATGCTCAAAACAGGGCCTTGAGCTCATGACCCAGCTTCCAGCCTTTGTGCCAGGTTTCTCCTCTCCTATACAGAGAGGTGCACAGTTCCTATACTGGTGCATCACAAAGTTCCTTTAACAAGTAAGGCAGTAAGTTTAGGAACATGTAAACTTTGTAACATGTAAACTTGAAGGTATGGTCTATGTTCAGACTCTTCAGGTAAGGATACCCTGAAGCCTTTGATTCTATACCTCATCTGTAGCCAGTTATTCTGAAGGAACCACAATCCTCCTCTCAGATTTTAACGCCTTCACCACTTCACTCCCTGAGGGTTTCCATCATTTCTGTGTCTGTGCTTTTCTTAAGTCACACCTGCAGCGTGTGGTGTTGGTACATGTCTTAAATCCCAGCACTCGGATGTCAGAGGCAGGTGGATCTCTGTGAATTTGAGGCCAGCCTGGTCTACAGAGTGAGTTCCAGGACAGCCAGAGTTACAACAGAGAAGCCCTATCTTGAAAATAAAACAAACAAACAAAACAACAAAAAAGATTGAGTAATTCCTTGTATATAATAAAGGCTCAAGAAATATTTGCTACTGTTCTTTATGTCATCAGTAATATTATGAATAATGTATCAACCACATGCTTAAAGAACAGATTTCTTTGCATTTGAAAACATTAAGACCTTTCTGTATTTTCCTCAGCAAGTAATTAACAACACTGTCATTGTCTAGCTCCAGAAGGCAGTGGTTATCCTTTAAAATTTGTTTTTTCTTTCTTTAAGCTAGAATTTCCTTAAAGACACTTTAATGTACACTTAAGCAAATATTGCAAACTGTAGACAGTCATTCTTGCCCCTTGCCTGCTCACTACATTAAGGTAAGTATTTGACCCACTGGTCACTTTGCAATCTGTAACTTAGCAATACCAGTTTGAAGCCGGGGTTCTATGAGTAACACAATTTAATGCCCCCACTGACGTACCAAGTCCTAAAATTTGGCAGAGTTGACTAGAAGACATTGTCAGTAAGTGTAGATGTACCGCTCATGAGCAGTGCAGATTTTTGTTGAAGCTTTTCTACTCTTTAGAAACTGTATTTGATTTGTAGCTTTGAAACTTACTAAATTTTCAATGTATTTTGGTTAGCTAGTAAACTTTTGGTTAGCTCATTTTTCTCATGTTATCAACTTAATCAGTTCTCATCTTCTGATGACCAGTATTTTACTACTTAAAATATTTTCATATAATATATTTTGGTCATACTTTTCCTTCAACTCCTCCCAGATCCTTCTCACTCCCTACCCACCTTACTTTGTTATTCCTCTCTCTAAAAACAAAAAAAGCACAACCAACCAAAAAACAGCAGTAGCTACAAAATAGAAATCAAAGCAAACTTAAAAAAAGATAGCAAGACAAAAAATACCAAAACATAACACACACACACACCATGGAGTGTGGTTGATATACCCAGTGGCACCCGGTTGCAGAAAACTGATCTTCCCTCTCCCAGGAGGTATGAATTGCCAATGCTTCTTGAAGGGATGGAACTTTGTGTCCAGGCCCCCTCCTCTGGCTGGGATTTTGTCTGGTTTGAACTCGCGCAGGCCTCTGCGTGTTGTCACGGTCTCTCGTGAGTTTGCGTGGGTGTCAGTCCTGCTGTGTCTGTTCATTCCTCGTGTCACTGTTGGCGTCACCATCCCCTCTGGCTCCTGCAGCCTGTGTGACTCCTCTTCTGTGCAGTCAGCGAGCATCAAGGGGAAGAGTACGATAAAGTTTGACATCACACTTAGGGCTAAGTTCTCCGGAGTCTGACATTCTCTGCGTATTATGTCCAGAATTTTAAAATAGTGTGAAGATTCACTGCATGGGATTCATCAAGGAGAAATTTTCTAATCACTGTGTATTTATAGTTCAGTTCACTCCATGGCACTTCAGAATTATTACTTGTTTATAATTAACTTTAAAAAACAGACTTGTTTTCTCAAAGTGCGTGGACGGATGTGGACCTAGAACAGAAAGCGCTTCAAGATGAAGCCGTTGGTAGTATGAGTAACGAGGTTAAATATATTCCAAGTATATTCTTTTCTGGAATGATTCACAGAAATAGTTACTTTTTGGAGCCAGGGAGATAGCTGATTTTGTAAATTGCTGCTGTGCTAGCCTGAGGGCCTGCATTTGGTCTCTAGACAGACATTAAAAACAAACATCAGCTGTAATCCAGTGCTCAGGAGACTGAGAGGAGCAGATCCGCAGCGCTTGCTCAGTCAGCTCTGGCGGTAAGCGACCCTGACCAAAAAATAAAGTGGGAGTGACTGAGGGAGACGCCATGGACACCGTGGCTTACTTCTGGCCTCCACCCGTCTCGTGTTCTCTCTCTCTCTCTCTCTCTCTCTCTCTCTCTCTCTCTCTCTCTCTCTCTCTCAGTTAGTTGCTGCAATAAACACCATGACCAAAACAACTTGGGGAGGAAAGGGTTCGTCTTACACTTACATCATAGTCCATCATGGGAGGAAGTTAGGACAGGAACTCAAGCAGGGCAGGGACCCATGCAGAGGCCATGGAGAGGTGATCACTAATTAAGAAAATGCCCTACAAGCCTGTCTACAGCCTCATCGTAATTGAGATCCCCCCCTCTCAGATGACTTTAGCCTGTGTCAAATTGACATAAAACTAGCCAGACCACACACACGTTAAAAAAAAAGTTTAAAGACGGAAGAGAAAGCCAGGTATGGTAGCACACACCTTTAATTCCATCATCTGGGAAGCAGAGGCAGGTAGATCTCTGTGAGTTTGAGGCCATCCTGCTCTACATAGCAAGTTCCAGGCCAGCCAGGCTGCACAGTGAGATCTCTGTCTCAAAAAATAAAATAAAATAAATAAAATTAAGACAGGATGCTTTCTAGGAGGACAAGACTGGAGCAGGTGAAGTTTGTAATTGTAAGGGTTTAATCTACAATTTTAAGACACTAGAACAGTCTACTAAGTGGATATGATGGACTGTGTGTGGATGATTCTTATTTACTGTGTGTGTGTGTGTGTGTGTGTGTGTGTGTGTGTGTGCGCGTGCGTATGTATGTGCTCGCGCTTGCTTATGTGTATACAAATGTATGGGTTTATACACCACATGAAGGCAGGAGCACTCAGAAACCAGAAGAGGAGTCAGATCCTCCAAACTGGAGTTAACAGCAGTTGTGAGCCACCTAGTGTGGGCACTGGGAATCGAACCTAGGTCTTCTGCAAGTGCTCTTAACCACTGAGTCATCTCTCACCCCCAAACGACTGCTTTATAAGTGACTGTTTTTTTCTGCTCAGTTTTGTAAATTATTTTTTTTAACTTTTTTGTTTTTGTTTTTGGAGACAGAGTTTCTCTGTGTATCCCTGACTGTCCTGGAACTCAGTAGACCAGGCTAGCCTCAGACTCACAGAGATCTGTCTGTCTCTACCTCCTGAGTACAGGAATTAAAGGCATGTGCCAACATGCCTGGCTCTTTAATTTAACTATAACTGTTTAAAATCATAGCACATACCTCTCCGGCTATGGTTTTTCTACTTTGAAGCACAGATTGAAGTTTGGTCAGCGTTTTGGCTGTGTTGGAAGGTGGGTCCTAATAAGTAGTGTTGGGTTATAAAGAAGAGCTCTCATGAACAGAATAATGCCTTTTATTAGGCAGTAGCTTAACCTCTTCTGGTTAACCCAGAACCCACTGCCCTTCTGCTTCCACAGTGAAATTGAAGCAATATGTGGTTCTCTTCAGGTTCTGTCCCCTGACCTTGACCTTCCCAGACTCTACAGCCATAAGCCCAAATAAACTTTTCTTTTTAAATGACCCAGACCCAGCTGTTTCAGCAACAACAAAAGAGTAAGGCGTGTACTTACTGCATGAATTCTGAAATTCTTCATGTTGTGCCTCATTCTTGTCTTTTCAGTCAATTCAGACTTCTACAATTTGCCTTTTGTTTACAGTGATTTTGGGATGTTCTAGCACGGTGATATTGTGTCCGACTCTAGTGTATACCCTTTAAATTGACACTGTATTTTTCACATTGTTTTAGTGACTGATGGTAGATTTTATATCTTAACCAGGTTTTCATGGGGGAAGTAACTGCAGGTGCATGTGTTTCTGTTATGAGTGTCTGCTAAGTGCTTTGATGAATGCTCGATTTATTTGAACAGTAAAGCAGACTTTTTAAAGACTGGAGTAGGGAGGGATATTTTAACTTGTACCAGTCTATCTGTAATCTTATTACACATATTACTGTTTGTTTGTTTTTTAATCCTCAACAAGGGTTAGCTGGGAGTAAGATATTTTATTTTATTGTGTTGTTGTTCTTATCAACACTTAGTCACTGTGGAAAATAAGTAGAGTATGAATGCAGTGGTAAAACATTGAAGATAGAGGCTGGGGAGATGCTCCAGCACTTGTTGTGAAAGCAAGAGGTCTGAGTTCAAATCCCCAGCACCAGCATAAAAGCTGAGCATGGCTGTGTGTCTGTAACCCCAGTGCCGAGGGATGGAAGCAGGCGGATCCTGGGAGCTTGCTGGTCAGCCAAAATGGCAAGCTTCACATTCAGCGAAGAGCAATAAAGAGCAAATAAGGTAGAAAGCAGTAAAGACAATGGACCTCTTCGGCCTCTGCGTGCTGGAAGGTGTGCGTACACCTTCCTTACATAACTACAAACAAAGGCATCGGAGATGGCTAATTAGACTCTCTTGCAAATAGTATTTCAAAATAAGATGCTTTCTAGCTACATTTATATGGTGATTTCTTCTGTGTTAATCATGAAAACTTTTGGTTGTCTCTTCTTCTAGCAATTTTATCTGCTCAGGAATGGAAACCTCCTCTTCCAGCCTTTGATTTTCTAAGTATGATGGATGCCCCTACATCTCAAGCTCCCACAAAGAAAGTTCCAGAACATACAAAAAAGACAGAGGTGCAGGAGGGCACTGAGCGGCAGCAGGGAGATAAGTCAGCAGCCAGAAGAGAGCCAGCTGAAATGCTCAGAATAAAGAGTTGGAACAAGAGTAACTGGCCCAGGGAAGCAGAGCAGCCTTTCCGTCATGACAAAGAGTTATGAACGACCTCCGGGCCAGCCTCCGTATGAAATCATGTCATGTCTCTAGACAAGTGCTGTTCAATGTGACTGCAGTACAAATAACATTTAAAGTTTCTTAGTAGCTATATGTAAAAGATAAAATTGTCTTAAAATTTATTTTACCCAGTAAGTAAACCCCAGATAGCTTAATTAATATAAAAATGTTGAGAGATTTACTTTTTTTCACATGAAGTCTTCAAAATACAGTGCATTTTCTACGTAATGCCATTCCTCACTGTGGAGAGCCATGTTTTGAGTGCCTGTTTGCCACAGAAGATACATGACCATTGTATTGGGCAGCTTCCTATCAGGCAAATACCAATATAAGCCATCCAGTTCTAGCCATGCTGTGTATTTGAATTGAAACTGGAATGTAACCCTACTGAGTCACTGTTGATTCTACAGTGAGATCAGAGCTGACAGTTGTGTTTATTTTCTTGAAGTCATGTTAAAACCAGTGCTTTTCACTTCTGCCCCTAGGGAAATTTGGCAATGTGAAGAGACAGTACTAATATCATGACTTAGGGATACCACTGGCCTCTACAGGACAGAGGTTGGAGTGCTGCTAAGCACCTTACGTTGGGTAGCCTCCCCCATCAAAGAATTCTTTCCCATAATGCCAGTAGAGCCAAGGCTGTATAATCATGTGTCCAGTTAGCCTGTAGCACATGGGATCCCCATATCTTCTTAATCTGCCCAGTTACTATGTTTGAAAATCTTTGGACATTAAAAATGAGTGACTGTCTTATCCTGATTATTATAAATTAATTTCAAAGACTTATTTATTTGTATTTTATGTGTATGAGTATATGGCCTGCATGTGTGTAAATGTACTACTTGCATGCCTGGTTCCCACAGAGGTCAGAAGAGGACATTGGGTCTCCAGGGACTGGAGTTATGGATGGTTGTGAGCAGCCATGTGGATGCTAGGAATCACACTGGGGTCCTCTGCAAGAGCAGCCAGTGCTCTTACCTGTGGAGCCATCTCTCCAGCCCCAATTTTTTATATTTTCAAGAAGCAATGAAAGTCTCTCCACATGGACTTAGGATATCTGTAAATCTGTGTGTGCATTTCTGTATGTATATATACACATGCATTTTCTTCTGTGAGTGCACTTCTCTGTATACTTCTGAGTGTGTTTTAAGTCTGTGTGTGCAACTTTCTGTGTACGTATGCGTGCATTATAAGGAAGTCTTAAATGAACTCTTAGCTTCTTATGTTAGATTGCTAAATTTCAGATTAAATGAAAATTAAATATTCTGCTACTGTCTCCCAACAAAAAGGGAGGCTGCCTTCTCTGAGTCATGTCCGAAATTACCCTTTTAGCTTGGGACAAAGCAACTGATCACCCTGGGGTAGAGGACTTCCTTTATAATGAGAACACAGAATCATCTAACAGTTAACTTTTCATCTGGAACCACACGCTGTTGGACTGATTTGTTTGCAGTAGATCTGGCTCACGGTTGCTGTGCATTCTTGGAGGCATTTGTTGAGAAAGTACAACGTTGTGCCCGGCTGTATGTCTCTTGGTGGGTTCATTATATTTCTACTTTCTGACTTGCATATTACTAGTGAGTTTCATAACTTGAATTTCATAGCTAAATTTTAAAAAACCTGTACAGTGTATTTCATTGTAACATAGATGGGTTGCTGCTGTTATCACCCTACCCCCGGCTTTTTCCAGTAGCATATTGTGCCCTACGTCCATACCATTCATAATCGTTTATAGTGAAGGAGGTATGCGGGTGACTGTTAACATCATCCTGGTCATGGAAAGGCTCATTAACTGAACACATAGTAATGTGTTCTATTCTGTATGTATCTGCACTTCAACACCTGTCAGTACATGCTCCTTTCTACTTGGCATTGCAGGCTGCCCTCATGTGCTCTTGGCCTCTCCTATTTCTCTTGGGCTACTTACCCTTTGTTGGCTTAGTTTCCTGGGTTCCAAGCAATGAAATATCGCCTTTGGCTAACTTAAGTAAACAGGAGTGCTGGTTTATTCACAGAATCAAAAGAAGGTTTCGGGAAGATGGGAATTGGTGCTGTTCTGGGAACGATGTGTTGGGAGCTTATGTGTATGTAGTAGCTCAACAGGCTTTCCATCTCAAGCTCAAAAGAGTCCGGGGGAAGTCTTGGTTAGAGGTGGTTAATTTCTTTAAGCAAAAGCCCTAACAAGAACTCCTCAGTGCAGAATAGGTAAACTCACAGAAGATACCACAATTGTTTAGGATGAAACTGGGGCTGGAATGTGGAGAGGGATGAGGAAGTCGGAAGCCGCACAGGACAGTGTCACCTGCTGCCCCCTTCAGACTTGAGTGGTCCCTCTGCCACACTGTCTCACCTGTTTTTGAGATCCCCCAAATGCCCTTTCTCTCAAGTGGTTTTTATGTTTCTTGCCTTGATCCCATGTGGATATACATTCTCTGTAGCGACCTGTAGTCTGTGAATCCGACTCTCACCTTCTCCTGCCCCGTCTCTGTTCAAGGCAGTCCTGCTCTGAACACAGCTTTCAGCTCTCATGATGAAATGTTTAGTGGGCTTTTTGGGAAACCCCTGGAGTTAGTCACAGAAAGCTGCTTTAAAAACTCAAGGTTTTTTAAGATGAAGAGCTCACATTTGCAGATCTGAGTCTATCTTTGGTTCTAAAAAGCAGTTAAGGACAGCTTGAGAATTGGGTCTTCAACCCAAGTTGTAGGAAGCTTTCTTTTTTTTATTCATGTGTACGTATGTATGTGAGCTTGTGTGAGTTTATGTGCACCATAACTTCCTCCATAGCAGGAAGAAGCCAGAGGAGGGCATTGGGTTCCCTGGCGCTACAGGTAGTTACAAACTGTCACGTAGGTCCTAGGCACTGAGCCTGAGTCCTCTGCAAGAACAGCAAGTGCCCTTAACTGAGGCTGAGCCTTCTCCCCAGCCCCGTATTTCCTTTCATCCTAACAAGCCACAGCTTTTCTTAAGGCCTTGGAGGAAACAAAGGAGTCAAATTCCAAAGAGTGGTGAGCCCTTTCAGAGAAAAGCTGGATGCTAGAGCTGCTTCACTTGGCAACAACAGGAGGCTGACACCAGAACAAGAAGAAACGAGTTGACATTTCCACCCCACCTGCAAATAAGTTCACTTTGCCAGACAGTAATGGCAAGGACTGTATCACTTCGTCAGTAAAAAGTGATTGGAGTACAGATGTCTGTGTCGCTTTCTTTACCCCAGTTTCAATCAGAGAGGCCAGGCCACACCCGCAGACCGAGATGTAGAAAGCCTCAAGCCTAAAGAAGCATGGACACTTCGCAGTGGGTATGTAGTTCCCTGTGCTAGAGGGTGATAGCTTTATTATACTGGACAGTAATGCTGATGTGCTTGAGAAGATGCTGAAACTTGGGTCATTAATTTTATGTTCCAGAAAAGATAGGCTTGAATAATGGCAGGCTTGTAAAAGATTTAGTGAGGATAGAATTATTAATTATTAAATATTTATATTTAGTATTTTTTAAAAAGACAGTGACAGGCATGTGCCTGTAATTCCAACACTGAAGGAGCCTCACCTACTTAGTGAGAGTCTATGGAAAGGACGGGTAGGACAGGGATAGAGCAAAATGGAGAGCACTTTCCTGGCATATACAAGGTGCTGGGTTCTCTACTGAGCACCATGAATAAGTGGACATGAACCAGGTGTATGAAGGGCATTAGTTGAGAAAAGGCCCTGAGATGACATTTGCTCACGTTCCCTCCTACAGACTTCGGGGAGTGCTTGGGAGAAAGACTGGGACAGGCGAGTCCCCTCAGCTGCATGCAAACATGAGCAGTTGACCCAGTGCCTGGGTGGAGCAGGAAACGCTCTCATCCACAGACTTTGTGCAGAGCTGGCCATCAGTCATTGAGTTGAGAGCTGGTAAGCCTTCCTACCCTGTTGGCTCGGGCTTTATCTAAGAGTCCTAAAATCAAAACTCTCTTACCTCTGTGAGAGGCAGGCAAGCTTGTGGGCCCAGTGTCTCAGTGAACTAAAACCCTTTTCAAGAACTTCAGAACTGTAATAATACGGTGGTTGACACAAAAAGGACAGCTATACAGAATGACTGTCACAGGATAGCCTTCTCCAACAAAGTGACATACTCACTTAGACTGAAGTATGAGGTGGTCAGGCACCACAATCAGGAAGAATGGGCATTCTGGATAGAAGGAATAAGATCCGGAAGACTTGGGAAAGAGTTTAGCTTACTTGAAGAATGGAATGGAGCCAGTACACCATGTGTCAGTGGGCAAAGGGGGTTCAGTAAAGAGGGAAGACCGGAGAGCTATGAAGAGGCAAAATCCTGCAGCATTTGGGAGCATGAATGGCAAGGCATTTGAACTCGTAAGTGCATCAAGAAACGTACAAATTATAAAGAATGTTCCGGTTGACATCGAGGAATGGCTGTAGTGGTGGGAAGAGGATGGAGTCAAGGTGTGCATTACCAGTTTAGTCAGAACACCTACTTGCTACTCGGTCACACATTTTGAGGGAAAGAATAAAATCACCTGACTCGTTTCTGATGTTAGTAACTGAAAGTGATTCCACAGACTGGAGTGGCATAGAACAGAGGAGACTAGGTAGCCAAGAATACCAAGTTCTATTTTATCCACATTAAGACTGAGGCCCTACTTGATCACAAGGACAGATATCAAGTACTCCATGACATACGTGAATCTGGGGCATTTGGGAGAGTTTTTCTTCATTGGCTTAGCAAATACTGAACGTTTATTGTATGCATGGAGCTGTTAGGTGGTGTGAATAAAGCAGCCCCTTTGTGTTTAACACTGCAGTGCATGTTATACAGGGAGCAAGCAAACTTACAGGTGGTAGCCGCTACGTAGAGAAGGTGAAGGGCGATGGGAATGAGCTAGGGGAGCTTTCTGAGTATTGTTGAGGAAGGCCTTACTGATAAAATGGGTGAAAAATGAAGACAAGGTATCGGGGGTTGCTGATGGTTTAAGTGAGGACGGCCCTGGCAGGCTCGTACCCTTGACGGCTTAGTCATCGGTTTTTAGACTGGGAAAGATTAGGGATGGCCTTCTTGGAGAAGGTGCATCATGGGGGTGGGCTTTGAGGTGTCCCAAGTCCACACCATGCCTAGTCTGCCTCTTTCTGCCTCTCTGTGTCTGTCTCTCTGTCTCTCTCTGTCCATGTCTATCTCGCCCCGCCCCCTAGGATCAGGGCGAAGCTCCCAGCTACTGTTCCACCACCATGCCGGCCCATCTGTTTCCCACCATGATGCTCGTGGACTCACCCTCTGAAACTGTAGAGAAGACCCTAACTAGATGCTTTGTTTTATGTCTTAGTCATGGTGTCTCTTCCCAGCAACAGAACAGTGTCTAAGACCTGGTGATACAGAAAACAATTTTAAATGATATATTTAAAGGTTCGAGCAGCTGACAAGAGGCCAAAAACTTCCTGGCCAGAATCTAAGTGAAGGCAAAGTCCAGAGATGTAACTATACTCTGACAGTGCCTTTCCCTACAAGCATTTGTTCTTGGGATTAAACTTTTCTCTTTCTGTTTCACTGAATCATGTTCTCACTGTTCCAACAGAAACACCAAAGCTAAACTCAACAACATAAACCTTTAGTGCATTGTTAAACTGGAAGATTTCAGTATTTTATAACATTTTTGACTGTTACATGTAGGACAGTCTAGGTAGAAATGACTGACTGAAAAGTAACAAGATACCTGATAGTTTTCCCTTTAAGTTGTCAAGTATGTGGTTATTTGAGCAAACTTACATGATTTAAAGTGAAAACCATAAAACAGTTATAAAAATGAAAACGGTGTCAGGTTTCTCTAGCCACCATGGATCTCATGGTCTGAAGATATGGAAAGAGAAATTTTAGTCTGGTTGAAATTTTGGATCTTCCTTGGAGCTACTAGTGCCCAGAGAGTCCCCATCCCTGTGGGACCCTCAGTGGGGTTTCTAAGGCGGAGACTGGCTCCATCTGGCTGGGAGATACATGGAAGACAAGTGTGTCTGTCTGTGTTCCTCCTCACAACCGTGGAGGCAAAACCCAAAGCCTTGGGTTACCAGTGTGGAAAGTTGGAAAGTCGAGGGACAGTATTGTTGAAGTTACAAGAGGAGGGAGCATAGCCTTACAGGTGCCCTTTTAATTCCTAACTGGGAGCAAGTTTGGTTCCCAGAAGAAAATGAGGAAGGGGACAACGAAGAGGGAGAGTGGGGAGGGCGTGAGGGAGAGGGAGGAGGAAAGACTTTTTTCCGTCTGTAATCGCAGTGATCACACGGAAATATGTTTCAGAGTTTAGTAAGAGAGGAGGTGTCAGCAGAAGTGGCATCTCTGAGAATTTGGAATTATACCCAGCCTTTGAGAGTCACAAACAAAATTGGCATACCCCGTGATCCAAATTAAACAAAACAAACCCTCAAGTGATTAAATTCAGTCTAAAGTAATCCCAACAAGTCCAGAAGCAAGTATCTTGCAGAAGTAAATGCACATTGTTTCTAGGGAAAGCACCTTCATAGTAGGCCTCAAAGTAGTCCTAAAGATACATTTTCAAATCAATGATGTGTGTGCAGTGAGAATTAAGGAGCAACACAGGTGGGGGGTGGAAATCAGGATTACTGTGAATAAGAATCAGCAAAAACTAATGACTTTAGATACTAAAGTTACTAGGCACAAGATTTATTCGACTACTTGGAGTCTTTTGTATTGCCATATGGCTTTTCCCAGTTTTGGGAAAAGTATCATTGGAATTTTGATGAGTAACACGTTGAATCTATACACTGTTTTTGGCAGTATAAATATTTTTGTATCAACCTGGCAATCTATGAGCAGGGGAGGCCTTTTCACCTTGTAGCTTCTCAACGTCTTCATTTTTTTATGTTTTAAAGTCCCCATCATGGAGGCCTTTCCCTCCCTGGTTAGGTTATTCCTTGGTATCTAATTTTATTTTTTGAATCTATTATAAATGGGACCTTTCCCCCTTGATTTCTTCCTCAGCATGTTGCTGCTGATATATAGAAAGTCTGCTGAGTTTATGTTTATTTTGTATCCTGTTTCTTTGCTGAAAATATCCATGTTTTCTAGTTGAGTCTTTAGGGTTTTTTTTTTGTTTATTTGTTTTTTCTAGATTATCATATTGTTTACAAATACGGATATTTTTATGCTTTCCTTATATTTATCTGTTTTATTTATTTTTTCTTATTGTTTTAGCCAATGCCCCTTTCTGACCTCTGTAGGCACCAGGCACACATGTGGTACATAAACACGGATGTGGGTAAAACTCTAGTACACATAAAAATAAAATAAAAATTTAAAAAGGAAAGATACACAATCCAAGATTTCTACATAAGAAAAGCTTTACTGTTGGATGAGATAGACATTAAATCAAAAATATTAAGCAGAGTTACTTTATAATAATAATGTCAACTCATCAGTAAATTAAGATAGTTATAAACCTCTTTTTTAAAAAATGCATGGGTATTTGTCTTGCATATGTGTTTGTGTACTGCATGCATGCCTGGTGTCCTCAGGCCAGAAGAGGCCATCAGCTCCTTTAGAGCTGGAGTTACAGACGGTTGTGATCTGGGAACCAGTCCAGGTTATCTGCAAGAACAACAAATGCTCCTAACCTCAGAGTCCTGTCTCCGGTCCCACGAGAGCTGTAAACTTCTTAATTACCTAGTAACATAAAAATAAATGAAGTAGAATTTAGTAGCGCTAAACAATTTTGTTATCAATTTATTTGTAAGGACCTAATTAATACAGCCAGCAGGGAGAAAAACCAAGGCAAGTTACTAAGGTTTTAAACAATGCTGTTGACATACATAGCTTTGCCCAAGGACTATAGAACAGACATTCCTTTCAGGGCCTTAAGAACATTTATAAAAGTTGGCAGATACTGGCTTATAAAGCCAGTATACTGTAAAAAGATTAAGGTAGTATACAGTGTGCTTTCTGACCACAATGTAACTTATCAAGGAAACAATAACAAAGCAATACTCCAAGGGGCAGTGTTAAGGATCTGACTGTGTAAGCCAAAGATTAGGATAAAATCTGGACAGCACATTGCTTCTTTCTGCCAAAGCTTGGAGGTTGTCCTAGTTAGGTTTAACTGTGAAGCTGACACAGCCTAGAGTTATCTGAGGAGGAAAGCCTCAGTTGATCCAGGGGTTGAGGATGTCTATGACAAACTGTATTGTTGGTTGAGTAGGAGGGTTACCATTCCCTAGGCAGGTGGTCCTACGTGAGCTATATTAGAAAGGTAGCTAAACAAAGCTGGGAGTGAGCTGGCAAGTGGTGTTCCTTTACGGTTTCTGCTTCAAGTTCTTGCTTGAGTGCCTGCCTTGAATTCTTTCAATGATAGACTGTCACCTGGAGTGTAAGCCAAATAAATCCTTTTGTCCCCTAAATTGCTTTTAGTTCACGTGGTTTTTGTTTTTGTAATTCTTTTGTTTGTTGGTTGGTTTTTTCACAGCAACAGAAAGGAAACTAAAACAGAAATAAACCCAACTCTTCCTCATGTCTACTTAGTGGGATAGTAGCATATAAAAATCTTTCCTGTCCATGATGTTTCCTTGGAAAAAAAAAAACTAATGTGTGTATGTAATACATGAAACCAATATTAAAATGGCCTGCTGCTAAGTTATTGAGTAAGCAGATAATTCAGGCATCATCTCATTTGGGGGTTGATTAATGTTCTAACACTTCACATCTTCTTAAACCCTATTTAAAAACTACTAAGATATGTTAATAGAACCCTACCCAAGATTTGGTTTGAGTAATCCACAGACAAGTCCTTACATAGACTTGAAGAGCCGTTAAAAAGAAGAGATGGCAGAATCTGGATCCAGTGAAATATTCCAGACCACCTTCCTGACTCCACATAGGCAAACCTTCACACCAGCCCTGTGAGCTAAGAAAGCATTCATTTCCTCTGGCACTTCAGGCAGCCTGGGTTTTCTACTTCTCACGTGGATATCTTGTAAAGTTACAGAGGCTACCTTTGGAGAATTAATTTTCCTCACATTTAAGCTTGATTCTTTCTTAGAAATACAATGTAACAAGCTACCCTGTTCTTGGTGTTCCGATCTCCCTGGATGTCTGCTTCGTTGTACTTAAGGTGACTACTGTGTTTAAACTGATTCCCAAAGCTATCAGATAGGACTCTTAAAAACATCCCAGTCCTACACAACATGGTCTCAACAAAGGGGAGCAGTAAGTGAATCCCTATTCAGTTAGGTAAGAGGCTACGATCATTTTTTCTAAAGAGACCTCTGTTCTTTGGGAGAGAGAGCTGTTGAACTGTGTCTTTATAACTGTAATAAAAGTGTGATTTAAAAGGAACTGTTCTATGTTTTGTAAATGGAATTGAGAAACCTGACATCTGAGAGATCTAACCAGCACAGCAGACTAGTTAGAGAGTGGATGTTTAGTTAAGATGGGAGAAACATCAAGGCCACTAGCAGTGTTTTACTTTGACCTGCTCATAATTGTGACCTGGTTATTCCCTCTTGGATTATGAAGATATATAACTTCGTTTATTTCAGAGAGGACTACAGTTAAGAGATTTGGGATATTTAAAGAGACCTTGGACTTTTAAGTCTTTGGAATGTTTTAAAGGCTGTGGGAATTTTAAAGTTGGACTGTATTTTATAAATTATGATAATAAAATGAGATCTTGGGGGCAAACAAGGAAAGGTTGTATTTTAAAATGATGTATGTCTCCCCTCAGAGCTCAGCTCCCCCATCTCCTCCCCCACTGCAAGGAGGAGGCAAAAAGAGTGTCAAAACCAGAGAAGATGGAGGACACCAGGGGAACAAGGCCCTCTAAATCAACTGAGCAAAGCTCATATGAACTTATAGAGACTGAAGCAGCAAGTGCAGGACCTGCACGGGTGTGTGCCAGGTCCTCTGTGTATATATTATGGCTTCCAGTTTGGTGTTTTTAATGGGACTCCTGAGTGTATGAACAAGTGGATCTCTGATTTTGTGCCTTCTCTTGGGGTTCTTTTCCTTCTGCTGGGTTGCTTTGTCCAACTTGGATGTGATGGTGTTTGTGATGTGTTTGTGTGCCAAAGTTGACAAGGGGTGATTTTGCTGGCTAGGTTTTGTTGACTTGAAACCTAGGAAGAGGAAATCTCAATTGAGGGATCATCTCCATCAGATTGTCCTGTGGGCATGTCTGGGGGACATCTTGTTTCCTTTTTTAAAAACTGAAAATAGATTTCTTTTTCATACAATATATTCCGATCACAATTTCCCCTCCTTCTACTCCTCCTCCCCGTCCCACCTCTCTGGACCCACCCCTTCCATCTCTTGTTAGAAAACAAGCAGACATATAAGGGGTAATAATAAAGTATAATAAGACGGAACAAAAACAAACAAGTTAGGGCAAAACAAACAGAAAGAAAGGAACCCAAGAAACAGACGCAGATGCGGAGACCCCACTCCTTCGCACACTCAGGAATCCCATAAAAACACAAAACTAGAAGCAATGAATATGTACTCAAAACCTGCAGAGTAAGTAAAGTAAATAAACAAGCAAGCAAATAAATAAAAGATTTTGTTTCTGTTTTCCTTAAAGCTTGGGCATGACGTTACGAGACAAGGAAGCTCTAAGGATGCCACTGAGTTTGCTTCTGCAGGTCAACTATTGCCAGCATGTGGCCTGTGGTAGTTTGCTGGTGTGTGTTCAGAAAGGATGACGAGGAGGCGTATTCACATCTGCAAGCTCTGCCAGACCTCAGCAGAGGGACCCACCATCATGGCCAACACCAGACTCCGTAGACAGTGGAACCCCAAGTGTCTCAGCTCGGCTGTTTTTATTGATTCAGAACTCCTCAGGTGCAGATCACAAGCCATCAAACATCCCCCGCAGCAATCCGACACCTGCAAACAATACAAAGCGCTCTGGCAGCCCCTCGCCCAACAGTGCATAGAACAATTATTTTATATATAAGTAAAAATAGACTTCTGCAACAGTGGCCTTCACTTACGAGTAGTTTATTCCCCTCGTGAGACTACCTGGGAGTAAACTGATTTTTCATTTGCAAGTGGTTAGCAATTGGAGGTAGCTTCAGAGTTAGGGATGGGGGCTTGTGTCCTCGCTTCCTGTCAGCTCTAGGACCCCATCTGCTGCAGACTCCAGCAGGCCCTGTTCTTGCTGCTCGGTCTCTGTGGGTTCATATGTGTGACGGGCCTGCTGTGTTCAGAAGGCTTTGTTTCTTTGATGTCTTCCATCCCTTCTGACTCTTACACTCTTTCTGCCTCCTCTTCTGAAGAGTTCCCTAAGCCCTTAGTGGGGAGATTCAATGGAGACATCACATTTAGGGCTGAAGGCTTCAAGGTCTCTCTTACCTAAGAAGCACTGGGTATGGCTTTCCTCTCGTGGCGTGGGCCTTAAACCAAATTAGATATTCGTTACTCCCACAAGCTGTGCACCACCATTGCACTAGCCTATCTGTAAAGGTTTTTTTTTTTTTTTAAGTGTTTATCTGTTTTCTGACATTTGGATCTGGGCTCCTAATCCTCCTTTGTTTGGGGGCCAAAAAGTAAATGTTTTCTTAAAAGATGCTGTTGTTTCTAAATGCTGCATCTAAGCTTGAAGCCTTTTGTATCTGTTTGTATCACTAGTAACTGGACTAATGGAACTCCACTCCCTCCCATTCCTAGCTGTTGACTGTTACTAAGAGAGATCCTAACATGTAACTTTTTAAAAAACTGTTAGCTCCACTTTATCTGAGCCTTGTTTCTGCCTGCTTTCCCTAGCATCAGTTTTTGGAGCTCACTTCTTCCCCTGTCACCACCCAACCAACTCTGGTGCTCACTCTTCCCCTGACACCACCCAACCTGGTGCTCATTCTTCCCCTGTCACCACCCAACCTGGTGCTCACTTTACCCCGGTCACCACCCAACTGTCCTTTCCGATGAACACACTGTCTCTTAAAGAGCTCCCCACAGCAAGCTTTTCCCAGAAGTCCAAGCGGTATCCAACCAAAAGGAAGTCTGCACAGTACAAAAAGCTTCTTGGCAAAGCGTCTCACTGCACATATCTTGCAAGCAGGACACGATTGTAGATGGAAGGATCTGTGCTGGTTCATGTTTTCATTTCTCCTTTGGTGGCAAGCAGAGTACCTTCTGGTACCAAGGGCCAAGTAGGGGTAAAGGCTCTAGGTTGCCACCAGCGGGACTTCTCTGTGTTCAATGAGTTGTGTATAGGTGTTACTTTCAACAATAGGACCTTGATGTCAGTTTGTGGAGATTAATCTTTAGCTTTTGCAACAGGCTGTTTTGGGGTTCTCATGGGACCCCCTTTGGCCAATGACTTGATTAGATGTAACCCATTTCCAGAACTGAGGCTTCGTTTGATGAAGGATGTCCAGTTGGGGCTCTGCCTCCCCCATTATTTCATTTAGATCACTTCATATATGTATATAATTTGGGAAACTTCTATTAAGTTTCCATATGGCCCCTCAAATGGACCTTAATTTTAGCTTCCCCTCCCCATAATTCCCTCTATTGTTCTCTTGTTCCCTTCTCCCATTTGATCCTCCTGTTAAGACCCCAACCCCCTATCCATCCATAACAAATGAGCATCTATTCTAGTTCCCCTTCCTGGGGAGATCCATCCCTCCTCCCTGCTCACTTACTCTGTATGTAACCGTGTGGTTGTATGGATCGAAGCTTGCTTGTCTTTGACTTTAACAGCTAATATTCACATATTAGTAGTACACACCATATTTGCCTTTCTGGGCCTGGGTTACCTCACTCAGGATGATTTTGTTCTAGTTCCATCCAATTATCTGTGAATTTTATGATTGTATTTTCTTAAACAACAAAGTAATATTCTGTTGTGTAAATGTACCACTTTTTCTTCATTCATTGACAGAAATCTAGGTTGTTTCCCATTTCTGGCTATTCAAATAGAGCAGCGATGAACATGGATGAATAAGAGTCTCTGTGGTAGGATGAAGTGTCCTTTGGGTATATGTCCAAGAGACGTATAGCTAGATCTTGAAGTAGACAGACCCCATCTTCCTGAGGAACTGCCATACTGATTTCCATAATGGCTGCACAAGGTTGCACTCTCAGCAGCAATGGGTAAGTGTTCGTCTTTCTCCACACCAACCCTATCATGAGTTGTTATTTGTCTTTATTGACCTTGGCCATTCTGACTAGGATTAAGATGAAATCCCAAAGTAGTTTTGATTTTGCATTTTCCTGATGACTAAGAATGTTGAACATTTTTTAAAAGTATTTCTCAGAAATTTCAGTTTTCTCTATTGAGAATTCTGTTTAGATCTGTACCCAACTTTTAAATTGTGTTGTTTCCTTGATGTCCAGTTTTTTGAGTTCTTTATATATTTTAGGTATTAGCCCTCTATCAGATGTCTAATTGGAAGAAAAATTACCATTCTGTAGGCTGCCACTTTGTCTGAATGATGATGTCTTGTTATACAGAAGTTTTTCAGTTTCATTAAGTGGCATTTATTAATTGTTGCTCTTAGTGCCTGTGCTAATGGTGTTTTGTTCTGACAGTCTTTTTCTATTTCAGTGAGTTCAAGGCTATTCCCTACTTCTTCTGTCAGATTCCTCCGACCTTATGTTGAGGTCTTTGATCTATCTGGAGTTGTTTGTGTAGGGTGATAAGTATGGGTTTGCATTCTGCATGTAGCCATCCAGTTTGATCAGCATCATTTGTTGAAGATATCTTTTTTTTTTCTCGTGTATATTTCTTGGCTTCTCTACCAAGAATCAGGTGTTAATAGGTGTGTAGACTTATTTCTGGGTCTTCAGTTTGATCCCATTGATCATCTTGTCTGTTTTTGTGCCAGTAACATGTGGTTTTTATTACTGTAGGTCTGCAGAACAATGGTGATGCCTCTCGCGGTTCTGTTATCATTCAGGAGTGTCTTAGCTATCTTTTGTGTGTGTATCCATATGAAGCTGAAAATAGTCTTTTCAGGTTTGTGAATAATTTTCTTGGTATTTTGTTGGGGACTGCATTGAATCTGTAGATTGCTTTTGGATTGCATTTTATTAATACCACTTATTTATGAGCATGGGCAATCTTTCCGTCTTCTTCAGTGTTTCTTTCTTCAGTGTCTTAAAGTTCTTATACACATCTCTCGTTTGCTTTGTTAAAGTTATATTTTTTATATTTTATATTGTGAAGGATGTTTTTCCCCCTGATTTCTTTGAGACCACTTGTTATTTTTATATAGGAGAGCTACTGATTTTGTGAGTTAATTTTGCATCCTGTTACTTTGCTGGAAGTGTTTATCAGCGGTAGGAGTTTCTCGGAGGAAGTTTTAGGGTCTCTTATGTATACGATCATCTCATCTGCAAATAAAGATACTTGGACTTCTTCCCTTCATGTTTGTATCTTCTTGATCTCATTCTTTTCTCACTGCTCCAGCTGAGACTTTTAGTATTATATTAAATAGGTACGGAGAGAGAGGACAACCTTGTCATGTTCCTGATTTTAGTGGAATTGTTTTGAGTTTCTCTCTAATTTGATGTTGGCTGTGGACTTGCTGTAAACTGCCTTTGTCATGTTGAGGTATGTCCCTCGTATCCCTAATCTCTCCAGGTTTATCCTGAGGGGTACTGGGTTTTGTCAAAGGCCTTGACTGCATCTAGTGAGATGATCCTGTGGATTTTTCTCTTTCAGGTTGTTTATATGGTGGATTGCACTGACTGATTTTTGTATATTGAACAGTCTCTGTATCTGTGGGATGAAGCCTAAACTTGATCATGGTGGTGATCTTTTTGATGTAAACCAAATCTTGGATTTGGTTTACAAGTATTTTATTGAGAATTTTGCATCTATGTTCATAATGGAAATTGGTCCATTCTTGCCTTTCTTCATTGGTTCTTTATGTAGTTTGGGTATAGGGTAACTAATAAATGGCCATGTAAAAGGAATTGGGCAATGTTCCTTCTGTTTCCATTTTGTGAAATAATTTGAATAGTGGCATTAGCTCTTTGAAATTCTGCCAGAGTTCTGTGCTAAAGCCATCTGGCTCTATGCTTCTTTTGGTTGGGAGACTTAATGACTGCTTCTGTGTCACTAGAGGTTACAGGTCTGTTCAAATTGCTTATCTGATCTTGATTTAACTGGTAAGTGGTACCTATCGAGAAAATTACCCATTTCTTTTAGATTTTGCAATTTGATATATTATAGATTTAAAAATGCGTCCTCATGATTCTCTGGGTTTCCTTGGTGGCTGTTGTTATGTCTTTTTCTTTTCATTTCTGATTTTGCTAATTTTGGGTATTTTCTCTCCACCGTTCAGTTAGTTTGGATAAGGTTTTGTCTGTCTTGCTGATTTTCTCAAATTTTCTCTTTGTTCCACTGATTCTTTGTTTCTATTTTATTGATTTCAGCCCTGAATTTCATTATTTCCTGCTGTCCGCTCATTTTGGTTGCTATTTCTTCTC
This sequence comes from Cricetomys ansorgei, assembly GCA_026225945.1. Classification (NCBI taxonomy): domain Eukaryota; kingdom Metazoa; phylum Chordata; class Mammalia; order Rodentia; family Nesomyidae; genus Cricetomys; species Cricetomys ansorgei. The sequence continues at coordinate 170,318 of JAMJFZ010002690.1, read as the reverse complement.
TTTTTTTTTTCCCTAGAGCTTCTGGGTATGCTGTTATGGTCTAGTATGAGATCACTCCTTTTTTTTTTTTTAAAAAAAGAACTACCATGAACTTGCCTCTTAGACCCTTCTTTATTGTGTTCCATAGGTTTGAGTGTGTTGTGTTTTTATTTGCATCCAATTCTAGAAAGTTTTAAATTTATTTCTAAGTTTCTGTCTTGACCTATAATAATTCAGTATAATAAATCAGTACTGAGTTGATGGTTTACCGTGAGTTTGAAAGTTTTCTGTTGTTTCTGTTGTTGTTGGTATCCAGTTTTTATCCATGGTGGTCAGATAGGATGTAGGTTGCTATTTCAGTTTCCTTGTACCTCTCTAGCTCTGCTTTATGTCTGAGTATGTGGTTAGCTTTGGAGAAATTTCCTAAGTTGTAGAGAAGACGGTACTTTTGTGTATGGTTGGGTGAATTGTTCCATAAATATCTGTTCGCTCTAATATTTCTTTGTTTAGTTTTTGTCTGGATGTCCTGTCTGTTGGTGAGAATGGGGTATCAAAGTCTCCCACTATTTGCGTGTGAAGGTCAGTATGTGATTTAAGTTGTAGTGATGTTTCTTTTATGAACATTACTGTTTGGTGCATAGATGTTAAGAATTGCAAAGTCCTCTTGATGAGTTTTCCTTTCATAACTATGTCTTTTCCCTATCTCTTCTGATAAGTTTTGCTTTGGAGTCTATTTTGTGAGATATTAGATGGATATGTTGGCTTTCATCTTAGATATGTTTGCTTGAACTATCTTTTTCCATCCTTTCCACCTGAGGTTATGTCTATCCTTGGTGGTAAGGCGTGCTTTTGGATGCAGCAGAAAGGTGGATCCTATTTTTGCATCTGCTCTGTTAGTCAGTGTCTTTTTGCTGGGGAATTGAGACCATTGATGTTGAAAGATATCAATGACCAGTGTTTCTCGATTCCTGTTATTTTGTTCTTGTTGTACGTATTTTCCCCCATCCTTTGATTTGCTGGCTGATATTATTTATTCCTATTGTTTTCTTTAGCCTTCTGTAAGGCCAGATTTGTAGAGCGGTACTATTTAAATTAGGTTTTATCGTGGAACGTCTTTCTTCCCCCATCTATTGTGATTGGCTGTTTTGCTGGGTATAGTAGTCTGGGCTGGCATCTATGATCTCTTTAAGTTTATAGAACATTTGTCCAGAGCCTTCTGGCTTTTAGCCTCCAATGAGAAGTCAGATGTTATTCTAATAGGACTGCCTTTATATGTTATTTGATTTTTTCCCTTGCAGCTTTTAATATCCTTTTTCCCCTGTACATTAGTGTTTTGATTATTATGTGCTGAGGGGAATTACATTTCTGGTCCAGTCTATTTGGTGTTTCTATAAGCTTCTTATACCTTGGTAACCATCTTTTTTTTTAGGTTAGGGAAATTTTCTTCTATGAGTTTGTTGAAATATTTTCTGTGCCTTTGACCTATGTTGTTTCTCCTCCTTTCCTCCTCCTCCTCCTCCCCTCCTCCTCCTCCTCTTTCTCCTCTTCCTCCTCCCCTCCTCCTCTTCTTCCTCCTCCTCTTCTTCCTCCTCCTCTTCTTCCTCCTCCCCTCCTCCTCCTCCCCTCCTCCTCCTCTCCTCTTCCTCCTCCTCTCCTCTTCCTCCTCTTCCTCCTCCTCTTCCTCCTCCTCTTCCTCCTCCTTTTCCTCCTCCTCCTCTTCCTCCTCTTCCTCCTCCTCCTCTTCCTCCTCCTCCCCTCCTCCTCCTCTCCTCTTCCTCCTCCTCCTCCTCTCCTCTTCCTCCTCTTCCTCTTCCTTCTCCTCTTCCTCCTCCTCCTCCTCCCCTTCCTCCTCTTCCTCCTCCTCCTCCTCCTCCTCCTCCTCCTCCTCCTCCTCCTCCTCCTCCTCCTCCTCCTCCTCCCTCTTCTTTTCCTATTCTTTATAGATTTGGTCTTTACATAGTGTCTCAGATTTTCTGAATGTTTTGTGCCTGGAGGATTTTTTTAAATTAACATTTTCTTTGACATAGGTATCTATTTCTTCTACCTTATCTTCAATGTTGAAGACTCTCTCTTCCATCTCTTGTATTTTGTTGGTAAGGCTTGTCTCTGAGGTTCCTTTGTGAGTTCCTAATTTTTTATATCCAGATTTCCCTCGGTTTGGATTTTCTTAATTGATTCTATTTCCACTTTCAAGTCTTGAAATGTTTCTTCATTTTCTTCTACTGCTTGTGTTTTCATAGATTTCTTAAATGGATTTATTCCCTAGATTGCCAGATATATTCCCTATATCTGCTTACCAGAGAAATGGAGTCCAGCTTTTCCCACTTTAAAGGAAAGAAAACTATGGCCACACACACACATACACACTAGGAAATATACTTACAAGTACCATAATCAATTATTTGAGGTTTGATTTTTAAGTTATACCATGAATTCATTTGCCCTTGTTCTTTCAACCAACAAAGTCTGTGTTATTTACTAATTGTTGGGCCCTGAGCTAAGTGCTGTGAACATAGAATTAAATCAGGAATCTGCCATTATCTACAAGGTCTCCTGTGCGTGAGGAAGAGTAACATAGAAACCATTTCTCTCTTGTGGTCTGCTAGGAGGCAACTGAGTCAGCTTGAAGGATGGAGTATTTCTAGAAGTGAAGATACTTGATCTGAAATTGGAAGTATAGGTTACTAAGGGACTCCCAAGGCCGGGAGAGAGCGTAGGCGCTGGCACGGAGACGACAGAGAGCCTGCTGCCTCTCTAGTGCCACAGGCAGGGGCTCTGTATAGAATGAAGGGGATTTGGAGAGAAGTCTAGGAGGTCACAGAGGAACAGGAACCAAACACAGCCAAGTGCTGTTGGATTAATGAGTTGGGCTCTGGATCAATGGTTATAAATTAGGCTTGTACTCTTATCAGTGATTCCACATCCTACCCTAAGAGTAGAAACTTGACTTCAGACATTTCTACTTTGATGGAAGAAAAAAAAAAAAAAGAAGCATCTATGGTGGACTGGGTGTTGACCCCACGCCCCGACCCCCACCAAGACAATCCCAATCATGTTAGAATGATAGTCTCTTTCTACGAGCCCCCGTGCATACGTTCGCTTAAGTAGATTAAATCCTCTGGAGACTTAAAAGTAGCAAAGGCTTTATCCTGGAAACCATAATGAATCAGATACTCTCTAGGGCAGAAGTCATTTCCTGCAGTAGTTTTTCCAGGCTATTAGAATACTGGTTTTTTCCACCGTGGTATAAAATACCCGAAATGGGAATTCAGCAAGCCTGCCAAGCACTGTGGTTATTACAATTCCAAGAAGCAGCCATGGCGCGAGAAAGGCAGAGACGGTATTTGTGCGCCGCTGCCCTTTCTTTGGGTTGGTTTCAAAGTGTGCCAGTGTTTCTGTTGTTTCCTAGAAGAAGGAATTCTCTGAGAAGTGGATTCCCACAATGCTTTGTAGGTTAATTCAAGAACTCATGGAGGCCAACTTTATTTTTAGGTCTCTTTATTTTAAAGAGCACAACAAAATCATTTTGACTGTTGTTTTAAAATCTGTTCTTGCAGTTTATCTTCTGGTATACTCAAAGGCTTTGTACTGTGAGTATTTTAGATCATCAACATTGATATATTAATTCCTAAGCCTTAGTATGATGGCTGCTGTAGAAAGGAATGCCAATAAGCTCTCTTTAGTCCAAATCCACAAGAATATGAACTCATATTGCTTTGTGTTACATTCTGTTTCCCATACATTGCGTTAATTTTCACAATAGCGCTATGAAACAGACTCAGTATTCAAAAGCTAGGAAAGTAGCCAAGAATCCCTATTTAATAGATGAGCTTTCCATAAAATACATCTGTATGCTCCATTGCCCACTCCATTGCCAAGATTCTTCTTTTGGTTTTTCAAGACAGGGTTTCTCTGTTGTAATCTGGCTGTCCCAGAACTCACTCTGTAGACCAGGCTGACCTTGAACTCAGAGATCCACCTGCCTTGGCCTCTAAGTTCTGGGATTAAAGATGTGCACCACCACTGCCCAGTTTTCAAATTCTTATTTGTTGGAAGACAGATTTTTTAAAATGATGCTTTTTGTTTCCTCTTTGGCAATTTCATACATATGTACAATGTACTTTGGTCACATCCACCTCCACATCTTAAAAAAGAGATTTGTGAGAAGTGAATCTTAAATGGGTTCTGTTCACTTGCTGCCTATTGTTTAAGGACAGTGTTTTCAGAAACCCACAACTGGTCAACATGCTGAGAATAAGAGACTTTGGAATGCTCAGACTAAATGTGATATCTTTATTACACCCTCCCCTTGAGGCTCAGGGGTCTATGTGAACGAAGGGACTGGAAAGATTACAAGAGCCAGAGGTGGATCACTTCCAGGAAGTAGTGTTTTCCAGCCACAACAGGGCAGATAGATGTACACGTGAACTCACAGAGACTGTCATGGCATGCACAAGACCTGTGGAGGTTTAAGGCAGATAGGATCCTAGCATGGAGGAGTGGAGTGGGCACCACTCCACCCCTAGCCAAGGAGCTATTTGCAATTGATAGCTGCTGGGAGAGGGAGGGTCAGTTTTCTTCACAGCAGTGACACCTGCTATGTTAATCACACTCTGGGAGTAGTCAGCCAGCACAAACTGGACTAGATGATTTTTTGTTTGTTTTTTTTTTAGAGAGTGAGTGGGTAGGCAAGGGGAGGGGAAATCTGGGAGGAGGTGGAGGAGAGGAATGAAGATGATCAAATGTATTTTATGAAGTTCCCAAAGAATAAATGAAAACATCGTTTTAAAAAACTTGTTTCAGGCAATGCCTTTGTAAGTAGAATACTTCAAACACTGTCTGCTTTCAAGTGTAGTTCTTGGAATATGTCCTGCAAGTTACGGCATCGTTTACAGATGGTACCATTTTCAAATGTGAGGAACCTTAGACAAAGCTAGCTATGGACCTGGAAACCTCCTGCATCAAACTTCCAAGTGCTACAATTACAGGTGTGTAAATTACAGTGTGGCACACGGCAAATAAAACTTTCACACGTTTATTTGGATAAATGATTGTGGAATGCTTGGCCCTAAATAAAAACATTGATGCCACCCCCTCCAAAGGTCAAGAAACATCAAGAAGGAAAGAGAGGAAAGAATGTAAGAGCAAAGACTGGAGAGGAGTGTCATGTCGGTGTCATGAAGGTCACATCGCGCAGATTCCCTGCAGCTGCATCTACCTGCACAAGATTGAACTCCCCGTCATGTCATCGTGCATGGGGGAGGTCTCAGGAGACCCTGCCCCTCAGTGCTGGGCCCTAATCAGTTATTGATTGCTGGGAGGGAGGTGCCATTTCCTCCAGTGGTATGGCAAGTGATAACTTGCCCATGTTCCAGTAAATAATGCCCCCCCCCACTCACACTGATGTAAGGAACCATAAATTTAGTAGATTCCAAAATATTTAGACATTAGAGTAAAAGGGGACTGGCTAGGAAAAAAAAAAAAGAGGTTAAGACAGGGTAAAGGGGTGGGGTGAAAGCTCATTATATGCACGTTTGTTTATCATTGTGTATATGATTTGTCAAAGGACTTCTCAAGCTCTAGGCTCCAAGGCAGGCCTCTCACATTCTCATTCTTGTAGACTGCTGGCCATTGCTCCCAGACACATGAGTGCATAGCAAGTCCCAACCCACCCTCAGTTACCCCCTCTGGTTCCCACTAAGCTCTGCATCTCTGATTCATACTTTCTCATCATAATCAATTCTTCCAGGGGAAAGCACTTTGGTGTTTTATAAGCATGCACTCAACAGTTCACAACGGCCTCTTTCTCATAGAGCATATGGCATGACTCGCCTTTCTGAAAATATATGCGATGCCTATAAACTGTTGGTGCTTTTCCAAGCACCCAATTTTAACTTTTACAAACAAATTAAGGCTAACATTAAGAACATTTCCTTCTTCCTGTCCCTCCCTTCCTTCCTTCTTCTGTGTATAGAACTAAAATTTGAATGTAGGACCTTTTGCACACTAGGCGAGTACTTTACCATTCAACTATACCTCCAGCCTAAGAATATGCATTTTAAAATATATATTTCAGTGTGATCAGCTGTTTCAAGTTCCTGCTGCCATGAACGACTTCCTTGGATGATAGACTGTACCCTCCAACCATGAGCCAGAATAAACTCTTCTTTCCTTAAAGATTCACACATATATGTGCATGCATGTGCACACACACACACACACACACACACACACACACACACACACATCACATACACATGTCTCTTGCCTCCAAGGCTGTCACTGAACTCCTATACAGCTTCGGTAACTTTGACCTTGACCTTCTGATCCTCCATCTATTCCTCACACTCTGGGATGAAGGGCATGAACCCCTCCCTATGCCCAGTCTATAGGCGCTGGAGAGCCAACCTAAGGCTCTGTGTGTACTTGGCAAGCTCTCCTACAACGTAGACATGTCCTCCACCTACAATGCACATTTCACAGCAGAACTCATGGGCAAAACAACGCTCATGCACTGTAATTTTTTTCTGCTTTCTTCTTCTCAGATTTATTAACAGACATGGATTGTCCAAAGGAATTGAGCTCAGTATTGGTGGGAAAGAATTTTAGAGTTATTTCTAGTAACTCCCCTGTTCCCTTAATGGACAAGCATGAGATGTTTTTTTAAATATGTGTAACAGATTTTATTTTGTTAACACTTGCTCTAATCCTAACTTCATAAGAGAGAAGCTTTCAATCCCCACTGGTAATACAGGACATTCAAGAGGTCAGGTTCCCTTCAGTGCTGGTCTGTCCTCTCAAGGACACGCTGCAGATTTTTTGTCAACTACAGAAAATCATGATTTGTATGTTGTGTGTGTGCGCACGTGTGCATGCACATGTGTGTGTGTGTGTGTTTCAATGCTGGAGATTGAACCCCGAGCTTTGCATGTGTTAGTGGAGTCCTCTACCACTAAATTATACTCCCAGGTGCCAAGTCTCTAAAAAAAAAAAGCTAATCTTTATTATGACTTTGAATGTATGAATGTTTTGCCTGATTGTGTGTCTGTGTACCACATGCATGCCATACCTGTGGAGGCCAGAAAGGGTGCTGGATCCCCGGGACTTAAGTTACAGATGGTTGTGAGCCACTGTGTGGGTGCTGGAATCAAACTCAGGTCCTCCGGAAGAGCAGCCAGTGATCTTAACCACTAAGCCATACCTCCAGCCTCCAGTCTTTTAATTTATATTTTATTTTGTTTTTGAAAGGGTTTAACTCTAGCCCAGGCTGTATTCAAACTTGTGGTTTTCCTGTGTTGGCTTCCCAAGTACTGTGATTATAGGCATGTGCCACTATATCTGACTCTCACAAGTCATTTATGTATTTAGTTATTTATTTATAAATAACTTATTTTATATGTATGAGTGTTTTGCTTGCATGTGTGTCTGTGACCCATGTGCACGCAGTGCCTGTGGAGGCCAGAAGAGGGACTTGAATTACAGATGATTGTGAGCTGCCGTGTGGGTGCTGGGAATTGAACCTGTGTCCTCTGGAAGAGCAGCCAGTGCTCTTAACTAATGAGCCATCATGAAAGTCTTTTAATGTCTTTAAAAAATAGACTTCTTCGTAGTTTGTGATGTATTTCAGCTCACATATCAAGTTTTCTGAATGGTCAAATGGACCAGTGGATAAATGATCTGTTGTACACATGGGTGTAGTTGACTAGATGCAACTTCAAGTTGAAAACTTTTGTACCAGTTTTTAAAGGAGACAGGCTCTGGAAAGATGGCTCAGCAGGTAAGAGTGCATTCTGGGCTTTTCTTGCAGAGGCCTAGAGCTCAGTTCCTCGCACCTGTAGCAGGCGGCTGCCCACCTTCTGTAACTCCAGCTCCAGGGCACCCTCTTCTGGACTCTACAGTCAGCCTTCACTCAGATCCGCACACCTCCTACACGTATGCATAATTAAAAAGAAACCTTAATTTTTTTTTTCTGAATGAAAACTCAAAGTTATTGTTTGATATTTTGGGATTTAATTTTTTATTTCTTTTAAGGAAAGATATAGCCTTAAAAATGAATAATATTCAAAAATACATATTTGTGTAAATTATGTACATGTTGGTACAATTTCAGGGCTGGGCTGGATGTGCCTGTATGTGTGTGCAGTGCTCATCTTCCCATCTGAATGTGTTTTTGCGTGTGTTTCTAGTATGAGCTGATTTAGCTAATTCTTTTCATAATACTTTTTATTAATAATTTGAGTTTTGTACAATGTATCTTGATAACACCCTCTTCCCATTCTTCTCTGTTCCACACTCCCACCTCTGTGCCCTAAAAAAAGAAACAAAAAGAAAATTAAATCAAGCTTGTATGGTAGCAGCATGGGTAACAGGCTTCACCATGGTCTTTGGAGACAGAAGACTGCTCTGATAATGAACCTCAACTTGACCCACACTAGCTTGAGACGGAGCATGATAAGAATTTGACCTGAAGTTAGGCCTCACCATTCAGACCCAGGCAGGTTCCCTGGCATCCTGAGAGCACAGAGCATCCCATAAGCTTCCGGACATCCCCATGGGGATTAGGTCATCCTGCAGGCACCCAGACATCACACAACCATCTAGTCATCCAGCAGTCACCAGGACCTCCCACAGGCACCCGGCAATCCTCCAGACATCTCTGGTCACCACACAAGCACCTGGTCATCCAGCCAACACCATGGCCTCCCTCAGGCACCCAGACATCTTGCAATCACCAGGGCCTCCAGCTGGTACCAGAACCTCCCACAGGCACCAGGAAATCCCACAGATGCCCAGACATCCTGCAGGCACACAGTCACTTGGATATTACACAGGCATCTAGCCATCCCCTAAAGATCCGGCTACCACACAGGTATCTGGTTATCCAGGGCCTCTCACAGGTACATCACATAGGCACCCAGATATCCCAGACACCAGGACCTCCCACAGGCTCTAGGGCCTCCTGTAGGCACCTGGGCCTCCTGAAGGCACCAGAACCTCCCAAGGGCACCAAGGAGTCCCACAGACATTCAGGCATCACACAAGTTTTCAGCCAACCTACAGACACCCGGACATCAATACAGGCACCCAGTCTTCCCACAGGCACTCATGAGCATCCAGACATCCCACAGGGACCTAGACCTCCCCCAGGCACCAGGTCTTCCTGCAGGCACCAGGCCATCCCACAGATGTGCCCAGTCACCTGGGCATCCCACAGGTACCCAGACATCCCATAGAGTCACAGACATTACATGGGTACCCAAACACTGCACAGGTACCTGGCCATCCCTCAGGAACACAGACATCAGATAAACACCTGGCCATCTGGCAGTCACCAGAGCCTTCTCCAGGCATCTGGATATCTCGCAAGCACCAGGACATCCCATAGGCACCAAGACTTCCAGCAGGTATGCAGACTTCTCACTCAGGCACCCAGGCAATTCCATAGGTATCAGTATGTCCTGTGGGCACTAGGTGACCCTGCAGATAACCAGACATCCCATAGGTACCAGGATGTCCCTTAGGCACCTGGGCCTCTAGTATGCATCTGGAAATTCCACAGATACCCAGACATCATGCAGGTACCCGTTCTTCCCGCAGGTTTCTGGGCACCGTGGAGGTACCTGGCCATACCTAGGTACCCAGACATCTTTGTCTCTTGGACCTCCCACAGTATCTGGCCATCCCACATGCACCTGGACATCCTGAAGGCCCCCCAGCGTCTTGGAGGCACTGAACATCCTGCAGGCCCTTGGGCACCACACTGGCCACCATACTTCAGGCAGAACATCACCCAGGGCCCCAGACTGTCCTCCAGAATCAGCACTTCATGAAGCCAGGGTCCAGCACCAGGTGAACTCTGGCAGTGTCAGCAATGCAGATGGAACTCAAACCATGCTGGTCCACACGTGCATCCTGAGGTCCTCAAACCCCTTCCCCGAAGGAGGAGGCTCAACCCTGCCTATGGAACATTCTTCAGTGGGGACATCTTGCTGTTGCTCAGAATCAGGGTGCTCCAGAGATTGGCAGCACGATCCGGGGGCAGGGCCCACTGAGACTCTAGGCAGCTGGGCCCTGCCCCCACCCCAGCACCGCGCATCCATCCTGCCACCCTGGGCCCTGCACTGCAGCCCTCTGGCATCGCTGCAGTCTGTGCCCTCCCCCACCCCATCAGAGAGGGCACCCCAAGGCAGCAGCCGTAGTCACAGGAGCAGCACCTTGGCTTCAGTATGGCAGTGAGGTGGTCAGGCAGGTGTAGTGGTAGTCAAATGGCTAGTCCCTTGTGTGAAGGCCTTGTCCTGAAGATGACACATGTTTTTCAGCTAGGACATCTTGCTGACTGCTCCTGGCTCAGAGTGATCCTGCAGTTTGGCAGCTTGCCAGAGTCCAGGTTCTTGGATCCTGCACCGCCCTCGCACCATCTGATCTGCTACTGCAGGCTTTGGGCCTGCTGTCCGAATCCCACAGGAAGTGCTGCAGTCCACAAGCTCTCCCCTACCCCATCAGGGAGGGCGCTATGACCTGCAGCCTCAGCCATGGGAGCACCAGTTCAGCTTCTATATGCCAGGTGGGTCCAGTGGAGGCCACAAGGCCTGTCCTGTTCAGAGACCTTGCCCAGAAGATGAGATATTCCCCAGCTGGGAAATATTTCTGATCCCTCTGATCCAGGGCAATCCTGCAGTTTGGAAGCGTGCCTCCTGTCCTGCCTCCTCAGCCCCCTGCTGCCCACTACCAGCAGGCAACACTGTAGTCTATGCTTTCTCTACCCCATCATGGAGTGCGCCAGGAGCCGCTGCAGCAGCTCGGGGTTGTTGCTTGTACCCATCCACGGGACCCTTCAGGAGGCGGGGATAGGGGGTAGGGGTGTAAGGGGTGGTAGAGTTGGAGTGGAATCAGGACACAGACTCCAGGAGTCAGGTGAATGGCAAAAGGCAGACTCAGTTTATTTGGGGGTACCCGGAGCCTCTTATACCCTTCACCGGGCCCAGCATCCCATTGGCTGCCAGACTGCAGCTGCTGCTCCCTGGGCGTGTCCGGGTAGGTCTGTCTCTGGGCATGCCTGGGCAGGTCCGTCTCTGTGTACGTCCACGTGGGTCTCCGGCCTGGTACTGCTCAGTGGCAACAAGTCCAGTTTTCTCCTGCAGGGGTCCAGTCCCCGGTCCTGCCTGGAAGCACTACTATGCTTGTCACCGCCCCATCCCTTCAGTAGTGCTCACCACGGTCTTCCTGTCTGCAGAGCTCCCTGCTCTGTGTCACTTCGCTCTTTCCTGCCTCCTTGGTCAGGTCAGCACCCATGACTGTGCTCCCAGTTCGGATTTTGTCTGCCTGCAGTGGGGTGGGTGGGGGGTGGCAGTGGCTGCTGTCCCCTGGGGGGACCCCTGCATCTGACCCCACCAGGACTTTAGGTCTACATCTCTGCTGTGCACCCGCTGCACTCCACCATCTTTCTTCTCCCCTCATAGGCAACCAGTCTTCCAGATCTGCTGTCCTTCCACCCACCCTCAACTCTCAAAATAGCTGCCGGACTTGCTGGTGGTCCTGTGGCAGTAGCCCTTGCCTCACAGGGGGACCTGCTGGGTCTGAATCGGCCAGAATCTAGTTCCTTGCTGTATTTCGCTGTCTCTCCTCTTTTCCCTCATGGGCAGTCAGTTTTCCAGGTCGGTTGTCTTTCCAATCCCATTTAATTCTCAAGGTTTTCTCTGCTGAACTTGGCAATGGAATAGTTTCTCCATGTCAATGAAGCGAGGGGCTGCAGGTGCCCATGTTGGCAGAGCGTGGGGCAGGTGGCCAGAGCCCCATTGGACTGAGCTGTTTGCCCTGCCGTGATCTTGGAATCTTTCATAATTAACTATCTTAAGAGGAAAAAAAAATCCATTGATCACTCCACTCCTGTTTTACTTTTTTAGTGGAATTTGAGCACTTTGGCTAGCGGTCCTGCTTCTTGTAGTTTTAAGCTATTTGGGCTCTCCTTACTGTTCTCCCGTAGTTACCCACACGAAGAGGGGTAATGCAGAACACAGCGGCACAATCCTGCAACCCCAGCACTGGGAAGACAGAGGCAGGAAGACTGCAAGTTCCAGGTCACTCTACGTTGCTGTTTTGCTGCATAGCAAGATCCGATCTCAAAAAAATAAATAAAAATAAAAACAAAAGTCATGATTATTTGTAACACTAGTAATCTGTTTTGATCTTTAGTCTAATGATCTAGAATTCTTTCATTGTAAATCAAAGAGAAATCCCAGAACATTTAAAAGTAAAGGAAGAAATCAAGAACACATCCCCTCTCCGTGTTCACAGAAGGCCGGGGGCTGACCAGCACTGCACCGTGGGGTATGTGCTGGCGTCCGCCGAGGGCTAAGGCCAAGCTCCAGTCTGTGAAGACTGTGTAAGAGGGAATCTGTGCTTGGGCAGAAGGTGCATGAACATTCCCGTCTTTAGGGGTATGCAGAACTTTCTTTAGCTATTAGAGGCAGACACACACACACATACTTTACAAGGTAACTATGACCACAGAGCAATATACTTCAGTGTTTGTAAACACCGCTGAATAACTTGAGACAAAACTTATCAAGACTTTCTCCTTGGCTTCTTCACATTCAGATTCTGGTCAGCATATGAAGTAAGTAGACTTTATCGACTTGACTGGTCCAGGCATGTGTACTGCAGGAAAAGTGCAGTTGTACACGGTTTCATCTCGTGAGACTTGACACAGTGGAAAACACGCATGTCTCATGTTGTAGTGCCTCCACAAGATGTCCCCTGGGGAGAGTGGCCGAGCCTTGTGCTAACAGAGCAAGCATGGTTGTAGCTCATTCGTCCCTTTCTAGCTTAAGATCATAATTCTTCAAGATTAAAAAGAGTCTCTGTTTAACTTTGTGCCAAAAGAAAAAATTTATTAACGTTTTAAGTTTGGCCTTTTAAAGTTAACACTATTCTAATTTACATATATCAGGATCAGGATAGTTATATTGGATATGATAAGTTAACTTTTTTAAAAAGTGTGTGTGTGTGTGTGTGTGTGTGTAGCTATGTATGTGTAAATATTCATGTGTTGTCATGGGGGATGGTGCGTGTGCAGATGTCTGCACATGCGTGTGGAGGCCAAAAGAAGTCAACATCAGGTGTCTTCCTCAGTCCCTTATTGTTAAGACAGGGTCTCTCCCTGGATCTTGGGCTCAATGATTTGGCTTGACAACCTGGCCAGCAAGCTGTAGGGAGCCTCTTGGGATTCAGTCATCCACCACCACCCTGGTCTGTTGTGTATGTTCTGGGAATCTGAACTCAGGCCCTCATTCTTGTGTGGCATGCTTCCTTCCAACGAAGCTCTCTCCCCAGACCAGAAAGCCCATTCTTTCTGACTTTTAGGAGGCTCATTTTTAAATTGAAAACAAATTTTTTATACAATATAGTCTGATCACAGTTTCCCCTGCCTCATATCCTTCCAGATCCTCCCTGTCTAACTCAGCAATTGTTTTTTCTCTCTCTTTAGAAAAAAAAAAAGAGATTAAAAACAGAATTAGTTTAAAAGAGAAAGGAAAAAGCATGAGAAACACATACATACCATAAAAGCACAGTATCAGAAACTGTAACCATAATATAAAAGCAAAAGACCAGTAAAGTCAAAAAAAAATGCCCAAACAAAGCAATATAAGACAACAAATCTCCAAAAATACCATTGAACTAACTTTGTGTGGGCCATCTACGCTGGGCATGCGGCCCGCCCTTAAGTGTGGCTTGTATATCCAGTGAGACTCCATTGGAGAAAACTAAATTCTCTTTTGCAAGTGGTTGTGAGTCGGAGACAGCTTCTGGGTCAGGGATGGGCGCTCATGTCAGCTTTCTCCTCTCAGCACTGGGGCCCCATCTGACGTGGACCTGTACAGGCTGTGTGCGCGCTGTCACAGTCCCTGTGAGGTCATGTGCGTGTCAGTCCTGTTGTGTCTGGAAGACACTGTTTCCCTTGGTGCCATCCATCCCCTCTGGCTCTTATAACACCCCCCCCCCCACACACACACACAGATACACACACTCTGAGCTCTGAGGGGAGGGGTTTGATAAAGAAATCCCATTTTGGTCTCAGTGTTCCAAGGTCTCTCACTTCCTGCACATCGTCGAGTTGTGGGCGTCTGGATTTGTTCCCATCTACTGCCGGAGGAAGCTTCTCTGATGATGGCTGAGGATTCTCAAACAGTTCCCAAATAACTGCACAATAGATAATACGACCCATCAGTTTAGAGGTCACTGTCGGTGCAATAGCTGTCCATCACTTGTTAATGTCTCTGCTGTTCTACGGTAGTAAATGTTTTCTCCCTTGTTCAGTAGTTGCTTACATCGTGTTGCTTTTCTGGCTTGCAGCAATCTGGTAGTTAAGGAGACCCAATGGAACAGAGAGATTGAATCAAATGAAATACGAGTTAAGAATAGCTATTGAAAGTTTATAGATCTGGTTTTCTCTCTCACGCCCTCTCTTCCTCCCTCCCTCCGTCCCTCTCTCCTTCTCTTCCACCTCTTTCCTGTATGTGAGTGCGTGTGTGCATGTGTGTGTGTGTGTGTGTGTGTGTGTGTGTGTGTGTGCATGCGTGCGCACATGCAGTGTGATTAGTTTTTATTTTGAATCAGTCTTCTGTGGAAAACTTCAGTTCACATTTGAAGGTGGTGTGAGGTTCGCATGCTAAGACACTCATTTCAGTTTTGACTCATGGTTTTCAGTCCCTAGCCAAAAGGGAAGAGAGAAGACATTTCTCACTTGTCAAAACGCATGTTAATAAAACCTCACAGGATTTATGATAAGAATTAGAAGCAAGGACCTTTATTATTTTTGCATTTGAGAAATTTGAATGTTAAAGATTCTATGATTTTTTTTCCCTAAACTAACATTTGCTTTTGAGGATGTTTTGGCCTGGATTAGTTATAAGGCCTCTTAATATAACAAGTAGCATGTTTAGTTCTTAGATCCCAAGTAACACTGGCTCTCTTGATTGTCTCAGCTAACGTGTTACTGTTGACACGCATGGGAAACTTACGCAAAGGAGGCATTTCAGGCCTTGGTGGAACAAAATAAGAGCAGGACTGGGAGTCAAGAAAAGGCAGCTGGAGATGCATGCCTGGAAGGCCTACTGTAATTGGCCAACCAGAAGTTCTTATTCCTGGAGGGCCTAGCAGTGAGGAGCCATGCTGCCACCTCAGTAGTATCAGCCCAGGTTGCCTGTGGCAGGGCTCTGAATTTCTTCTGTAGGTGTGGTCTCTGGAAACCTCCCTCAGCAAGGGAGCTGTGTTCCCAATGTGACTGACGTGCCATGAACCTCACTACTATAATGTCTACCACACCAAAGTATAGCTTTGTCAGCTATTTCTATTAGATGGTAAAGTCAGGTTCTGTACCCTGATCGTGTTTGTACTCTTCTTATAATCTGAATCTTGGCCCTGAGTGCATGCGTGTGTGTGGGTGCATGCGCATATGTGTGGTCAGTTTGCATGCTACTAGCTCCTTAACTTTCTTTTAAAAATTATTTTTAAAGAATCTCTGTGAATCCAAGGCCAGCCTGGTCTACATAGTGTGTGGCAGACCAGCCAGGACTACAGAATGAGAGTGTGTCTCAATTTTTTTTTTATTGACACATCTTAGCATTCAAATGAACACTTCCTGGAAGGGAGAATTAGATGTTCATAGTCACCAGTGACTTCTCTGTGACAAAGAGCTTTAGTGCCAGGATCCTGCACAGACTGTTGATATGTAAAATGGCTTCCTCGATCCAGAAACAGGAGCCAACATAAGCATAGAGATTTATGAAGGTTGGCTTGGCAGTGCATTCACGGGGGCTCATCTGAGATTCGGGCTGTGCAGTTCCTGAGACCACAGCTGGCACACGTGAGCAATTCATGCATGAATGACCTATGTTGGCTCTCACTCGGTCACTGTTTCCTGAAGAGCCAACAGTCCTCTGAGGGAAGAAGCATGAGGTGGGCTTTTATTTTGTTTTATTTCGGTTTTTCGAAACAGGATTTCTCAGTTGTAACTCTGGCTGGCCTTGAACTCACAGAGATCCGCCTGCCTCTGCCTCCGGAGTGCTGGAAACAAAGGCATACACCACCACCACCACCACCCAATTGAGGTGGGTTTTCAATGGGGGCGGAAGCAAAAGACAAAAGAGTCCCAAACAAAATACATTTCCATTGTTAACTCCCCGGAAGTAGGAACAAGCTTGTAGGAACTAGGCCACGGTTGTGCACCAGGCTCTGATCTACTCCTTTACTAGCCTCCATGTTAATAGCCCTTTAATGAGAAGCTTTTAGCTTGACAAACTTTTGCTTCTGTGTAGTCTTTTGTGGAAGCAGAGGGGTCCTCCAGGGGGTGATGGTGACAGAGTCACTAGCCCAAGAAAACAGACTCTGGAGACCAGCTTCACGGTGCAGATCTATTTTATTGCGGAAGAAACAGAGCTTTTACCCAGGAAGCAGGCGTTGCACAAGGGAGAGGCCCAACAGCCTTGGTCCATGCTTACTAGACCTTCCATCAGCCACCTACAGCTTGCTGTAGTGAGGGGTAGTGGGCAAGTTCCGGAAAGGTCCAAACATCTTTAGGCCTGTATGTTTAAGCTCTTATCCTATCTGTTTCGCTGAGGTGAACAAGGTATCTGTCAAGACAGGAGAAGCAGGCATTGCCCTTTCTCTTCTTGGGGCTCAACCAGTGTGCCAGGATCCATCATTTTAAAGGGCCCTGCAATGTGCCACAAGCTGAGGTACTTGCCCTGGCCCAGGCCGGGATGCCCATCTTTCTCTTCTGCTGTTAGTATCCCTTAACCACCAGCACTTTCGTTCTTTTAATTTTGTTTTTGATTTTTAAACATGATAACATTGAACTTGCAATCCTCCTGTCTCTGTTGGGCAGACTTTTGATAATTAATACTTGCTGTAGAGTTTCTGTTGAGATAAAACAAATTTACCCAAATCAGGCCTCCTTTATTCTATGTATGGGCCTTGTTTGGCTTTCGGTTTGAGTTATCACTCACTTAAAGAAACCTCTTTCAGCTATAATGACATCTCAGGACACCTGGTTTCACCTTTTGGAACCTTTATTATTATTACAGAACTGAGTGAAGCCAGCACAAGCTGTGCTCAGCATGGGTCCGTGTGGCCATGCCATGGAGCTCAATTGTGTGGTCAAACTCTAGTCTAAATGTTGCTGTGAAGCTGTGCTAGAAGATATGATGGCAAGTTAGTCATGATGTGTCTCGCCTGTAATCCCAGCACTTGGGAGGAGGAGGTAGAAATGGGAGAATCAGAAGTTCAAAATCACCTTGGCTACATATCAAGTTTGAAGTTAGCCTGTGCTACACGACACCCTGTCTCAAAACAGACTTTTTTAAAAAAAATATTGATCATGGCCACTGTCACAGGGACGTTAGTTTTAGTTGTGTTTAAAATATTGTTTTGTGCACTTTTGGGGGAGGGGCTGCTTAGGCCTTGGCATTTTGTATTGTCTGCAGGAGTTGGATTTATGTGGGGGATGTTTGATTGCCTATGATTTGCACGTGCTATCAGTAGAACACCTGAGGAGTTCTGATCAATAAAAACATCTGAGCTCAGACGCTTGTGGTTCCACTGTCCAGTGTGGCGCTGGCCAGGATAGTGGTTCCCTCTGCTGAGGTCTGGCAGGCTTTGCACATATGAATATGCCTCCGTGTCTCTCTTGGTGAGCCCAGACAGTGGCTATCTACTACAAAGGGGTAAGATGAAATGACATCAGATGCTGGTAGGGATGCAGGGAAAGGGGAACACTTATTCATTGTTAGTGGCAATGTTTGTTACCAGCAAACTGGTAAGCCAATGTGGAAATCAGTGTGGAGGTTCCCTAAAAAGCTTGGAATAGGCCTACATCAAGACCCAGCTATACCACTCTTGGGTATATACCCAAAGGACTCTGCATCCTACTACAGAGACAATTGCTTATCCATGTTCATTGCTGCTCTGTTCATGATAGCTAGAAATTGGAAACAGCCTAGATGTCCATCAACCGATGAATAGATGATGAAAATGGAAGAGTATTCAGCTGTTAGGAAAACTGAAGTTATGAAATCTGCAGGTGGATGGGTGGATTTAGGAAAAAAAATATTCTGATATAACCCTAAAAAACAAATACTGCATGCTTTTAAGCTTTTGATATGTATGCTATAATCCAAATAATCACAGGGGGTAGATACCTAGTAAGGACCATGGAGGAGAGGACTTACCAAGGAAAGAGAAAGAATATAGTGCTATGGAGAGATAAAGGGGAAACTAGAATAGGAAGATTAAACGGGGAGGGGGTAGGAGAGCAGGGTAAAGGAAGGAGTATGGGAGGGACAACTAACATTATAGGCTATTTGAAAGACCATATGAAAATCTACTGCTGTGGACACTTTCTAAATATAATCACATATAAAAGGGGTGTAAATGGAAACACCAAGTAATTCGAGAGACAGGCCTCAGCTAGACATCTTACGCCATCAAGCAAAACTTCTAGAATCCAGTAACGGATAATATCGTGTTGAATAGTTGGCCAAAGGGATCCAATGGGAACCCCTAAACATCACAAGCTATTACCAAAGCTACTGGTTGCTCTTCACAACCTGATGGTAAGGCCCTGTTGCTGAAAACAACATTTACTTATGTCATCGAACACAGAGAAGCTGAGTTGGTGCCCAACTAGAAGCTTCACCTTTGCTAACTAGCATCCATGGTGCTAGGAGGGAGCCTGTACACTACCAAAGGCAATCATCAATATCACCCAGCTACAAACACGGAGACTTACAGCAGTGACATGTCTGTAAGATATACTCGTACGGTAGTGGCACAAACATTACGGGAGTAATCGGTCAGTAATTGATTAGATTTAATGGCCTACTCCATTATCTGATGTTGCTAAAGTGACCAAGAATGTGAGTCTAGATAGGCCATGGGCCTAGAGGAAGAACCGACTACTATTACTCCACTAAGTGAATATAGCAATAGAATGACTTCTAATGACATTGCTATACCCACAGGTGCGATACCCTTTCAATCTTCATCAGAGAGGGTTTTTCTGGCAGTAGATGGGAACTAACACAGAGACCCACAACTCAACAATGTGCAGAGATTGAGACGTCGGGTCACTCAGTCCTAAATGGGACATTTTCATTCAAGCCCTTCCCTCAAGGCTCAGGCATCTATGTGGAAGATGAAGAAGAAGGTTTGTAAGAGCCAGAAACGATGGGTGACTCCAAGGAAACAGTATCTTCCAGACACAATGGGGCTGACGCACATGTGAGCTCACAGAGACTTTTCCAGCACGCACAGGTTCAAGCCAGGTGGGCTACTAACAATGACAGGGGTCCCACCTTTAAACCAAGACATCTTCAATTAATACCCACCAAAGGGAAAATCAGTTTTTTCCAGTGGAGTGTCACTGGGTACAGCAACGACACTTCAGGGCAGGCTCCATGCCCAGAAGTAATTGGCCAACACAAAACAAACTCTGTGTTTCTTTGTGGTATTTATTATTTATTTTCACTTATTGGTTCTTTGTTTTGATTTTCATTTTTATGTTTTTGTGGTTTTTCTTGAAAGAAAACACAGTCAGTTGATGAGTTGGGTGGGTAGGGAGGTAGAGAGGCTCTGGGAGGAGTCAGGGGAGGGGAAAACATGATCAAAATAGATTGTATGGAAAAACCTTTCAGAATATAAAATAAACAACATGTGATTGACATTTAAATTGATAAAGATGGATGGACTTAGATCACCAACTTAATGAGAAGTGACTTGGCGCTATAGAAGCAGTTGAAATTCTTCAGGGAAAAGACTGGGGTCCGTAAGAAGGGGGAGTTCTCCCTTCAGGCCGTCTTCATCCTGCTCCAACCCTGACAGAATTGCTAGCAGACTTAAGAACGCCAGCCCCACGATCACACGATATATTTGTCTTATACATAAAAGCTCATTGTATATGTCTATATGTTTTAAAGGCATTTTAAGGGGTGTTGTGTATACAATACATTTATTTATCAGAGGATGAATATGTACATACACATACATGTACACTCTACTGGGTCTGCTCCTCTGAAGAGTCTAACAGATGCAAATACTGTCAGCCTTGTTAGTGATGTACGCTTGTAAGGAGCCAAGTAGTGTAGTGTATATTGTATTGATAAATTGCCGTGTGACATTTGAACTCACTTGAGAGGTTAGCTGTGAATTTGGGATGCCCTCACTTCAGATTAAAGTATGTCTCGTCAAGTGTCCTCCAGGGCCTCCTGTCTAGGGCTGGACACCCTAGCTCTGTGATAGGGAGGCAAGGGAACAGTAAAAACTACCCAAGAGTTAAAAACATCCTGTTCTTTAGAACAGAAGGTGGACCATTTCCAACAGAGATTGCTACTGTTCATCCCATGATATAAAAGGGCCTGTTGTGGAAAGGGGAGGCTGGAAGTTCAGACACTGGAAACTCAGCCATGGAGAGAGAGTCCCATGCTAACTGCCCTAACTTCTCCATTTGTTTTCTGGATGTTGTAGGTGCTCTATATGATATCTGTTTGGTACTGTTTGCTCTTTTCCTTGCAGGTTCCCCTGAGGGGAGTCTGCTCTGCATGACTGGGACTCTCTCTATGAGACAGCAGGCTACTTAAGGGCCTTCCCAGTTGATTTCTGGTGGGTGTTTTGAGTGCCTACTTTGATGATGCTACGTTCTGTCTCTTCTTCCCTGGCTTGCGATATACTTAAACCAGATCATTCAAAACAGAAAGAGTGGCTACCATAGATCACTTTAGACCATACAGAACAATACCCATGGAGGAAAATTAGATCAAGTATTCCAAAACAATGGGCTTGAGGAAGATGTATCAAAGATTGCCTGTACACCGAAGATTGATATTGTCACAGCAATGTTCCCCTTTCTTCCTTCCTCCCTCCCTCCCTCCTTCCCTCCTTCTTTCTTCTTTCTCCCTCCTTCCTCTCTCCCTCCTTTCTTCCATTCCTTCTGGTAAGTTACCGTGTATCCAAGGTTGACCTCAGATTTGCTATGTATTTAAGAATGCCCTTGAACTTCTGGGTGCTAGGCATTACAGCCATTTATAACCAAGCATTGTTTTATGTGGTGGTAGGGATCAAACCCAGGGCTTCACGAATATTAGGTAAACACCAACAAGGCTATATCCCCAGCTCCCCGGATGGCATTTCTTGTGTTTAAGAAGCACCATTTGTGATTTCAAATATACTGCTCTTGAGGCAGAGAACTTAGCACAACAAACTCAATTTCTCAGGCCTCAAGTAACGTAGTGTCAAAGTTGGAGGGTAAAATTAAGGAGCTATATTTAAAAGAAGAGTACATATCAGACTACTGATAATAGTCAAAGTTGGCATTTTCTAGCCTTTGCTACGTCCTATATACTGTGCTAAGTTCTTTATATGACTCCACTGAATCTCAGCCACTCCACAAACAGGTATGTCATTCCCAATTTACAGATTGGAAACTGAAGTTTGGAGGTTAAATTATGTGCCTTAAATTCAGAGCAGTAAAAATAAAATTGAAGCACAGTAGTGTGTCTCTAGATGTCATGCGTAGGGCTACCACGCTAATGGAGTCAAATCAGACAGAAATTCACAGCACCTCTTGACTTTCCTCCTGAAAATGAGTACACTGAACGGGACTGGTGTCTGTATGATTTAATCTCTTGTCTTAGTAAAGTATAAATAAATTATACAAGCTTAGGTTTGAGAGGAATCATGTAGTTAGAAAAGCAAACCCTCCTCCCTGAAGGAGATCAATGTAGCCAGTGCTTGAAGGCAGCCTTTGTGTGAGGTGAAGATAGTGTGCCTTTGTTGGTGATTGCGTGTGCGTGTGCGTGTGCGTGTGTGTGTGTGTGTGTGTGTGTGTGTGTGTACAGGCGTATGTATGCATGCATGTCTAAGGCAGAGGTCAATGTCATTTGTCCTCATCAGTCATTCTCAGTCTTATTTTGGACACAGGGTTTCCTACTTAATCTAGAGCTCACCAATTTGGCAAGACCAGCTGGCCAGTGGGCTTCAGGGATCCTTCCGTCTCTGCCTGGCCCCACCCCGATCTATGCCAGGATTACAGGTTCTCACTAGCCACACCTGGCTTTTTACAGGGTGCAGGGGATCTGATCTCAAGTCCTCACACCTGAGTGGCAAGACTTCACTCACTCAGTCATCCTCCCAGCCCCTGCTGGGTCTTTCTTATCCTCCAAGTCAGCCCACTTTACCAGTGCGCTTTCCTGAGACTCAGTCCTTGTTTACTGCCTGTATATAGGGCAGTGTACAAGGATGGGAAAAAGAGGCCTTTCCTCCCAAGATTACACAGAGCCCTTCCCACCCTCTGCTCACTTCTTCCCAGATGTGGCCCTGCTCCTCTACCATTCTCTCCAGCACAGAACAATCTGGACCTGCAGCATCCTATCCCAGCTGAACGATGTGGTTTATTCCACCCCAGCTCTAGCTCTGTCCCTACTGCGTCTAACAAAGGATGAGGTGGCCCCAAGGCAACCACGTCATTGTCCCAACTTACTCTGTACTGCAATTAAGCGTGTACACAGGTGTTTTGAAGTAGAATTGATTTAAAGCCTGGAATTTTTCTGTCACCAGACTAAATTTAGAACCTGATAGCTAATATTTCTCTCAATTATTGCTTTCATTTTTTTTCTGTATAACATGCTAGCATGTCAGGCTGTGAGTTTCTGTTGTCAATGTTAATCAATTACATGTATTTTGTTTGTACAGTATTGTCTTCCATATCAAAAATAGGAAACACTCCTCCAGACAGGGCTAAGGTTTGTCAACATCAGTAATCAGGACTTCTTCAATATATAATCCAATCAATTGCAACTCCAACCAGTTACTAACTAAGGTTAGCTTTTTATCACTTTATCTATGAAAATATCATGAAAAAGTAAAATTCAAGGCCCAGTATATTTAAGATATAATATTGGGCCAGGCGGTAGTGGCACATGCCTTTAAATCCCAGCACTCAGGAGCCAGAGGCAGGTGGATCTCTGTGAGTTCAAGGCCAGCCTGGTCTACAGAGTGAGTTCTAGGACAGCCAGAGTTACAACAGAGAAACCCTGTCTTGAAAAACAAAAACAAAACAAAAACAAAAGATATAATATTGGTTTTCAAACTGTTTTAAGTTACTTCCTTTTTTAAAAATTAAGCTTCCGGTTTTAAGACCTCTGGAGAGAGAGTCCATACTAACTCCCAGGGATCACTGATTTCTACATCCTACCAAGAAATGACATTACCCACTGCTAGAGGGGTCCTCACCAAAGCAAGAGAAGTGGGAATGGCTTGGACAGTCTGCAAATGAAAGCAAACCAACCCAGAGACCTACTTTTCAGTTACTGAAAGGGATTTACCATTGAACTGGCTGTATTAAAGCCCCAGCAAGTGGATCTGCTGGGATTCACATCTAGATCTAGGAGCCCACACTCTGACATCAGGACCTCCTTGTTGTGGAAGTTTATTTTTAGTTGTGTTTACAATAATTGTTTTGGTGCACTGTTGGAAAAAGGGATGCATAGGCCTTGGCATTTTGTATTGTTTGCAGATGTTAGATTTATGTGGGGATGTTTGACTGATTATGCTCCTCACAGGGTATCAGTAGAATACCTGAGGAATTCTGAATCAATAAAAACACCTGAGCTCAGATGCTCAGGGTTCCACTGTGGAGTATGGTTCGGACCATGATGGTGGTTCCCTCTGCTGAGGTCTGGAAAGGTCTGCACCAATGAATATACCTCCATGTTGTCCTTTTTGTGAGCTGCCACAGTAAGTGAACTATTACATATGGCAGGATGTGGGGCATGACATCACACTAGCTAATTCAACATGGAAACAAGGGAAAAAAGAAAGAAACTCCAGACCTCACAGAGTCCAGTAAAATATGCTCAGGGAAGCTACCAGAGGATAAAGATTAAGGTACTAATTGAAGAGTCCTGAAGGAAGAGAAGAGAGAGAAAAGAAATAAGCCTCTATGAAAAGAAAA
Source organism: Cricetomys ansorgei (assembly GCA_026225945.1). Taxonomy (NCBI): domain Eukaryota; kingdom Metazoa; phylum Chordata; class Mammalia; order Rodentia; family Nesomyidae; genus Cricetomys; species Cricetomys ansorgei. The sequence goes on along the minus strand of JAMJFZ010002690.1, from coordinate 146,335 downwards.
GGCTGTGAAATTAATAAATAAACAAGGGAAAAAGCTCTGAGGTGAGAGCCATGTTTCAGATAAAATGATTTGGATGAATTTTCATGGTGAAAACAGAGAGTTCAGCTGGGAGCAGGGAAGAAGCAAGGTTCTAACTGCTTTTCCTGATCATGGAGTCAATGTTCCCTCCTGCCACTGGTGCTGACAGCAGCCAGTGCACTGGAAACCAGTGTGTACTGTTCTATAAACTGAGTTTGTTGATTACTTTTTGTGTATGTGAAGCCCAAGTGGGTCTTGTGTTTGAGGTCTATGAAGAAGGGTATATGTTTCCCCATAGTGGTGGTGAGAAAGAATGTGAAACTGCCATATTGTTTCAACCTGAAATTCTTCCAACAAGCCCAGGACCCCCTGCTGTTGTAGAAGCCTCAGCTTGGAACAAAAAAGTCACTTAGTTAAACTGACCAGTTTTTTTTTTTTCTGCAAACCTGAGTAAGAGAAAGACAAGTGGTCCAGATGCTGGTGGTGGTGATGAGAACTCGACCCACAAGGAGACGCTTTCTGCAGACAAAGTGACCAGTTGTTTTTCCAGCTAATCAGACTCTATCTTAAAACCTTGAAAGTGTTTCCTAAGGGTCAGAACACAGAAACTATTTTCCAGAACTGGTGAGGTTGTATCTTGTGTTGACTGCCAAACTTGGTACTGTAAGAGTCACCCAGCTGGTGCTGGTTTTGAAGGCATGAAGGTGTCTTTGGAAAGCAGCTGAGGCTTGGCACTGTGAGAGGCCATTGGTGAAGGTTCAGCCTCAGTAGTAGTTGAAGGCCCAGAATGAAGGCATCATGGAGAGCTGCTGAGGCTTGACACTGTGAAGAGAGCCCAGGAGAGGCTATTGGTGAAAGTGCAGCCCAGTTGCAGCAAGGGACCCCAGGGTTCTGAAGATGCCAGTATCATGGGTTGATCAACAAGAACAGCAGCAACAGTGGAGGGGAGCCAGCCAGAGCCTGGAGAACAAGCTGTGTATGATGCTGTGTATGATGAGGTCAGAGTCAGAGAAGTGACCCGAGCCTTTGGAGGAGCCCAGAAGATCCTGAGTGAATTCCAGATAACTGAACATTGATAATGTTTTTCTGCTGACCAAAGACATTGTGAAAAACCTGATAGATGTTTGGTTTCATTTGCTCCTGTGCATTAGCAACCCTCTTGTAAAATTGTTTTGTTCCTCTTGTAAAATGTTTTGCTGGTGTAGTGTTAAATTGTGTTATAGAGATAAAGCAAGTTTTTGATTGGCTTATACAGAAAAGGGGAATTGTTGTAGAAGTTTATTTTTAGTTATGTATAAAATAATTATTTTATGCACTGTTGGGCAAGGGGTCCCTAGGTCTTAGCATCTTGTATTATTTGTAAGTGTTGAATTTATGTGAGGAATGTTTGGTTGTTAATGATCTGCCTGTGGCATCAGTAGAAAACCTGAGGAGTTCTGAATCAATAAAAACACCTGAGCTGGGATGTTGAGGGTTCCACTGTCCAGTATGGTGCTGGCCATGGTGGTGGTTCCCTCTGTTGAAGTCTGGCAGGGCTTCCACATATGAAAATGCCTCCTTGTCTTCTTGGCTGAGCCATCACAGCAGCATAACTAGTACACACCCAGACATCTCACAGGCACCTAGACATCCTGCAGGGCCTCCTGCAGGCACCAGGACCTCCTGTAGGCACCAGGGCATGCCACAGGAGCCCAGACATCTCAGAGGCACCTGGACTTTCAGCAGGCACATCTTCCAGGTTTCAGGGGATCCCACAGATACTCAGACATCTCACAGGCACTTGGCTATCCTGCAGGCACCCAGACATCCTGCTGGCACACAAACATCACACAAGCACCCAGCCATCCCTCCAGCACCCAGACATAGTACAGGCACTTGGACATCCAGCAGTCATTTGGGCCTCCCACAAGCACCTGGAGTTCCTGCAGGCACCCTGACACCCTGTAGGGACCAGGGCCTACTTTGGGCACCAAGGCATCCCACAGACATCAGACATCCCATAGGTACCAGGACTTCCCCTAGGCTCCAGGGAATCCTATAGACTCTCAGACACCATGTAGGCACGAGGCCAACCCACGGGGCATCTGGACATCTCCCAGGCTCCCTGATATCTTGAAGTTACCCAGACATCCTGCAGTCACATAGATATCACACAGGTGCCAGGGCCTCCTACAGGCACCAGGGCATCCCACAGGGGCCCAGACATCCCCCAGGCTCCAGGGAATCCCGCAGACACTCAGGCATCATGCAGGCTCTGGGCCAACCCACAGACACTCAGATATCTTATGGGCACCAGAGTCTCTCACAGGCATCTGAACTTCCCACAGGCATCCTGCAGTCATCAGGTTCTCCTGTGAACACCAGGACCTCTCACAGATACCAGAGCATTCCACAGGCTCCAGGGAATCTGGCTGATACCCGGGCATTGATCCAGCAGTGGGCCTACCCACTGTCACCCAGACATCTCACAGGGACCAGGTTTTCTCTCAGGCAACAGGACATCCACAGGCATCAGAACCCCCCACAGGCTCCCAGACCTCCTCTAGATACCTCAGCCTCCTGAATGCATCTGGACCCCCTGTAGGGACCAGCAATTCCTTAGGGAGCTGGTCTTCCTGTGGGAACCTGGTCATTCCACAGGCACCTGGATGTCACATAAGCACCCGGACTTCATGCAGGCCCCTGGACTCCAGGTAGGCACCCGAACTTCACAAAGGCACCAAACAGCCTGCTAGAACAAGTCCCCCATGGTGCCAGGCTCAAGCACCCGGCAAACTCTGGTGGTGTCAGCAACACAGACAGATCTCTAATTGTTCTGGTCCACGTGAGTTTTTGAGGTTTCTGAGATCTCTTTTAAAGGGAGGAGACCCAACCCCCAGTATGGAATCTTCTTCAGCTGGAACATCTTGCTGTTGCTCAGGATCGGGGTGATCCCGAAGTCTGGCAGAGAGATCAGGGTCACTACTTGACTGAGTGCCAATTGTTGCACACACAGCTCCCTTATCACCATCCATCCTGCTGTCTTGGCCTTTGTGCTTGAAACCCTTGATATCACCACAGTCCATGGGCTCTCCTGCCCCATCAGGGAGCAGACTATGCATAGCAGCTACTGCCTCAGGAATGGTAGAATTGGCCTGGCAGGTGGTGAAAAGGCCCAGAAGGTCTGCTGGTCATCAGAGGACAGGTCTCTTGTGTGGATACTCAGTCCAGGAGATGAGACACTCTTCAGCTGGTTTATCACCGGTGCAGGGTGATCCTGTGGCTTGGCAGTTAGTTTGGGGGCAGGACCTGGTCCAGCTTCATATTGTTGCATCCCACCCTGCCCTTATCCTCTGGCCTTTGTGCCTGTAGCCCCTGGTGGCTTTGCAGCTCATGCTCTCCCTTCACCCATCAGAGAGAGCAATACGAGTGGCAGCCATGGCCATGAGAGTGGTGGAATTGGCCTGGCAGACAGTGGGCAGTCTAGGATGGTCTACGGACCTATCTATCCACTGTCTGCCCTGGGTGGACATCCATGCCTGTCCTCACCTCCTACCATGTGTCTCCTAGTGGTGCTCTCTGCTGAATCTGTTTGTCCTGTCTGCTTCTCTTCACAGTGTCCTTGCTTCATTTAGGAAGTGGCAGATGCAGCCTGGCAGATCACAGTAGGGTGGCCTGTTTGTGGCCTCAGCCTCATGGCATCCCAAATACCCCTCTTCATCCATACAGTCATTTTTAATTTGCTAAGTTCCTCTTGCCTGATGGGGTGCCATCGCCATTCTCCTGGCCAGTGCCATTCTCCTGGTCCACGAATGGTGAATAGTCAGAAGCGACCTGAGTGGGGATATATGCAGCTGCCAGAGCCACCAGATTCTGCCCATCATCCGCAGCCATCCTGGGCTCCCTCTGTGGCTCTGATCCTGCAACCTGACACCCTCGTGGCCTTCCTCCTCTATGTGTTGGGCCTGTCAGGCAGCCATGGTGCCTGGCAGGTCCATTCCTGAGTCTCTCTGCTGTGGTTTCCGCCCCACTTGTCCATTCCTGATTTTCCTCCCAGCTCATTCCTCCATGCCACCAGCAGGGACCCCACTACCACCTTGCAGGTAGCGATGTGGCACATGGACCTGTGCAGGTGCTGCTTCACCAGCCTCTGCTCCCCACTTGCCTCTTCTGTACCACATGGGCCAGAAACACCTTCCCATTCTGCCATATAGATCTGTTGCCACCACATAGTTTATATCATTGAACACAGCACCAAATGTAGCATCTCCTATTCTACAAACTCGTGAAGGGCCATGGACGTCCTGAGTGGGGGTCCTGAGTTGTGGACAGCGGGGTAGCTCCAGATCCCTGACAGACCCTGCTCACTGCCCTGCCGCTATCTTGAATCTCTACCTACAATCTTCATTTTTTAAAATAGCTCACTGAGTCCAGTTGGCATTGCCCATATGCTCATAGGTGTGGGGCCATCCACTGGAGCAGGAGCAGCCTGCCAACAGCCACACTTCCGAAGAACGATCCCCCTTCTCTAGCGGCTATCAACTGCCAACTTCCTCAGTGGCAGGACCTCACGAACATCACAAGGGTATGTTTTGAATGCATTCCATGAGGCGATGCTAGGCATGTATGATCTGTATGACACTGTGTGATCCATTTGTACTGACTCTATAGCAACAGGCAGAGTCTGTGAGGAGGTGGGATAACTACAAGGAAATGGCGGGACTTCTTTTGAGTGATATGTTTTATATCTCAATGATAGTTGTGTGCTCAAATATGTTTAAAAAAGCACTAATGCACACCAGACCAACAACTTGTCTTGCATGTAAATTGTAGTTACCATGTATCCGACTTAAAAATAGAAAACCCACTTTTCTGAGGCTTCCTATCGTCGTAGAATAAATTCTGCCCCAGGTGTTTCTTACAGAGCCCTGCACCCTCTGCCCTGCTTCCTCCCCACCCTCTGCCCTGCTTCCTCCCCACCACCATCATGGCTTCTCTTGGCAGACCATCTCCACTGTAGTCTGTCTATTTCTCACTTCCCAAGCTCAGGAGATAGGCACTGTGTCTTCTGCCAGAGACATTTTTCTTTGCATCTTTTAACCTGTTCACTGCTTAACTTGATTAAAATTGGCCTGAGTCTTTCCCTCTCAGAGGACTTCTCTAATTATTCCACCCAAGTCAGTGATTTCCATCTTTCCTTATATTGCCTCTCACTAGCTGATACTACAGACTTTCCTTATTGTCTATTCTTTCTGATGCATCTTAGTAGAATAGTATGGTTATGTGTGGGAGTCAAGTCCAGCTCTAGTCCACACTGGCTCCCTTGGCCTCCACGAAGGGGGATAAACAACAAAGTTATGACAAGTGAGCGCAGTACCTCACTCTTTTATGGGACCCTTTGGTTGATACGCTTACGTGCTTTAATGAGACACATAGAATACACTTTATGATGATTATGACACGCAAGAGCGTTTTCTTTAATAATAAAAATAAAGAAATTAGAAGTAAGAAAAGTTAAGAGAGAAAAATTAACAATGTGCACATTGGGGAAAAATTACAAGACTCCCCTCAAGACAGAAAGCTGTCCTGACTGAAATAGCAAAACTGCTAACTTCTTATCTAACAGAGTGCAGGTGTTCGGGCATACAACAATGCAAGAGTGTTCATCCCCTCCTAGCTGCAGGCTTCTAATCTTCAAGGTTAATTTTACTGGGTAGCCTTAACACAATAGTCTATTAATGAATAGCTGAATTTTAGGTCTGTATACTTGCTACAATAAAGGGTGCAGGCATTCAGGGGTGAATTATCTATTTGCTTTTTCAAGCTTGCTGACATACTGTTGAGACATTGTTTCTGTTCTTGACTATGGCTTTGTCTCTATGGGAAAGCCAGTTTTACCAAGAATAATTTTTTATATCTCTACAGAAAGCATGAATAGTATTCACACATGCCAAAAACTTGAAGGCCAGTAAGACTGTTACAATTACTTAGAGTTGAGATGGCATTGCTCCTCTCCCAGCCAGCCCAGGAATTGATTTGAGTTTTACTAATAGTCCAAAATAGACAATATTATTGATGAGAGGTGTTTGTCACCATACAGTAAAGATGAGAAAGGGGCAAGGCAGTTGGTGGGCTTCAGACTCCTAGCTAAGGGAAAAACCAGGATCTTGTCAAGCTGGTTACATCCACAGCCTGGGTATCATCAGCCCCCAACAGTTATGAAGGGCAAAAACCTCATCTCTTTTTCCTATACTTTTCTCAGTGTCTAAAATAGGGTCTACTCCACGGTAGACACTCAGTGAAATTTAGTTGAAGGAATAAAAAATGAATGAGTGGTTGGACTAGGAAAGATGGGAAGGGGGCTCTCCACAATGAGCCTTATAGGCTATGCTTGGCTTCTTCCCTGGACAGCAAGGCACCTATTAAGTGGAGGGCAGCTCTGAGGGGAGCTGGAGGGGGTCACCTTAGTTTGTAGACGAATGCCTCTGAGGACAGTGCGGAGCCTCTGACAGGAAGCCGGGACAGCTAGTTCAACAGCTTTGCAATCACAAATGGTTGAACTAGGACAGAGGTGATGCCAGGACAGAGGAAGACGCGTCAAGAGAAGGGAGGAGGAAAAATCTAAGAAATGGAAAGGCTGATGACATTTGGGGAGAAGGGGGAGTGCTGCTCGGGTAAACGCTGAGTCCCTCGGGCGGCAGGCTGGCGAGGGTGGCTCTGGACGGGCCGTTTGATGGAGCTTCTGGTCATCACTTGAACATATGGATGTAAGGCACAGAAGGGAAATTAGCAGCCAGCTATGGATTTCAGAGTCATTAGAAAACAGGAAGCAGCTGAAACCATGAGAAAGGGGAGGTTCTCAGACGCAATGGCAGGGGCTCTTTACTGGCCAGCCACAACAGCATGGATTCTTTACCGGCTTACGTATGACATTTTTCTTACGGACATGGAAATGCTTTCTCCGTGAATCTACATCACGTCTTTTTAAAGCCAGACAATGCACGTGATGCTTTGTATTTCTCACAATTTTTTTGTTAGATAATTGGCATTTTAATAAAACCCCTTTCAATTATAGATAGGGTCTCTTCCTCTGGAAACATCCCATTAAAATGAAAGCACTCTGGAAGGAAAGAGCCATGCAACTCCAGAAACTATCACCTCAAGATGACAAACTCCTGGCAAAACAAAAATCGAGAGTGTGATTTCTCTCAGTTATGTTGCTAACTGTATTAAGTCCTTCATAGCAGAATCAAGCAAATAACACAGTTGAGCTGTGGTTATACCAGTTAAGTTTGGTTATGCTTTTCTTTCTCAAAGTGTTTACTTTGAGAACATGGAAGTGTGTTACAGGTAACGTAGCCTGTTACAGGCATGACCACTCCAATCCAATCGCAATCTATGTGACTCAAGTTCTCAACGTGTGTGGCCTGCAGGGCTGAAAGGAAGCATAACGAGGATTGCTTTCATCCTCTTACTCCCCTCCTCCCCAGCAGAATGTATATCCATTTCTTCCTTGTTCTCGTGGTCCTAGGGCAGCCGTGTCCTCATGGACCTCAGAAGATCTCCCTTTCCATCCCTTTACTCGTGTACCAGTGAACGAAGGTATGCCTGGCTTACACCAGGTCAGATCTGTGATCTAGGCAAGCCCAGTCCTCAACAATGACTGTGGTGTTGCTCAGCATGTACACAGCTCACTGTATGTTGGCCAGCTCCCTGCTAGGTACCAAAATAGAAGGTTGGCAATTAATGGCAGCACTGAAGCCAGTGGGGCATAGATACACAACATGGCTGCTGTATTTGGTCTTGATGGTGGCCATGGCGATGTTCGCGTCTTTGAGAACCGCATCGTCATGGTACAGCAGGCAGGTACAGCACGTCATGCGTTTACCATGGTGAGGTCACAGTTCATCATCTGGTTGGCTGTCTCAACGTAAGGACCGGTGATCTTTCTTGCAGAAAGTTGCCTATGGCCAGCTTTCTCTGTTTCTTCTTCTTCTTCTTCTTCTTTTTTTTTTTTAGCAGAGATGACAGGGGCCTATGTGGTCATAAGGAAGTGGATGTGGGGATAGAGCAACAGGTTGGCCTAGAATTTTGTAAGAACAGCATTCAGAGAGAACCTATAGTGAAAGACATAGTCTAGTTAGAAGGGCAGTTAAGGTTAGAGTAGTTTGGACATTTAATATCGAGGTGTCTACGAGTGTTATAGATGCCCTCACTGTCCATCATCAAGGCATGGACAGAGAGCCCCAGGGTGGTGTGGGCGGTGAGGACAGGGTTGTGGGATTCACACATGACTATGAAACTGGGTCAGCAGGGAACTCCAGCTTGGACTTCTTGATGTAATCAAGAAGAAGGCGTCTTACAGTAAGGGGGTGAACCCAGAGTCAGTCCCCCTACCAGAGCTCTGGAAAACCAAAAATCTCTGAGGACCTCTGCACGGGCCATTCAGCTCATGAATTTAACCCAGATGATCTCATCAAAGATGTCATCTCTAAGACGGCCACTGGATCAGGACCTCTTTGCCAGTGGTGTAGTCCTTTGGGGCATCGTCAGCATCAGCATCTTGCCTGCTGTGAAGTACTGCTCTGTGCAGAAGGGCTGGTGCTAAGTGCCAGTGAGAATGGCGTCAAGGACCATGGTTCTTAGCTCTGTGACACTCCTCTGGGCACAGGCTTGCCAGTTCCCATCGCACTGAAGAAGGTGCTGAAAAGTCCTCTCCTTCCCATTCAGTTAGACGCCATGCTCCAGGCAATAGCAGTTTCCAGAAGGCATTGCCAGTCTGGGGACCAGCCTGGACAGTGTGGATGGAGATGAACTCACACACGGCAGCTGCAGGTTAGGAGGTGAAGACAACGGGGCTAGACACAAGGTCCTGGTTACCACTCCCAACGAACTAAGAATCAGGGTGAGTAATGCATTGGTTCTAATACGTTCCAACAAAGGTCTGCTTCCATCTTTACCCTTGTTCTTACAAACAGTTGCCTAAAACTTACAAGACACTTAAAGTAATCTTAACAATAGTTTTGTTTTATTTTTTTTTTTAAAGAGACAGGATCTTACCATGTTTCCTGGGCCAGTCTCAAAATCCCAGACTCAAGTTATCTTCCTGCCTCACCCTCCCAGGCAGCTGGGCAATAGGCTCACAACAGTTACATTTGATGAGACTTACCTTGTACCGCACGCACCCCATGCCAAGCACTCTGGATGGACCGTCTCTCGTGGCCCTTCGAGGAAAAGTTAGGCTTCTGGCAGAGGAAAGGCTGACTCTCAGGGGTGAGACAGCGCTACAAAGTGGTACAGCTTATCAAGATTCAGAACCAGTATTTGACATCGTTTCTCTCCCTGGAAAAATGTGTTTTGAGTTAGGCTCCCAGGGCTCACTGTGTATCCCGGGCTGGCCTTAAACTCCGGAGTGCTGGGATCACAAGTGTGTGGTACCAGGACCAGCAGAAGCAATCACGTCACTCACACACTGCCTTGTCTGTCCCTTTACTGTGTTGCTTGATTTGTGTGTATTTCACATTGCCTTCCCAGACAGCTGGCAGCCTGTATGAAACCAGATATCGTGATTCATTTACCGTGTTGTCTTCTAAATGCACAGAAGGCTGTAGCCTCAAAATATAAACCCACTGCGTGAATTTAAAAATTTCTTTAAACTCACAGATCTCGTATCTCCATTTGCCCTCTCTCGGGGGTTGCGTGCATGCCACTTTAATAAAAGATGGAAGAAGACTGATTGATTAGCTGTTTCTCAGAATTTTCAGAAGAGCAGACTCCTTTCTGCCCGTAATGACCTAAATATATCTTTGTTCAATGTTAAACCTATGAATACCATTGCATCACGTGCCTGCTACTATTTATTAATCACTTGTTGCTCATCAACAAATATCTCGCTGAGAAGCACTGATCATTTGCTATGTGTAATTTAAATAATTTATATTCCATTTTATTTCTCAGTGCAAAGTTCTAGGAGCCATATCTAGCCCTTAATCTTCTTCCTGTTTGGGGGTGATAGCTTCAAAAGAACAATACATGATTCTGTGGGTTAGTTCGGTGTGTTCCTTTCACTGACTCTGCATTGTGTGGTTTTTATCTCAAATAAAGGTCAAGGAAAAGCTAACTCGTACAAAATGGTCTCGGATAAAAAACAATATCAAATTTGCTACTACTTGACATTGTATTTTCTTATTTAAATTTAAATTTTATTTTATTTATATGAGTGCTCTATCTGCAGGTACACCTGCATGTTAGAAGATAGCATCAGACCCCATTATAGATGGTTGTGAGCCACCATGTGGGTGCTGGGAATTGAACTCAGAACCTCTGGAACAGCAGTCAGTGCTCTTAATCATCGAGCCATCTCTTCAGTCCGACATTTTACTTTTTAAAAGTAGTTGATTTAATGTGTAGGTAAGTGTGGTCAATGCGACAATGGGGGATATTATGAATTGCAATATTGACAGCTTATTGAATTAAATTAAAATTTATCGTTCGAGTAGTTTAGCATTCTTAGACAATGGTAAAGAGACTATCAATTCCAGGTAATTAATGAATAAAATAACAATATTTGTGGCATTGTCTCACTGCAAGATATTAAGAGGGTAGAAACTTAATCCAGCTGTGGTATTTAAAGATGTTAATAGTAGTAATTTATTTTATATTTAAAAATTACTAGGACAGCAGACCCTAAATACCACCTCCTGTGGGAAGTGATTCAGTTAGACAAGGCTGTCAGACTGGAGTCTCCATGATCTGATTCTGGTAGCTTTATATGGTGAGGAAGAGACCATACGATACATGTATTCAAGCTTGCTCCCAGTCTCTTGCTCTTGGTACTTTGCTCTGTCTCAGTACTTTACCAGCAAGCCATCACCAAATGGCCCTTAATCATGGACTTCCAGAACCACGAGTCAAAATTAACCACTGTTAACTAACAAGTCCTTGGTATCATTTCAAGAAGGAGACAACCCACCTGAAAACTGGAGAATGAATAGCTGGGTAGAAGGCGGGTGTGTACATCTACAGAAGGGGAGCTGTGAACGTAAAGGCCTTTGGTAATGAAGAATCTGGGAGGCTGAGGCAGTGGGAGAAGTTTGGCATAACTAAAAGGTCAATGCATTAGAGACAATGGTAGAAGGGGAGGCTGGCAAAACGGGCGGAATGGGAACATGCAGAGGCCAAAGCGTCACGGGAGACGCATTTAAATCTTATGGTAAATTGAATGGAAAGCCACCAAGGGTGTCAAGTGGTAAAATGGCAAGACATCGTTGGCTGAATAAGAACATTCTCGCCATAGCGAGGAAAACAATTCCATAGAGGAACAGAGAAAGAAGCAGGGAGGCATGGGACTCCGTGATAACCTACAGTGGTTTTCCAGGTGAAGGATGGTAGTGGTTTGTAGTAGGCTGGTAAGCAGGCAGAAGGTGCTAGTGAAACACACACGGGGGTTGAAGGAAAGAGAGGAATGAAAATTGAATTCGCTTTTTAAAAAACGTTTTCCCTTTTTAACTGATGCATATGTGTGTCTGTATGCGGGTTGGGTCAGCACATTTGCATACAGCGTTAGTGGGGACCAGAAAAGAGTGTCTGTTCCCCTGGAGCTGGAGTTACAGGCAGCTTTGAGCTGCCCAACAATGGAGCTGGGAAACAGATTTGTGTCCTCTGCTAGAACTCAGCTGTGTGTGTGTGTATGTGTGTGTGTGTGTGTGTGTGTGTGTGTGTGTGTGTGTGTGTGTGTGTGTGTGTGTGTGTGTGTGTGTGTGTGTGTGTGTGTGTGTGTGTGTGTGTGTGTGTGTGTGTATGTGTGTGTGTGTGTGTGTGTGTGTGTTATGCAAAGTGTAGGATAAACTAGAAAACACCAATTATTAGATATTGATTTACTGATTTATTCAGTGATTCACTTAAAGCTTGTACTACCTATTTGCCAGGCATGACTTTCACTTGTTATCTGGAGCAGAATGACCCAGAGAAATAGCTGAAACAATGGGTCATTGCCCTTAACAATCTGTTGACTGCCTATAGCTTCTTGCTTGCTTGCCCGCCCCACCTTGTGGTTTTAGTGTATAAAATGAGAATACAAAGTAGACCTGATCTTTCTGGAGCTGCCTTGGCTTTGGTCCACTGGTGGACCCCCTCTTCTACTCATTGGTGTCAGAGTGATTATTCCAGAAAGATTCCTGCAACATATGTACGTGCTTGTGTGTGTGTGCATGAGTGTGCATGTATGTACACATGTTTGCATTGTGAAATCTAGAAGCCAATGTCAGTGTTTTTCTAAATTATTACCCAGTGAATTTTATGTATTTATCTCCTTATCTATCTATCTATCTATCTATCTATCTATCTATCTATCTATCTAATGTATATGGGTGTTTTGTATGTAAGTTTGTGCACTGCACATATGCCTGGTACCCATGGAGACCTAAAGAGGGGCCTCGTGAATCTGGTCAGTTTCAGGGACTTCCTGGAGTTATTTTAAGTTGTTTACTTTCTGTTTTAGGGAGCTTCCCTGCCAAATAGAATGTTTCAATCTAGAGGAAACTGCTACACAACACTGGACTGCAGTTTCAAACACTTGTGAGCATCGTGTAGGTGCTGTGAACCTAGGACCTCTCCAGGAGCAGCCGGTGCTCTTAATCCCTGAGCCATCTCTTCAAGTTCTCCACTTTTCAGATAGATCTCCCATTGAACCTGGAGGTCACTGATTCGTGTAGGCTGATTGCAGTGAATTCCTGAGGGCTGCCTGTCTCTGCCTCCCTGGCACTGGTTTTTAAGATGTGCACCTCTGCACTCAGCTTATGTCTAGCCCAACCATTAGACCATTTCTCTGACAAGTCTTTTATGCCCATCATTGTGGCACAGATGATAAATGCTCACTATTTGCTGAACAAATAAATGGATCAGAGAATGCTCAAGAATGCTTAGTGAAGAAACGGACCAACACATTCTTCATTAGAACTCTGGCAACATCATATTGGCCTCATTTGATCTCACCTTCTCCTGGCAAGCCTCCAAACCAGGTGCTTTTCTTGACTTCTCCATATAAGTTCATGGCTCTATCATTCTCTCCCCTCCTCTCTCCCTTCTTTCTTCTCTTTCCTTCCTCCCTTCCTTCCTTCCTTCCTTCCTTCCTTCATTCCTTCCTTGCTTTCTGGTTTTTATTGAATCATTTATGTTAAGGGCCCAGCTCACTGCAGTGGAGCTGCCCCTCAGCAGCTGGTCCTGGACACTATGAGAAAGCAAGATGAGCAGGCCATAGAGAACAAGGCAGTAAGCAGCACTCCTCTATGGTCCCTGCTTCAGTTCCTGCCCCCAGGTTCCTGCCCTGACTGCCTTGGATAATGGACTGTGATTTGGAAGTATAAGTGAAATAAAATCTTTCCTCCCTGTGATGCCTTTGGTTACTGTGATATATCACAATAATGTAAACCTAACTAAGACAATGACTTGAGAGTTTACTATGCACCAGATATAGGGGCAGGGACCCCCAAATGCAGGTTGAATTAGTCTTAAACAGAACAAAAATCTTGGCATTTTCCTTAGTGATATCTAGGAGATTCTCTCCTATCTTCTCTTCCTCCATCAGCCAGTTCAGATCCTTTTGTCTTCTTAAGGCTGTGCAGTCTCCGTCTACCCACTTGGCCACACTTCTTGAAGCACAGAAGTGAGATTCAACAAATACGTGTACTGTTTTCTTTGATGCTTTTGTTCATATTGGTTCCTCTATCTACAGTGTCTTCTTTCTCTCCGTTTTGTGAAATCCTATAGCCTTGTTGATTTTGGCCATTTTTCTGATAGGACTCTTTCCAGGAGCCTTTGACCCCAGTCTTCCTCTCTCCTGACTCTCCCTAAACACGACAGTCTTCTAGTTCCTGCAGATGAGCTTTGTGTTATAATCAAGAGCTATTCCCTATTAGACTTTGAACCAGGACGATGACTGTACAGTATCACAGATGCCTAAGTTTTAGTTTCTGTGTTTGAATCCTGGCTTTGGAGTTCTGTGGTTTTGTACAAGGTGTTCAATCTTACATTATCTTATCTGAAAATTGAAGTTCATTCTACTACCTACTCAATAGGGTTATGAAGTCACGGTGGGGACTTAGGGAGTGAAACATGGCGGGGGCTAGCATGCAGGGAGCACTTGATTAGCATTGGTTGAACTTTGGCACACTAGATGACTGACAATTTGTTATTAGCACTTCCACTTCACTTCTCAAGAAATTCCCCTTCATTATCTAGAAGGGACATATTTGTCTTACTTAAGAGTACTTCATGTTTTCACTAAGTAGAAGCTTAGAATCAGGCTACCTAATGTGACAAACTCTGGTTTTAACATTTGGGAGACTATGGAGGCAAAATTGCAACCTGCAGAACTTCTCACGTTCTGCACCCAAGGCCCACAGCCCAGTGATCGACTCCCTGACCCGGAGCTTACGTGATACTCGGGGGTAGTGCAGTGTTTCCTTCTGTTAGAAGAAATTCTAATCTATAGTAATCTACAGGACCTCGGCTCTTCCAGAATGATCTGTGACAGGATTCCCACTCACCTGCTCTCCTGGGTCACTTAAGTCTTGGTAGGGGACTAGAATGTAAATCTCCAAAGTGACAGAAAGGATAGCTGTTATAAGATTTAAACAAGGACATCACCGCAGGGCTAGTTGGGAGTTGTCAGAAGACAGAGACCTTAGGTTTTGCCCAACTGTCATCATCTTAGGGGCAGAAATGGAAACATCAGGGGTTTGAATTCTTTGCTTCAGGAAAACCACAAATGGCAGATGTAAATTCTGTGGTGGTTTTGCTTACAGAGGGAGCAGGGAAGTTCTGGAACGTAAGAAGAGGTGGGATTCTTGTAAACTCTGTTTGACCTCTGTAAGCCTCTTTAAAATTTGTGTGTGTGTGTGTGTGTGTGTGTGTGTGTGTGTGTGCGCGCGCGCGCAGGCATGGAGGTCCCAGGTGTCTCCTCTGTATTGCTCTCCACCTTATCTTTTGAGACAGTGTCTTTCACTGAACCTGGAGCTGTGGTGTTGGCTAGCTCGACTAGCCAGTGAGCCTCCAGGCACCCCTGTCTGCCTCCTGAGTGCTGTGATTACATGCCACCATGCTCAGCTTTTATATAAGTGCTGGGGATCCAACCACAGTTCCTCCTGCTTGCACAGTCAGTGATTAACGCCATTCAATCATCTGCTTAGTCCCTGCGCTGTTCTTTAAAACAGAAAGGTGAACACGTCATCTGTTTAAGGGTTTCTCTGCATCATCTCCTTTGTTGAGAGCCCTCATTGAGTCACAGGGCAATAAGAGTGATATTTTCGTGAGCTGTATAATTTAACTCAGCTTTCACCTGGATGCATGGATGCGCTGGGCTAATGGGTAACAGCTGAAGTAGTTTTCACAACAGGGAAGCATACCTGGAGTGCCTTCCTCCTCTGGAGGTGGGGGGTGGGGCTGGCCTGCAATGCTTCTCCTTGGCTGCTGCCTCTCAGAGTCCCAGAGTTTCTGAGAAATACACAGTACCCGTCCTAAACCAGTTAAGATCTCTGACATTTATGGAAGTGGGGGGCGGGCAGGCACTAGCAATTTTTAAAAACACATTCAGGGATTTTAGCCCTTTGAGAGGCTTAAGAAGGACTGGGTTAGAGCGAAGCCATACATGCTCATGTGTTTATGGTGATCCACACTCACTAACAGTGACCACAGGCCCAGGGAACGTAAGTCTTGAACAGTATATTAGCTTTCTGTCACACTGACAGAAGCCAGAGGAAAGGATTCAGCTGGCGTTGTTAAGCCCGATCGCTTTCAGGCCTGAAGTAAGGCAGAAGAACCTCAAGGCAGGAGCAAGCTGCTCATCTCACAGCAGCCACACAGCAAAGGGAGGGAGAGAGGAGAGAGGGAAGGCTCCTAACATGCTCCTCAGTGGCATGCTCCAAGGTCCTGCTTCTTCCAGCTAAGTCTGGCCTCCCACCTGCTAACAGCAGGGGCAGCCAAGGGCTGAGTCTTCAGTGCACCAGCTTAGGTGGGTATTTAAGATCCAAACTGAATAATAAGCCATTTTGTTTTTTAATTATCTCAAATGTGTTTTTAAAATATGAACAGCATAGCAATGCAGCTGGTTCCAGG
The DNA here is from genome assembly GCA_026225945.1 of Cricetomys ansorgei. NCBI lineage: Eukaryota > Metazoa > Chordata > Mammalia > Rodentia > Nesomyidae > Cricetomys > Cricetomys ansorgei. The sequence continues at coordinate 130,225 of JAMJFZ010002690.1, read as the reverse complement.
ACCACCACTGATCCAAGTCCCAAGTCCCATACATACATAGCCAGCATGCACGTATCCCAGGCAATCCTGCCACATGCTCTAAGTCATCATAGGTTACTTATCATGCAGAATGCAACGTAAATAGTTGTCACACCATAGTGTCTAGAATCTAAAGACAGGAGGAAAAGTTCGTACATATTTGATGCACACTCAAATTTTAGAAATTATTTTCAAACCACGGTTGTTCCGATCTGTGGATGTGGAAGCTGTAGACAGCGGGCCATCTGCGCTCTGCACACATGGGAGCTATGGGAAGAAGATGCTTCGCTATGAACTGTTTCCTCGGGAGCTGTAAATGTCACTGTCAGACCCTCGTGGGCATCATTTGGAATGCAGTGGCCATTTCAGTAAGATCCACACATTCAAGTTTGAGAAGCAGTAGCCTGGGCAGCCTCTACTTCTCTGTGTTTTTAGAATGGATGGAGGAGGAGCAGAATATTAGAAAAGGTATGGAATGGTCGGTAATCCTGAGAGCAAGCTACAGGGAGCCAGGAGACCAGGTGGGTTTGCCAAAGCTGAGGCCTGTCAATCATTGTGGGTCTCTCTCTGTGAATTAAGGGCACATTTCTTTTGTACCAAAAATTATCCAAAAAGGTTTGGAGAGATGTCTCAGTAGTTAAGAGCACTTGCTGCTCTTCCAGAGGACCTGAGTTTTGTTTCCACCACATAGAGTGGCTCATAGCCACATAGGGTGGCTCACAACTACTTGTAATTCTAGTTTCAGGAGATCCAACAACCTCTTTTGTCCTCCACGGCACCTGCACATAAGTGGTAAACACACACACACACACACACACACACACACACACACACACAGAGGCATACAACATAAACATAAAATAAGAAATACACATTATCCAAGATCTGTAACAGAATACAAGAGTTTAAATCAAAGGCTCATGTTTGATAAAAGGGAAACATTTTTACTATAAAAGAACTGGGCTAGTGAGGGGCTAAGTGGGTACCACTTACTAACAAGTGGTGTGACTTGAATTCTATTCCTGGGACCCACATGGTAGAAGATGAGAACCGACTTTGCCAAGTTGTCCTTGAACTTTTATTTGGCATGTGTGCATGTGCGAGCACACACAGATGCACACGCACACACACAAAATGTAATAATAATTTAAAAAAACAACCAAGAATTCTTCTGTAAAATCTAACTTTACATTGCCCCGGAGAGACAATTATAGTATCATGCAAGGACAGTTTTTTGTTATATAAAGAAACAGCACTTTGAATACCATGAAATGGAGAGCTCTCCTTTAAACAGATTTAATGAGTGCACGTCTTAGATAACAGGAATTTGACTTCCACGTACATGTTTACCAGGCTACAGATGTTTGCTAAAAGGAAACGTAGTTGTCTGCTCTCTCCCTAACTGTAGCATTGACTTAAGTTAGGGGACTGGAACGAGCAATCTCCGTGATTAACTACCACGGCAAAAAAACAGGTTTCACCCCTTGCCGGGAATGAGAGTGAGGATGCTCCTGAAACGCAGGGTCTTGGGATGCCACGCACTGCCCTCGCCCTAGGAGCTGGGCGGCTTCCCTGGCATCTGCTGCGCATGCCCACAGCTTTGCTGCTGCCCTTAGGGCCTGGTCGCTCTTGTGTTCCTACTCTCAGCTTGTGCCAGCGTCTCTCACTGTACTCAAGGCGCCCCTCTGTTCCTTTAGGCTCTTACCCCTTCGTGGCTGGGCTGGGAGGCAGGGTGCACAAGGCTCAGACTTCCAGAGACCCGCTGCAGGGAAGTGCTGACCGGGTAAGGAGTCTCTATTGCCTTCCTGTTTGGCCCTGTCTCTCTCTTTGGTGAGCAGGCTGTTGTGTAATGGCGCCTTAGTCCTGCTCCACCGCTTGTGCTGTGAGCTCCATGCCCAGCGTTCGGACAGCTTGTGTCTCCTGATGTTTTAAAAGAGTTTATTTCTGGGAACTTTAAAAATGCTCCTATTAATTCCTGGATCTTATAACTGAGTAAGGGTCTCCCCAAGGGCACAGAAGCTCAGGGCTGAAGAATCTTCCTCTCAGCAGCTTCCCCTGGAAGCAGTGCAAAAGGAAAGTTCTAGATATTGCTTGGATGGTGGAGGGAAAATACACTTCGAAGCCCAAATGCTACCCTCCAAACTCCTTTCTGGTTAGACATACCTCCCGTGTTTATTTTAGATCTAGTAAGCTAATGACTGCTTCTCAGTTTCTACCTCTGAGAGACAGGGAATTCAACTCTATAAACATTTCTGGGATTTTCTTTATAAAATGTCCTACAGCCCAGGACCTATTATTATTAGTGGATCCAGTTACCACAAACCTGTGGCTTCAAACAACACAGATGTTTTATCTTAACAGCTCTGGAGGAGAGGGGTCCAAATTCAGTCCCACTGGGCTAACCCAAGGTGTTCCTAGACCTGCGTACCTTTTGGAGGGCTGTAGAGGGGACGACTTCCTTGCTTCTCATAGATGCGAGAAACTGCTTACAGTCCGCATCGTGTGGGCCCTTTTCTATCTTCAAAACCAGCCAAGCGACACCTCCCTTCTGTGGCCTCTGCTTTCATCTTTAAGGTTCCTCTGTCTTTGGCTCTATTTACCTGTCTCCCTAGTCACCGGATGATTAGGGGGTACCCCATATCCAGGTCCTCAACTCAGTCTCATCTGCAAAATGTAGGGAGTGTCTGCTCGGAATGAGGCAGTGAGCACTTTGGGGGGACAGGTTGGGGGTCATGATGAATGGCTGTACATTTTCTGAGATAAGAATTTATGTTTCTATTTTATTTTATTATTTTTTCTGAAACTGTTTCCTCTTATTTAAGCAGGGAACCACAGTCGGGGCTTGCTTCAGAGGGGTAGATAGCAGAAGTTGCTGGTAAACACTTCCCCTTCTGACTTACGACTTTTAAAGCCTGAGTACATGAGGAAGCTGTGCGTGGCGTCCTGCTTGGATGAGGAAGATGGCAGAGGTGGACGCTCCTGTCCTTGAGGTATGCAGAAGGGCTTTTCTGGAAGTGACAGAGAACTGCCGGGGCTTAGAACAGAGAAAGCATCACGCCACTTCTGCCATTCCAGAGCCCCCAGCCACCAGCAACTCCAAATCATAGGGGCCTTCTACAGGAAACTGAAATGCACCGTGAGATGCAGTTCAAAGTAAAAATGAAACGATGAAATGGAAAAATAAAAAGGCAGGTAAACAGGTGGCTGTGTTTCCTTATTCCTCCCAGCTCTCTCTGGTCTAGTGTGAGAAGCAGCCAGAGAATAGGGATTGCCGGGTGGAGCCTTGGACACAGGAATGGGAAGCCTGGGATGCAGAGAGGCACCTAATCTAACACTTGCTGGGGGAACTGATGACAAGGCTTGAAGACTGAGAAAATAGCAATAGGAAGAGGGAGCTTGGGGGTGGGGCGAGGGTGCAGATTCTGGTGAAGAACCTCCAGCTGGGAAAGACAGTCTTGGCTTGAAATTCAGCCCCTATTCTGATAGCTGAGCTGAGAACCCTGACCCGTGAAGCTGTGCTTCCAGTCCCCTGCAGAAGGGATGGGCACTTTCCATGTGCTGTGGTATGAGTGCTCCCCCAACAAAGACCCGTGTGTTAAGGATTGGCTTCAAGGCATCACTAGTGTGTTTGTGTGTATGTGTGTGGGGCGGATCTTTAAGAGGTGGGTCCTCATAGGAGGTCTCTCCCTGGCTTGTAAGGTGATTCTCACTCTGATCCCTTGTCAGGTCCAAGTAAGCAGGGCCATCCAATCACAGACTAGATCCTCCAAATAGGTGAGTCAAAATAAAATTGAGTATGTTGACTGTCTCTGGTCTGACTAGCATATCTCCATTCTTCCTCCTTCCCTACGGGGAAATGCCTTTTAAAGCTCTTTGCCCTGGGCTGATAAGAAGGGGAGATGCAGATCCTTGTGGGCAACTTGTTGAAGTGGGAAACCTGGACCTTGCCTGCTGATATCCACTCCTCTGTGTGTGTGTGTGTGTGTGTGTGTGTGTGTGTGTGTGTGTGTGACACTCTAGCAGACGTCCTGCCATGTGTAGATTTTACCTCGTGTGCATAGAGGTATGAATTGTAACCGTAAAGAGTCAATGAACCCGTGGTGTTTGAATGAGAATGGCCCCCACAGGCTCACATATTTGAATTCTTGGTCTGTAGTTGGTGGAACTGTTTGAAAATTCTTGGAGGTGTGGCCTTGTTGGAGCAGGTGTGTCACTGGGGTTGGGTTCTGAGGTTTCAAAAGCCCAGCCATTATCTCTCTCTTCTGCTTCATGGTTGTTGTCTCAACATGTAAGCTCTCGGCTACTGCTCCAGCGCCATGCCTGTGCCTGCTTGCTGCCGTGATGGACATGGGCTCAGCCTCTGAAACCGTAGAGCCCCCAGTAAACTCTTTCTTCTATAAGTTGCAATGATCATGGTGTCTTCACAGCAACAGAAGAACAACCAAGACAGGTTCACGGAGGGCAACAAGTAGGGAGGGACTCAAAGAATGTGGAGAAGAAGATCTGGGTTTGACTATAGGTTAGAAATCAACTGTACTCTCATTCAGGAAATGTTTCTTCCAATCAAGAGTTTTTTTCCTTTTCTAGACCAGTGTCACAATGTTCACAATGTCTCTTAATATGTCCAAACTGTGAGAATGTGCCACAGCATGAGACAAATTACTCCCTATTATTTTGTTTCTATTTGTCCCAGCTGCCAAGTGGGGATTCCAAGAATTTATTTTCCTGTGATCTCAGAAATAAAAGTTCCTCCTACCTTCCTCTCACTCCCAACCTCTCATTTACAGTGATCTGACATTCCCCCATGCCCTGGTGAAATTGGCAGAAGGACGGAGCTCAGGGCTTCCTGGGATGGGTTAGCAGCAGGAGAAGGGAGGGGAGCAGGGGCTCCAGGAAGCATCTGTGGAACTGATGGGAAGGAAGAGAGAGCGGAGCTCTGTGGCCGGGGTCAGTGCAGGGGAGGATTTCAGAGCGCTCTCCCTTGGCAGTGGTTCTAAAGGAAAGGCTGGCTGCAGGGAGCAGAAGAGAGAGAATAGAAAAAAAATGGCGGCAAGAAAGATGGAGCCAGTTGGCTGACATCATGGTGTGGAATGGATCGCACTGGCCATCAGTCACTGGGTAATGGAGAAACCTAAGGTACACTAAAACCTGGTTGAGAGAGCAGTGACAGCACCATCCTGATATGTGAACTGTCTCACAAACCACTGTGTGATGGCTAACGAAACCCTCTTGTATGCTAGGCATCCATCTTGGTACCCACTCGCTGTTTGTCTCTGACTCCAGTCCCTGGAAGGTAAGTTTCCAGTAACCCTCACTCAGTGACCCCTAACCCTCACTCAGTGACCCCATTCAAAAATGTACAGCTGTGGCCATCTACTTGTTATTCCATGGCTAACTGCCCTCTTGGCTTCTGTAGCCAGCTTATGCAGACATTCAAGGACTATTTTGAGGTTGCCTTGACTGCTTACTCTTTGGCAGAGCAGAACAGTTCTTGACTTGCTCATGCAGAAACTCAAGGTCTTCTTGTGGTTTTCGCCTTTAAAAATCCTTCCCTCACCCCTTTCTCAAGGAAATACCAAATTTGGCTCAGAGATTGTTTTTCTGCTAGAGTTTCAATATGTTTAACTAATTATAATCCATATTGAGTCTGTGGACTTTTCCCAGGGGTCACAGATTTCATAACAACCTTCCCTGTTACTACAAGCAAGAAGTGTTAGCCGACAGAGAGGAAGCGCCGCCATAACTATTCACTGTGGTGGTTACTCTTCATCAGCTTGACTGGATTTGAAACGCCCTTGCAGACATACCTCTGGGAATGTCTCTGAAGGTATTTCCAGAGAGGGTTAACTGAGGAGGGAAGACTGACCCTGAGTGTGGTGGCACCATCCTGGAGGCTAGAGTCGTAGACTGGGTAAGACAGAAAAAGGAAGGCCTTCATTCATCTCCCTGCTTCCTAGCTGACATACAACAGGGCCAGTGCCTCCCACTCCAGCTGCGTTGCCTTCCCTATGACAAACTGCATCTCCTCAAACTGAGCCAAAATGAAGTCTTCCTTCCTATATTGCTTTGGTTAGTTGTTTTAAAAATATTTTTTCCACACAATATGTTCTGATCACACCTCCCCTCCCTCATTTCCTCCCCGATCCTCCCTACCTCCCTACGCATCTAGCTCCATACCTTCTTTCTCTCTCTCTTTAGAAAACAAAGAGGCAAAATAAAAATGAAAGAAAGAAAAAGCACAGCAGACACATACACACATGAAAAACCCCCACAAAATTGGAAACCATGCTGTACAGGCAAAAGACTGGTAAGGTAAAAAAAAATGCTCAAAGTAATAACACACAAAACACACAGGCACACACACACACACACACACACACACACACACAGACACAGACACACAGACACACACATACAGACCCACACACACACACATACACACACATACAGACCCACATATACACACACACACATACAGACACACAGACACACAGACACACACATAGACACAGACACACACTCAGACACACAGACACAGACACACACACACAGACACAGACCCACACATACACACATGCACACACACACACACATACAGACCCACACATACACGCACACACAGACACACACAGACACACAGACACAGACACACACATACACACACATAGACACACACAGACACACACACACAGACATACACACACACTGACACACACAGACACATAGACACACACACACACACACATACACACACACACACCATCTCCAAAAATAGCGTTAAGTTCATTTCGTGAATGTCTACTGCTGGGCATGGGGCTAGCCTTAGACGGTGTTTGTATGCCCAGTGAGACTCCATTGGAAAAACTAAGTTTTCCTTTGTGATTGGGTGTCAATTAGAGATTTGTCAGGTATTTGTAGCAACAAGAAAAATAACTAATACAGGAGCCTACAACTTTTCAGTAAGGGCTCTCTCTGGGATGTCATCCAGCATTGGTTCTAGAAAGACGGGCATTGGGATGGGACGAGACCTGAGCAAGAACCAAAGAGTTGTTGGATAGTTTTCAACGTATTCAGTAGGAGCGTAACACCTTTAGGTTTCTGTTGAGAGTCCTTTTTAGTCTAGCATTCCTCTGGTCAACTCTAGCGTATATACTTAAAAGTAAAACATAATAAAAGGTGGTAACAATCCCTGAATGCAAAATTCCCAAACAAACAAACAAACATTTGTAATGCTTAGTGGAAAGACTTCATTAAACCTCTGTTGGTTTGGTCATGAGTCTGTTACAGTTGCAGAGCTCCGGTTTCAAAGCACTGGGAATAAGTGCTACAAAAACACACAAAGAAATAAAAATGTTTTATTTTTACTGATAGCTTGAAACCTATTTGGAAGATAGAATTCAAATTCACATTAGACAGTTGGATAATTTTACAAAGTTGTACTATAAGAATTTATCGATATCAAGCAACTTTATGATGGTGTTTCAGAGGTCTTGGGATGGATGGAATCTGGGAGCCATGTGCTGTGAGTTCTGGGATGACTCCGGCCTGAAAGTCCTGGTGCTGCCTTCTGGAAGGGTGATATTTTCCTGTCACTGCTCAAACCAAATGTTCAATAGTAGAGCAGAAAACAGGCCATATTATCTTCCAATCACAGTTGGAAATTATGTCACTTGCTTGGGCTGGTGCATATGGAAAACATTTGGGAACCCAGCCTTGCCGCTTACAGAACATTAAGCCGTAAAATGAACATAGACATTGTACTTTCAACTAGACTGTCCTAACATGTGACTGTTTCTACTTCATATGAAGATTTAGCTGCCAGTCTTGGGAAGCTTGCATGAGAGTAAAGTTGGCTCCGAAAGAAACTTAGAGAATAGGAAACTGTGATCAAAGTTCAGCTAAAATATGTCAGCGTGAGCTGCCAGTAATAATGTTATAAATAATGTTTTCTGGAAGCAAATGATTGCTTTTTTTTTGTCTGCATGAAATAACTCAAACCATACTTAGTAAACAAATTCTGGAAGTGGCCTCAAGCAGTGGCTCTCCACTGCCACGTGCAAATAGATAGTTAAAGGTTAAGACGTCACTCACACACTGATGGGATTTGAGCCCACAAGTGCTCAATGAATGCCCAACCTTCTGAGGAATGGTTTCAGACAGGAAGTGGAACTAAAGAAACACTCCTAACGCATGGCCTGGGGCATCAGGAGTCTTCACTGATTTGGAGGGACAAGGAGGAGACACCAAACACCCCAAAGCGCTAACAATCTCAAGTAGTGTGAGGTTATGCGTTTCAGGGAGAAGTAGGGTGTGGGGGAGTGTGGTCAGGGAAAGTGACGGGTAGGGGTCGGAGGAGGAGGCTTCCTGGGAAGACAGAGTGTGAGAGGGAAAACAGAAAGGGCATCCCAGGACATGGTTGGCCAGAAGCAGGAAGGAAGCGTGCTGGAGAGGGAGGAGGGGAGCAGGGTTACTTTCTGACGGACAGGAATCATCTTCGTTTCCTTGCCTCTTGCCTGCTTTGCTGACCTTCCTTCCTGTTTCACAGTCATTGTTCCGTGGCACTGCCTGGACACTTTGTCTCTCCCCACTGGTGTGTTCTTCTCTCACTTGAACTCAGCCAAAGGGCTGAGGAAAGAGTGTGTCCCTCTTCTCTTCGCCACAGCTTGTTCTGTGATGAGTGGGGAGCCGTGCTGGGATTAAACGTAGGGTGTCTTCAGTTCGCACCAGGCACACATTCCACCTCTGAGCTACACTCCAAAGTCCACCCTGACTTTTTATGAAATATGCAGGGAGTTAGACTGCGTGGGTGGAATCCTGACTCCTCCACTTAGCTTTCTCTTCTTTAAGGAGGAATAATGCATATAAGGACCTGAAGGCAGGTACAAGGCAATATGTCAATGAATGTTGACCTTGACCTGTGTTGAGGATCTATTTCAAAAAAACGTTCTGGTAACCCATGGTGACATCTTAGAGGCACTAATAATAATCCAGCGTGTGGAAAAGAGGAACAGAGGGCAGACCCTGGACAAGGCACCCGAGCCGCCGCATCACCCTCACCCAGTCTATGACGGTACAACAGCATGGCTAGGTCCTGGCCTCATTCTGGTCCTGAACAACCTCTAGGAACTCTTGAACATATGTGACAGCTGGAGTGGAGGCCCAGGGGGTTGGCTTCCTTGGACAAAGAAGAGATACAAATGAAGACACGTAAGAGGAAATCACCCGGAACAGCGCAAGCAATGGACTCTTTAGATGGAAGCGATGCTGTTGGGAGTCAGGGAGGCTTGTCCCCGAGGATGGGATTTAATGTGCATGCAGGTGCACGGGCCCAAACACCACAGTGCATTTGCGGAGCTCAGAAGGCTGCTTTGGAGAGTCTATTTTCTCCTTCCACCTTTACTTGGGTTCTTGGGATTTAACCTAGCATTCTGGGCGTGTCCAGCAAGCACTTTTACTCACCCAGTCATCTTGCTGGAGCAATGCCCCTTTCAATGTGCATTTATTCTATTGGTTCCATTCCTCTAGAATCCTAGCGGGAAATTCCTATGGGAATTCAGGTGTGTCAAGAACTTCGTAACCAGACACAAGGCTCAGTATCAGAGAGGAAATAGAATCAGAGTCGGGAAGCAGTCAGGAACCCGGAGAATTCTCCTGCCTCCTCCTTCACTCTTTCTCTCTGCAGCTTGAGTTACCTGCTTTCCATTCACAAAGTGGAATTTTCATGTCCCTAACACCTTAACTGAAGGGCAACAGGAAAAGCTGCGTGCTCCATGCAATCTTAATTTTATGAATTATCATCAGGAGAGTGACGTCACAAATAGCTTACAGAGGAAAGTACAGCTGTTCCTAGGTAAGGTCAGGCTGCTTGGATGCTGTCGTGTGCTTCCTAAAGGGCATGTAAGAAAACAGTAGAGCATTTCCAAATGTGTTTCCGGAAGAGCAGTTATGGACAGATAATGAAAACCCTTTAGGAACATGTTGCTATTCTTCTTTGCCAGCACAACTGGGTTGAGCTTACCCCAGGGATAGACACACCTCTGTTGTATCTTCAAGGGCATTTCCAGAAAGGATTAACTGGAAGGAACAACCCGGCTCGAATGTAGGTGTCTGGGAACTTGGGTGGAAAATCTGCCTCCTGACGTTTTCTTTCCCAGTTCCCAGGCCTTCTATGGAGTGGATTTCACTGCTCTGCTGTGTCATCCCCGACAAGATGGACCAAGCCCTTCAAACCATGAGCCTAAATAAACCTTCCCCCTCTAAGGAGGAAGCTATTTTGGTTATAACAGAGACAAAAGTAGCTTAGTACAGGGAATCGCTGAGAAAGGGAGAGGTAGAAATATCGTCTGGACCGACAGTGCTGGGTATGATGAAGTATGAAATTTCCTTTAGTCTCAGGTAGTAATGGACCTGCGGTTTAAGAGATGGGAAGAATCAAAGATCAAATAATCAAAGGGGGATGAGGTGAACTGGGTTCATTTGCTTTTATGGAAGAACAAGAAGGAAGGTATTAAGCAAAAGGGATTTTCATTTGTGATTTGGTTTAATATTACCTCATTGGCACCTGGGACTCCTTTACCTTAAAGCATAATGTCCACTTCTATGTGGATATTAGCTGTTAAGCAAAGGGCAAAGGTACTGCAATCCACAGACCCAGAGAGACTGTGCAACAAGGTGGGCTCCAGTGGGGACGCAGGGATCTCCCTGGTAAAGAATAGCTAGAATAGATGTTGCAGGTGGGCTGGGGGAGGATGGTTGATGAGAATAGAAGGGACCAGATAGGGGGAGAGGGATGGAGGTGGAGAATATAGGAAGAGGTAACTGGAATTTGAGGACATTTAGGAGGTGGTCTGGAGACCTACTGCAGTGGAGACTCACTGGAATCTATGAGGGAGACCCTAGCAAAAACCCAGTAATGGGGGATAGGGAGCCTGAATAGGCTATCTCCTGTTACCAGGCAAGGCTTCCAGTGGTGGGTCTGGGACACCACTGGGACAGCCACAAATGGAAAGGCAGAACCCCAGAACCAAGGGAGGGAACCCATGCCTGCTACTGCAGGGTAGACCAGGAACTAGAGACTGGATAGCCCAGAGATGATTTCTAATGATACTCTGTTCTGGTCATTGGTCAGTACCCAAACTTCATCAGAGAGGCCTCCTCCAGCAGCTGATGGGAGCAGATATAGAGACCCAGGGCCAGACATCATGTGGAACTCATGGAACCCCCAAGGAAGAGGGTGAAGAGGGATTTTGGGGACCAGAGGGGTGGAGAACATCAGGAGAACAAGCCTCATGGAGTCAACTGACCAGCACTCAGGGGCTCACAGAGACTGAAGTGCAGACCTAGAACCTGCTGGGTCCCCCAAATAAATATTCTGGTTGTTTGGCTTGGTGTTATTGCAGAACTCCTACAAGCTGGAGTGTGTGAGAGGGTTTCGGACTCTTTTCCCTGTCCTTGAAACCCTCTTCCACCTGCTGGGTTGCCTTGCTCAACCTTGATGTAGGGGACAATGTCCCACCTGTTCCATCTTGTCGTGCCCTGTTTGAGTGGTAGAGAGAAGGGAATTGGGGGTTAGGTCTCGGGGAGAGGGAAGGAGTTGGGGAAGGGAGTATCAGGATGTATTAAACAAGAAAATAAAAAGATGAATAGTCAGCAGGCAGTGGTAGCACACATCTTTAATTCCAGCACTTGGGAGGCAGAGGCAGGTGGATCTCTGTGAGTTCGAGGCCAGCCTGGTCTACCGAGTAAGTTCCAGGACAGCCAGGGTTACAACCGAGAAACCCTGTCTTGAAAAATGGAAGAAAAAAAAAAAAAAGAATAGTCACCACCCCCCTCCCCAACACCATGAACCCTTTAGTTTCTGTTCCTCTGCCAGAAGAGGCTTTGTGGCTTTAATCATTATTATTAGCATACCCTCCTGCACACTCACCAGTCCTCAGAATCGGAGAGCTGCACGTGACCCTCAGCCCCAGCTCAGAAAGCGCTTACCACTTCCCATTCTTTCAGCCTCTCACCTGTTCTCTTCTGCTCTCTCAAAGCAGAAAGGGCAGTGTGCGTGCAGCCATGAGCATTTTGAAAATATACTTATAAATTTTAAGCTTTTGCATTTTAAAATAATATGTCTTGAATTTAGTTTGTGGAATTGCTTCCCTTCCCAGTTGTATTTCGTATGTCGTAGACCGACGTGTATCTGAATCATGATAGTTTCCCCAGCGAGTTATTTGACCCTCTGTTCCGATCTTCTCATCCAGGAAATTGTCAGTTAATTTTTAATAATATATCTCAGAATTATTCTGAAAAACAAACCTACCCCAAGTACTTCTAAATCTAAAGCCGCCTCTTCTTCCCCAATGCCACCATCATTCTCTCTCTCCTCTTCCGTGGTTTCCTAAAGGCAGCCAGGGCTCAAGCTGTGCCTCTCTGTGAACTCCTGGTTATACACTTAGTGTTTGTGTCCTCCCCTACCCGAGTTCACTGAAGTCTACCATACAGATGGGAGGGAATAGGCTTTCATGAGCTAATGGGGTTAGAGGAGGTCATGGCAGGGGTCCTCAAGGAAGGTTTAGTGCCACTGCAAAAAGAGACAGCAGAGTCCTCTCTTCCCTCAGGAGCACAAAGAAGAGACTACTGAGCACACAGCCGGATGGCAGCCATCTGCAAGCCTAGAGGGGACAGGGCCCGCTCCAAGGGAACATCTCAACATTCTGACAAGAGACTTGGCAGGGTCCACAACTGTGAGAGATAAATGTTTGTCGGCTAAGCCGCCTCTGTACGGTATTTAGATAAAGCAACCCAGGCTTTTACATTATTATTCCGCTCTCAAGATTTTTCTCCTCTGTTCTGGTTTCATCTGTCCTTCATTCTAGATCTTCCATTGTTTCCTTTCAGATTTACTATCAGCTCAAGCTGGACAAGTCGAGCCTCAGTGTCCTGTCTGCCAGTCATGGAGTCTCTTGTCGGACTTTCTGTTTCTTCACCTTCATGTACATTGATGACAAACACTGATGACAAGATTTCATCCTCTTCTAGGGGAGCTGTCATTTTTCTGTCTCTACAGCAGTCCTTTTAAAACTATAATAAACTTAAAAGTTGTAAGTTTGCTTTTCGTTTTGTTATGAAGACAGTCTCCGACTGTGTGGCTCCAACTCGTCTAGAATTTGTGGTACAGACCAGGCTGCCCTTGAACACACATGGAGACCGTCTGCCTCTGTGTTCTGCATTCTGGGATCACAGGTGTGTGCCGTCAGACCTAGCTGGCTGCAAGCTTTTGCTGTATCTCTTATCGTTAGAGCTTTTAAATTCTATATCTTTATAAAAATAGCAGACATGCAATAAACATTTGAGTTTATTTCTTGAGTTTCAAAGTGTATGTCTCATGCTCTAAAAATATAGAGCCTCAAGTTAATGCTATCTGGAATTCCTTATTCCTTAAAAGATCATTAGTTATGATTATTAATTCCTAAAATAGGCATTATAAAATGAAAGTCTGTTCAAACTTACTCAATCCTGTAAAAAGTCCGTGAAACAAAGCCTGAAAGACGTTATGTCACACATTATTAATTACTCACACTTGAAAATACAGAAATAAAATACACATATAAAATTGCTACATGTGAAACACACGCATACACATATATTTGTACATGTATAGACAATTATTTAAAAACTGTAAGAAAATAGAGGTGATCATTTTTTTCATTAATGTGGGGAAATTTTGTAAGAATCTAGACAATGAAAGAAATCATTAAAATTGGCATATTTAATTTTATGTGTTTAAAAGTTTTAAATGTTGCTGGACAGTGTTGGTACACACCTTTAATCCCAGCACTCAGGAGGCAGAGGCAAGCAGATCTCTCTGAGTTTGAGGCCATCCTGGTCTACAGAGTGAGTTCTAAGATAGCCAGAGTTACAACAGAGAAACCCTGTCTTGAAAAACTGAAGAAAGAAGTTTTAAGTGTTTCTATATACCACAAAAAAACAAAATTAACACAAACACAAAAAGCTAGAAAACAGTGAGGGAAATATTTGTCATTTATATGACAGATAAAGAATTAATATTCCGCCACATAAAGAGCTAAAAAATAAGAGGGAGATGAACAACCAGAACTGAAAGGGTCAAGAGACACAAGCAAGTCACAACAGAAGAGATACCAACGGACAGTAGCACTCGGGGAAAATCAACCCTAGTGAAATCTAAATTAATATAAAAGATTCGAGGAAAGTGTGGAGCATACAGGCACTCTGCTACCGTGCAGATGGAGTGTCAAGTCCAGGTCACCCGACGCCACTTGAAGGCATTTGTAAGAACATACCTCGAGACGTATGCAAAAGTAAACGACAAGACTGTACTGTGATATTGTTTGTAATAGTAAACCACTGAAAGCATTGTGCATCAGTCAGGTTAAGTCTGGATTAAGGTTAGAGGTAACACGGTATGTTTCTTTGTACTTTGCTTTTCCATATTTTAAACTCAACATGTATTGTTTTTAAAATTAGAAATAAGTGACTTTGATGCAATTATTTCCAAAGGTAATTGCTTTATATATATATTGTAACATGCAAGTTTCTGAGTGAGCAGAAAGAGTTTACTAATGATCTGTCATTGATTTTGTGTCTTAGCTTCCCTTTTAATGTGCATTTCCTTCCTTTTCTCCTTCTCTTTCCTTTTGTGTGTGTGTGTAGTGTATGTGTGTGTACATGGTCATGTGTGTGTGGACTGGTGCATGCTGGTGGGTGACGAGTGGATGGTGGGTGTCTTTCTCAATCGTGTCCCACCTTGTTTTTTGAGGCAGGATCTCTCACTGAGCCCAGAACCCCCTAGCTCAGCTCTGCTTAGGCGCTGAGCTGTCTCAGCCGCTTGGCTCCTCCTCCTCTTGGCTCCGCTGCCCCACACCAAGACACCCCTCCTTAGGTGCTGCCTGGATCACACCATTCTTTGCTCCGATGTCTAAGACAGGCCCTGTCAAGGTCAGAGTGTCAAGCCAGATGTTCAAGGACTTCCCTCATCTGGCTCTTGCCTACCTTTCCACCTCTTTATCCTACTTTGTCACACATACTTAGAAATCGGCCCCAGGGGTGTTTGAGTATTTCCAATTCTGTGTACAGCTTCCTATTTCTCTACTTTGACAACGCCTCCTCTTTCTGTCTTTCTCTCCTGGTGCTCAAGTGCCACTTCCTTCAGTTGTCACAGCTCAGTTCTTAGTGAGGAATTTGGGCATGTAACACAGATGTACTTTCTAATGCTTTTGTTCTTGATCAGTCTCTCCAAAGAGTGAAACAATTTGCTTCATGCAATCTTACGGACCCCACATCTCCCAGAACAGAGGGACCCAGCATATACTTGTTTAATGGCAGAATGAATAAAAACTTAGATCAAGGAGGAAGCATATTACTCAGTCTTCCAGGAGAGTGAGTGGATTGTTATAAAAAGCTGATCTCTGCCTCTGCCTCTCAAGTCCTGGGATTTGAGACACGCATCGACGTGTCTGACCTGGTGGTTAGTTTTGCCAACTTGACCCAATCTAGAATCGCTTGGGAACAGAGGCTCCTCGAGGGATTGTGTAGATCAGAGCAGTCTGTGATTGGGTCAGTGGGGAACTACTTGGATTACCTCAATTGAGATGGGAAGACTCGCCATTGTGTGGCACTGCTTCGGAGACAGGGAACCCTGAGCTGTGCTAAGGGTGGAGATAATGGTATGACCAACTCCCTCAGGTTCCTGACACCGTGCCTTCGCTGCTGTGATGGACTGAAATCTGGAACTGAGAGCCAAAATGGATCTTTTCTCCCAAATTCACTTTGTCACAGTATTATATTACATAAACGGGCAGTAGTTTATTACATGAACGGAGACAGTAGTGGTGATTTCTGAGGCATTAAAAAGCTGAAATAAGCTTCCTTCCATGTCAGCTGGCCGACAAATATTTATTGAACTCAAACAATCGGTCAGCCACATACTAGGCTTGGAAGCTAGTAGAGAACAAACTACCTTCAATATTAGACCCCTCACAAAGAGATATAGAAGTGGCAGGCATAGCCCCTCAAAAAGCATGCCATTTCTTAGCGCAATTAGGCTAAGTATATGTTAAAAGCACAATATGAATTATATAACCGCACAACAGCTCATTTATCTCTCTCCCTCCCTCTCTCTCTCTCTCTCTCTCTCTCTCTCTTTCTCTCTCTCTGTATGTTGTTAGAAATTGAACCTAGGTCCTCTTGTATGCTAAGCAAGCACACCACTATTGGGCTGTGTTCCCAGCCTCTATTTCTAATTTTACATTAGCCTGTGGCATATTCATAGACTTTTATATCTTAAAAACGTTTATGAAGTCAGGCACGGTGGTGCACACTTGTAATTCTGGCACCCAGGAGGCAGAGACAGGTGGATCTCTCTGAGTTCGAGGCCAGCTTGGTGGTCTACAGGACAAGTTCCTAGCCAGTGAAGGCTAAGTAATGAGACTCTGTCTCAAACAAAACAAAACAAGAAAACGAAAAGAAGTGTATGGCACATTTCTCAATGTTCTCTTATATGCAGAGTTTGCGTGTCCGCTGGGTTTGCATAGCCATCCTTGTTTGCAGTACACCTGTTCTGTTTCACTTCTTACGATAGCAGCGGTGGACCTCTGCCACCATAACCTAATGTGTAGTCTTCATCTATTTATTGTGAGAACTACAGCTTACACACAGAGCTCTCCACACCACCCGCGTGAGCATCGCCACTGGCAACAACTATAAAATCGTCCCGATTCTTACTTTCTATCAACACTGGAAATCAAAAATAATGCCATCAAGCAAGTGCCCTCTCCTATGAGCTGTTTTGCTCCAATTAAGATGTATATCTTAATCAGTCATCATTCTTAAAAAGATCATAGACCCTTGGCTAGATGGAGAGTTTGGGTGAAGGCGGTGACTGTAAGGCTGCCTGGCTTGATTGTTGCTGGACTGGGAATTGCATGCTGGGTCTGGCCGCAGAGAAATCTAACTTTCTATTAGTGGTGGACTCAGCAGAAGACCAGTTCATCTGCGGCTTGCCTTGTAGTACCCAGGTTTCTCATCCTCTTAGGAACACCAAGTAGCACAGTGTGGGAATGAACTTAGTTCAACTTGGCTCCCTTTGGAGAGCAAGCCATAGGACAGCGTGTTTCCTGTCTATCATGGATGCCTCTGACTCATTGCTTATTGTATGAACGTTCCCTAGGATTTTCTGAAACTCCAAACACAATGTTTCGTCCCCAGCTTTGGGGAACAGAGCTTAGTGGCTCATTCTCAAGTTGCACAGGACCACACACCAAGTCGTTGGACAGAAACGTAGAGGGGAACTTAGGAAATTAAATGATGGACGTATCAAACACGTGCCAAGGAGTCCAGAGAGCAAAGCCTTCCCGTGGCCTGACCTGAGGAGCAGATGTGGATGCTGTGACCGTGCTTCTGGAATGTTCTCCAGGTGTGGCAAATTCTTTGTTTCTTTCCACACCCATGAAGGTACCATGGACCAGTTCATTCTAAAAGTCTAGTCTCAAATGGCATTTCATGGAAACATTAAGGGGCAAGCTTGGGGAAAACTAGCCTATATAAACTTAAACTTGTCTCATATTGCAGGTTCATACTCCATGAACCTTTAATATATTCATTTTTTTATTGCGAATCTTCAAATTTATTTGACTGGAAGTTCTCTCCCAACCTACTAGAGCTATTACGATCAACACTTGGAGAGTTTAAAATTCAATTTCAATCTATGAAATTGTTACCGGAACCAAAATCCAAAATTGCCTGGAGAAGAGGTTTTACAAGCTAGAACTTTCTGAGAGAGAGCACCTTACTTTCCGAGTCCTGCAGTAGGCACGGAGGGAAACAGGTCAGCCATGGCTGGGGACCAAAACCAGGGCTTTGTGCATGAAGGGCAAGCACTCTAGCAAAGAGCTACATCCTCAGCCAGAGGACAACTTTTTATAGATAAAATGATTTTATTAATTCTGTGAGAATTTCATACAATATATTTTGATTATATTTATCCCACTACTCCCCCAGCTCCTCCCAGATCCACCCCACTTACATACCCCCCTAATCATGGCTTCTTTTTTTCTCTTCATAACCCATTGAATCCAATTGGTGTTGCCTATATTCTTCTGTGTATGAGATCATCCACTGTAGCCTGGTCCAACTACCAGAGGCCACACCCTTAAAGAAAAACAACGATCCTTTCCCCAGAAGCCATCAGCCTCTGACAGCTCCTTGTTAAGGATTGGAGCTCATGAGCTTCTTCCCCTCCACCTAGAATGTCGACTGACTTAAGTTTGTACAGGTCTTGTGCGGGCAACCACAAGCGTCGTGAATTCATGAGTGCAGCAATCCATGTTCAGAAGACATTTTTGCTCTGGTGCTCCCCAAATTCTGGCTCATGCAATCTTTCTTCCTCTTCTGAGATAGTCACTGGTCCCTATTCTTTCCATTTTGACCAGTTGTGAGTTTCTGTGTTAAGCATATTTACTGTACAAACACACTTCTTTGATGACGTGTGTGAGCCACACTAATCTACGGTAGAAAGATAGGACTTTATAGGGCAGTTTGATACTATCTCCATTTAGCAGAATAATAATAAGTAATAGGTTCACCCTTAGGGCCTATGAGCTTCCTAACCACGGGTTAGGAATTTTCAGTGCCAGGAATGCATTTCCTCTTGTGGCAGAGACCTTAAATCCAATCAGAAAGTGGTTGGTTATTCCCATCACATTCCTGCCACCATTGTAGCAAAGCTGTGTCTTGCTATGCTGATCATTACTGCAGTTCACAGGGTTCACAGATGGGTATGGCCGTCAATGACTTTACTCCTCCAGCACCCTACACAGCCCCTTCTGGTACTATGAAATCTAGCCACTTGGGAGCAAGATCTGGTTAGTACCAACTTGATTTCTCCAAGTCCTGTGACCGATTTGTGTAATGTCTTCAGCAAAAGGGTTTTGCTATTAAGTTCTATTAACTAAGAGCAGGGTAGTAGCCTGTACTGTTTTGGGGATCTCCATGACCCTTTTGACTCACAACTTAGGGGGCAACACCTGCACTTGGCTCCAGGCTTTTAATTAGACAAACTATAGCTTCTGGGAGGAGTGTAACTCTTTGTGTAGGGTAACTGCAATTAAATTCTTTCATATAAACACACACACACACACACACACACACACACACATACACACACACACACATACACACACACACACATACACACCTTTAAAACAGTAAGCTTCCATGTGGCATTTTCAAGCAGTCCTGGTGATAGTTATCCCTCACCCTTTCCCCTCCTGCACCCCACTCTCCCATCCTTCTCACTTAAGACTCCTTATTTTGGGGGAGGGCTTTTATGACTGCCTCAGAGAGAATAGTAGCCCCGTTCTGATTTCCTTCATATTCCACTGCATTTTGAATCTGATATTGTTACTGGCAGGGATATACAAATTGTATGTGGCTTCCTTCTGATGCAGCTCACATAGAACAACTTCAAGTGGCAGCAAGAAGTTGGAAATGCAGGATTCCTGGCACATTCTAGATGCTGCCAGGTCATGTAGAGGATGCTTGCAAGGTCAGAGATGGAAAACAGACCACTTACTCCGGCTGCAGTTTTGCCAGTTAATACAATCTAATGGCAGTCTCGGTCAAGATAACCTGGTTTGTGTTGACTAACTGAATTAGATCAATTCAATAAGACTGACATCTTAATGAGCTGACTAAAGCAACACTCCAGCCTTCACATCTCCTCCATGAAGAAGAGGATGAGAGAACCACTGCCTTGCTGCAGTTCCCTCCTTTGTGGATGGAAAATAAGACAGTGACGAATGGGAAGAAAGCACGGCCGTGAGCAGTCGCCGGAGACGCATCAACTCATAATTCGCCCTGGTCTTCGGCTTTCTTTGTTCCTCACATTTTATTGTTTTCTGTCATGTCTTTCTAGGTGATAATTTTCATGTACACACACTCAAAGGACAACATTTGACTCTGCTAACAGTGGAAATCATTTGAAATATTGAAATAAATTCAATTGAAATAAATTGAAATAAACTTCAAAAATCATTTGAAGTTTACATTTTACAGGTGAGCTCAGCTGCACTCTGGACCAAAGACACCCTTGCGGCGATGTCTGTTGGAGAAACTACAGAACAGCTCACACAGTCAGCTACAGCGGACATTAGGCAAGCTGTGGTTACCTTGTGAAGATCCAAAACGCGGGATGAGCACTTGGTTTATAAATCGAGAAAGTTCCTCCATGTATAGACATCTTGATAGGCAAATGAAAGATGGAGAGAAGCTGTGACCCTAGGCGTTCTCAAGAGCATCTGAACTTTGTTTTACTAGATATACATGGCTGATGAGAGAACATTCTAGCAAAGTGAAAACTTGTGAACTTATATATGCTATAAGCTTAGGTGGTTAATTCATAGCTCAAACTTTAAGTGCACAGTCACTAACTGATGCACAAAACTATAAGGTGAAACAACGTATAAATTAGTGAATTATTTGATCCACAATGTATTCTTTCCATAACCAGTTCTGCTGGTTTTATCTGTCACATCCAAGATCATAGCACACAGAAGACAGGCCGTGCTTCAGGATGATGGGGTTGTGTTTAGGTGAAAAGATGAAGGTGCAGACACCCCACTTTATCTTGAGACAGTCTTCTTGCACACGTTCACCTCACGCAGTACACACTACAAGTTTACATTCGAAATGCACACCAGGAGGAGAAACAAATAAATAGTGGTGTTCTTCCCTTAAAAGGGTATAATCAATAGTCAAAATCAATGAACTAGATCTGCACTTACGAATCTCGAAAAATCCTTATGAAGGGACAAGCACTTCAAAGGCTGATACTTATGGGATGGCAACATGTTTGTAGTTTATTGTAGAAATAGTTTTAAAGTACATAAAACCATTTTCTCTCTCCTTATGTATCATATCATATATAAAAGAGACTGAAACTTACTGCGATGTTTTATTGTTAAATAAGCATATTAATCATGTCAAAATGTGAAATTCTTGTAGGTGTGGTATACTTATATATTACTTTCTGTACTGCTCAACATCCTAAAGCCCTTCAAGGATTAAGCGACAGTGCAGTATTGTCTCAACCGTGCTTGCTCTATCTATAAACATGAAAAGCCAGAGTCTGCCTTGACATTCCAAGGAGGATAAGGGAACACCCAGTGACTCCTCTTGAACAGAAGACCGAAACTTAGCTCTGCTCCTGGAGAAGCCTGCAAGCTGGAGGACTTCTAGCTGATGGCTAATACGCCCCCAGAAGTATTGCTTTGGGGAATTCAAGTAATGTACTGTTGTTTGTAAACAAACTCCAGCCTGACCTTTTGTCCAAGTCTGTGTGTGCTTGGTAAGCCCTGCCTAACTCCTCCAGACCTCCTGTTCCCAGCGTTCCCCGGCTGCTCCTTCAGCTTTCTCTGACTTGTACATATGAGCCTATCATTTTAAAAGTGGTTCCATGCCCTTTTAACACAGAAGTATTTCAGAGTCATTGGATATGTGTTCTTTCCTTTCTCTCTCTGCAAACTTGGGATTAATTATTCTCCAAAGAGCCCTCAGTGCTTTTCTTCCCTTCCTGGTGGGTAAGGACAGTTGTTAGAAACAAACCCTGCCTGTTTCAAGAGCTCATGTGCAATCATAAATGACCTTTTGTGTGTAATAAAATATAATATGCGTACCTATAGAGGCATACATTCATTGCATTGGCTTTCTTTAGTGCTAGATGTGGGAAAGTTGGATCGAGAGGTAGATATACAGAATCTCTTCTAGATGTTGTTAAACACCTCTCTATAGAGTTTTTACGATTACCCATTTTTGCTACGTTGTGTAAGAATGTATGTTTTCTCATACTTGTTGAACTGAGTAGCTGAGTAGCTGAGTAGGTTTTGCCAGGCCGCTGCTAAAGAAACAATACACCACGGAATTTAAGTTCATTGTCCTTGTACAAAGGAGGTTGAGTTTTTTTCCTGTGTGTTGAGATCATTTGCTTTTCTTTTTCGGTAAACTGCAGACCTGGGCTGTGTTTCCCACCAGGCTCACAGCCTTTCCTTCCCCGCTGTAGGAGCTCCACAGAGAATGAGGGGTCGGCCCCACTGAAGTCAGGAGCATGCAGCATCTCCCCAATTGGCCCTTTGTTGTCTGAAAATGCTTTCTTATCTTATTTATCTTATTGTACCTGGCTATTAAGTCAGAGAATGGGAGGTGTCCCCCACTTTTAGATTTTAAATGAGTTTACCCACATATGGATTTTTAAAGCTGGCATGGATTCCTTCTGAGCATTTAGAATCCTGATTACTTTGGAATGTATCCAGGCTTGTATTATGAAATATGAACCCACTTTTATTTTGTTTATTTGGCTATTAATTTTAGAATTCTAAGTTAATATTTTGTTAACTACAAATAGTGAGACTTTTCCTTTTCAAAGTTCCAAATGAAATTAATTACAAAGAATGTCTTAAAATCTATTTCCTGGACCAGAGAGATGATTCTTAAGAGCGCAGACTGCTTTCCCAGAGAACCCAGGTGATGGCTTACAACTGTCTATAACTCTAGTTCCAGTGTATCTTAAGATCTCTCCTGGCCCCTGAGGGCACCAGGCACACACATGATACATAAACACGCAGGCAAAATGCCTGTACATACGTTAAAAAACCCTCTGTCCTCTCTATGATTTGAAATAGCATCCACACCATTTACCTTTCCACTCAGCCCATCTCTGGCTTGTCCTGCTGCTCCACCCATCTGCCCCTAGTTACCTTATCTGTCTCCTGTTAACCAGAACCACACAGCTGAACCTCAGAGACTTCCACATGGTGTTTTTAGCACCAGCATCCCCGTGCTACCTCGACTTTTCACCCTCAGTGAAAGCCCTTTTCAGGGCTCTCCTGGCTCTTCTTCCTTGCTTTTTCTTTACAAAGCATAAATATAGAACCTGTTCTAATTACTGAAGGTATGTTGATAATTTTGATTATATTATTTCTACTAATAAATGCTTGAGATATGAATAAAATTAAGTGAATGGAAGTTGGTAACCCTGGGTTTTAGGCAGCATGCTGTTTGGCCTGGATTATTTGTCTGAGGTTTCAGTCCCTGGGACTATGTTCCCACGCACCTCTGCTGCTCACGTGATCAGCCCTGTGGTTCCAAGGCTAGAGATGTAGCTCAGTGGTCGAGGGTTCGCCCTGCATTCTCAGGACCTCAGGTTTAATCCCCAAGACAACTAGAGAACAAAACTCTCTTTGACGAGACTTTTCAGGTGTGCAGATTGCTTGTTCCTGCACTCTCGGCACACACAGGCCCCCACACGTGCCAGGAGGCCAGAGCTGTGGACTCCCCTGAATTTCGTGCTTCCCAAGACCAGTGGCTCTCAGCAAGACCAGATGCCGTGTGGACACAGCGGCTACTGTCCAGTTAGGGTTGTCAGATGCTTGTGTTGATTCTTGGTCAGCTCTCACTGAACTGAAGCGTCTTCCAAAGATATAAAGAACCTGTTACTAGAGCTAGAGAGAGGTAGCTAATACATTATGCAAAAACTGATGTAGTTCTGTAAATCGGATGAATTTCTTGAATGAAAAAATAGGCTTGAATGGAGAAGCTGAGAGCAAGGAAAGCTAAAGAATGGGAGGGGGTCAAATTTGGTGTCTGCATGCCACTTGGTGTCTAAGGTTGGTTCCTGGGGATATTGGTTTTAAGAATTCTGGCGAACTTGAGAAATGCAGGGAACCTGAGGCAATGGGAACTGGGCAAGGTGATTACAAAAAAGCCCACCAGGCTCCAGGGAGGTTATTTTAGAATCATAAATATGTACTTTGGAAATGTGCCTGCTTCTGGAGTTTAGATGTCCTATAATTATTTTTTATATTCTCCCTTATTTAGTTAAAAATTTTTAAGGTCAGAGATAAGCTACAAAAAAATCAGAAGGAACACAAAGATATTAACAAAAATCTAAAAGAAAATATTAAGTCCATTTCAACTGGGCCAAAGGGAACTAGGGAATGGGGTGGCGGCCAGAGTGTGGGTGCGTGTCTGTGTTTGAGTCATAGTACGGTGGGAATCAGCATGAGAAAAATCCACATGGACTCCCACTCCAGAGGGAGTTTCTGAGGGCTCCCTTTCTGTTGAGGGCTTGGAAGATCGTGTTTTTAAGGAGGAAGTTTGTTTCCTGCTACACTGTACTTTGTTGTTACTTACACTCTGTAATTCTAAAACTCTGTTTCTAACCTGCTTAGAAGCATAGAAAAGCTGAACACCTCAGAGAAATTGATATTCTCAAAGAAGCACTTTAAAGATAAATGCAAGTCCAAGTTTAGGCAAATTCAGTTTGCTGAAGGAGGCAGAAGGTAGCTGCTCCTGAGTGGCTGGCTGCCTGAGCGTCTTAGTGGAACATTTCACGTTGTTGCCACTGTGTTTTTTCGTTCCTGGAAGGGTCCTGGCTTGCTTCACTTATAGTGAGAAACTGGTCTGTGTAACCATTCATCGTGATGAGATGAGCAGAGCCGCCACATTGCATGCCCATTAACTCGTGCTTCTGCAGGGAAGCTCTTGATAATAACATTAATGTACTACAGCCATTTCCGGGGGACGTTTGGTTTAAAAACCACTTCGTAATCTAAATATAATCTACAACATGCAGCTTTTTTTTGGAATGTTAACTGCAGCTGCACATGGTGACAGGGACCTAAAATCTCAGCACTCGGAAGGGTGAAGCGAGTTCCAGGCTAGCCTGGGTTACAAAAATCAATAAATAAGAATGATAAGTAAAAATAAAGTGTGAGCGACAACGTAACAGTATTTCCAAATGTTTCTCTTCAGCCATTTTCTTGAGGGACCCCCTTCTGTCTTCACTGTACTCCAATCTCCAAAATTTCAAGGAGCAATTTCATTGTATGAATATTTTTAGCAACGGTTATCATTTAGATGAAGCTTTTCAAAAAGTTCCCAGAGTGACTAATTTTTAATGGAAACTTTAAAAAAATAGCACCAAATATGAGAGTCTGAGTTCAGACCCCCAAGAACCAATACACACACACCACACACCACACACACACCACACCACACACACACACACACACACACATCACACACACCACACACACACCACAATCACACACCACACACACACACACACATATACACACACACCACACACACATCACACACACACACACACACACATCACACACACCACACACACACCACAATCACACACCACACACATACACACACACACACATATACACACACACCACACACACACACACACATCACACACACCACACACCACACACACACACCACACCACACACACACACACACATCACACACACCACACACACACCACAATCACACACCACACACACACACACACATATACACACACACCACACACACACACACACACACATCACACACACCACACACACACACCACAATCACACACCACACACATACACACACACACACATATACACACACACCACACACACACACACACACACACACACACACACACACCACACACACACACACATACACATCACACACACACACCACACACACACACATCACACATCACACACCACACACACACACACACACATACACACACACATACACATCACACACAGCACACACACACACACACATCACACACCACAATCACATACCACACACACAGCACACACACCACCACACAACACACACACCACACACCACAATCACACACATCACACATCACACACCACACACACACACAGCACACACACCACACACACACAGCACACACAACATACATACATACAGTGGTGCATATCTATAATCTCAGCTCTGGGAGACAGAGACCTGAGGTTTCTGGAACTTGTTGGTCGGCTAGTCTAAGAGGAGATGGAAATGTTAAGATTCAGCCAGAGACCCTGTCTCAAAAATAATAAATAAATAAAGTGGAAAGTGATTAATAAAGAGAGCTGATGTTGACCTCTGGCCTCTGCAGGCGCAGGCATACAGATGTGCACTGCCCATCCCAACACACATATGCACACACGTGAACACCCCTCCCACACACAAGATCTAAATGATGAGAAATGTTTACAGAGTTTGCTTTTGATTTGCTTTTGCAAGTGTAGCAGAGAGATAGAAGAGGGAGAAAAAGGGTCCCTGGTGCATGGATCCCCGTTCTTGTATTTGCCTAAACTCCTGAGGGACCGGGTCATGTCTGACTCATGCTTTGATGTATCTCCTGTCCAAGACTATGGACTTCAAATGGAAAGTGCAATCAGAACACAAATAAACACAGTTCTAAACAAATGGGCACTTGAGTAATTTAAAAACTTTTATGACCTATTTTTAAAAGCGATACAGCTGCACTGTTATCAAGTACATAGAGTAAATTGAATTAGCTGCCAACAAGTATTATCAAATTTTATTTGGTGATGATGACGTGAGTTTCTGATGAAATGTTAGGCATGGCTTGACCTTTCAATCACATTAAAAGTTCCACCCAGTTTGTTATTTTTATCTTAAATTTGCCTGTATACAAAATTTTAGCAATCTGATGATTACTTGATCTGGAGTACACATCACAGGACAAGGGAGAACAGAGAGAATAGGTTCTGCCCAGAGTCAAGCCAGTGCTGGCTGTTTTTCTCCTGAAGTGATATGTATTCAGGACACGTAGATAGAGGGTTATGGGTGCAAACCTTTATTTATTATCCGCTTGCTTATTTATTGTGTGCATGTGCTTGTTATGTGTTGTGTGTGTTCATGAGCAGGTGTATGTACTTGTGTGTAGTGTGTGTACACACACATGTGTGTGCCCATGGAGGCTGGAGGCTGATGTTGAATTTCTTCTTCAACCAACTCCTCAACTCCCTCCCCACTCTCTTTGTCTCTCTTTCTCTAAAAATTTTATTTCTGTCATATCCTCCCCAACTGGCCTCACTGTATTTTTTGAGACCAAATCTCACTGGACCTGGAGCTCACTGCTTAGCTGGACTGTCTTCCCACAAGCCCCAGGATCATCCCTGTCTCTTTCTCCTCAGCCCCCAAATGCACAATCTTGAAAGCTCCCCAGTGCTCCTGTGAGCAGCCTGAGTTGATTGTAAAACTGTTGACTGTAAAACTAAGAAATCTCTGCTTAGCCAATCATCAGCCCACATGCTGACAGCCTGCTTAGCTTACTGGCATTTTCTTAATACCCAGAGAGCTGAAGAAAATCAAATCGGGTCTTAAAGTAGTGAAAAAAATGACATAGCTAACACTGACTATCTTTCTTAAGAACTGGTCATTACTGGAAGGAGAAATAGCAGATTGCTGAGGAAGGAAAGCCTTGGGGCCAGTGACAGCCCCTGTGTCCCCGTGTATGTGACGTTGTGTAGAGTTGGCCCTGAGCATCCTACAGACCCTCTGAACAAGTCTACACCAGGGAGGAAGCCCATTCAGGGGAAGACAGATATTTTAAATGGGAGCAATTGACTGAATGGAAAGATTACTTTTATCTTTGCTACTGAGCCTCTGCACTCTGCCAAGTATATTTATGTTCCTTGGCAAAGACCAGATTTTAGTTTCTTGGCAAAACACACACGCAGATATCCTTCTTCCAGTACCTAGTAAAAAGATCCTATTTTGTACACGCTCGTTTCACTAGGTCTTAAAAGATTCAATGGGATATTTAAAGATGTACTTCCTGAATCTTTAGAGAAAAGATAGTTCTTAACAAAAAGATGAGGGCAGGACAGTTAACAGGAAGAGACCTCTTCTGCAGAGCTGTTCAGCCTGGGTCCGTTCCCAGTATCCTTGATGATTCTGAGACACAGACCGAGTCGTGATTCCACTTAAAAGCCTGTGATACTCTCCAAGCCCTGGTTTTGGTTCTTCATAAATTTGAACTCGTGATGTGCTCCTTTTATTCTCGTTTCTGTCTGGGGGGAAGGTGGCAGTGTTATTTCAGCCCCGTGACGACACAGAGAGCACTCGGGTGAGTGATTAGGGAAGTTAAGTGTCACTCGGGCAGAATTCCCTACACAATCCAGGCCGGAGATCCAGGCATAAGTGAGCCCCTGGCACACAGCACCAAACAAAACTGACAGAAATAAAACTCTCCTTCCTGAAACTACTGGCTTTCTCTTTTGAGAATGTGTTTCAACACGGAAAAAATGTTTTACACTGTCAAACATCTTGGCTCTCATTGCTGCCAAGCTACTTAGGAAGGGACGGTCACCGTGATGTGCAGGCCACATGAATTTGGCTCTGAACACAACCATATGTTAGAAGGGAGAAGAAGCAGGTAGAAATGTACCAAGCTAAGACCCCCTCTCCTTTGGATGCCCTGGGATTACATGCGACAGGCAGTCTCTATGGGATATAAATAACCTTTCATTAAGATTCTGCTACTGTTGACAAGGATTTAAATGTTCATTGGTTAAACTCTACTTTCATAAGAGAAACAGATTCTATACTTGGTCAAACTAATTCTACTCTTCTGAAGTAGAACAAGAGTTGTAATTTTGTGACACACACAACTCTCTTGTTTAGTTCCCAGAGAAGACACTGTTCACTGGTCTGGCCATTCCTGTGAGCTCTTGGGGGCCTGGACAGATGGCTCAGCAGTCCAGAGCACCTGCTGCTCTTGCAGAGGGAGTGGAGTTTGGTTCCCAGCACCCACATCAGGCAGCTCACAAACACTTGTAACTCCTGCTCCAGAGGATGAGATGCCCTCTTCTGGCCTCCACAGACATATATACACATGTGTGTACACACATGGTAATGGTGATGATGATGATGATGATGATGATCAAGTAAAATAAACCCTATAATCTTTAGACTTCTTAATAGGCTATTCTAGGCAACTATTACCCAGGAGGCTTCACAGGGAGATGAAGGTGTGTCCTGGCACCCAAGGCTAGGAATGCAAGAAGCAAAGGACTCTGGAAACCTTTTCTTTACCTATGGCCTTTGTATCTCCTTGGATATTTATGGTAGGCAGAAGTGACATACTCCCCCCACTGATGTAGCAATGCCTGGAATTTGTGAACATGTCATTTTTGTGGCAAATCAGGCATTGCAGATATGAGTAAACGTATCTAACAGGAGAGATTATCCTGAATTGTCCAGGTGGTCCCAGTGTGATTACAAAGATCCCTATGAGAAGGAGACTGGAAAGATGCAGCAAAATATGGGTGCCAACTGTTCGGAGCAAATAAACATCAGCAATGTGTTTTGCTGACTTCAGGTTTCTTCTAAGAAATGAAAATCGTAGATGATGTTTCTGTGGTGTCATCATCCTCTCTGGAGACACCCGCCATCAAGAAGTTGCTAGGCCCCCTTCCGTATGCGTTTCTGCCTCTTATGACGTCTACATTCACAGTTAACGTGTTAAAATTTTTCACAAGTGTCAGGTCATCCTACCAATCCACCTGGAACTTGTCTTATCGCTCAACACAGCTTGAGGAACATTTACATAGCAAGGCATCGTATTTAATTCATCATTCATTTTCACTGGTGTTCGATCTGTGTCTGACAAAACACAGTGCATGCTTTGGATTTGTACTTTTCTGATCACAATGAGGTTGGACCTGACTTTGAACTCTGGTGCGTGCTCATATTTAGCATCAGACTCCTCTGCAAATTGTCTGCTTGGTCCTCCGCTCGTTTTCCCTTCGTGCCTTGTAGACTTTTATTTATGATTTTGGTGTCGTGCTTTCTTTGGCCACCTGAATGGCAAGCGTCTTTAAAAAATGTGTAGTTTATCTTTTAACAGTTCTCCTGGTGTTCTCTGTGTGTGGAAGCATGGCATCTTGATGCAGGCATATTACTCGTTTTGTGTGGGACACTGCACATATCGTAACCTTCGCCACTAGTGAAATCCAGTTATCCACAGCATTGTGCAACCATCCTCTGCCTGGTTACACAACGTTTCATCATTCAGAGAGGGAACACACGTGTGTTAAGCAACGACTTCCCCGCCCAGGCCCCTGAAGACATGGATCCCTTAACTTGCTGATTCTTGATGGTTTACACAATGGAACCATGTGACAGTGACTCTGGGTGTATCACATAAGTGGGATCCTGTGACACGTGACCTTTGTCCAACACCTTTCACTTCATGCTTTCTCTGCTCATTAAATTGCACCACGCGTTAGTCCTTCGACCCTTTTATGTTTTCTTTCTTAGTTTCAGACATGTCATTCTATGGCCTGTTGGCCTCCTTGTCTGTGGTAAGGCTCCTACCTCACAGAGGCTGGAAGCAGAGTTGGAAAGGAGAGGCCAGGGTCCTAATGTGCCCTCCAAGGGCCTGTCCCCAGTGGTCTGCTTTCTCCAACTAGGCTCCCCCTCCTAATGTTTCCCAAACCTCCCAAGATGTCACCACAAGATGGACACCAACCCAAGCTTGCAGGGAACATTTCATCTGGCCCCCAAAAGCTTAGGCCCATTTCACAAAGTAAAAGAATTTTGTATATCTCTAAGAGCTCTGCTACAGCCTTAACAGTTACAGCATCGTTCAAAAGTTAACCCAAGGCCCCTCTGTGAGCCCCTACAAAATCACGAGCATTTGTTCTTGTTGTGTACAGGGTAACAGGGCAGACATTGCCGATCCAAGTGTGAGACACGGGGACACGGAGAGCAGGCATGGGACCAAAGCAATACTGAGCTCTGGCAGGGCAAACTTTAAGTCCATTGTCCTGGCACATATGGCATTCAGGATATGCAGTGCCATTGCGTGAGTTCCCAGGGCACGTGTGCAGCCCAGCCCCCATTGCGTGAGTTCCCAGGGCACGTGTGCAGCCCAGCCCCCGTTGCGTGAGTTCCCAGGGCACGTGTGCAGCCCAGCCCCACAGCCTCCATGGCGGCAGCCCTACGGTCCTACACTGGCTCTATTGTTCTCTGTATCTTTTCTCAGCAGACATTCCATGTTTCTGGCATCTCTAGCTTGTTGGGGTCTCCATTGCATTTTTAATTTTTGTATTTCACTCCCACATCTCCATGCTCTTCCTCTCAGGGCCTCCCTCAGGCATCTGACCCTCACACACATTTTTTGGCCCCCCAGTCCTCTCTGTGGAATCTGGGTGAAAGCCTCTGTGATTCCCTATCTCTTGGATTCCCATGCAAAACCAGCCTTGCATGGCCAACACCAATGGCTGCCATCAGCCTAACTAGTAGTCAGGCTCCCTGGGATCAGAGTGGCCTCTGAGGCCCTAGATGGCTGAACA
Source organism: Cricetomys ansorgei (assembly GCA_026225945.1). Lineage (NCBI taxonomy): Eukaryota > Metazoa > Chordata > Mammalia > Rodentia > Nesomyidae > Cricetomys > Cricetomys ansorgei. The sequence goes on along the minus strand of JAMJFZ010002690.1, from coordinate 98,984 downwards.
TGAGGAAATGTTCCTGTAAATAGTCGTCTGAGAGCCCTTGGCCCCAGCTTTGTGTTTCATTTTGGGTCAGAGGCAAGCATTTAGGATCTTTCTGTTCTCCTTTATGCTCCCAGTTCTCCCTGTACATCTGACCACAATTAGGTGGCAAAACCCAAGGCACACACTGCATTCTGTGCTACCTGGAAAGCTCTTCCTCCAGAGTAGCGTCCATCAGCTTTCAATTCACCCTCTTAGAGCTCCAGTGCGTGGACACAGTGTAGATAAGTTATTTGCAGATGTTACATGAATGGCTTCTAGTCTGACTACCGATAGGCTTCTGGTCCCCATCTGAAAACTCATAAACAATCTTTTCTGTCCACATCCCTATGGGTGTTCTGGCCTTATACTTTATTCCGTTCTATGGCTGAATGACATTGGGTGATGTGACTATAGCATGTTTTAATCAACTCATCACCTAATAGACCTTTAGATCATTTCAGTCTGTCGGTTATTGTAAATAGTGTTTCTGTGAACATTGTCATGTAGGTGTCTGTCTTAGTCACTGTTTTCTGTCCTTGGGGCTAGGTACCTAATGGAAATGCTGGGTGGTTGTGCCCACGTTCAGATCCCCAATAACCACCAAGGAGTCGATCTGATGCAAAACACATGAGGTCTCTTTAATTCAGACTCGAGCATGGGCCAAATGCCTCCCTGACACAGCAGGTGTGGCCTGCGGCCCAGCCCACAGGAGGAGTTGAGTTTATATAGGAAAAGAATGCAAGCATTGGCCCCAGAGGGTTGACCTCTAAAATGATTGGTAGGTATTGACTGGGCCTGGTGACCAGTACCACAAGGGAGGGGTGATGAGGTAGGAAAACTAAGAATGTGCACAGAGAGGTTGGGAAGTTTCTGATAAGCCTGTTCTCAGCAATGGGGGTGGGGGTTAGTAGCACTACTGGCCTGGATGCTCCCTAGGGGAGGGGATAAACTGCTAGGAGTTGCAATTAAGTTTAGCTTTCTAGCTGACATTCTACTCTTTGTTCTCTTTCAAGGACAAGGAAGCAGAGAATTCTTGATTGAATCTTCTCAGGGTCATATGAAATTCTGTTTAGTGTCGTGAGCACTGTTTTCTTCAGTATCCATACTAATAAAATGATTTTCATTTTAATTATTATTTTACTTCCAACTCCCTCTAAATGCTTACAAGAAGGATTTAAATCCAGACTCCTGACTTTCAGTGCCACACGGCCACACTTTAAGTTGTCCCAGCTCCCCTCAAGTTCATGGACAGGGAGAAGCTACGCTGGTGCCAAGTCCAGCAGGGACTTGGAAGTGGTTGGAAAGATGTGGCGCTTGGAGAGATCTGGAAAGTTGGTGGTACCCCGAGTACAGAGGGGAAAGATGGCGGAGGGAGCCCGCCAGACCGGCTGGGGGGCACGAGGAAGTGGTCTGAGCCCTGCCAGACTCTGCCCACTGCCCTGCCTCCCTCCTCACATGTTCAAGGACCAGGAGAGTCCTTGTCCGGCGGAGAGAACTTTGAGAATTACAAGTGGTTGTAAGTGACAGTGGCTGGGACAGATCTGGAAACGGGGCTGGCTTCCAGTGGAGAGAGGAAGGATGGCAGAAAGAGTCACAGATTTGGCCTGAGAGTGTGGAGGACCCTGAACCGGAGACACAGTCGAGGCAGTGGAGCAAGCAAGATAGAGGACACAGAAGCTCGGTGCCCCCAGAAGGACTAGTACCCAGGATGCAGGAAGGCTGGGGTCACGGTCGATTGGGCCGTCATCACTACTCCCACTTGGAGAATAGGGAGGTGCAGGTGGTGAAGAGAAATAGAGCTAGGGACACGGCAGGCAGGCGAACAGCAGTAAGCCCTGCTAAGAGACACTCGGCTGCAGGCAGCGGCAGGCAGTGAGCACCCAAGGTAGTCAGGGGATCAGTCCCCAGGCTACCACTAGACCTTCTTGGCCCTTTCACTGCTTGCCAGCCCAGTACAACCACTCCCACGTCTGAGACCACCACTCATATTGCTCTCCCCAATGGGGTGGGGGTGAGCACAGGCTGCAGAGCTTCCCGTGAGTTGCAGGCTCAAAGGCCAGGTAGCAGGATGGTGATGAGGGCAGGTGCAATGTAGTCTGAAACTCAAGCAGGTTCTGCCCCAGAACACCCTGCCAAATCTTGGGAGCACCCTGATCCTGAGCAACAGTAAGATGAAGAATGTCTCATTTCCTGGGCTGAGTCTCCACACAAGAGATTGGTCCACGGGCTACAACCAGACCGGCCTGGCCCCTTCACTTCCGGACAGTACAGCTGCTCCCGTGGCTGTGGTTGCTGCTCTTATTGCTCTCCCTGATGGAGTAGGGGTGGTGGGGAGAACACGGGCTGCAGAACTACTGGAGGGCTGCTAGCACAGGGATCGGAGCAGCAGGATGGATGGTGATGAGGATAGCATGGTGTGGAGCAGTCTGGAGCTTGAGATGTCCTTGGAACTGCTGTCAAACCTCGGGATTAACCTGATCCTGAACAACAGCAAAATGTCCCAGCTGAACAATAGTCCATCTTCGGGGTTGAGTCTCCTTTTGGGAGGGAATTTTAAAATGCTCATGTGGACCAGAGTTCCCTCTGCATTGCTTACATGGTTAGACTTTTCCCGGTGCTTGAACCTGGCTTCATGAGGTGCTCATTCTGGCAGGCTGTCTGGGGGCTGTGTGATGCACCTGCCTGATGCCCGTGGGATGCCTGGGTGCCTGGGGGAAGCCATGGTGCCTGCAGGTTGGCCCAGTGCCTGTGTGTTTGAGCAGAACTCCACTTCAGGTTGAACTTTATCATGCTTAAGCTCAGACTAACACAGGCCAGGAGGGATTTCCATGACCCAAGCTGCCTACTGCCACCGAAAACCAGGGTCATGCCCGTGATCCATACTTCCGAAGCATAGGCTTGATTTAATTTTTTTATTTTTTATTTTTTATGAGGGTGCAGGGGGTGGGTGGGTAAGGAGAGGATATAATTGTATAACCCTCAAGTAATTAATGATAGTATCATGTTAAAAAAGCATCTATTTCTTCATAATTTCGCACATATATAATGTTCTTTGACCATATTTCCCCCACCGTCTTCTCTTCTCCCCTTCCCCTTTCCACGGAACCCCAACAAGTCCCCTTCTGTCTTCATGTTGCATGCGTGTGTCTGTGCGTGTATACTGTTTATATGTGATTTGAAGTTTTTTGTTTGTGTGAATATCTGTGATCATGCGGGTGTGTGCATGTACATGTGTGGGTGAACATGCATGTGTGCATTCATGCAGAAGCCACATGCTGACATTGGCCCTTCCACAATCACACTCCACCTCTCTGAGCCTGGAGCATATCAGTTTGTCTAGGCCCGCCGGCCAATGAGCTCCAGGGACCCACCTGCTTCTTTCTATCTCCCCAGAATTGGGGTAGCAGACACGAATCCCATGCCTGCCTTTCATGTGTGTGCTGGAGATTCGAACTCAGGTCCTCACACTTATGTGGCAAGCATTGGACTGATTGAACCATCTTCCAGCCACCATTCTGCATTCTGATCAACAGTATGTGAAGGCTGGATTCTGCTACACCTTGCTGACGTCTACTCTCCATTAAAATATTATTGTAGCTATGTTTATGGGTATAGAGTAAGCATCTTGTGTGATTTTTAAATTTGCATTAATAATAGCTAGTTCTCTTGAGTGTCTTTTTCATGTCTCCATTGGCCACTTAATATCTTTGTTAGAGAAATATATCTATTCAAGTACTTTCCATTTTAAGATGGAGTTGTTTTTCTGTTGGGTTGTAAGTGCTCTAGATGCTGGGAGCTTCAGCTCTACAATTTGTGAGTATTTCTCTGAGTTTATATTCTTGCTTTTAAAATTTGTTACCGTTTCCTTGATGCACAAAGTGTCCAAATTTTGAGGAAATTCATTTTATCTATTTTTAAATTTTATTTGTGCTCCTGATGTTACAGCCAAGAAATGATTTCCAATTCAAGGTTATATTTTAAGATTGTTATGGTTTTAGCTTGTATTTAGATCTTTTATTAATTTTGGTTAATTTTATGGAATTATAGTTTCTCATTATTTGTAGAAATTCTTTCTATATTTTAAATACTAATGTTTTGGATGCAAGACTAATAGAGATGTTTTGGAATTCATGGCTGTCTTTTTACATTATGCATGGCATTTTTTATTGTGACAAGCATTACATGTGTTATGTATACAACCCACCATGTGTGTGTTTTTTGGTTCTGCTTTAGAAATCTTTCTTGGCTGGGCAGTGGTGGCACATGCATTTAATCCCAGCACTCCGGAGGCAGAGGCAGGTGGATCTCTGTGAATTTGAGGCCAGGCTGGTCTACAGAGTTCCAGAACAGAGTTACAACAGAGAAACCCTGTCCAAACAACAAAAAGAAATCTTTCTCATCTGAGCTTGTAAGATTATTTCCCTTATATTTTTCTTTGACTCATATCTACATAACTTACCAGGAAATTACTTTCATATACGGTCAAGTAGAAATCTAATTACTGTTTCCCACACAGACATTAATAGTCTCAATGGTGTTTATTAGCTTTTCTTTCCCTCCTTATTTGCCAACCTCCTTCAGTTACATACCACTTCCTGACGTGGTAGTCTAGTCTCTGACTCTGTCTGTCTTTTCTAGAACCACTTTAATTGGCACAGATTCATTGTAAGTCTTAAGTAAGACTCACAGTAAGCCTAGTATGCCAAGGTCAACCTCCCAATTCTTCAAAATTGCACGGTAGACAGAGTAATGTTTCCCTGTGAGGGTGCACACCTGAGTCCTAGCTTTTTTAGGTGACATGGTACAAAGCACTTGCAGAAATAACTCTGGATGTGAGATGGAGAGAGAAGTCTGGGTTACCCAGGCAGATTCCGCATAAGTAGAGCCGTGCTAAGAGGGAACCAGGAGGGTCAGAGCCAGAGAAGGAGATGTGATGATGGAAGCAGAGGTCAGAGACATATGATTATGACCCAAGGAGTGTCGGCAGCCTCTGGGAGAAGAAGGAATTCTGGGAAAACATAGCTGGAGTTCAAGTACACCACCAATAAAAACCTTAGAATTTTTCTGCTCATCCAAATGCTTATATGCATGCCATACCACCTTGACTAACAGCGTCTATTAAGAAGATGTGATTCGAAGGGCATTTCTTTGCTCACCATCAAATGTCATATATTCCAGGGTCCTTCATTATTAACAGTTGAACTTTCTTTCCTTTCTTATTAATGTAAGATAACAAATGTCTACTGCTCCATCAACACCGGCGACAGGCAACAGAATATCAAGAAAAGGGTAATTTTAAAACATTTTTGTTTATGAATGCAAATAATCATCCCCAATTTACATGTGGTTTGACACTGTCATTGTCCTTAAGTCTTTTTTTATTTTGCAAAACTATGGGATCTACAGTCTAAAACCAAAAGAAACTTGCTTTTCACAAGATGCTCCCAAGGATCTGTGGAAGAATCCTTTTGACCACACGTGCACTTCTGGAGATGAAATCCTTTAGTGGACAACCTCAGTTACTCACACTTAAGGTGAAGTGAACAGTCAACTGTCAAAATGACCTCCACATTCTCGGAGTTCAAGCTCTTCGGCGTGTACTGACTGATTTGTTTTCTTTTGTGTTTAATTTTTAGCCAAAGCTGGATGCCCATGCTGTTCCTGATTCTTTGTTAAGGCTTCCTCACTCCAGGCTGTAGCTCAGGGGTCCAGCCTTGGCCTAGTGCAAGGCTGTGTGGGTTTGCACCAAAATAACAAAACCCAAAGATTCATCACTTGAAATAGTCTAGATGAAAAATAAGACTCTGGATGAAGATTCACATTGGAAACTTACTAAAGGGATTTGTATAGAGTTTCTGGCCTGTTTTTTTTATTTATGTCACCACTTTGAGATTTTTATCTGAAGTCTTAGGGAAAGCACGCTTTGGATTCTAGCTCTATCCCCCGTGTTCTGTCCTTTGGCAGAAGAAAAGACGTGCTTATCAGATGTCAGTTTTATTTTGCGTGGAGAAAAATTCATGGAAAATGATCGGCTTAAGTATAACGGCATTGTTTCCAAGATATAATTTACACTCTGAAACATCTTACTTAAGTACATAATTTTAAGACTAAGCAAGCTCAGCTTCCTGTGTCCTGTTCTTCTGAGCTAAGAGAGTAGACCAAGTTCAGGGATGAGCTGCTGACCAAATCGGTGTCTTGTTTCGCTTCCTGCTTCTTCTTAAAAGTTGGCTGCTGTTCGTGAGATCATCCATCAGATAAAAGCAACTAGAAGTTATATTTCTGTCTACTAAATTTCCTTTTTATAGAGTTGGGTCATAGTACAGGTTTGCAGGCACTGATGTGATGTATTTTATTAACACAATTAGCACTTCAGGATCTAGAGTTTGATACAGAGTTGGGAAAGTTCTTTTCAGAAAATTAAAAAAATATATTTTAAAGACATACCTTCAGAGGACACAGGGGCTTTTAGGTCTTCCAGTCAGATGTAATGAAAGGTTACAGACACTATTGAACAGAGTGTTAAGCTGGTTTTGTTTTCATCATTATCTTAATAAAAATAATTCTGTCTTTCAAAGATTTGTAAGTGGATCTGTTAAAATAACTTTCGATTGCTTAATAAGAGTCCATCGTTGAATTTTCCAGTGCTCTTTATTAATCACAAACCATGTCAAATCTCAGGGAATTCTATACCAGGGCGGCTAGGCAGACTTCACTCTTTCCCCCAAAAGCTCTCTCTTCTCTCTTCCCATTTCATCCTTTCCATTTCATCCTCCTTCCTGCTTCTGCCTCACACCCTTTAAACTTTTCCCCCTAGCTCCTCTCCACACCCAGGCCTTCATTACAACACAATAGTATCTTAGCCTGCAGTTCTTTCATGTGGGTCACCTTCAACTGTAAACAGTTAGTTCTATCTTGTGGAGATCCCAGCAGGGCTGGCACAAGGGTGTGAATGGGTAGGAAGCAAGGCCTGCACCTGCTGCAAGGTATCTGGCTTCACAGCTACAAGGCATCAAAGCCCTTTTGCAAACCAAAACAGCACACAAGAGTAAAATATCCCACAACATCAGGCATCAAAGCCTTATTCACAAACCAAAACAGCATACAGGAGTAAAATACCCCACAACATGGATCCTGGATACTAGAACAGAGAAACTGAGGCATGGGAGACTTCAGGACAGTGGAAGCCAAGGCTTCCAGAGAAGTGGAAGTAGGGCTTCTCAGTGTCAGAATGGCAGGTGTTCTAGTTGAGCTCTCATGGGAGGAAAGGGTTTATTTGGCTTACACTCCCAGGTCACAGTTCATCAATGAGCAGTCAGGAAAGGAATGCAAGCCTCACTCACAGTTTCATGCCTAGCAGCTTCTTATACAACTGAGGACCACTGCCCAGGGAATGGTGCTACCCACAAGGGATTATACCTTCTTACATCAAATAGCAATAGAGATGATGCTCCCCCCAACCGTGCCCACAGCACAATCTGATCTCAGCAATCCCTCAATTGAGACTCCCTTCTCCGGTGACTCTGGCCTGTGTCAGAGTGACTGTTAAATCTAACTAAAATGTCAGGGTTTCATAAGCTGAGATGAGCAACTGAGCAGAGCCAGCATATGCTGGCCTGTCTACTGTGAAACTGGGGATTTCCCTGGGGATGATGGGAATTGATGATGTAGGGAGCTGATGAAGTTAGGAGGGAACTGGTTTCAGGGCAGCAGAAGCCCCTACTCCTCTAGATGCTGTAGAGTGGGGTATCGCTCCTGGAAACCTATGTCATGAGGAGAAAAAAAGAATTGTAAAGTGAAAAAGAAAAAATACAGAAATGCATTCTGCTATCAATGTGTATCAGGGGCATGGTGAGGTCTACTTGGAGGGACTTTTTTCCCTATGCATTAACTGTACTGAAGATTTCTTCTTTTGCTTCTTCTTCTTCTTCTTCTTCTTCTTCTTCTTCTTCTCTTCTCTCCTCCTCTCTTCCTCCTCCTCTTCCTCCTCCTCCTCTTCTTCCTCCTCCTCCTCCTCTTCCTCCTCCTTCTCCTTCTCCTGTTTATCTTCTCCAGTTAGCAAATGTGGCAATACTGCATTTTCCCAAGGACCTTTGACCTTGATTAAAAATTGGGTTATTTGTTTCTAAACATAGCTGAAAATTAGATCCATTCACTTGTTCACATAGTAAATATTTATTAAAAATCTATTATTTGAAGTAGTGTTTTAATTGCAAATAAAGGCCTGCCATTAGGGAGCCTTTTATTTACTTGGAGAGAAAGATGATAAGCATGTACACATGGAGACAGGAGCATAATGCTGGGTCCTGAGAAGATGATAAGGACCACAGAAAGTGAACAGATGGGGGTGGGAGGAAGTGATGTGTAGTGGAACACTTGGAAGAAGTTTTTGTTATTTTGGTTTCTTTAAAAATGCAACATGGTATTTGGATTAGGTTTGAGTTCCCACCCCAGCTGTGATATAGCTGTTTATGCATTGGATTTGAAATGCTTGATGCAGGTGGCTATAATTTGGTTAGGTGTAGTCGTTCTGACCCCTATAGCTTGTTTTGGGGATTGTGTACTGCATGGCTTTATGGGAATTTTGGGCTTAGGGTATAAAAAGTCTGAAGCCCCAAGAGTGGATGTTGGTTGGTGGTTCATTGGTTGAGTTGCTGTCATTAGTGTGATAATTCCTAAAAGAACAAAGGATGGAGAGATTGAGTTTATAGACTGTGAGCTGACATGCTAGTCTGACTTGCTGTCAGCCAGTCCTCTTCATGCTTAGGATAGCCTAAAAAGAGGCTGTGAAGATTTCTCTCGTTCTATATCAAAGCCACTTGTAAAACAGGTGAAGATTTCTTTCTATCTTTCCTTTCTTCTTCCTTAAACAGAGGGTAAAAGATTGCAGTGTACTGCCACAAGTGGCGCCCAACATGAGGCCCAAACACGTGACCCTGAGATTAAGAGTCTCATGCTTTACCAACCGAGCTAGCCAAGCAGCAAGCAGCTAACTACTATGGTGACGGAATATTTCATAGGGTTAGTTTTTATGTAGGTCAAAGAAGTATTCTCTGTGACATTGAACCGAGGCCTGAATGAAAAGGAGAGAGAGAAGAAGACTTCCTAGAGGAGGAGATATCATTTGTAGATGATGTGGAGATAGATGGGGAAGTTGGTTCAGCCGCTACTTTCTTGGGCATTTCTTATTGTGAACACAAACGTATTTTCAGTGACTTACAATTTCTCTGACTTCAGGGCCTCAGGGCCTCAGTCAATCCCAACCTGCTAAAAACATCTGTCAAAACAGCTGGGCACATATAAACAGGGTGATGCTGCTGCTGGTGGTGGTGTTACAGTTGTTGGTTCTGATGTTTTGAAGAATCAATAGTGATGTTCTTGGTTGATATAAGGTTGTTGCTGTTGTTGTTGTGGGTGACGATAGTGTTGTTAGTATGGTTGCTTTTGTTGATGGTAGAAGGGGTGACATTGATGTCCTGTTAGTGGTGTTGGAGTTGGTGGCAGCAGTAGTGGAAATATTGGTGTTAATGTTGGTTTGGGTGCTAAGGGTAGGGTATGAATGTTGGTATTGGTGGTTTTGGTGTTGTGTCAGTGGTAGTGTTGGTAGTGGTAGGGAGAGGTGGTGTCGGTGATGATGGGTATGCGTCTCTAATTCAAAGAAAGCTTTTAACAGTAGAAGACTGGAAGTTGACACACTGTCAATATAAACTCCTAAAACCATGAACAAAATTTCACTTTAAAATGATAATACTGATATTGTAAAAAACAAACAAAAAACCACTTCCTGCGTTCAAGCATTCTGTTGAGTACTTTACAGGACATGTCATTTGATTCTTTTAGAAAGTCTGTGGGATGAGCCACCATTACCCCCAGGAAAAGATCTAAGCAACTAGGGCAAGCTTGCTCAGTAATGGCAAGAGCAAGATTTGACATGAATTCTAAACTTCATACTGATGACTGTGCTATTCTGTTTTCAAGAGCAAAACCACTATCAGCACATGGAAGACAGGCTGGGAGGACATCAGTACTGGGAGTAATGAAGCCATCCTATTGAGTAATGTCCAGGCAAGCTCTGTCTCCTGGGTGTGTTACATACTCTCTAGAGCAAGTGTAATACTACATGCTCTCCAAGATTTGTGGTTGGTTGGGAGAGTCAGCAAAGAGACTTACTTGTTGGTCATATGGAAATTGTGGAAATTTACCTTAAAGAACAGTAAGTCTTGGATAGGCAGGATGGCTCAGTGGGTGGAGGTGCTTGCCACTATCCCTGATGACCTAAGTTTGATCTCCAGGACCTACATGGTCAAAGGAGAGAACCAATTCCCACAAGTTCTTGTCTCCCCTCCGCATGTGCACAACACTGCACAGTGTGCACACAAGATGCATAGTTTTAAAAGGATAATGAATCTTTATTGGGGAGAAGGAATACCTTGTGTTGGTGGAAGTTGAGTAGTAAGTATGGTTAAAAACAGTTACTGTGTGGTTAAGGAAAAAGTCGCCTGAGAAAGCTATAAAACTCAAAGCTCAAGCAGTTGTGTGAGGAGCCGGGTCTCTGGTGGGCACACACCAGTTTCTCTGGGACAGAATCGTTTTCTCATGTGATACTTAAAATTTTCAGTAAGTCCACGCTGGGAAAAAAAGGTACTGTAATTTCAAAACACTGAATGTACATCTAAATACCAGTTCATAGTTGTAAATGTTTTAGCTTTATTTCTCTCGCTAGGAATAGGACAATCAGGAATATAAATCCTTGAAGCCAAACTTTAATGTCATATTGGTGCCTGACTTGACTTACTGGTAAGCAGGTAAGCTAGACAAAGCTAAGAGTCCTTAGAACAGCAGCTCCATGGGCAACATCATTATTTTGTTTCCTATTTTGTACGTATTCACTCTTTATAACTCAAAAACCAAATACTTAATGAAAACTAACCCCAGACCCGGGAGATGGCTCAGTGAATGAACTACTTGCCACAGAAAAATAAAGACTGGAGTTTGGGTTTCCAGAATCCATATAAAATGTCAGGTAGTGAGACAGCTGCCTGCTCCCAGTACTCAGGAGGCAGAGACAGAAGAACAGAAGCTGGCTCGAGCTCCAGGTTCATGGAGAGACCCTGCCTCAAAGAATTAAGTGGAAAATGAGGAAGAAATTGAGGAAGATGCCTGCTGTCAACCTTAAGCCTCTACATACGTATACACAAACATGTGCGCACACCTACATGTGAACATATGTACATGCACACACAACACAAACATATGCATGCACATGTGAACATGTACATGTACACACATACACACACACCTCTACATATGCATGCGCATGTGAACATGTACATATACACACATACACACACACACCTCTACATATGCATGCGCATGTGAACATGTACATGTACACACATACACACACACACCTCTACATATGCATGCGCATATGAACATGTACATATACACACATACACACACACACCTCTACATATGCATGCGCATATGAACATGTACATATACACACATACACACACACACCTCTACATATGCATGCACATGTGAACATGTACATATATACACACACCTCTACATATGCATGCACATGTGAACATGTACATATACACACATACACACACACACCTCTACATATGCATACACATGTGAACATGCACACACACATACCTAACCTGAATGATAGAAATTAGACTGTGGTTACAACTTAGACTAATTTTTCTATATGTACAAAAACCATGAGCTTTTTGTTTTGGTGTCTTCCCTGCAGGAAGTCAGCTTTCCTATTCATCTTTAATTATTTCAAATGCTGAAACTATCATGAGCTCACAAAAGTATGAGGACACAGGACACAATCTTTTCCTCTGAATTCCTTGAGGTTGGGTTCTGGACCTGATACGTCATCACCATGGAGACTTGAGTGTGTTTCCCCAAGGATATGGCATGATACAATTACCAAAGTCAGAAAGTTGAGATGGGCATATTATTACCATTTAGCCCTCAATATCCACCTACATTTTGCTAATTGGCCTAATAACGTCCTTCCAAGTAGCAGTTCTAAGTCAGAACCACTCACACCCACTCATCTGACCCTTAGGAGAAGCTCAGTCTGCAATCGTTCCTCACCTCTGCTTGGCTTTCACAGGGCAGCCATTTTGGTCTTTCCTCTCCATTGTGTGATGCGTCTTTGACAGAAGGAACCCTCACAAAAGTGATAGTAGAGCTTTTTACATACCGTCTTCCAGCTCATGATTTCAATTGTGCCCATCACTGAGGTGGTTCGCTTTGGTCTCTGACTCAGTCAGAGCCTGTCTGCGCATCTCACTGTGGGCTTTCTCCTTTCTTGGCCATTAGCAATTACTTTATCGGCAGGGACTTTCACTTCAAAATCTATTTTGTCTGTGTGGGGTCACTGTTTCCTGTTTCACTCACATCTGTAATCCGCTCACATTCTACGCTTTGAAGTTTGAATTTACACCACTTTGGTTGCTGGGAATTCCCTTTGAATCCGGCTTCCATGTTCTTGTGATGAGATCATTTCGTCTTTGAATTCCTCTTAACTTTCTTGAAGAATAGCATATTAAAATCTATTTTACTCTTTCCCTGGAATCAGCCATTTCCATGGGAGTCTCTGTGTCTTCTTTAGGAAAAAAAACAAAACGGTTTGTCAAAACCAAAGCTGGTTTGTGATGAATGCTTGTTACCATTGGGGGCGGGGAAGACTTGCAAATTTCATGTCCTCTTGGTGAATGAAGCCAGAGGGGACACACATGTAATTATTTCTGTATTCTTAAATATAGGAGCTAGAACCAAGGCCCTGCTTCCAGTCTGGCCCTGCAGTATCCATTCCTATTTCCTGTCTTCGTCTGTGACTTCTGCTCTGTTCTCCTTCATGCGCTGGCTTATTTGTTGGGCCCTCTATGTGCCCAATCTCTCCTTGCTGTCCTCACTCTTCCCAGTGCCTCCTTGCTGCTCGAGCTGTTGGCCCAAATCCGAGCCCCTGACTGCCCTGTATAGACACCATTCTCGTGCCAGTTGGGTCCTGATGGCCTATGGCGGATGTGGTGGTCTGAATGAAAATGGTCCCTGTCAACCCATAGGGAGTGGCACTATTAGGAGGTGTGGCCTTGTGTCACTAGGGAAGGCTTTGAGATCTCAGAAGCTCACGCCAGACCCAGTGGCTCGCACTCTCTTGCCGCTGCCTGAGGATCCAGAGGCAGAACTCTAGACTCCCGCTCCAGCACCATGTCTGCCTTCGTGCCGCCACGCTTCCCACCACGCTGACAACCGACTAACCCTCTGGATTGTACGACAGCCCCGATTAAATGTTTTTCTTTATGAGAGTGGCCATGCTCATGGTGTCTCTTCACAGCAGTGAAACCCTAAGATAGCAGGTATCTGCCGGAGCACCTTTCGCCTTGCTGGAGCTTCCAAGCCTGGTCATAGAGCTATCCCCTCGCATGGACGCCATATCCTTGCACAGGTTCTGAGCTCCTACACTATTTCATCTCTGTGTGGTCCTCTTTGGATTCCCTTGAAGCTAGCCTCATCTCTGACCAGGGGGCCTCTTTCCATTCAGGCTTCTACATTTTGATGCTGCCCCACCCACCCCACTTAGGTCTGGCTCCTCACAGTAGGTGACTGATTATGTGGGTAACCGCCTCACTCTTTGGGCCCTGATGCCCCACTCTAGCCTTCCTGTGGGCTTATGCTGTCCTGCTTCCACTATGGCTCCTATATTTAGACCATCTTCACCCTGTGGCTCTGCTACTCTGTGTCAGGCTCCCTGCATAGGGTCCTCCTCAGGTGAGCTCTTACATCCCCCCAGCTGCAGGCCTGGTCTGCCTTCCCCTCCACACACAAAGGGACTGAGTTGTCCAGGGAGAAAGAAAAGGAAGAGAGGCAGAGGAGGAAGAGATTAATAGTGATAGTACTTTAGACATCATTCACTCATTTATTCACGCAAAACATTTAGGACAACCCAATACATAGCAATCCCTATAGAGACAGGGCAGCTTCATTTCCAGAATGTTTCCATTCCAGAAGTACAGTCAGAAAGAGGGGGCCATACTAGATCTCTGCCCTGTGTGTCAGTAGAATGTTCCCTGAGCCTGAGATCAGAAGCCAGCTTCTGTGCTTTGGGTTTTAAATTCCTTAAAATGTGTGAGCTCCTGAGCTAGTTGTTTGACTGAATATCTTTTTTGCTATCTATAAAATGGAGACAACACATACATTACAGTGCTGTTCTGAGGGTTGAGATCCACTGTATACAACACTTAAAACATGGCATCAAATCCTTTTCACAATATGCTTAGAGGAACTTCTTGTTTTAAAGGGGAGCATATCAGAGGATGTAGCTCAGTTGGTATACTGTGTTTACTGCACAGCCTGGGCCCCATCTCCAGCACTGCATAAAACTGGATACAGTGGCACACACCTGTAACCCCAGCATGCAGGAAGTAGAGACAGGAGCATCAGAGGTTCAAGGTCATCCCTGGCTGCATACTAAGTTTGAGACCATCTTAGGGGTATAGTGTTAGGAAGGGTATACAGAGAAGGTCGCTGTGGGGCAAGATGTAGAAGGGGATGAGAAAGCTGGGAAGCAGGCAAGCTGTGGTTTTCTGGAAGAAAAGCAGCTGTTCCTAGTGGAGGAAACAGCTAAGGCATTGACCCCGATCTGGAGGCTTTCTGGGTGTGTTACACAGAGGTAAAGGTGGCCGGTGATCTTGCTCAGGTCTGAGTGGGGAGAGTGGTGTGAGAGAGAGGAGGTGAGAGAGAGGGATGATGTAGGGGTTAGCCATCTGAACTTCTCCCTCTGCAGTCCAGTCCCAGCTTGGCCCCAGCTTGGCTTTCTGGATTAACCTTTCAGTGTGTTATGCATAGAATATCACTATGCTTCTCCCTGGGTTACTGGTTACTTACTTAAGATCCCTACTGTAAAATATTCTATTTAGTATTATTTTAACACATTCAATAGATAAACCGAAGGCACGACTTTATTGTTTGAAGATGCAATTCATACTGATGATGGAATAATTGTTATGTCATATTATGTCATTGCAACCATTATGTGACACTATAACATGTGGGAAAAAACAGAAGAGAGTTTTTGAAAAGGGATGGGGAAGTATCTCAGGGGTCTAGCGCTTGCCTAGACCACAGGCTCCAGTGTTGAGCTCCAGCACTGAAACAATTGTTAAAGGCAGGCAGTGTCTACTTCCCCTTGCTTAGTGTTTCAGATCGATGTGACATCAAGTGGGCACTGTAGTAGTACTTTGGGGATGGGGCTCACCAAGGAAGACAAGGAGGCATTTTTCACAGGTGCAAGCCCTGCCAGACCTCAGCAGATGGAACCACCATCTGGGCAAGAGCTGACTTGGACAGTGGAACACTGAGCATCTGAATTCAGGTGTTTTTTATTGATTTAGAACTCCTCAGGTGGAGATCATAGGCAATCAAACGTCCTCCACATGGATCCAACACCTGCAAACAATACACCTAACTGCATAAAACAATTTCAAACATAATTAAAAATAAACTTCCTCAACATGTACCCTTTTCTGTATAAAAAAAAATTGTTTTGCCTTTACAACACAATTTAACACTATACAAGCAAAACTATTTACAAGAGGAACAATCACGAATGTTGTTAATGCACAGGACCAAATGAAACCAAACATCTATCAAGCTTTCTCAATGTCTTTGAACAGCAGGAAAACATTATCAATATCCAATTATCTGGAATTCACCCACCAATTTCTGGGTTCCTCCTAAGGATTTAGGTCGCTTCTCTGGCTCTGCCCTTTGCAGTACACATAGCTTGTCCTCGAGGCTCTGGTTGGCTCCACTCCACTGCTGCTGCTGTTCTTGGTGGGCATCCTATGGTACTGGCATCTCAAAAACTGCTGGGGTTTTCTGCTGCAACTGGGCTATACTTTCACCAGCGTGGGACCTCTGGGGCTGAAGAGCAGTTGAAGCAGCAGAAAGGCGCCTCACTTCTGCTAGGAGGGCTGGTAGGACGCTTTGCAAGCTCCTTCTCTTTCAGTCCTGGAGGGACCCAAGCTGCTCACAGGAGCAGAAAGGAAAATAACCTGGCAAGTGTTTGTCCGCCCTGTAGCTGATTGGACACCTCCCTCTGTCTTTGTCCCTGCAAAGACCATGAGGCCAGGTGCCTGCCCTGCCCCATGCTAATGGGACTTCCCCACCCAAGTAGGGGGACCCGCCTCCTCTGGGGGAAGAGATATAAACAGGTTAAAGCCCACCAGTAAAGGAGAACGGCATCCACCAGATTGGTCTCCCGAGGCTTTCTTTCATCTCATCCCCATTCTCAGGCTGCAGTGGTCAGAACCCAGTCCCAGAGCGCTTCCCTGCCGCTCAAACCCGGGCCCTTGCACTCCTGGCTTAAGAGCGAGTCCTGGGCCGTCATGCGGGACGGGGGTGGGGGGTGGGGTGGGGGGTGGGGGGGTGTTGCTTGCTTCTCCTGGGCTCCTTTCATTATGTCATTATGTCAACTTTTTTATATGACCCCTTCAATCTGGGCCTTCAACTGCTACTGAGGCTGCACCTTCACCAATGCTCTCTCCTGGCCTCTCACAGTGCCAAGCCTCAGCTGCTCTCCAAAGGCCCCTTCATGCCTTCAAATCCAGCACCAGCTGGGTAACACAGTACCACCTTCTGCTGCCAGCATGAGACACAACCTCACCCAATTCTGGAAGACAGTTTCTGTGTGCTGACCCTGAGGAAACACGTTCTAGGTTTTAAGATACAGTGGTTTGCTGGAGAACCAATTGGTCACTTTGTCTGCAGGAAGGGTTCCCTCATGGGGTGGAGTTCTCATCACCACAGCAGATGTGTCTATCAGGACCTCTTATAGACAAGTTTGCCAAAAATAAAAAATAAAAAAATTCAGTTTAACTAAGAGGCTTTTGTCTCTAAGCTAAAGCTTCCACAATAGCAGGGGGTCCTGGGCCAATGGGAAGAATCTCCAGTTGAAACATTCTGGTGGTTTGGAATTCTTTTTCACCACTACTATGGGGAAACATACAACCCCTTCCATAGATCTCAAACTCAACATCTTGAGCTTCACACACATACAACACAGCTATCAGAAAACATAGTTTGTGAAACAGCATGCTACCACCAGCGGCGGGAGCGGGAGGGAGTGTCCGCTTCTCAGGAAAAGCAGGAAGAACCTTGCTTTTTCCTGCTCCCAGCTGAATTCTTTATCTATAAAGGCCTCCATTCTGTGTCTCTCACTTTGGAGCTTTTTTTCCTCATTTATTTATTAATATCACAGCCTTTTCTCTTCATAGAGGCTTATTTCTTTTTCTCTCTCTTCCTTCAGGAGACTTCTACTCATATATTTTTGCAAATATATAACCTCTGTCCTCTAGGAGCTGCCCTGAGCATACTTTACCAGATTCTCTGAGGTCTGGAGGTTCTGTCTCTTCTTCCTTGTCTCCTAGTTGGATTAGCTGATGTGATGCCCGGCCCCACGTTGATGCGCCATCTGTAGTAGTACTTGGCTGCTAGGGCTCACCAAGGAAACAAGGAGGCATTTTTCATAGGTACAAGCCCTGTCAGACCTCAGCAGAGGGAACCACCATCCTGACAAGAGCTGTCCTGGACAGTGGAACCCTGAGCATCTGAGCTAGGGTGTTTCTATTGGTTCAGAACTCAGGTGGAGATCATAAGCAATCAAACATCCCCCATAGAAATCCAACACCTGCAAACAATACAAAAAGCCCTAGACAGCTCCTCACCCAACAGTGCATAAAACAATTTCAAATATAACTAAAAATAAACTTCCCCAACTGGGAACATCTGAGCTGGTGTTTGCTCTCAGAGTAGGAGTTCAACTCCCCCATCACCATAATAGGGACTAAAGAGAATAAAGGCCCCTTGCTTATACTTAGACTTGCTCTTCTTTGATCGGAATGCCCACTCACACAGGAGATTTATTTTTACAGGTCAGAGAGTAGTATCCAGCCCATAGCGTTTTGGTTTATCATGTCTTTCCGTCTCAAGTAACACCAGGACATTTATTTTTAAGAACACAGAAAAGTGAACGTGTGTTTTCAAAAGCCAGGGTCTTTTTGGCTGATCTTTCTAAATTCTTCTCAGTGTGGAAATACTGAGACACTCTCTAATTGCTGAAAGATAGTCTCAACTATATCTTCAAAGGTCTGGTTGTGCAGCTGTTGCAGTTTTAAAATGCTGGATTTATCATGCACACATTTCAGGCTGAGATGAATATCCACTAATTATTTCTAGTAAAGATGTCATTTGATAACTAAGAGCTAAGGAGTTCCATTTCCAAGGGAGTGTCCATTTAAGGGGTATAGCTCTGATATCACCTAAGAACTAAGTCAATGACACGAAAGAGCTAGTTCAATTTGCAATGCAATGCCGACTTGCTTCTCCATTAGCGTACAGGGCCAATCAGAAACAAAACCAAGAAAAACAGATGGTCATGTGTAGCAGTAAGCTACAATCTTTTATCCCCAATTTAGGGAAAGAGAAAGGAAGGATAGAAAGACATTTTCACCACTTTTGCAAGCAGCCTTGATATAGAATGAGAGAAAGGTAGAAATCTTCATAGCCCCAGGCTGTCCTAAGCTTGAAGTGGACTAGCTGACAGTGAGTCAGACTAGTGTCTCAGTTTACGGTCTATAAACTCAATCTTTCCAATCTTTGTTTTTTTTTTTAAGAATTAACACACTAACAACAACAACCCAACCAACAACCCACCAGCCAACATTCACCCCGGCTCTCAGGGCTTCAGACCTTTTATACCCTTAGCCAAAAGTTCCCATAAACCCATGCAGCATGCAATCCCCAAAACAAGCTACACATGCCAGAATGACTGCACCTAACCCAATTATAGCCACCTATATCGAGCATTCTAAATCCAATGCATAAACAACCCTACCACAGCTGGGGTGGGAACACGAACCAATCCAAATGCCATTTTGCGTTTTTCAAGAAACCAAAATAACAAAACCTTCTTCCAAGTGTTCCATTACAGTCCTGTGGTTGTAGATTATATTTCAACCAGAACCATAATCACAGGAGTAACTTGATAGGGTGCCGTCTGTGATGGCTAGCTTTATGTCAACTTGACACTAGGCAAAGTCATCAGAGAGGAGGGAACCTCAAGAAAATGCCTCCATAAGATCCAGCTGGAGGCAAGCCTGTAGGATATTTTCTTAATTAGTAGTCAATGGGGGAGGGTCCATTGTGTCTGAGGCCACCCCTGGACTCAGTTCCATAAGAAAGTAGGCTGAGGAAGCTGTGACGAACAAGCCAGCGAGCAGCACTCCTCTGGGTCTCTACATCAGTTCCTGCTTCCAGGTTCCTGCCCTGTTTGAGTTCCTGTGCTGACTTTCTTCAGTGATGAACATCGATGTGGGAATGTAGGCCAAATAAACCCTTTCCTCCCCAGCTTGCTTTTGGCCATGGTGTTTCATGACAGCAATAGTAACTAACCAGGGCACCCTTGATGGCCTCCCCGACTCTGCACATCTAGCTTCCCACTGTGCAAACTGGAGTGCTTATACTTCTACTCACCGAAGGGTCTAGGGTTTGACCTTGTTTCCAAGGAAACTCAGGAGGCATCAGTAGAAACATAACGTTAAGATTAAGCCAGGAGCCCATGGATCAGAACTCACTGTGGTAGGGACTGGCTTTCTAATTTCCTGGTGTTTGGCTCTGGCCTCGTATACTAGCTGACAGCCATCTGGACGAAGGCACTCAGAAAGGGACCGTTATGTTTCCAGTTGTCCCCCTGGCTCACTTGGACTTTTTTCTTTTACATTTACAAATCCTTCTACATTGCATATATGGACCAATCATCATTTAGCTCTTGGAAATACCATTGCCAGGATTCTTGATTTTCACCTGAGAGAGCAACAGGTGCAGAGTCACCCCAGCCATCACCAGAGCCTCCAAGGGTCAGAAAGCGGAGGCAGGAGTGTGAATTCAGAAGACGCCTCAAACTTGCATCTCGGAAAACACCGTTGCAAACTTCTTAGCCTTTGCCTTATACAGGCATAGTGCTAGATGTCCCGGATAACCGAAAAGTCGACAGGTAGATAACATTACTCTCATTTTAGACATGAGAAGACTGGGACTCTGAGCAATGAAATAACCTGTCAGAAAATCTTTGGAAGTCTGCATAAAAAATCTACAGATCTACTAGAGTTTGTATGCTGAATGTATGCATCAAAGAAAATAAGGTGTGTGTGTGTGTGACAGAGAGAGAGAGAGAGAGAGGGAGAGAGAGTCCATGCCAGGAAAAATACACTTAAGAAAGAGGCTGAGTGTGATGCCACATGCCTGTGATTTCAGTGCTCTGGAAGGTGGGGCAGGTGGACCCAGAGTTGTTCGAGGCCAGCCTGGGTCAACAAGGCGAATCCTGTGCAGCAGGATCAGCCACACTGGCAGACGCTCTGGGAAGCTGTACTTTGCTATGCTTTTTTTTTATTGTTAAAATCTCCTCGCCTCCCCTCCCTGATTCTATTCCTTATTTTTCCTCCCGGAGAAAGATTCTCACTGTGTTGCCCCTTCTCAATTCAAATTCACTTTCTTTGGGCTTAAGCCTCTCTCGTGTTGGGATTACAGGTGCACCCCTCCATGCCAGCTTCCTTGTGATTCTTACTAGTGTTTAGATATTGCCAAATTACTTACTATACTGTTTCTAGGGCAATGTGGACCTATACAAACTTGTGATTTGGGTGACAGGGTTCTTCCACAGTTAGGTTTTTCTTATTCCAGTGGTCCTTCTCAAAAATAAGACTTATTTTCTAAACCAGTATACAGAGTCTAAGGCAAGCATTTTAGAAAGGAGATCTACGGTATTTTATCTCTTTCCATGTTAAAAAAAATGTGGCAGATCCCTGTACTTGCTAAGGAGTATCTGTTTGGAGTAGAAAGTGACAAGCAGGCCTACCCAACATAGATTGTTGATCTCCTCATGTTGGCTAGTTTTCATCTTCCCCTCTAGATTTAGTGTTCTGCGCTTCACCGGTGCACAGCCCAGGTCCTCTGCTGATGTAGACTTTGACTAGGTTTGCCTCCTGAGAAGCAGGGGCAGAAGATCTCCTTGCCTGCCTGTGGCTTGGCACCAGCTGCTTCCCCTTTCTGAGTCATGACTCCTCTTGGATGACATCTACATCTCTCACTGGGTTCCGGTAACTGCTCCCTCCCTTATTACTCCAGGTGTAGGAGGAAGAATAGCTTCCAAGGCCTGCTCTCCATCCCTTCACCCTGACACCCCTCTGTAAATATTCCATTCATTAAACATTCCCCCTTTGTCCGTGTGTCATCATTTCCTACCTGAATCAGCAGTGACTTATTTGATTCTATAAAGTTTTCACATGTGACATACGTGGCGTACTGAATCAGATTACTGAAACAGACCTCTTATATCACATACATTGACAGCAAATAAACCACAATTCATAAAAGTGTTTACACTTTTTTTAAATCACGTAAGTTACCAGGATAAAACAGGAACTTTGTGAAAACAGCGGTGCCCGACACCTGGCCCTCGGCTATATATAAATTGGATTGTAGCTTTTGCGAGTTGCTGAAATAATACTGTTTTCCACAGTCTTTCAGGTGATCAGATACCTTTTGTGTTGTCCATCTTGAGATGTAGCTCTGCTTGGCCTAGAACTCAATAGGTCGACCCCAGTGGCCTCATATCCTACCACTGCCTCCTGAGTGCTGAGATTAAAGGCATGAGCCGCCACCGCCTGGCTGGTGAGTCTAAACTGATGCTCTTGAGTGCTTGGCAGTATGTCACAAGCACTCAGAGGGCATGGACTTCGCTTAACCCTCCCACTGAGAAGCACAGGCCTCCTGACCCTGCATGGAGAAATGTTCATTTGCAGAGGGAAGCACATCTTTGTGTAGGAACCTTTCCCAAGTCTGGAAAACCATTAAGTTTGGGTTAAGCTAAGTGAAATAAACAAACTGTGTCCCAAGTGAGAGCTAATTGTTCTCCTCTGCCTTTCAAAGTTATCAAATTCCAAGCCAGAGAGTGCTATTTTTCTTAGTTCCAATCTGATTCAGAGCTGTCTTGACCCTAGTGTTAGGACAACCGCATCTCTCCTGCACCCCCAACACACACATACACACACATGCAGGGGCGTGGTCACTGGGGAGAAGAACTGAAGTTTAACAAGTGGTGTTGGACATGGGGTGGGATGAACTGGCCTCCCTGCTTGAAACCTACACCAGCCCAGGGTGGGTCGAGGATGGAAGTTTCTAGAGCATTGGCTGTAGATTGTCTTGGTTCTATTGTTTGGGGATTGTAGTTTCTAGAGCACCGGGTTGGCTGTAGATTGTCTTGGTTCTAAAGTTCTTGATATTCAAGTCTTCTACAGACTTTACAGCAAACTTGTTTTTTTATTAGATCTTTCTAGAGAGAGAGAGCCAAGGTTCCAATTTACCAGCACCATTTCCCAGATCTTTCTTGGAAAGGTGACCCCAGTCACATCGAATCATTTAGAAACAGTCCGGCACAGAACAGACCACTTGGTTTCCATTCCAGGACACCTTAACTCAAGACTGTGACCCTCAGGTGAATATTCACTCAGTGTTTCTCTCCCCTTTCACACCAGGGACAGTTGGAAGCAAAGAACAAAATCAGGTTTTCCTTTCTCAAACTGAACTCTGTAACATGTCAAAGTAAATGCTGTTTCTCTCATCAGCTGGAAAATGAGTTAGCAACTGAAGCAAGCATGGCTGATAGGACGGGGTGTCAGAGAGGAAATTGTTACAGACCTTCTAGCTATTTCTTTCCTAAGTTGCCTTTGAAATGTCATGAATAGTAGGGGATTGTTATGTCAAGTTTCGGCATTTGGTTTCCTCTATATGTAAACTGATGCAGACAAAGCCACAGCATTTAGTCACCAATAGGCAAGGAAGAGAAGAATACCAAGAATGGAATCCTAGAGACTGACTAGTTCTTAAATAACTGGCTTAATAGAACTGAGCAAGGCTCAGTGGTTAAAGCTCTCCTGCACAAACATGAGGACCACAGTTCGAATGCCCAGAGCCTGCTGGGTGAGCAGAGACAGAGGACCTCCCGAGGAAGCCGGCCAGCTAGACTTGCCATGTTGGTGAAAGATCCTACCTCAAAGAATAAAGTAGATGATGCATGAAGGACGATTCCAACAATCTGTGGTACACACACTCACACACTCACACACTCACACACACACACACACACACTCACACACTCACACACACGCACACACTCACACACTCACACACACACTCTCTCTCACACACACACTCACACACACTCACACACATACTCTCACTCACACACTCACACATACTCTCTCACACACACACACTCAGACACTCACACACACTCACACACACACACTCACACACACACTCAGACACTCACACACACTCACACACACACACACTCACACATACACACACACACACACACTCACACACACTCTCACACACACACTCACACACACTCACACACACACACACACATACACACACACTCATGTATGCATGCTGTGCTTAAAGTTGGCCATAATAATAGTAATAAGCGCATAAATAAATAAATAAATAAATAAAGAAATAAATAAATAAAATGGCTTAAATTCTGATGTTGTGAGATCTCAAGCCTATCATTTGGTTCACATTAGTAATATGGTCCGTATAAAAAATTCTCGGGCACTGTTCTGGAATGGACGCAGGGGCACAGATTGGTGGCCTGGGAGACTGTAATTAATATTGTTTGATTCTGAGACTTAACAAAGTCATCTGATAAAAGTAACTTAAATTCCAAATTCAAAGTAACCAGAATTTCCTGCTTAAGGATTCTACCGCAGGCCTCAGTAGCCCCCTGAGTGTAATTCCTTGGCATAGGACACTAGGCGGAGAGGAGTATTTATTTATGTCTGTCTAGGTTTCATTATGCTACACTCTGCATGCTGTGCTTAAATTTATACAAACACAAATCATGTATTTAATCTTTTAAAAGTAAGAGCTGTTTGATACAGATGCTGTGTATCAGAGATGCTTAGATATTTGAAATCTTTCTAAATGATCATTGCGTTTGATGATCAGCTGTAGAAAACAGCTTTGAATAAACAGTGAAACTTGATAAAGAGCTAAATTTTAAAAATAACAGCCATCCTACAATTTTATCTGCCCTCAAATGATTACATTATTCCAATGACCATGTTAGAAGACTGAAAACTCATAGCAAAACTCTCTTCAAATATCAAGAACTACACCGAATATCTTAAAACTTTAATTTACAACAAATGCACATTTTAAAAACTTGCCAAAAATTAATTTGATTTTTTTTCTGTTTTCATTTCTCTTGAAAGATGCCACGTCCACAGCAGCTGCAAACTGTTCTTGGGCGGTAAGTACGTTGAAGACCTCTCCTTTTCCAATGTACTTTATTTTCTTGTTTTGTTTTTCAAGACAGGGTTTCTCCGTTGTAACTCTGGCTGTCCTGGAACTCACTCTGTAGACCAGGCTGGCCTCGAACTCCTGAGGGCTGGGATTAAAGGCATGAGCCATTGCCACCCAGCTCAATGTCTTTTTTTTTTTTTTTTTAAATAGTTTACTTTGTGGCATTTCAGATATGTTTACAGCATAACTCTGACTAAATGTACACACTCACTGAAATACTTTTATGTTGAGTTTACACCATGCCAAACGTTTGGAAATATATTAAGATATGACTCACAGTTACATGACTTTCTTCTATAGTATGAGTCAGAGTGTGTTCCTCAAATAAAAATACAGACAGAAGAATTCGCTGAGACACAGTCAACAATCTTGTAAAGTGTATTGTGTATGTTAGTCATGCCCCTAGCGTCAACACCAGATTCCAGTGTACCTGAAGAACGGACTCCATCTTTCAGATTTTGATTCTAAAATCTGGCCTCAGATACTACTGTGAAAATCTTCCCTAAAACAAAAAAAAAAAAAAAACAACAAAAAAAAATGAAGAGCAATAATTATAACTAATTTTTTATTATTTCTTTTTGAGAAGTAAAGTTCTGAATCTTCTTCAGTAGCATCATCACAAGAGACGATACAGAATAAATAACCTGACAACATGACGAGACTCCTACAGGAGGGCTGAACCAGACTGGCATTGGCCAAATCAGTGCAGCCCTCCAAGGATGGCACAGTAGTAGCTGGAGAGGACTCCCCACCACACAAACGTTACGGTAAAAACTGCCGATGGGCTCTCAGCTCGATGGTCCAAATAAAGAGCCTGTTAAGCAATCACAAGACAGCAACGTGTCTCTGCCTTGGTTGCTTCATCCCTTGCACGTATTGACTTCCTGGAGAGTGAGTTTCGTTTGGTCTGCCTGCACACTGAATTTAGAACAGCAGTAGCATTGGAATTAAAACAGGAGACGGTAACCATGCAGAGTTTTAAACAGATTACAAAACCGCTCGCTTTGTCATTCAACGGGAAAGCTTAAATCAGCTGCATCTTCAACGTCTTCAACGCAGTTGGTTGTCCTTCAAAGGTCACATACTATGAGCGTTAGGTGTCCTTCCGACACCTTCTGCGAAGGGCCTTATGAGTCTGTAGCCAAAACCACCGTGTAAAGGGTTTTTAATCTGCTTCATCAGGGCAGTTTTGTTTTGTTTCTCCAAGGAAGCCATTTAAAGACTTTTGCAGAGACTCCCTCAGGAAGTCAAGTCGGTCCTCACAACTGTCTGCAAAGTTCAGCCGGTTTGCTGCCACAGGTCTGGCTAGAACAGGAAGTTCCTGGAGCTTCTTGTGCTCTCAGTGAAGTCCGACAACAGAGGACTGAACGCATTAGTCTCAGGACCGGTGGCCTAAGGATGACAAAGACCCAAGGGTCAATTATAGAGTTAATTGATAAAAATCTCAGCGCTTGGAGGTCCAACTTTTCCTTTCGGGAAGAGGTTTCATTCATGTAAGCAAAGATCTGAAAGAAGCAGAGAGGAAAGCGATGTTAGGTCTACATTGCAAGCAAGCTGGCTTCGATCTTGTGTCATTTCTTGAGATTTAGCCTTGTTTTGTGGCAGTGAGAGGGCAGGTGGAA
The DNA here is from genome assembly GCA_026225945.1 of Cricetomys ansorgei. Classification (NCBI taxonomy): domain Eukaryota; kingdom Metazoa; phylum Chordata; class Mammalia; order Rodentia; family Nesomyidae; genus Cricetomys; species Cricetomys ansorgei. Next base: position 72,885 of record JAMJFZ010002690.1, on the reverse strand, counting down.
AAAAAATCTCCTGCATAAATCATAACATAATAATTTTCCACGAACTTAATGAAAACATGTACTCTAAGGGTTACAATTAACATTGGCATCACACAAAACTTTCTAGTCTTGCCATTGGGAATGGAGGGAAATGAATAAACTTTTCTTGGCACCTAGATTAGAATCTGTTTTCCCCTCAGATGGTCTTATTATTTAGCCCAAACTGACCTTAAATGCACAATCTGCCTATAACCTTCCAGGGGGTTACAGGGACAAGCCACTGTGCCTTACCAAGCAGAGTATTTTAGTGATGTCAGCAGAAACGATGGTAATATTAGTAGCTCCTATTTTTCAATAGCCTAATGTGTGTGTTGTAAAACATACTGATTCCCAAACCTGTCTTCTTAGTGCTCATGGAAACTGTACCAGATGAAGAAGTAAGTTCATCATCTTCAGGAAGGTTGAGAATAACGTGTTACACTTCCAAATATCTGGCTTGAAGTAACCATCACAATTCAGCAAGAGAGAGCAACAGAGCACATCAGTTGGAGTACTGGTTCTAATATTACATTGTTAGGGCTTGAATGTAACTTTGTGTTTAACTTTGCTATCATGAACAAGAAATTCGTGAGCCTGTAAAAAGGATGATATCACACACGCTTCACATGGTCACTGGAAGCAACATGTCCACCTCTTCAACAGCACTCTACAAAGTCATTTCACCGATGAGAACCCAGCGGCGTGGAGGAGTACCAGCACCACAGACCCAAGGCTGTTTAGTGACCCACTAAGGGCACAAATCCAGGACTTCTGGTGCTGGTACAGTGCTCAGTCTGTGTAACGTATAGGTCAGTGTCACAGCAGGGGCCTCCAGAATGGTGTGGACACATCCTAATACGTGGACCAGCATTTTCAACCTGGTTTCGGTGCTCCTATCTGACTCGTTAGCTGTTTGGGAGCAGTGCAGCAGTTTGACCAGACTGGCAGGGAACAGTACGTACTTGGTAGCCATACCTCTTCATTCCAGCTTACGAGGGGTGGGGGGATCGAAGGTAGATCACACCTCATCATGTAACTAATACGTTAATGTTTAATGCTCCAGGGACCCTCTGGCCAAATAGCCTGTGACTTAGGGAAGCCATCCACTTCCTCTCTGACACTCTTACCCCAAAATAACTCATTCCTTCCCTTTCCCCCCGGTACTTACTCTGCAGTATCTGGGAACTGGATGTACCAAACACATTATAAGGAGAGAGAAAAGTAGTCATCTTCGGGCTGCTTATGTTAGTACAATAGCGGGAAGGTTTGGCAGCCAGAGGTGTTTATGCCAGAGAATCTTGGCATAAGGAATGGAGAAAAGAGTTGGCAGATGAGTAAGGAAAAAGAAGAATTGATGGTGGGCTTCCCAGACCTCTGAGAGAAGAGTTAGGTGGGGCTATGCAATGAGCAATAGGTTCTAGCCTGTTACACTATTTTGGATGCAAAATTTCAGTATGTGTTCAAGACATTGGAGGGAGAAATTCAGTAACAGTGTACATAATTCTGACAGATTAAAATGCATCACACACACACACACACACACACACACACACACACACACACACACACACTGCATGCACAAACAGTAGCACTCTGCTGTAGAGAAACTCGAGCTGTCTCTGACCTGGTTTGGCAGAGAACACAATAATGCTGAGTTGGGCAATCAAGGCAGGCAATGTCGACAGGGCTCAGCAGCAGCATCTCCCAGCTCCACTCACGCAAATGAGTTAGGTTTTCAGTAGTGAATAGCCTGTGTCATGGTTCTGATCTTGCAGAGTGTGGCGGGATAATGAGAAGTGAGAACTGGTTTAGGGATACAACAGGTCTGTGCTGCTGCTGGTTTTTCACCCACTATGCTGGGTAAGTTTTAGGTTTGCTTAAAATATGCATTTCAGAAGGTGGCCAATATTCTATAGGAGATGATTTGATTTTTACATTTAGAAGAGACGCCGACTTCGGCTACCTTCAATGCTCTTGATGTGAATTTGTCTTCCTTCTCCAGCTCCCCTCAGTTCTGATCTGCTGAGTGGAATTTACCATGTTTGCTCTTGTGCATTTTGGATTCAATGTTTCTTTTTCTTTTCTTTTCTTTTTTTAAATTGTGGTGAAATCCACATAACACAAAACTCACCATTTTAGCAGTTCAAGTGCACATTTTAGTGTTGGTATTAAGCCCGTCCAACACTGTCATATACCTGTATTATAGTTTTTATATAGTATTTTTTATGATTTTTTCCCTTTGAAGTGCTGGGAGTTGAACTTGGGGTCACACATATGCTTGGCAAGTGTCCGGCCACTGAGCTACATTCCCAACCCTATTATGAGGTTTAAACATTTAAGAGTCTCTAGCTGGGGAGAGACTGCCATCATTGGGCCGGCTAATTGATGTAACCAACCAAGGCTCAATGGGAGTTTGTCTTTCTCTTTTACACACATCACTGACTACTCCTGAGGTCTAGCTCCTTTACAGATGTCATACGCCATAGTGATGTCCTCCCCCTTAGTGATCCAGGGTCCTGTTATCAGACAACTAAGGACTGCCCTGGAGCTGACAGCCGGCCATACTATCCAAGTTTGCCAATCTTAATCCTTTACCTTGACATGCCTTTCCAGCAGAAATTCCCATAAAGGCCACAGCCTAGACCTACCTCCCCACCCCCAACCTCTTCTGCATCCTGACCTGCACACTGGCCCTGCCTGGGTTTCTCATGAATCTCCTCTCGTAAATGCCCTTGACTGACCTTAATGTGAACAAAGAAGTCATTACTGCCACTTGCCTCCAAACTGAAAGTGTGAACCTTTATGCAACCGCACTCTTTCCCTCCCTGTAGCTGGTCCTCAGTTCATGCGTCATGGGCAGCTGTCACGTGGGAGACACAGGAATTCATGAGTGATGATCGGTGATGTTCTGAAGTTCAGATTTGGAAGTTGATGGGAATGTATGTGTCTTCTGGTGTAGACTAAACAGATACTAGCTGGGAGAAAAATGCAAGGTGCTAGCGAAATGTGTCCAGTGAGTTAAATGCTCAAGGCTGCCCCCCTCACCCCGAGGGTTTTGCAAAGGCTACAGAGCTGTGACGGGTATCGAGTGGCACAGATGGGAATCTGCTGTTTCAGCCGTGTCTGAGGCAGCCGCACATGGAAAGAAAGCTTCATCTTGGCAGTGGCCAAGGGCTGTCATTTAAACTACTTTCCTGTCTTCAATCCGATCCAAAGCGAGCTGAGAGTTGCAGAGTGAAAGCGCACTTCATTTGGCTGTCAGAGGAATCATCAGGGGAGATCTAGTACACTAGTTTGTCTTGCTTCTTTGGCTTATTCAGGCTTGGCTAAGACATGGGCTTCAGGGGTTTATTAACCTCTCCACCGGAGTGCAGATCCATTTTAGAGAGGGGGAAGCCAAGGCTTAAAAGACTAGGAGTCAAACTGCAGTGGCGAGGTTCCAACTTCAGTGTCAGTCCCTAGACAGTGTCCTGCCAGCCTGCACAGGAAGCCTGTGATGCAAAGGTTCGTGTGAGAGTCACAAGTGACCACCTGAACTAGAGACACGGAAACACTTCTGTTCAAGGGTGTCATGAGGGACTGTGGCCATCACTTTTCTGTTTAGAGATGGAAAACTGTGGTCCTTTTGAAAGTAGCTGTTTGGCTCTCCTGAGAGCTTCTTTTTCATCAATAGTTACCAACAGCTAAATTGCAGGCAACGCTTACTGTGTTTATCTGCCTTCCAAAGACGTTATGGTGTCCTAGTGACAGGATTTGCATGGTTAACTCTTAGAACTAATTTTTTGTGTGTGTGTGTATGGGGGCATGCTTTAGAGAAATCCTTTCTCCCCAAACATGCCTGTGGCGCATGGAAACTGAAGCCTACTTCACACCGTAAGAAAAAACTGGGGCATCCAGGACTCCAGAATGAGCATGGCCTTGGCATTGTGTGTCTCAGAGCACCAGTGAAGACTGGGAGCTAAAGTCTAGCGCTCTTGGTTGATACAGTTCAGGACAGAGGCTCTGAGGAAATGACAATCTGTCCACCCAGGTGTCCTCTAAACACAGGTTGTAGATGGCTTTGGAGTGATCCAGGTGAAGGGTTAGGAAGGAGCCAGGCAGATCTCTGATAGATACACAGATAGGGAGAGGAGCCACAAATAGATAAGAAAGTTGGCAAACTTCCAGCTTTTTTTTTTTCCCCTCCATACACCTGACTGAAGACAAAAGCCTCAAGACCTGTTTTCTTCTCCCACCAGTCAGACCTCCTGCTGATGGACCAGCCAGACAAGTTCAAGGCTGGATCAGGACATGTTTATGTTAAACATGTGGACTTAATCAGTCTTTGTCCAAACTGACCAACGCTAAATTAGAGGAGGAAGATTCCTCAAAGACCCTTAAAACCCAGCTCTCAAGGGGATGTGGGGTGTCAGGTTCCCCAGTTCCCTGTCTGCTCTGCGGAGTGTCTTTCTGTGTACCTGTTGTATGCACTGTTTCCTTACACTTAATAAAAGCTTTTCTATACCTGCTGTTTCTGCCTACTGTGCCTGGGATATTGTTCCTGCTGCCACCTGCTACACTGGAGATTTTTTCTGCCTTTTAATTTCCTAATTGGCAGAGAAAACAAGCTCAACCAAGGCCCCTGACAGTAACACATGTACTATCCACGGAGCAGGAACCAACATCCCATCCCCAGGGAGTTTTGCTTTCTCTGAATGCTCTTTCCCTTCCTCTGGTCCTTCCCATCACACATGTGCTCTAATTCAGATTACTTAACTCTGGTTTTGCTTTACGGAACAATATTAAGTAACAAAGTACTGCTAGAGAGATGGGGTGTAGTGCACTCCAGCAACAACATGAGTTGAGGTGCAGTAGACTTAGCTTTAAGGTCTGGATGGAGGCTGGTGATCAGAAACTCACAGGGACAGGAGAGGCCAAGTGAATAGACCGAGTTGTAGATTAACTGGGAGTTAAGCCTCTATCTGGAAAAAGATCTGTTGACTGCGTTCCTGAAACATGGTATCTATTTGTTTTTAACTTTATACTGTGTGGACTGTTGATATGCCAAAGAAGAAAGAAGAGATCTCAAAAAGCTATTATATATATATATATATATATATCTCCAGGAACGAATGGTAAATTCCAGAATTGTTTACTCCAGTTTTTTCTATAGTGTGAAGATCAGATCTCCACTAATCAGATTTACTTAGACATTCTAACCCCGGAGAATTTATAAAGATGAAGATATTTTTAGAGTGAGCCAATAGCAAGCTCTTGAAATTTCAGAGCTGAATAAAATGCATAAGCACTTTATCCTAACGGCATGTGGAAAACAGTTTAAAATGACCAGAAGCTAGCTGCGACTGGCAAAGTGCTGAGAAAGGCCAGCTGTGGGTTGGAAATTGAGTCACGAACAGTATTTGAGGCCAGATTGGAGACCTCATTTGCTTCCTGTGCTCTGTTCCATTTCGGGAGAAACAGTTTCTATTTATCACGGTGAAATGATGGCATATTAATTTACACAATGCTCATTTAGTGAATAAACAGCTTGGAATATGTTGTTGGCCTCACGCATGATTTCGTGTTGGATGGCCAAAGTAATGTCATTTCCTAGACACCACAAGCTTTGTTAATCACTGAAGATATGTTTTATGGGTATCAAAGGAAGGTTTTATGTGAGGGGTAATCTGATTATTTCTTAACTTAGACTAGCATTTACACTAGCCGATCTCCTCAAATCTCAGTCTCAGGCTTGAACTTCAGGGAACCGAGGAGGAGGAAAATGGAAACATGTGTCTGAGATAACACAGGGAAGAAAATCCTTACTGTTTTATTTTTAAAGCTAAGAAGTTGGAATAAAGTGACAAAGTGGTCCAAACATTTATGATTCACAGTTCTCTTGAAAACCACACTGGATTTTCTCCCACGCCACCCTTGCAATGAGGACGTTCTTTCAGACATTATTGCTGTTAATACATGATGGTCTTAGTCCTTCAGCACTGCCCATCCCGGCTCTGCTGCTCCCTAGCTGGAGTCCCAGGAGGAAGTTACTTGACTTATCTGCCCAATAGGAATGATATTACATACCTCGTAGGTAACTGTGAAGATGAAGAATTGATGTAAAAATTAACACTCAGAACCCAGGGTCTTTTGGGTGTAACTGTAATGACACACGATACACTTGACTTCACTTCAGTGTACTGGGTATTTTTTTTCTTCCATTTTGAGAGTTTTATTTACTGAATTTTAGAGTCCCCAGACCAGTGGTTCTCAGCCTTCCAAATGTTACAGTTCCTCATGTCGTGGTGACCCCAACCATAAAATTATTTTTGTTGCTACTTCGTAACTGTAATTTTGCTACTGTTATGAATTGTGATGTGAATATCTGATAGGCAGAGAGTCTTAGGCGACCCCTGTGAAAGGGTTGTTTGACCCCCAAAGGAGTCGTGACCCATAGGTTGAGAACTGCTGCTCTAGCCTGCTACCATGGAGGAAATGATTCCAGGCTGCTCATTACCTGGGACAATGGTTCACATTAGCAGTTCATTATTAATCCTAGATTCAAGGTCCATCTTCCTCCAAGGCCAGACAGCTGCAGAACTGACTGGGGTCCCACAAGCTATGGCCATGAACAATCCTCCCCACTGGCCAGACGTCTGACGCACATGTGAGGAACGTAGAAAACAGTTCCTGCTACTCTGAGTGAAAAATGGGAAGGGAAATGATGGGTTGCTGCTGTGTTTGGTTATATGTGGAAAACAACTAGAATATTTGGGTAGGTATTTTTACAGGAATAACTTGTTTTAATTCATACTATTCTGGGTTGATTGAGTTAAAGAAATATGCAATTAAAATAAGTTTCATTGGTTTCATTTTTTTTCCACCTTATGGCCTCCAGAAAAATCTAAAATTCCATATGTAGCTCACACTGGTGGCTCTCGTTGTATTTTGACTGTGTTGGAGAAAGCAAGTATCTGAATACAGTTGCAAATCTTACCCTGCTTCCAGTTAGGACCTGTGCAGTGATTCCTACTCAAATGGGAGATTCGTATAGATTATGCCTCACCACCATTTTAATGTGGCCCAAGTAAGGTCAAAAGACTTGGGAGGAAATCACCCCCCTGGGGTACATGTCAAACATTTGGAAATCGCAGAACATGTGAACCAAACAGTAGCCATGAGTTTTGAACTGTCATAGCAGCCCTGAAGAAATACATCAGAATAGTACAGTACTTCATAAGGCTTAACGTGCTATGGAATCGAAAGATCACACACTAGCAAAATAGGAGTTGTCAATGGGCAAAGTTGATTTTCTTGCTGAGAGAGGATGTGCTATAGCGATTTGATACGTGCCTCCTGGATTATCTGTCATTTTGTGTAGCTGTGATGTCACAGTGATCCCCAAGGTACGTCAAGGTGCCGGCCATCAACGATACTCATACTGGGATTTTCTCTGCTTGTTGGGAATCTTTGCCTTGGGCATTTGCAGAAGCAAACTTAGAGCACGGCTTCCTGGTAGTGTCAGTTCTAAGGGGTGGTTTGGGGTAGGATCCCTTCATAACTTTCTCTGTGCGCACCCCCATCCCAGTCACAAACAGACAATTAAACAAGAGAAGAACTTCAAAGCAAACCTCTACTTCCTCATCCTTTCTAAGAGACTTTTGGTGCCAAGTCCTTTCTTTTGCCAATCGTGGGGTCATCTCTGGCCCAATATTAAGGGGAGGAGATACGTGCGGTACAACTGATCCTTCATGATGAAAGACAATGCATGCATGAACACAGGGGAACTTATTGAAAACCACTGCTTTTATTTTTTTAAATATAGTTTAACAAGTTTGCCAGTCAAAGAGGAGAGGTTTTTCTTCCCACTTGCCTCCTTTCAGGAAGAGAGTGACAATCCTTTTGATAAGTGTTCGGGCCCCCTGGAGCCCACCCCAAGATACTTTAAGTAACTAGTGGTATTTTCATACATTTATCCACAAATAACAGATGTAACTCTTAGGATGGACATCCGAATTCCTAGCAGCCTAAGACAGACACTGCTCACTCTGGAATGGCTGAAGTCTGTTGTTTATTGAGACTGGAAGTGCTTCCTCTCATAGATAATGGTCAGCATCCTATCCCAACCTCCCAACGCTAACTTGGCCCCACACACAGCACACTCTACTAATAAAACAAAAGCGTAGGAGTCATCTTGCTTTCTAAATGACAAACATTCCACAGCACAGGCTCTCCTGCTGGGGCGCCCAGGGAGACACCACCTTCCACACCAAATTCATTATTTAAGAGTACACCTTGACCAGCTCCATCTCATTCCCCTCTAAGTATAACTTACCAATTCAGACCATCTTCTCCAGTGACAGAGGAGAGGTACAAATGTGAGGGCAATGGGGAGCAGAGAAAAGGAAACATAGCTAAGAAGGGGAGTTCCTTGGGGGTGGGGTTCATATCTGCATCCCTTTCTGTCCCTGAGGATGAACAGAGGATGTTAATCAGAAGCATCCCTGAGGGCAGGAGACAGGAAAGAGCTATCTCTACAGCTTCTACAAGTCAGATCTTCAGTTAGCGATGGTCCATGACATCCTTCTCCAAATCCCCAGTTTATAGTTCTCTGTGAGAGGTTCCAACTTTGACTCTGCTTCCACATTAGACTTCAGGAGCTCGGGATTTATTGTAGAACTAACTGCCAATGCTGCCTCAGTTTCCCAGGCAGCCCTCGCTCCTCTTCCCTGAGATGTACGGGCTGTTATTATATCTATCTTTGTGCTCGTAAAGTGCCCAGCTACAGAATGAAGAATGCGTGTTCCTGACAGTGACATCAAGGGGAAGTTTTGTAAGAGGTTACAAGTAAGTCCTGTGAAGGATGACAAAGGCTGTATGCACAGCTGGTCTTTTCCTCTTATTTTCCTGACTACACAGACTTGTACTTGAATATGTAAGCTGGTAAGCCTGAGAAGTGGATTTTTGAACTTAAAATTCCTACAGTCAGATGAGAGGCTGTAAACTTCTACACCAAGGACCTTCTATGTGTCAGCAACTACATTTTGCCCAGGAGAAATGAAAGCACCAAGCAACAGGCTACAAGGCTATTTGGGCTCCGTGGTCAGATCATCACAGTGACAACCATTCTAACCTGGAGGGGAGTCCCTCCTCTTCAGTTACCAACCCAGGGAAGGGACCATGTAGAAGGTTCCTCTGAAGGGGATAGAAAAAGCTTTAGCCTAACATCGTTCATATGCAAAGACTGGGAGAGGAAGGAAGTGCGTCAAGGTGAGAGGGAAAGGGAAGGCAATAGACCTTTATAAATTCGGGCTTTTTTTTCAAGTTGCCAATGTGTACCCGGAGGTGCAAAGGGTGAGAGGAGTTTGATAAAGCTGCTCTCGGCTGGGCTATGGAAACAAACAAGCGACTTACTGTGAAAGGCAAGGAGCAGATGGCGAAGGTGATGGTCATAATGGCCAGGAGAATGAGGTGGTCCGCCTCCTCCGCCATCGAAGACCTTTCTCCTCTCCTGCGAGACCCAGAGCCTCCGGAGACACTGCCGGAGGGTCCGCAGCGGCTTCTCCTGCCCCGACGGTGCATTCGGATGAGGTTGAGGATGACGCTGAAGTTGCAGGCGAGCACAGCCACGATGAGCAGCAGCAGCACCGTGGCGTACAGCTGCAGGTATGCGGTCCGCCCGTGCCGGATGAAGCACCACGACCCCGGGCAGTACTGGACGTACTCGCCGTAGCTGAGCAGCGGCAGGGAGCAGAAGAGCAAGGAGACGGCGTAGACGGCGGGCAGCACTGCCAGGCCCCCGCGGCGCGAGAAGCGACGCCGGTAGAAGTAAGGGTGCCCGATGGAGAGGTAGCGCTCTAGGGCCATGGCGAAGAGCATGAGCATCGTGGCCAGGCTGAAGAAGGTCATAGTGAAGGCGAAATAGGTGCACACGCGGCTCTCGGGAGCCAGGGCCACCAGGGTCTGGTTCCGCGAATAGGAAGCCAGCACCACCGGGCTGATGAGGCAGGTCCCCAGCAGGTCTGTGAGCACCAGCTCGGTCACCAGCACGTGGAACAAGGAGATAGAGGTCCTGCTGCCCGCGCTGCACCCCGTGTCCCCGCGCCAGCGGCGCGCCAGCAGCGCCAGCGCGATGAGGTTCCCCAGCACCCCGGCCGAGAACATCACCGAGCTGATGGCCGGGCTTTCGCCCGAGAGGAGCCACTGCCGGCTCTCGCAGTCCTCCACCGGCCGGGAGTCATTGGACGCATTGCCCATGGTGGAGGGGTGGAGGAGAGATTCGCTCTCCTCCGGGCTATTACCTGACAGCAGGAGGTCTGAGGGTCCCCAAGGCTGGAAGACACAGCGAGGGCAGAGGGGGAGGGACCGAAATCCAGAGCTCCCTTCCGGCCCCCAGCTAGCGCCAAGGGCAGCCTCGTCCGGGTCTCCCGCCTGCGCCCCAGTGGCCGCTTCCCCGCGGAGTCTCGCCCTCAGGCTCCTGAACCTCACCGCTCTCTCTAGCCAGGGCTGCTAGCCCCGGGATTGAGGAGCTGCTGCCCCCGCCTGCGCCGTCGGGGGTGGGGGCGGGTCCAATAGTGGCTTCCAGGTGAGCAACTTCAATTGCCTTGAGCTGCAGCAGAAGCCAGGCAAGACACACTGGGTGGGCTCTAGAAGGGGATCCCAACACCCGCTCTGAGCCTGCCCACAGGGTCTCCTTCTCCAAGGGTACCCGGGCTGGAAGTTGCAGGGAGGTCTGAGGTCAGCTCTGAAGCCTATGCCCTAGCAGATGGCTGGGAGCCAGCACAGGATAACAAGGCTGGGGTGGCTGGAAAGCAATGGACTTACCAAACTGAAGTTAGGGGGACCCAGTCCTGTGAGCTGTGGAGAATAGAGGGACTAAGACATCAAGACAGCTTGAATTAAGAACAATATAAGAGAGGTTTTTTTTTTTTTTTTTGTTAATATTCCTGGTACCCAACAAGGATTGAACAAAAACTGGAAGGAAGTGAAAGGCAAGCATGTCATTCAAGTTGTGGAAACCTTTATAATCCGCCGAACAGCCTGTTGAACAATTACTTTGATTCAGTTACCAACATTTCCTCTTTTCCTATGTCAACACTATACCAAATAACAACCTACTTAAGCAACCTTAGCAAAACAACACGGGAACGGTTCTTCTAATCGTCCAGACTCACGTTTGTGGCCACAGATTGGAAACAACTGCACTAATCTAGCGTTCTCTACTCAAGCTCGGTCTTGAAGAAACCTGAGAGGTTGTTTCGCCATTCATCATTTCACAGCCAGTTAACCATGAGGGCCCGATGGAAGTCTCGTTCCCGGTAGCGTGTTGGTAAATGGCCAGTTTCACAATGGAGCTGACACACATAGTTGCTTATCATCTGTTGTCACCGTTAGACAGTAGTGAAAGGGCACTGATGTTTTGAAATTTCCCAAGTCCGGCTTGACGATGTAGGTAAGTATATGCTACTGGAAAAAGCGTGTGAGAAAGAAAAGTTTGCGCAGGGGTCTGGTAAGAAGAAAAAGCTAGGAAGGATTGCTTGTGGCGCACACCTTGCTTCCCATGACTTAGCTCACCGCGATTCCGGTCCCGGGACTGGAGTGCAGGGAGGTTTTCTAGACAAGCAGAACGTATTGGTGAAGCCTACAGCCGCAGTTATTCGCTCCTTTGCTAAACTTCGTCGGGCACAGGTGGCGTGGGTGACAGAACTCCTCTAGGAGCGGCTGGGAAGCGAGAAGAGCCGGCGTGATTCTGTGGCAGCGTCTTCACCGGGTTTAGTTCCCAGACGCTTTTGTACCCTTTCTGTTTCCATAATCCGATTACACCAAAAGCCCTTGGTTGAGTGATTCCTACATATTTGTCTCTAGTTTTTCTCTAGATTAGTACACGGTGCCAGGACTCTGCTGACTTTAATGGATACCAGAGTACAATCTGAGACCCTCATCCCAAACCCTCTGCCTTTATCCTGCTAGTCTCCACCCCAACTTAGTCATACACTGTGAGAAGATTCTCAGAGAGGGGTGTGAACAATCTAGTTTCTGATGACCAAGCTCTGTCCGCACCCCTTCCTCAAAGACAACCCCTCAGACCCTAGGGCTATGCACCCCAGGCATGTGGGACAGCCTTGGTAAACCTGGGGGAAGAAGCCGATAGGAATCAGCCCTGGAAGTGAGCTTAGGGCAAACATTTAGCAGGGGATTCCTTGATCTCAGGTGCAGGGAAGTTTGTCTACAGTATAGGTGGTTTTGGGTCTCAGTGAATAATCCCTACTTACGGGTGGATTTGTCACAAGTAAAAGACCAGGGCTGGGTCTTGTAATTCTTGGGAAGGCACATCTTACCAGTTACTCTCCTGGGCTGCATGCTTTTAGTGGTCATGTATTCCAGTTACCACTTTTGTTTGCTTGTATACTATAGTTTGACAGAGAGAGGCAGCAGTTCTACCGTGTTCTACTGTGTTTCAGAAGTCTGACTGGATGGCTGATTGGCCATCCCCACTCCCTCAGTAAAACCATTGTATTGGTGCCAGTAAACCAAAGTCTCATCTTGTAGTTTAAAAGTAACTTCTTCCTGTTTCTAATTGTTGTGTCAGCACCTCAGCACAATTTCAGTTTATCCAGATATAGAATTTCTTAACAGAAAACGTATTGACGCCCTTAGTTCTAGAATTGAGCCATGAAGCTTTGCCAGTTTTTAGTTCCTGTTTGTGAGGCCGTTGTATTTGTGGGACAGCTTGTGATTAGTAATTTTGTGTCACCTTGGCCAGACATGGGATGCCCAGGAGCTGAGTAAACAGTGTGTCTAACTATATATGAGAGGGTGCTCTGAAGGAGCTTAGCATCCTCACTGGTGGGGGGGACCAAAGCGGATGTCTGCCCCAGTGTGGGTAGGCCTCATCTGGTCTGTCAGTAGCTGAGTAGAACTGGAAAGGCAGGGGAAGGTAGATTCCTGGCTTGATCTAGGGCATTGATCTTCTGCCCTTGGCATTGCTGATCCTCAGGCCTCAGTCTGCCTAGAATCTGAACTATCAGCTCTTCAGTTTTGAGATCTCTTCAAGGGCAACACCAGCTTTCTGAGTAGACACGCTTAAAGGGCATGGTTAGATTAATGGCTGACGTGCAGTCTGAGAAAGTTGTTGCTAGGAAGTTTTGTGGTTTAAGTGGGAAGTACACTATTGACAGAAACGTTATGTATCATATGATTGTGTATGCAGAACACACATACGTGGGGGCGGGGAACACACGCAATTGGTTCTGTTTCTTTGAGGAAATCTGACTGATACATGTCCCGTGAAATCTGACGTTCACAGTTTTCCTTTATGCATCTGTACCTCTGGCTCAGTCCGTTCTTCGAAAGAAGGTGTGGGTAACACAAATGAAAGGAGAACTGCGCGGAGGAGGCGAACGTCAACGCTTGCGTGATTCCATTTGCATTACTTACATCTTTCAAAACACTACATCTTTACTTCGTGACTTCTATGCATGTCTAAATCATTTTTTTTTCCAAAGAGAGTTCTAAGAACACCATCTGTGCCCTGTAGTAAACTCGACAAAGGTCACACCACTTTACTGGAGCAAAAACAGAAGTGACTGAAAGACAGGGAGCTGAGATCTAATGAATGGTTTTGGTGACAGTCCACAGAGTCTTGTTTCCTTGCATGTGACATTTTTAGGTTGCTTGCTGGTGGAGCTTCCTGTCCTCCAGCCCTGCCGTTCCCCATACTTTGACTTTGCGTCTCCAGGATCTTCCCCTTGAAGGTGCCAGTTGCTTCTTATGCTGGTCAAGATTCAGCCAGAGAATCAGGCTCACTGTTATCCATAAAGAACGCAGAGTTTATTATTCAGGACAAGGCTTGCATTGCCCAATATGCTAGCCGGTAGCCACATGGCAGTTTAAATTTAAATCAATTAAAGGTAAAAATATAGTTTCTCTAGGTACGCTTAGTTAGTCTGAGTACATTTCAAGCCATATGTGACTCCCCTACTGGGAAACAGATATGTAAAATACTCATTTAACTCAGAGGTTAGAGGCAGACAAGTCAGACATGATGTGGGGATTGGTGGAGGAGAACACAATGTTTGTTGCAGCCTTTGGTTCTTGTTTTGAGCCTGAATCTCCTTAAGGACCAGCTAGAATGGCAGTCAGAGTTAAATCTGGCTATAGAGAACAAGAACAGATCGGAACTATGAAGAGAAGCTAAAACACATGAAGGACTGAAGCTTTTGAGGATAAACTGGATCTGCATGGATCTTACCGCTTCCAGCCCAAGTGGCATCAGCATCCTGCAGAAGAAGTTTGATGATCTTGAAATAAAATGGACTTGGCTGAGACTTGAAGAAACCATTGGTAGAGACTGAGGAGCTTCAAGCCTGTATGACACCCTGTGCAGCAAGGCCAGCCGGCTGACCAGGGAAAGTGTGTGTGAAAGCCACAAGCATGCCCAGAGTCTTGCGTTTTTTTCTTTAGAACAGAGACACCATGATGCTGCTTTTTTGTTGCTTTTCAGATCACATGCAACATGTCCCTTGTGACCAGCACTAACCTGGGACTGTCCAAGGATCCTGGATAACATTTTCTGCTTGGCTCAGATGACACGTGCAAACCTATTATACAGCTCCCCAGCCTGTTCAGCCATCCCATCCTCACTGAAGGCAGGGAAAAGGCAGAGACAGTGTCAGGGCACACTCCCCTCTGCTCTCATCTGCTCTCTCATTAGAAAGGCAAAAGGCTACCCAGGAACACCGAAACAGGCAAGAAGAGGCTTTTGAAGTAATCAAAAGCATTTAAAAAAAAATCGATTGAGAGAGATGTTTCATTTGGAGTGGGTGGTACATCCACTTTCTATTTTGAAAATTGATAATCAAGGAGAGAATTAAACATTATCCAAACTTCCTACAAGAAATGTATCTTCAGGTAACCAAATAAGTCTAAGTTGCGAAAGCTCTGCTGTATATAAGACGTTAAGTAAGAACGTGGAAAGCTCTCAGAAACCACAATCTGTAATTCCTACTCAAATTAGTGACTCGCTTAAGTGTGTTGAACTTCTCTTAAAACATGTAAGTGTGTGATTGTTGGGACCTAGAAAGCCACATAAGGCCAAAAATAACACTACACAGATTGCTTTCTGTGGCCTGGGGTGAAGACAGAAAGCTCAGACTGGCCTAACAAGATGGCTCAGCGGGCAAAGGTGCTTGCCACCAAGCCTGGTGACGTGAGGTTTATCCCTGGAATCAGATGGTCCAAGGAGAGGACTCCCAGAAGCTGTCCTCCGATGGCCCTCCCACACACAAATAAACGTAATGTATTTTTTAAAAGCCTAAACTGTCGTTATCCGGGAGTGAATCTTAGCATCCAGTCAATGCTGATTTTCTCTGACGTGAACGAAAAAGCAACAGGACGTACAACATGTGGTACATTCTAGGTTAAGACATCACTGGAACTCACGCCTTCTTTTACATCAGACCCAAATGAGACCAAGTGGAGCAGCATGGCCGGCAGAAGCAGGCCACGAGGAAGGGGCAGCCGGCCAAGCCTCCAGCAAGCTAGTGTGTTTCCAAGATGAAGGTGGGTCCTGGGGCCCAACAAGGTCTGGGACCAGGTTGTGGTCTGAACAACCTGACCACAAAAAGAACATTTTGAGAGCACAATGCAGAAATTTGCATTTGGACTAGAGTTAGACAAGAGGAACTGTGTTGTGTGGAGAGTTAGAGAACCCTGGATGAAGCAAGCAGGTAACAAAGCACGCTGTGACACCCTCCGGGCAAGTATTCAGGAGGAGGTAAGCCGAAGCGTCCATGGTAGTAATTTCTCCGTGGTAGGAATACACCATATCATTGGGTTCCTCTTGCTTTTAAACAACCGTGATTCATTTTTAGGGGGCACATATCATCTTTATTTATTTTTAGGGGGCACATATCATCTTTATTTATTTTTCAGTTGTTACTTATTTATGTCATGTGTGTGGATATTTTGTCTGCATGTATGTGTGTGTATCACATGCATATCTGATGCCCTAGAGAGCCAGAGAGAGAATCACAGGTGGCTCTGAGCTGACGTGTGGGTGCTGGAATTGAACTTGGGTCCTCTGATAGAGCAGCCTCTGTTCTCAACAACTGAGCCATCTCTCAAGCCTCATCATCTTTATAATAACGATGCCAACAAGAGTAACAACAATCATCAGTAATGCTACTGGGCTGATGGGTAAAGCAAGTGGTGTGTGTGTGTGTGTGTGTGTGTGGCGGGGGGATGGATAGGCACCATCAGGCAGGTGGGGGAGAACAGCACCCATCTAGGGCAAGACCCCACATGGCAGCGAGCCATCCTGATCTTCCATTTCATCCATCAGAGACTAGGGAAGAATAAGCTTCCTGAGCGAGCCACCTCCAAAGAAGAGTTCGATGGGCCGTTTCTACCTCTAGATTCTAGGATGAACAGTTACACTTGCTGGTCCCCTGCCTGTGTGTGTCCAGAGAGTTCTGGGAATATCTGAAAAGATTTTGCTGGTTCAGAACCAGCACCACTGGAAAGTTCCTGGGCTCTTTCCTACCCCAGCCTGCATTGCCTTGGTGGTTGTCTGGGTCATGAAAATGAAAGGAGAAATAAAAACATCTGAAGAAGCTGTGGCTTTTTGTTATGCTTTCTGGGTCTATGTAGCTTCGATGCAAAACTGGGCTACAGGAAAGAGACTACACACCTGAATTTTGGATCTTAGAATTCAAATCCAGCAAATGGGTGAGCCTGAACTCAGAGCTAGAAAAAGGTTGAGCCAAACAAAACTTGAGGACTGTCTAAAGCTAAACCTCATTTCCTTTCACAACAGCCAGAGCAGGAGAGACCTGTTTCAGATTCTGTTGTGTTTTGTGTTGTGCTGTATTTTGTTTTGAGACAGCACAGTGCCTCTCTTTGTAGCCTTGTAGCCTCAAACTCAAGGTCCTCCTGCCTCAGTCTCCCAAGTGTAGCGATCAGGAATGGTTAAATTTCTATGTATGGTCTTCTTTTTTTTTTTTTTTTTTCCACAAGGCTGAGGCTAAGCCTAAGAGTCTCCATGTTGCTAACATCTTCCCCTGAGGCTACAATGCAGCTCTAAAATCTTGAGGAGATGCCCATGTACTTGGGCTCCCTCTAGAGGAACAACATAAAAATCTCAAAAACTTCATTTGGAAATAACGAGGGAAATCAGACTTTTACCTAGCTATAAAATTTGAAAGTATGAAGGTACCACTTTAGATGAACATTTATAGTTGGAAACACCCCTTGAGGATGTTTCTGCTCTAAATCAGGAAGAAGTCAAGATACACTGTTTCAAAAGTGGGCACAGAGGCTGGGGGAGGGCTGAGAGAGAAATGCTTGCTGTGCAGACCTGAGGATCTGACACTCCTGTAATCATCTGGGTGAGACCATTTGTTCCTGTCACCCCAGCACTAGGAGTGGAGACTTTCAGATCCTGGGGGCTTGCAGGCCGGCTACTGTAGCCAACTGTGAGCCCCAGGCTCAGGTTTTGAGACATCCTGTCTCAAATAAGACACACGGGTGACACAGGAAGACACTGGGTGTTGGTCTGTAGACTCATGGATGTACAGCACATTCATGCACAGGTACACATGCACACACACACACACACACACATTCACACACATACATACACATACATACACATACATACACACACATATACACACAGCCACATACACACACACATATACACACACATTCACACACATACACACACACACATACACACACACACACACACATACACGCACACACACATACACACACATTCACACACATTCACACACACACATACACACACACATACATACACACATTCACACACTTTCACACACATTCACACACACACATACACACACATTCACACACACACATACACACACATTCACACACACACATACACACACGCATACACACACATACATACACACATTCACACACTTTCACACACATTCACACACACACATACACACACATTCACACACACACATACACACACATTCACACACACACATACACACACGCATACACACACATACATTCACACACATTCACACACACACATACACACACACATACATACACACATTCACACACTTTCACACACATTCACACACACACATACACACACATTCACACACACACATACACACACATTCACACACACACATACACACACGCATACACACACATACATACATACATTCACACACATTCACACACACACATATACACACACACATATACACACACACATACACACATATACACACATACACACACACACACTGTGTTTGTGGGTGAGGAGAGGAAAGGGTCTGTTTTGTGGGGACGACAGACAAAGGCATTTTGTATTGATTTTATTCTGTTCATTGGCCTGCATTATATCTATGTGGATATTCACTTTGTAATTGTTACTTTGACTGTAAATGCATGGTGTATGTAATCTGTAGTTGGCATGATATATCCAAAAGAAGGACAATACCCATGTAGTTAGCTTGTTGGGTTTTGAATAAAAATGCATTTTCAAATCAGAGACAGTGGATTGATTAGATTCTGTTGTCTCACAGATGGTTTGTTGAGATGGTTATTTTTTTTGTAGTCCACTATACAATCAATGCTCCTAAATGTCTCATGTATCAAATTTTTGACTAAAATATGCAAGGGATTTGTATGCAATTTGGTGTGATTTATAATTAAATTGATTTCATTAGAAATAAAAGCAAAAAGTAATCACTGCCAATTTAGCAGCTTAAGACTACATTCTTATGTCGTGCTTTTGGAGTTAGAAATCTGGGCAGAGCACAAGACTACGGTCAAGATGCTTGACAGGCATAAAAAGAAAGTGACCCGCGGGGCTGCAGAGATGGCTCAGTGGTTTAGAGGACTCAGTGCTTTCCAGAGGACCTAGGTATGATTTCCAGTATGTACACAGTGGCTCACAACCATCCATAACTCCGGTTTCAGGGGGTTTGGCCCCTTTCTTCTGATCAGATACATGCATACTGAGATACCTACGTATAGGTAAAACACTCATAGATACAAAACAAATAAATATTTTTTAAAAAAAGAATGAGGTCCTGTAACTTGCGACAACACAGGTGCGCCTGGAGGACACGAAAGAGGAAATGAACCAGGCGCAGAAAACAAACACCTGGTTTCTCATTCACGGGTAAAAGCTGGAAGACGGTTACCTCACAGGGCTGGAGAGAATGACAGCAGAGGCGGGACGGTGGGAGGGGTGGGTAGAAAGAAGTTGATCACTGGGTCCTAGTATAAAGCTGGATAGAAAGATATAGCCAAGCAGAGTTAGCAGTGATTGTAAATATCTAAAAAAAGCAGGAGAAAGGATTTATTTAGTACTTCTAAGACAAAGTAAATGTTTGAGGCGGTGGAACTGTTAATAATAGATACACTTGATTGATCAGATCACTGCATATGGCATGCATGTGTAAAATGTCAATTTGGAGGCAGATACAGCTGGTGCCATGTCAGCTGAACTCAGAGGGACCTACTGCCACGGGCATACACGTGGCTGTTGAAGGACATTCCTTCTGCACTGGGACCCGGGAGCTTTATTCCTTGCTGTCTGTTAGCCAGTGTCCCCTTCACAGCTCACAGCATGGCGACCGGATTCCATCAAGTAAGTAAGCAAACAGGGATTTCTGTAACCTGCCAAGGGAGTGGTATCTCAGTGTTTCTTGATGTATCCTGCTCATTAGAAGCAGGCTTCTGAGTCTAGACCACAGAAGGGCAGGATTTACCCCAGGGCACAAAGACCAGGTGATATGGCTTGAATGTATCCCCTAAGGCTCGTATGTGACCCGCACATTTCCGTGTTGATAGTGTCTGAGGTTTCTGGGGGGTGGTGGTTAGGGTTAGATAAAGTCATGAGGTTGGGACTCTCGTGACAAGATTAGTGTCTTGTTTGTTTGTCTGTTCGTTCATTCATTCATTCATCCTTGTTCTACTGGCTCTAAAGCATCAGTAGCTTTTTAAGAAGAGAAAGACACCCAAGCAGCCGCGCTTGCACTCAGCCTTTGTTGCATGCTCTGCCATGCCTGGACACAGCAGATGCCGAATACCAGACCTCAGGGCAACGAGGATCACAGCTCTGCTCTACACATCACTCAGGCTTTCTGTTGAGCAGCAGTAAGTAGGCCAAGACACCAGGAGACTGGAGTCAGCATCTCTTCCCAAGCTGCATGTAGCTGCGGTTCACGTGTTCTATGGTGGTTTGGAGAACTGCTAGCTGTCACTAAATGAAATCCTGACGGCAGTCCTCTTGATGACTGAATATAATTTCCGCATGCTTAAAGCAGTGGGGCTGCCAGTCTACATTTAAAAGACATTCTGTCCTTAGGATGAGTTAAGGGCTCTTTTTGAAATGTCTCATCTTCTCTGCCCACGGTTTGATTTTACATAGGGCATGTATCCTCCAAAGTCACTCACATCTTTTGTTAAATCTAGGTTTGAGGTACTCTGGAAGAACACTCCACACCTTTCTTAGGGTGTCTCCGGGGACCCAAAGTAAACGGTAGGTGAATTATATCAGAGTCTATGCTTAGAAACAGTCAATTCTAGGGACTGCAGAGATGGCTCAGTGGTTAAGAACACTTGCTGCCCTTCTGGGGGACCAGAGTTCCCCATGAAGTGGCTCACCATAGAGTTCGAAATACCTTTTTTTTTTGGCTTCTGTGGGTACATGCATACATATACTCATCTATGTAAATTAAAAAAAATAAATCTGTAAAAAAGTAGTCCATTCTAGATCCGTCCACCTGATTAATATGACAACAAAAATACAAAGTTTTTATCTTCTGAGACGGTGACCTCTGCATCCCTCAAATTCCCTGTGTAGTTGAGGATGGCCTTTAACTTTTGAACCTTCTGCCTGTATCATCTGAGTTCTAGGGTTACAGGTGTGGGTACCATGGTCAATCTATACAGTACTGGGGGCCAAATGCAGGCCTTTCCGTATTAGCAAGCACTTGACCAACTGAGCTACATTTCTGGCCCCAAATAAAAATGTTTTAAAGTGCATTTTCTTTACATAAAACCAGATGTGGTGGAGAATGCCTGTATGCCCTGCTCTTGGGGGATAGGGTGGGTAGAGGCAGGAGGATCAGAAGTTAAAGGTCATCTTCTGTTACCTATTGGGTAATAGAAGTCAACCTAGACTAGACAGCCTGTCTCAAAAGGAAAAAAAAGTAGTTCTACCATCTGTGTTCATATTTGGGCTGCTAAGATGGCTCAGGGGGTAAAGGCACCTACTTGCAACCAAGCCTGGTAACCCTAGCTCTAGGGCCACGACCCGGTTGGTGGGAGGAGAGAGCCAACTCCCACAAGCTCTGACCACCACACGCCTGCCATGGCACATGACTTCCACCACTGGGCACTCAAAATAAAATTTTAAAGTAATTGCAAATTAAAAACAAGATGAATGTCTTTTGTCTACCTGGTCTGTTTTTATTGGCAGTAATGCCAAAGTAAGCGGTGTGAATAGTGTCTTTTGATTTCTTATGTTTTTTCTTTGTATTTTTGTTGACACTGTCAATTACTTAACGCTATAATATAGTCACTACTGACTGCTATTGATAGACACAACTTTTTAAACTACTTAAAAATATTGCTTTAATCCTGCTTTGCCTAAAACTACTTTTGTTCACATTTGAAAGATATATTTGGTCTTTGTTCTTTGAGGGGCCATTTTATTTCATCGTAAGCAACAGTGTACTTCTTTTAACATAACTTAGAACATACGGGTAGGTAGCCCAGCCTTTGTTAGGGTGAGTTTTTCAGCACAAAAACCACATCCTGGGTTGAAACATCTCAGTTAGCAAAAACAGCTAGAAGCAGAACTACAGAAGCCAAAAGCAAGGTTAGTACATTTAGGGACTCTCCCATATCTGTGGATGTGATGGGTTGGTTCTTAGCTCTCATTTTGGCAGGTGTTGCTGCCTGTGTTCAGGGGTTCAAGGTCTGACTGGTACTTCTGTCGTGGCATCAGTCACTGTCAGGTCCAGGGACCTGAGGCATTCCCCGCTGGTTCTATGGGCATGAGTCAAATCATGGACTCATCTGGGCACGGGATGTTATATCATCTCTAGTAGCAGTGTAACAGAATTTGTTCTTTGTTTTACATAACTAAGAAGGCAGTTGAGCAAGCAGGGTCCTTCATGGAGGGCTGGGAGCAAAAGGATTAATGGCCCAGCGTGGCTGTAAGTAGTTAACCAGGGGCTCAGGAGAACAAAGATGTCTCCTTTCTCTTTCCTGGTGGTTATTTATGATCATGACTAAACTTTCTCTAATTATCCCTGACTGATTGGCATAGAAACAGTGAGTTTTCCCAGTACCATACCCAGACCTCCTTGTCTCACAAAGGGTGGTCCAATCCTCTTCCAATCTTAAGAACAGTCTTGGCTAAGGAATTTAACTGGGCCTCTAGCAGAATTTTCCAGATAGCTCAGGTCTGTGTGGGCAACATGCTGCAGGTCAGGCAGGATTTGCTCTACCCTAACATCACCAAGCTGGAACTGTGGGCAGCCTCAGGCATGGGCGAGGGCTCAGCCTCACCAACAATTCTCTGCACCTGTTGCAGGGCTTAAAAAGGACTCGAGGAGGGCATGACTGGTAATTTTTGCCTTATGAACTTCTTGACGTGGGGTGCATCTGGCTCTTCAAAAGGTAAGAGGTTAGCCCAATTTTCACTGGGCTCAAGGACATATTTATTCTACCTGTCCTGAGCTTTTTGCCTTTGCAATTATTTATGTGGGATGGGGCATCCTTTCATTTTTTTCTGTCTTTCCTGGTGTCTCTGGCTTCCTCCTCTGGGAACTCTTTTTCTTTTGTTTTTGTTTTTTCTACAGAGTCATGGTTATTGTAAACCTTTTGAACAATCTCCAATAATTGGGATCTATTCATGCTTTCAAATCCTTTTAACTTCTGAACTTTCTTCTCTAATATCTGGGACAAACTGAATAATAAAAGCAATGTTTTCTAGCAGCTGCCTTCAATTCTAAAAGGGCCCAGCAAAAATTGTCAGAACTTCCTTACCTTGGTCAATGTCGGGGGACAGATCATTGGTTGATAAAGGACATAAACCATGAAAGAGGAAGGAGGAGAACTACTTCTCCTTCCCTGGGTACAACTGGCTGATTAGATCAGGTAGTGGAGAGACAGGAGGGAGCTTACAGCTTGGGGCATGTGACCAAGCAGTCAGAGTCCGGGGCTAGTGCTCCTGGAGCAGGGTGAGGAAAGTTAAGTTCCTCTGGCAGTGCGGTTGGGGGTAGAGTGGGGGGGTGGGGGGGTGCTGGGTGGTTGTGGGGGCTGCGTGGAGGGGTGGGGAGTGGAGGGTTGTTGGGCCTTTTTCTCGGGCGAGGGGCCTGTGGTCCAAACTCAAACCAAGCTCGAGTTTAGAGACCTGTCTTGGTGCCTCTAGTTCCGCATAACGGTGACTCAGCATAGCCTATTCTGGTGGTGACTCTGCCTAGTTACTGCTACATATGAAAATCTTACTGGCTCCCCCCCCTCATTCCACTTTACCTCACACCCTATGTCACCTCTCCTCATCTCCTAGACCCTCCCATTTACCCTCAGCCTATAAAAAGGCGGCTTGTAATAATAAAAGCGAGTTCCTGCTTCGACAGTTCTCCTGGCTCAGTGTGTGTCTTTCTCCTGGTGGGGGAGTGGTTGAGCCATTGGTACTCACCATCCCGCTCAGCCTGAGGGGGACAGGCTGGTCCCGCTCCCCCTCAACGACTCGTACTGTCGGAAGGCCCAACATGGGGTGTCTCTGGGTGACTTGGCCAAGCCAACAAGAGACACAAGTCTTAAGCTGAGAGGTATGAGGGGCTCTCACACCAGAGAAAGCCACTAGTCAATACAGGAAACTGGTTGGGGTGCCAGGGTTTACCAGTTACCATGTTCCAGGTAGCTTGAACTGTCATGGGGCCACCTGACTCCAAAAGGCCAATCAATTTCACAGAAGGTCCAGAGTTTTCCATTCAAGAAACAGACACCATTTTCATCCTTCTCCACAAGACTACCCTGGGCCTGTGGCCACCACCCACCATGCCACTCTGGAGCCCCTGCTACTAACAGCAGCAACCGTGTGCACAGCAGCCACAGTTGCTGCTGGAAGGGGCACAGCGTGGGTGGCTCAGTGTGGTCCATGAGCCTGTGGGGAGTTGTATGCCATCCCAGGGGCAGCAGCAGCTGCAGTTCTGAGATTGCTCACTCCCCCTTCCATTTTAGATGTTTCTCCAATCATCAGAACTGACAGGAACACCCTGGGAGATAGCTGGTAAAGACAACCAGGGGTGGCTGCCACACAGTCATGTATCTGAATAGACCAGGGAGCCCCATGAAGTTTCACCTGGACCCCGGACACAAATCCCCTCCACCAGCCTCTCCTTTGTGTCCTTAAACGGAAGGTACCTTAACCATATTTTCCTCTGAAGGTGACAGACCAGGTGACTTTTGATTTTGTTCCCTTTTGGGGCTGAAGGTGTCAGATTCCTCAGAAAGTGTTAGGTAGTGATTCGTCAGAGGGAATACTGTGCCCCAGAACATACTGTGTTGTGCACGCTCTAGGAGTCCTTGACCACCACATTCTTCCCAGCTCCAAGGGACTCCAGGACCTCCAGTGTCATGAGGCTTGGTCTCTGGGGATCTCGCTGGGGCTTCCAGAAGTGTTGTGAGGTATCTGCCAGAGAAGACTACTGTGACACACATTCGAGCCAATAGAAAGTCTTTATTAGCTGGCTGGCAATGACACTGGGTGTTTGGGATCCCAGTGTAGCACCAAGCCTTTATCAGAGAAGACTTTTAAGCACAAAATCGCATCCTGGTTAACACACCTCAGTTAGCAAGAACAGTTAGCCAGAAGCAGAATTACAGAAGCCGAAAAGCAAGCTTAGTATGTTTAGAGTTTCCCAGAACTGTGGACTTTGATGGATTGGGTCTTTGTTCTCATCTTGGAAGGTGTTGCTGTCTACTTACTGGGTTTCAAGGCCTGAATGGTGTTTCCCTCATGGCATTAGTTGTGCTAAGGTTTAAGGACTTGTCACACTGATACTAAATTGATGTAGGCAAGCTAATGACTTCATTGTTTGCCCAGATGTCTGTTTAGCGCAGTGCTATGCTAATCATAAATGTAATTATCTATGATTTGGGGCTTTGTTGTTTTAAAACTATATATACTTGTGGTGGTTTGAATGACACTGGCCCAGTTTGAATACTTGGTTCCCAGTTGGTGAACTGTTTGGGAAGGATCAGAATGTGTGATCTTGTGGAGAAGGCATGTCACTGGGGGGTGATTTTTTGATGTCTCAAAGGCCCCCACAATTCACAATTAGCTCTCTTTGTCTCCTACTTCTGGATCAAGATGGGAGCGCTCAGAAGTTCCTGCCCCATGCTCTTGCTCTAACCCTCTGAACTGTAAGCCCCAAATTACACTCTTGTTTTATAAGATGCCTTGGCCATCTGTCTTATAACAACAATAGAAAAGTAACCAGGACAACTCTGAATGGCAGCACTTGGTAACAGGTGCACTGAATTGTGCAACTTTTAACTTTGTTTCATATTTCCAATTAGGTTCCTGGAGCTTCCTAAGTACGAAATCATCAAGATTTATGAGCTTGACTTAAAAGATCCTTCTTTGTTTTCTTGACAGTGCTTGATTATCCTTCTTAGTTTTAGCATTCCAGTAACAGAAACAACATCAACAAAATCAAGTGTTCTGATTTCGCAGATTCTTTGCCAGGACATGGTAGATTCTAGACACCTTCATTGTATCTTCATGGTTTTCAAGACTAGGCTAATATCTGAACCCTCACTTTTCTCAGAGACTGGAATGTTCCCCTTACCAATAGCAGACAAGACACACCAATACTTTTCACTAAGTTAGGAAATTGTGAAAGGCGGGGAGAGGAAACCCCAATCGCTGGAACTCACTTAGCTGTGAACTTAGCTTTGCTCCACCTGGAGACCATTCTGGGAAGAGAAAGCCATTCATCCAATGTGGCTACAACCAGAGAAGGTGGTTGGCCTCATCCCCAGAGATCAGACTCAGTGGACCTAAGGTGGGGCCCAGAATCTGCATTTCTGCTCATTTCCAGGTAACAAAGCTGCTCCTGCTTTATCAGGGCCACGCTTTGAGAAGTGTTGGCCTAGCGTGCCTGGATGATGAGCGTGGGGGTTGTTCAGGTTTGGATGTCTATGAAATTTCTACTTTCCCAGAGTTCCAGGAATACCTGGCAAGTAGGCTTAGAGAGCATTGCGATGAAATGAATAGTCTTCGTAGTTAACATGGTGGTTAGTGACGATTGTCAAACGGACAGTACCCGGAGTTGCCTAGGAACCATGCCTCTTTGCACACCCATGGAAGAATATTCAGTTACTATCTCTGTTATATAAAGCATCACTAGATTAGGTTAGCCTCTGGCATGCCTGTGAGGAGCTATTTTGCTTTGGCTAATTGAAGAAAGAAGACCCCCCTCCCCCCACTATGGGTGATTGGATAAGAGGGAGGAAGTACTGGTATCATCTTCTGCTCCCTGCCTGCAGCCACAGTGTGACCAGCTCTCAAGCTCCGGCTGTCTTGACTTTCCATGATGGAGCACCTTGCAACTACAAAGCAAAGTAAACTTTTCTCCCTTAAATGTTGCTTTTGTAAGTCTATCAACAGGTAAGTTACAAAGATAATAGCTTTTTCTTAACCTGGCTGGGTAGTTTATGTTAAAATTCACAGTAATCTCAATCAGGAGCTGTAACCTATTATCCAGGGAAACTGGGAATGTAGGGGAAGAGAAAAACGCTGTCCTCAGAATGTTTTCCCTCCCCCTAGCTAGTTCATGGGAACACTGGAACTCAGAGACAGAATGCAGTGAACTCAATGGAACTGAAAGAACACAGACCCCAGAAACATGATGGGGTCCCCTAGGGCAGCTGTTCTCAAGCTGTGGTCGAGACCCCGTTGGGGTGGGGTCAAATGACCCTTTCATAGGAGTCGCCTGAGACCATCTGTATAACTGATGTCTACAGTATGATTCACAACAGTAGCAAAATCACAGTTATGAAGTAGCAATGGAAATAGTTTTATAGTGGGGGTCACCACAACAGGAGGGACTGCATTAAAGGGCCGCAGCTTTAGGAAGGTGGAGAACCACTGCGCTGAAGAGTCACATGGTGGGATCTGGGGAATCAATCAGTGGATCCCTCTCTCCCTGCTGCCTACGTCTTCCCAACAAGTGTAATGGTAGCAACAGTGTGATCTCTCATGTTTCTGTGCTTTCCCCTTTGTATTCTGATAGCCATGATGCTTGTTGAAAAAACACCATGCTCTGATGTCACTCCTGGGTCTATCCACGCAGTGACTTTCAACCATTAAAACTTAATGACTTGAATTCTGCTGTGACTAACATTAGCTTTTGTTCACATTTGAAGGGCAGCCCCTTTGACACGTTTTTATCTTTTGAGAGGACTTTTGCAGCTAGGTTTCTCTGGGCCTGCACATACAGAGTCTCGCGTCCCTCTTCAAGTTCAAAAATCGTAAAATACCCCTTCTTCTGATTTGGTGGGATGTATAGCCGGGAAACCAGGGCCAGGCTGTTTTTAAATTCTTTACCTCTTTTAGCTGGGAGCTAGGGTCCAGTGCAGAGAGTGTAGAACTATACAGGCCTGGCACAACCATTCTCATTGTGCCCCTGCCTGCCCCAGTCCCAGAGTGAGCCCCAACCTCATAAGGCTGCCTGTGTTTCAACACTCAGTCGCCAGCAGGCAGGGCCTCCCAGAACTTCAGCTCCTACTGCTGACCCACCCGTTGCTTCACGCTGTGAAAACCAACACACCTTCAGCCTCTTCTCTGCAGGTTTTGGTCTTAAGTCCCACAGTTCTGCCAAATGAAGCTACTCACCCTGCCCAGGCTGCCCCCTATGCCTGCATGCCTCTGCACATTCTAACCCTTCAGACCCAAAGCTCACCCGCGGTGCCTTTCCTCTTATTTTCTCAGTCCTAGACATACTTTAAAAAGTTTTTTCATGTAAAAGAAATACTGATTACCTCAAAGCTTGGAAAACCAAGAGTTCTGAGAAAATGTCCACAGAGAAGAGCAACTGTGGTTCGTGCTTTCTTTGATTTACCTTTGCAAGCTGCTTTCTTTGTGTACTTATTTACCGGCCTGCTCTTCAGTAGTTTGTATCCTGCTCTTATCATTCAGTATTACATGGCAAGTTTTTTTCTTAGTGTTTATGTTATTTGAAAAAGCCTTTTAAAATAGTCGTAGGCTTCGTGAATATGTTATGTGTAAATAAAAGCATATTTGAAGTTTTGTTTGTTTTGTCCTTATTCTGGTAGTTAATTTTTTTTTCTTTGTTACTTAAAGTAAGGCTACAATTTTTTTTAAAATATGTAATTCTGACAGTATCTCTAGTTCTTCTTTTGGAGTGAAGTTCCAGATCGGAAATACTGGTACCCTAGGCTCTCGTACACTAAGTTAGGCTGCTACCGAGAAAGACTGCAGAAATATACAAACTCACGGGAAGATCGTGACTATTTACATGCCAATAACCTCTCTGAATTTTGTAAGTCATGGTGGTTTTTGCTTGGTCCTCCCTTAGTTAAGCTGTCTTTTGTATTTCTTTGATTAGGCTGAATGTCTTTCTAAATTTCTTACCTATGTGTGTTCCCTCCTCCGTGGACTGTCTTTGAGTGTCCTTTTTAGTTTTCAGTTGAGGCCGGCGTGTCTACTCATTTTTAGTGTTTAAGAAAACATCTGCTCCCTGTGAAGTTCTTCAGACAAGCCTCCATGTTTTCCTGCACATGCGTCTTACTTCTGAGGATTTCCAGTTGCCTTACAGTCACTACAGTCTTGTCTCCCTCCAGTGGACAATGAGCAACTAGCAGCTAGTCCCTAACCAATTGCCAGGCCTGAGGTTAGTGTCAATGATGAATCGGTGGGGATCCCTGCACATCAGACTGTAACTGGACATGGCTTTCAACAGAGCAGTGTATCGGCATGGAAAGCAAACAGAAGCACTAAGCTCTTGGATAAATAAGCCTAGGAAATTTTGTTTAAGGCAATTTAAGTGCTAATTGAAGTTAAGAAAAGTCACACTTGCATGGCTAGAGATTGAAATATTGATGCAATTATTTGCTCATAAAAAATCAGATGTTTGTCTTTTATTTCAAAAGAGCAACTTCCTTCACAGAATATTATAAAATTACATTTATTAACTCATCTGGAACTTTGTCAAATTATCTGGACAATTACCATAGCATACCTTCTAAAAGTAGGACACAAAAAGGATTCACTTCCTCAGACCACGCACGCACACACACACACACACGCACACACACACACACACACACACACGCACACAAGCATCATTCACATTAAACAAAAAATGAAAGCTAAACCGAAACCCACTGCATTTTTCACTGTGCTGCACCCTTTCTATATCTCAGAAAAACCAGGTGACAGAAGTGGGTTTTCTGGTAAACTAGAAAGAAGCAAGCTCCTTATGTCTTTGGAAGGAACTGCTGGCTGGAGGCCTTGAGACCATCTCAGAGTCTGAGTGTTCAGGAGGCACGGGGACTCAAAAACTCTCTCATGTCCCGGCATCTGTTGACTTACAAAAGGTGACCGCTCTTGCTGTGAGTTGTAGGACCTCTGCCACTGCAGGGGTACCTGCACCTCCTCATTTGGCCACAGTGTTGCTGACCCTGTAAACTCTTCAGTGTGTAAAGTGCTCTCCACGTCCTTCGGAGCCAAGCTTTGATCTGGTTCTCCAAGCACTGCTCACAGGAACCCCAGTTACATCTCATTGTCTCTACAAACAGCAGAATGGAGCTGTAACAGGCAGGTGTGCAGGCCATTCCCATCTCCCTCCACAGAGGCTAAGTCCTAGGTGGACCTCTTATTGTGCTAAATGCCTGTGAGCTCACACGGCTCAAATCAGTAAACAGTATAGCTCTCTGGTAGTCACACACCAGTGTTTTCCCTAGAAACATAAATCCTTTACCCCAAAGAATCCATCAATGTGACAAATGGAGGTTTCATGAATTGAAAATTTTAGAGTCACCACCCAAATTACAGACTCCCGGCCTCTGTCTACCAGATGTGAACTTCAAAAGACCACAGCTTTCTTTTTTCCATTTGAGCTATGGTCAAAAAATAGTGGAACCATTGCTAGGTGTGTTCAAGAATATCCATCCCATAATTATAAACAGTGATGTTTCTACCGTATTTAAATTAAATAAAAATCTGTAGGTCTCAAGACTCCTCTAAAAATGTAGGGCCACCAGGTACAAATGTTGGGACAACATCATTGATATAATACTTGTAACATTGTTTACAACATACACATTTTAGTTGCTGTGGATAGCACAATATTTTAAAATGGACCCAGATGGTTTATGGATACAAACTGACAGCATATTGTTAAAGCAGACACTTTTGAAAATAGATGTTTTAATTATGGGAGATATTCTTAACTTTACTTTCATTATTTTTAAATTGTGTGTGTGTGTGTGTGTTTATATACACATGAATGCAGTTGCCCGTGGAGGCCAGAGGTGTCAGATCTCTCTAGAGCTGGAGTTACTGGTGGCTGTAAGCCACCTGATGTGGGTGTTGGGAATCAAACCCAGGTCCTCTAGAAGAGAAGAACATGCTCTTAAGTGTTGAGCCATCTCTCGAGCTCCCCATGGGAGATAATTTTTAAGGATTTAAATTATAAGTTTTTTCCAGTCATGGTTCTTTATCTGGATGTGTGGTGTATTTTCAGCTTACTGGAGCATGCACAGCCCTCACAACGTGGATTCTGTCTTAGTCTGGCAGGAATTTCTGTAAGTCAGAGGTCTTATGAAAACCTTGTGAAACAACATCCGGAATACTGAAGTCCTAAAAATGATGAAAATCCAGGGGTCCACGATTGAAATCACAGACAGAAAACGCAAGGCCTGGAGGTCTCCCGAGTCTCCTTCCCTTGTGTTGATGAGTTTAAAGGCTCCAGAGTAAGCACGACACTGGGAGAAAAAAAACATTACACAGATAAGCATACAGGAGGCGATTGAAGGAACGAGTTCCCTTGCTCTGCTTATCTTAGCTAGAATTATCACACTGTGGCTGATGAATGTGGATGAGGAGCCTGAGAAGTGGAGAAACTGAGGCACGCCTGGTAGACCCATCTGACTGACTCCCTGAAGGCTGTTCTGCATTCAGGTCTCAGGGCTCCAGGAAGCTGACAGATTCCAAAGACAACGGGTTTCCACACACAGGTTCTTTAGTTAGTACATTATTATAATAATAATATAATATAATAATATAATAATACATTATTCAGCGATGCCTGAGTAACAGAAGTAAAAAGACAGGAAATATGACCATAAAAAGACAGGAGGTGACCACTGGTCACCTCATGTAAATCGTTCCGTTTATTAAGATGATTCTATATAAGATGGGGCAGGGGATACCCAACGGTAGATGCCTACTTACCTGTGTGCAGCCACCTCCTGCGGTTTGATCTTACCTTGGCTCCCTGGAGTTTCCTCAGAGCTCTTCAAAGGGCCTCAAATCATGACTCTCCCTGCCATTCAGGTCATTGCTGCCGAAACCAGCACAACCACAGACCAACAGTCTGAGGCTGGGTACCTTTTCTTTTGACATTACACTTCCCATGCCTACTGAGATTCTAAATCCATAATGAAACCAAGTGACCCTAATGGAACAGAAACTACACAAATCCAATATTAGTGGGAAAGGGCACTCAAGACAGCCAGGAACCTCTCTCAGAGGAGATGTATGTTTCTAGAATCAACCTCCCTAGCTTTGACTCCCTTCTCTACAGTGTTTCAGTGGTCTTGGCTACTTCAAGCCAGTGCAAGTGGAAGATGCCTTACGTCAGACTCATCTGTTACTGATATAGGGCACACTCTCTTCATCCTTGCTTCGTAATGCCAGTAGCAATAATAATGACCCCTTAGAATCTTCAATACCCAGGCAGTGTTCTAAGTCTTCTGAAATTTTCATTTTCTTCTTACAAAAGTCTTGTAAGAAAAGACAATCATTTGTTGAGGAAGTTTATTTCTAGTTACATTTTATAATAGCTGTTTCATACATTGTTGGGAAGGGCTGCCTGAGCCTTGGCACTTTGTATTATTTGCAGGTGTTGGCTTCAGGTAAATCTGTGATTAAGGTGGTTGCTTCCTCATGACCTGCACCTGCTCACTGCTCTCTGGCAGAGCCATTGTGGAAAAGTAAAGTTGCTGTGGAGGAATTCTTGTAGTCCTTCTCCCACTGTCTTTGGCAACAAGGAGAGAACACTTCCCTTGGGCCTTGAGTTCCCCTACAGTAAAGGTGACACAGCTGGGCTGCTAAAGAACTGTGGGATGAGACTAAGCTACAGTGTTCCTAGGCCTTTGGGTGAGGGGGCAGAGTTTTTGTATGAATAGAACACCTGAGGAGCTTCTGTATCAGTAAAAACACCTGAGATCAGATTATTGGGTTCCACTGTCCAGAATGGAGCGTGCCATGACAGGTGGTCCCCTCTACTGAGGTCTGGCAGGGTTTGCTTCTATGAAAGTGTCTCTGTGCCTTCTTTGAGGACAGACACAGTAGCGATCGGCTACAGTCACTAACTCCATTTCACGAACCTGGAAATGGATTAAAGAGCCACACAGTATAATCCTTTAAATTAACTTCAAATATTACCCCCTTTAGAAGCCTCTTCGAGACAGTGGCTAAAAATCTAAGCATCTGCGTTAGAATTCTCTCTTCAGATGTGTACAAAGACCATCACTGAGCCTGCTTTCCAGGATTCTTGTGAAGTTGGAAGGAGACAATGAGAGGAAAGCTTCTAGAACAGGTTCTGGTATGACATAGATGCTTGATAATTAGCTTGTGCATTATTTTTCTCAACTAGGAGTTTCCCCTTTACTCTGCCAAGCTCTCCATTAGCCTTTACCATTTTCCCTCCCTTATATCTAGTGCAGGCATGGGTGGTGTTTTTCTCACTTTGCATCTCATTGAGTTACAGAGCGTGTTGGATGAGGTAGGTACCAGATATATGCTGAATGGGTGTGACTAAGACCACGAGCTTAAGTTGATTTTAGAAACAAACATTTCACAGCTGTGTTTTATATTTCTTAGTTTTCTCCTTAGAGAGGAAATGTGGTGAAACGTAATTTCAACCAAAATTCCAACCATCCAAGAATTTTTTGTACTTGAATGATAGTTGTGCAATTAAAACAAACCATTTTATGCTTCTAAATTAAAATATATATTTATTTTTATATTATATATCATGGCACACATGGTAACTTATGGAAGTGGTTCTCTCCTTCTATCATGTGCATTTTCGGATAGAACTCAGATCATCAGACTTGGCAGTAAACACCCTTACTCGCTGGGCCATCCTGTCCGATCAAACTATTTTCTTCCTCTGTGGTACTTCTCTATGTCAATTCTACTAGGTTACCTTTTCTTTTACTTATTTTTTTCTGCAATGCTGGTAATTAAACCCAGGACCTCACCTTGGTCAGGCAGATTTAACTCCAGCACTCGGGAGGCAGAGGCAGGCGGATCTCTGTGAGTACGAGGCCAGCCTGGTCTACAGAGTGAGATCAGGACAGCCAGAGTTACAACAGAGAAACCTGTCTCGAAAACAAAACAAAACAAAACAACAACAAAAAAAGAAAGAAAGAAAGAAAGGAAGGAAGGAAGGAAGGAAGGAAGGAAGGAAGGAAGGAAGGAAGGAAGGAAGGAAGAAAGAAAGAAGCAAATTATTCTACAACTGACCATTTTCAGTTGGGTCAGTTTACGTTAAGAACAGCCGCGTGTTGGAGGCTGTAGAGATGGCTGTGTGACTAAAAGCATTTGCTGCTCTTCCAGAGAAACTGAGCCCAGTTCCAGTGCTCGGTGGGATGACTCACACCAGCAGTGACTTCCAGCTTCAGGGTTCCAATACCCTTTTCTGGTTTCTGCAGTCATCACACGCACAAACCCTTCCCACATACACACATAATTTAAAAATAAAAATATTTTGATAATCCTGAAAAACAAAAGAACTTCTGGAGGTATCACCATCCCCAATCTCAAGTTGTACTACAGAGCTATAGTAATGAAAAACTGCATAGTATCGGCATAAAACAGACAGGTTGATCAATGGAACCGAATTGAAGATCCAGACATAAATCCACACACTTAGGGACACCTGATCTTTGATCAAGAAGCCAGAAATACACACTGGAAAAAAGACAGCATCTTCAACAAACAGAACTGGTCAAACTGGATGTCTGCATGTAGAAGAATGCAAATAGACCCATATTTGTCATCCTGAACAAAGCTCTAGTCCAAGTGAATCAAAGACCTCAACAAAAAACCAGATACACGGAACCTGCTAGAAGAAAAAATGAGGAATAGCTTTGAAGGCGTTGGCACAGGAGACAACTTCCTGAACAGAACACCAATAGCTCAGGCACTAAGGTCAACAGTTAACAAATGGGACCTCATGAAACGGAAAAGCTTTCTGTACAGCAAAGGAAGCTGTCAAGAAGACAAAACAGCAGCCTACAGAACGAACTGATAATATCCAAAATATATAAAGAACTCAAGAAACTAGATGTCAACAAACCAAATAATCCAATCAAAAAATGAAGGACAGATCTGAACAGAGAATTCTCAAACGAAGAATCTTGAATGGCTGAGAAACACTAAAGAAGTATCCAACATCTTTAGCCATTCAGGAGATGCAAATCAAAACCACTCTGAGATTCCATCTTACACCTGTCAGAATGGCTAGGATCAATAGCACAAAGGACAACTCCTGCTGGCAAAGTTGTGGAGCAAGGGGAAACACTCCTCCATTGATGGTGGGAGTGCAAACTTGTACAGCCATTTTGGAAAGCAATATGGCGATTCCTCAGGATGTTGGAAATCGACCTACCTCAAGACCCAGCTACACCACTCCTGGGTGTATACACCAACGACGTTCCATCCTCCCACAAGGACACTTGCTCAGCTATGTTCATAGCAGCTTTGTTAATAACAGCCAGAAACTGGAAACAGCCTAGATGCCCCTCAACTGAAGAATGGATAATGAAATGGTGGTACATTTACACAACAGAGTACTACTAGCTATTGAAAAATGACTAAATGAATTTTTCTGAAATATGGAACTAGAAAAAAATCATTCTGAGCAAGGTAACCCAGTCCTAGGAAGACAAACTCGGCACGTACTCGCTTACAAGGCATTTATTAACTGTTAAGCAAAGGACAAAGGCACTGCAATTCACAGAACCAGAGAGACTGAACAAGGAGGAGCTCGGTTGTGATGTGGCGGATCTCCCTGGTGGTGGTGGCTGGAGGGTCAGGGGAGG